>CM076241.1:9277668-10477668 GCA_038380155.1 Pseudococcus jackbeardsleyi
TTCGCGAATGAAAATCGGAAAAACTCAAAAGAAAAATGCCCAATAAAATTGCAACAAATGTTCGAATCAAAAAATCCGACGTCGGATTCGAGTTCAGCGACCTCGAATCTGCCTGTAGACCTTTCCAAGAGCATTTGGGCGGTAAATTCGTCCGATGACTTTTTTCATGGAAAAACGGCTGGTTTTGGGCGGAAAAGTCATCGGGAAAAATTTACCGGCCAAATGCTCTTGGAAAAGGTCTATAGGCAGATTCGAGGTCGCTGAACTCGAATCCGGTGTCGGATTTTCATTTGAGATTTAGATTCGCGGATATTCGCGAATGAAAAATCGGAAAAACTCAAAAGAAAAATGCCCAATAAAATTGCAACAAATGCTCGAATCAAAATCCGACGCCGGATTCGAGTTCAGCGACCTCGAATCTGCCGGTAGACCTTTTCCCACATCAATAGGGCGGGAAAATCGTCCGATGACATTTTTCAAGGAAAAACGGCGGGTTTTGGGCCGCAAAGTCATCGGGAAAAATTTACCCGCCAAATGCTCTTGGAAAAGGTCTATAGGCAGATTCGAGGTCGCTGAACTCGAATCCGGTGTCGGATTTTCATTTGGAGATTTAGAGTCGCGGATATTCGCGAATGAAAATCGGAAAAACTCAAAAGAAAAATGCCCAATAAAAGTGCAACAACTGCTCGAATCAAAAATCCGACGCCGGATTCGAGTTCAGCGACCTCGAATCTGCCTGTAGACCTTTTCCAAGAGCATGTGGGCGGTAAATTCGTCCGATGACTTTTTCATGGAAAACGGCTGGTTTTGGGCGGAAAAGTCATCGGGAAAAATTTACCGGCCAAATGCTCTTGGAAAAGGTCTATAGGCAGATTCGAGGTCGCTGAACTCGAATCCGGTGTCGGATTTTCATTTGGAGATTTAGATTCGCGGATATTCGCGAATGAAAATCGGAAAACTCAAAAGAAAAATGCCCAATAAAATTGCAACAAATGCTCGAATCAAAATCCGACGCCGGATTCGAGTTCAGCGACCTCGAATCTGCCTGTAGACCTTTTCCAAGAGCATTTGGGCGGTAAATTCGTCCGATGACTTTTTCATGGAAAACGGCTGGTTTTGGGCGGAAAAGTCATCGGGAAAAATTTACCGGCCAAATGCTCTTGGAAAAGGTCTATAGGCAGATTCGAGGTCGCTGAACTCGAATCCGGTGTCGGATTTTCATTTGAGATTTAGATTCGCGGATATTCGCGAATGAAAATCGGAAAAACTCAAAAGAAAAATGCCCAATAAAATTGCAACAAATGCTCGAATCAAAAATCCGACGCCGGATTCGAGTTCAGCGACCTCGAATCTGCCTGTAGACCTTTTCCAAGAGCATTTGGGCGGTAAATTCGTCCGATGACTTTTTCATGGAAAAACGGCTGGTTTTGGGCGGAAAAGTCATCGGGAAAAATTTACCGGCCAAATGCTCTTGGAAAAGGTCTATAGGCAGATTCGAGGTCGCTGAACTCGAATCCGGTGTCGGATTTTCATTTGAGATTTAGATTCGCGGATATTCGCGAATGAAAATCGGAAAAACTCAAAAGAAAATGCCCAATAAAATTGCAACAAATGCTCGAATCAAAAATCTGACGCCGGATTCGAGTTCAGCGACCTCGAATCTGCCTGTAGACCTTTTCCAAGAGCATTTGGGCGGTAAATTCGTCCGATGACTTTTTTCATGGAAAACGGCTGGTTTTGGGCGGAAAAGTCATCGGGAAAAATTTACCGGCCAAATGCTCTTGGAAAAGGTCTATAGGCAGATTCGAGGTCGCTGAACTCGAATCCGGTGTCGGATTTTCATTTGGAGATTTAGATTCGCGGATATTCGCGAATGAAAATCGGAAAAACTCAAAAGAAAAATGCCCAATAAAATTGCAACAAATGCTCGAATCAAAATCCGACGCCGGATTCGAGTTCAGCGACCTCGAATCTGCCTGTAGACCTTTTCCAAGAGCATTTGGGCGGTAAATTCGTCCGATGACTTTTTTCATGGAAAAACGGCTGGTTTTGGGCGGAAAAGTCATCGGGAAAAATTTACCGGCCAAATGCTCTTGGAAAAGGTCTATAGGCAGATTCGAGGTCGCTGAACTCGAATCCGGTGTCGGATTTTCATTTGAGATTTAGATTCGCGGATATTCGCGAATGAAAATCGGAAAACTCAAAAGAAAAATGCCCAACAAAATTGCAACAAATGCTCGAATCAAAAATCCGACGCCGGATTCGAGTTCAGCGACCTCGAATCTGCCTGTAGACCTTTTCCAAGAGCATTTGGGCGGTAAATTCGTCCGATGACTTTTTTCATGGAAAAACGGCTGGTTTTGGGCGGAAAAGTCATCGGGAAAAATTTACCGGCCAAATGCTCTTGGAAAAGGTCTATAGGCAGATTCGAGGTCGCTGAACTCGAATCCGGTGTCGGATTTTCATTTGAGATTTAGATTCGCGGATATTCGCGAATGAAAATCGGAAAAACTCAAAAGAAAAATGCCCAATAAAATTGCAACAAATGCTCGAATCAAAAATCCGACGCCGGATTCGAGTTCAGCGACCTCGAATCTGCCTGTAGACCTTTTCAAGAGCATTTGGGCGGTAAATTCGTCCGATGACTTTTTCATGGAAAAACGGCTGGTTTTGGGCGGAAAAGTCATCGGGAAAAATTTACCGGCCAAATGCTCTTGGAAAAGGTCTATAGGCAGATTCGAGGTCGCTGAACTCGAATCCGGTGTCGGATTTTCATTTGGAGATTTAGATTCGCGGATATTCGCGAATGAAAATCGGAAAAACTCAAAAGAAAAATGCCCAATAAAATTGCAACAAATGCTCGAATCAAAATCCGACGCCGGATTCGAGTTCAGCGACCTCGAATCTGCCTGTAGACCTTTTCCAAGAGCATTTGGGCGGTAAATTCGTCCGATGACTTTTTCATGGAAAAACGGCTGGTTTTGGGCGGAAAAGTCATCGGGAAAAATTTACCGGCCAAATGCTCTTGGAAAAGGTCTATAGGCAGATTCGAGGTCGCTGAACTCGAATCCGGTGTCCGATTTTCATTTGGAGATTTAGATTCGCGGATATTCGCGAATGAAAATCGGAAAACTCAAAAGAAAAATGCCCAATAAAATTGCAACAAATGCTCGAATCAAAAATCCGACGCCGGATTCGAGTTCAGCGACCTCGAATCTGCCTGTAGACCTTTTCCAAGAGCATTTGGGCGGTAAATTCGTCCGATGACTTTTTTCATGGAAAAACGGCTGGTTTTGGGCGGAAAAGTCATCGGGAAAAATTTACCGGCCAAATGCTCTTGGAAAAGGTCTATAGGCAGATTCGAGGTCGCTGAACTCGAATCCGGTGTCGGATTTTCATTTGGAGATTTAGATTCGCGGATATTCGCGAATGAAAATCGGAAAAACTCAAAAGAAAAATGCCCAATAAAATTGCAACAAATGTTCGAATCAAAAATCCGACGTCGGATTCGAGTTCAGCGACCTCGAATCTGCCTGTAGACCTTTTCCAAGAGCATTTGGGCGGTAAATTCGTCCGATGACTTTTTTCATGGAAAAACGGCTGGTTTTGGGCGGAAAAGTCATCGGGAAAAATTTACCGGCCAAATGCTCTTGGAAAAGGTCTATAGGCAGATTCGAGGTCGCTGAACTCGAATCCGGTGTCGGATTTTCATTTGAGATTTAGATTCGCGGATATTCGCGAATGAAAATCGGAAAAACTCAAAAGAAAAATGCCCAATAAAATTGCAACAAATGCTCGAATCAAAAATCCGACGCCGGATTCGAGTTCAGCGACCTCGAATCTGCCTGTAGACCTTTTCCAAGAGCATTTGGGCGGTAAATTCGTCCGATGACTTTTTTCATGGAAAAACGGCTGGTTTTGGGCGGAAAAGTCATCGGGAAAAATTTACCGGCCAAATGCTCTTGGAAAAGGTCTATAGGCAGATTCGAGGTCGCTGAACTCGAATCCGGTGTCGGATTTTCATTTGGAGATTTAGATTCGCGGATATTCGCGAATGAAAATCGGAAAAACTCAAAAGAAAAATGCCCAATAAAATTGCAACAAATGCTCGAATCAAAAATCCGACGCCGGATTCGAGTTCAGCGACCTCGAATCTGCCTGTAGACCTTTTCCAAGAGCATTTGGGCGGTAAATTCGTCCGATGACTTTTTTCATGGAAAAACGGCTGGTTTTGGGCGGAAAAGTCATCGGGAAAAATTTACCGGCCAAATGCTCTTGGAAAAGGTCTATAGGCAGATTCGAGGTCGCTGAACTCGAATCCGGTGTCGGATTTTCATTTGAGATTTAGATTCGCGGATATTCGCGAATGAAAATCGGAAAAACTCAAAAGAAAAATGCCCAATAAAATTGCAACAAATGCTCGAATCAAAAATCCGACGCCGGATTCGAGTTCAGCGACCTCGAATCTGCCTGTAGACCTTTTCCAAGAGCATTTGGGCGGTAAATTCGTCCGATGACTTTTTCATGGAAAAACGGCTGGTTTTGGGCGGAAAAGTCATCGGGAAAAATTTACCGGCCAAATGCTCTTGGAAAAGGTCTATAGGCAGATTCGAGGTCGCTGAACTCGAATCCGGTGTCGGATTTTCATTTGGAGATTTAGATTCGCGGATATTCGCGAATGAAAATCGGAAAAACTCAAAAGAAAAATGCCCAATAAAATTGCAACAAATGCTCGAATCAAAAATTCGACGCCGGATTCGAGTTCAGCGACCTCGAATCTGCCTGTAGACCTTTTCCAAGAGCATTTGGGCGGTAAATTCGTCCGATGACTTTTTTCATGGAAAAACGGCTGGTTTTGGGCGGAAAAGTCATCGGGAAAAATTTACCGGCCAAATGCTCTTGGAAAAGGTCTATAGGCAGATTCGAGGTCGCTGAACTCGAATCCGGTGTCGGATTTTCATTTGGAGATTTAGATTCGCGGATATTCGCGAATGAAAATCGGAAAAACTCAAAAGAAAAATGCCCAATAAAATTGCAACAAATGCTCGAATCAAAAATCCGACGCCGGATTCGAGTTCAGCGACCTCGAATCTGCCTGTAGACCTTTTCCAAGAGCATTTGGGCGGTAAATTCGTCCGATGACTTTTTTCATGGAAAAACGGCTGGTTTTGGGCGGAAAAGTCATCGGGAAAAATTTACCGGCCAAATGCTCTTGGAAAAGGTCTATAGGCAGATTCGAGGTCGCTGAACTCGAATCCGGTGTCGGATTTTCATTTGGAGATTTAGATTCGCGGATATTCGCGAATGAAAATCGGAAAAACTCAAAAGAAAAATGCCCAATAAAATTGCAACAAATGCTCGAATCAAAAATCCGACGCCGGATTCGAGTTCAGCGACCTCGAATCTGCCTGTAGACCTTTTCCAAGAGCATTTGGGCGGTAAATTCGTCCGATGACTTTTTTCATGGAAAAACGGCTGGTTTTGGGCGGAAAAGTCATCGGGAAAAATTTACCGGCCAAATGCTCTTGGAAAAGGTCTATAGGCAGATTCGAGGTCGCTGAACTCGAAACCGGGGGCGGGTTTTCATTTGAGATTTAGATTCGCGGATATTCGCGAATGAAAATCGGAAAAACTCAAAAGAAAAATGCCCAATAATATTGCAACAAATGATCTAATATAAAATCCGACGCCGGATTCGAGTTCAGCGACCTCGAATCTGCCTGTAGACCTTTTCCAAGAGCATTTGGGCGGTAAATTCGTCCGATGACTTTTTTCATGGAAAAACGGCTGGTTTTGGGCGGAAAAGTCATCGGGAAAAATTTACCGGCCAAATGCTCTTGGAAAAGGTCTATAGGCAGATTCGAGGTCGCTGAACTCGAATCCGGTGTCGGATTTTCATTTGGAGATTTAGATTCGCGGATATTCGCGAATGAAAATCGGAAAAACTCAAAAGAAAAATGCCCAATAAAATTGCAACAAATGCTCGAATCAAAAATCCGACGCCGGATTCGAGTTCAGCGACCTCGAATCTGCCTGTAGACCTTTTTCAAGAGCATTTGGGCGGTAAATTCGTCCGATAACTTTTTTCATGGAAAAACGGCTGGTTTTGGGCGGAAAAGTCATCGGGAAAAATTTACCGGCCAAATGCTCTTGGAAAAGGTCTATAGGCAGATTCGAGGTCGCTGAACTCGAATCCGGGGTCGGATTTTCATTTGAGATTTAGATTCGCGGATATTCGCGAATGAAAATCGGAAAAACTCAAAAGAAAAATGCCCAATAAAATTGCAACAAATGCTCGAATCAAAAATCCGACGCCGGATTCGAGTTCAGCGACCTCGAATCTGCCTGTAGACCTTTCCAAGAGCATTTGGGCGGTAAATTCGTCCGATGACTTTTTCATGGAAAAACGGCTGGTTTTGGGCGGAAAAGTCATCGGGAAAAATTTACCGGCCAAATGCTCTTGGAAAAGGTCTATAGGCAGATTCGAGGTCGCTGAACTCGAATCCGGTGTCGGATTTTCATTTTGAGATTTAGATTCGCGGATATTCGCGAATGAAAATCGGAAAACTCAAAAGAAAAATGTCCAATAAAATTGCAACAAATGCTCGAATCAAAAATCCGACGCCGGATTCGAGTTCAGCGACCTCGAATCTGCCTGTAGACCTTTTCCAAGAGCATTTGGGCGGTAAATTCGTCCGATGACTTTTTCATGGAAAAACCGCTGGTTGTGGGCGGAAAAGTCATCGGGAAAAATTTACCGGCCAAATGCTCTTGGAAAAGGTCTATAGGCAGATTCGAGGTCGCTGAACTCGAATCCGGTGTCGGATTTTCATTTTGAGATTTAGATTCGCGGATATTCGCGAATGAAAATCGGAAAAACTCAAAAGAAAAATGTCCAATAAAATTGCAACAAATGCTCGAATCAAAAATCCGACGCCGGATTCGAGTTCAGCGACCTCGAATCTGCCTGTAGACCTTTTCCAAGAGCATTTGGGCGGTAAATTCGTCCGATGACTTTTTTCATGGAAAAACGGCTGGTTTTGGGCGGAAAAGTCATCGGGAAAAATTTACCGGCCAAATGCTCTTGGAAAAGGTCTATAGGCAGATTCGAGGTCGCTGAACTCGAATCCGGTGTCGGATTTTCATTTGAGATTTAGATTCGCGGATATTCGCGAATGAAAATCGGAAAAACTCAAAAGAAAAATGCCCAATAAAATTGCAACAAATGCTCGAATTAAAATCCGACGCCGGATTCGATTTCAGCTACCTCGAATCTGCATATAGACCTTTTCCAAGAGCATTTGGGCGTTAAATTCGTCCTATGACTTTTTTCATGTAAAAACGGCTGGTTTTGGGCGGAAAAGTCATCGGGAAAAATTTACCGGCCAAATGCTCTTGGAAAAGGTCTATAGGCAGATTCGAGGTCGCTGAACTCGAATCCGGTGTCGGATTTTCATTTGGAGATTTAGATTCGCGGATATTCGCGAATGAAAATCGGAAAAACTCAAAAGAAAAATGCCCAATAAAATTGCAACAAATGCTCGAATCAAAATCCGACGCCGGATTCGAGTTCAGCGACCTCGAATCTGCCTGTAGACCTTTTCCAAGAGCATTTGGGCGGTAAATTCGTCCGATGACTTTTTCATGGAAAAACGGCTGGTTTTGGGCGGAAAAGTCATCGGGAAAAATTTACCGGCCAAATGCTCTTGGAAAAGGTCTATAGGCAGATTCGAGGTCGCTGAACTCGAATCCGGTGTCGGATTTTCATTTTGAGATTTAGATTCGCGGATATTCGCGAATGAAAATCGGAAAAACTCAAAAGAAAAATGTCCAATAAAATTGCAACAAATGCTCGAATCAAAAATCCGACGCCGGATTCGAGTTCAGCGACCTCGAATCTGCCTGTAGACCTTTTCCAAGAGCAATTGGGCGGTAAATTCGTCCGATGACTTTTTCATGGAAAAACGGCTGGTTTTGGGCGGAAAAGTCATCGGGAAAAATTTACCGGCCAAATGCTCTTGGAAAAGGTCTATAGGCAGATTCGAGGTCGCTGAACTCGAATCCGGTGTCGGATTTTCATTTGAGATTTAGATTCGCGGATATTCGCGAATGAAAATCGGAAAAACTCAAAAGAAAAATGCCCAATAAAATTGCAACAAATGCTCGAATCAAAATCCGACGCCGGATTCGAGTTCAGCGACCTCTAATCTGCCTGTAGACCTTTTCCAAGAGCATTTGGGCGGTAAATTCGTCCGATGACTTTTTCATGGAAAAACGGCTGGTTTTGGGCGGAAAAGTCATCGGGAAAAATTTACCGGCCAAATGCTCTTGGAAAAGGTCTATAGGCAGATTCGAGGTCGCTGAACTCGAATCCGGTGTCGGATTTTCATTTGGAGATTTAGATTCGCGGATATTCGCGAATGAAAATCGGAAAAACTCAAAAGAAAAATGCCCAATAAAATTGCAACAAATGCTCGAATCAAAAATCCGACGCCGGATTCGAGTTCAGCGACCTCGAATCTGCCTGTAGACCTTTTCCAAGAGCATTTGGGCGGTAAATTCGTCCGATGACTTTTTTCATGGAAAAACGGCTGGTTTTGGGCGGAAAAGTCATCGGGAAAAATTTACCGGCCAAATGCTCTTGGAAAAGGTCTATAGGCAGATTCGAGGTCGCTGAACTCGAATCCGGTGTCGGATTTTCATTTGGAGATTTAGATTCGCGGATATTCGCGAATGAAAATCGGAAAAACTCAAAAGAAAAATGCCCAATAAAATTGCAACAAATGCTCGAATCAAAAATCCGACGCCGGATTCGAGTTCAGCGACCTCGAATCTGCCTGTAGACCTTTTTCAAGAGCATTTGGGCGGTAAATTCGTCCGATAACTTTTTTCATGGAAAAACGGCTGGTTTTGGGCGGAAAAGTCATCGGGAAAAATTTACCGGCCAAATGCTCTTGGAAAAGGTCTATAGGCAGATTCGAGGTCGCTGAACTCGAATCCGGTGTCGGATTTTCATTTGAGATTTAGATTCGCGAATATCCGCGAATGAAAATCGGAAAAACTCAAAAGAAAAATGCCCAATAAAATTGCAACAAATGCTCGAATCAAAAATCCGACGCCGGATTCGAGTTCAGCGACCTCGAATCTGCCTGTAGACCTTTCCAAGAGCATTTGGGCGGTAAATTCGTCCGATGACTTTTTTCATGGAAAAACGGCTGGTTTTGGGCGGAAAAGTCATCGGGAAAAATTTACCGGCCAAATGCTCTTGGAAAAGGTCTATAGGCAGATTCGAGGTCGCTGAACTCGAATCCGGTGTCGGATTTTCATTTGGAGATTTAGATTCGCGGATATTCGCGAATGAAAATCGGAAAAACTCAAAAGAAAAATGCCCAATAAAATTGCAACAAATGCTCGAATCAAAAATCCGACGCCGGATTCGAGTTCAGCGACCTCGAATCTGCCTGTAGACCTTTTCCAAGAGCATTTGGGCGGTAAATTCGTCCGATGACTTTTTTCATGGAAAAACGGCTGGTTTTGGGCGGAAAAGTCATCGGGAAAAATTTACCGGCCAAATGCTCTTGGAAAAGGTCTATAGGCAGATTCGAGGTCGCTGAACACGAAACCCGTGTAGGTATTTAATTTTGAGAATTAGATTAGCGGCTATTAGCCACAGAAAATCGGAAAAACTCAAAAGAAAAATGCCCAATAAAATTGCAACAAATGCTCGAATTAAAAATCCGACGCCGGATTCGAGTTCAGCGACCTCGAATCTGCCTGTAGACCTTTTCCAAGAGCATTTGGGCGGTAAATTCGTCCGATGACTTTTTTCATGGAAAAACGGCTGGTTTTGGGCGGAAAAGTCATCGGGAAAAATTTACCGGCCAAATGCTCTTGGAAAAGGTCTATAGGCAGATTCGAGGTCGCTGAACTCGAATCCGGTGTCGGATTTTCATTTGGAGATTTAGATTCGCGGATATTCGCGAATGAAAATCGGAAAAACTCAAAAGAAAAATGCCCAATAAAATTGCAACAAATGCTCGAATCAAAAATCCGACGCCGGATTCGAGTTCAGGGACCTCGAATCTGCCTGTATACCTTTGTCAAGAGCATTTGGGCGGTAAATTCGTCCGATAACTTTTTTCATGGAAAAACGGCTGGTTTTGGGCGGAAAAGTCATCGGGAAAAATTTACCGGCCAAATGCTCTTGGAAAAGGTCTATAGGCAGATTCGAGGTCGCTGAACTCGAATCCGGTGTCGGATTTTCATTTGGAGATTTAGATTCGCGGATATTCGCGAATGAAAATCGGAAAAACTCAAAAGAAAAATGCCCAATAAAATTGCAACAAATGCTCGAATCAAAATCCGACGCCGGATTCGAGTTCAGCGACCTCGAATCTGCCTGTAGACCTTTTCCAAGAGCATTTGGGCGGTAAATTCGTCCGATGACTTTTTTCATGGAAAAACGGCTGGTTTTGGGCGGAAAAGTCATCGGGAAAAATTTACCGGCCAAATGCTCTTGGAAAAGGTCTATAGGCAGATTCGAGGTCGCTGAACTCGAATCCGGTGTCGGATTTTCATTTTGAGATTTAGATTCGCGGATATTCGCGAATGAAAATCGGAAAAACTCAAAAGAAAAATGTCCAATAAAATTGCAACAAATGCTCGAATCAAAAATCCGACGCCGGATTCGAGTTCAGCGACCTCGAATCTGCCTGTAGACCTTTTCCAAGAGCATTTGGGCGGTAAATTCGTCCGATGACTTTTTTCATGGAAAAACGGCTGGTTTTGGGCGGAAAAGTCATCGGGAAAAATTTACCGGCCAAATGCTCTTGGAAAAGGTCTATAGGCAGATTCGAGGTCGCTGAACTCGAATCCGGTGTCGGATTTTCATTTTGAGATTTAGATTCGCGGATATTCGCGAATGAAAATCGGAAAAACTCAAAAGAAAAATGACCAATAAAATTGCAACAAATGCTCGAATCAAAATCCGACGCCGGATTCGAGTTCAGCGACCTCGAATCTGCCTGTAGACCTTTTCCAAGAGCATTTGGGCGGTAAATTCGTCCGATGACTTTTTCATGGAAAAACGGCTGGTTTTGGGCGGAAAAGTCATCGGGAAAAATTTACCGGCCAAATGCTCTTGGAAAAGGTCTATAGGCAGATTCGAGGTCGCTGAACTCGAATCCGGTGTCGGATTTTCATTTGGAGATTTAGATTCGCGGATATTCGCGAATGAAAATCGGAAAAACTCAAAAGAAAAATGCCCAATAAAATTGCAACAAATGCTCGAATTAAAAATCCGACGCCGGATTCGAGTTCAGCGACCTCGAATCTGCCTGTAGACCTTTTCCAAGAGCATTTGGGCGGTAAATTCGTCCGATGACTTTTTCATGGAAAAACGGCTGGTTTTGGGCGGAAAAGTCATCGGGAAAAATTTACCGGCCAAATGCTCTTGGAAAAGGTCTATAGGCAGATTCGAGGTCGCTGAACTCGAATCCGGTGTCGGATTTTCATTTGAGATTTAGATTCGCGGATATTCGCGAATGAAAATCGGAAAAACTCAAAAGAAAAATGCCCAATAAAATTGCAACAAATGCTCGAATCAAAAATCCGACGCCGGATTCGAGTTCAGCGACCTCGAATCTGCCTGTAGACCTTTTCAAGAGCATTTGGGCGGTAAATTCGTCCGATAACTTTTTTCATGGAAAAACGGCTGGTTTTGGGCGGAAAAGTCATCGGGAAAAATTTACCGGCCAAATGCTCTTGGAAAAGGTCTATAGGCAGATTCGAGGTCGCTGAACTCGAATCCGGTGTCGGATTTTCATTTGAGATTTAGATTCGCGGATATTCGCGAATGAAAATCGGAAAAACTCAAAAGAAAAATGCCCAATAAAATTGCAACAAATGCTCGAATCAAAAATCCGACGCCGGATTCGAGTTCAGCGACCTCGACTCTGCCTGTAGACCTTTTCCAAGAGCATTTGGGCGGGAAATTCGACCGATGACTTTTTCATGGAAAAACGGCTGGTTTTGGGCGGAAAAGTCATCGGGAAAAATTTACCGGCCAAATGCTCTTGGAAAAGGTCTATAGGCAGATTCGAGGTCGCTGAACTCGAATCCGGTGTCGGATTTTCATTTTGAGATTTAGATTCGCGGATATTCGCGAATGAAAATCGGAAAAACTCAAAAGAAAAATGTCCAATAAAATTGCAACAAATGCTCGAATCAAAAATCCGACGCCGGATTCGAGTTCAGCGACCTCGAATCTGCCTGTAGACCTTTTCCAAGAGCATTTGGGCGGTAAATTCGTCCGATGACTTTTTTCATGGAAAAACGGCTGGTTTTGGGCGGAAAAGTCATCGGGAAAAATTTACCGGCCAAATGCTCTTGGAAAAGGTCTATAGGCAGATTCGAGGTCGCTGAACTCGAATCCGGTGTCGGATTTTCATTTGGAGATTTAGATTCGCGGATATTCGCGAATGAAAATCGGAAAAACTCAAAAGAAAAATGCCCAATAAAATTGCAACAAATGCTCGAATCAAAAATCCGACGCCGGATTCGAGTTCAGCGACCTCGAATCTGCCTGTTGACCTTTTAAAATCGAATTTGGGCGTTAAATTCGTCCGATGCATTTTTTCATGTAAAAACGGCTGGTTTTGGGCGGAAAAGTCATCGGGAAAAATTTACCGGCCAAATGCTCTTGGAAAAGGTCTATAGGCAGATTCGAGGTCGCTGAACTCGAATCCGGTGTCGGATTTTCATTTGGAGATTTAGATTCGCGGATATTCGCGAATGAAAATCGGAAAAACTCAAAAGAAAAATGCCCAATAAAATTGCAACAAATGCTCGAATCAAAAATCCGACGCCGGATTCGAGTTCAGCGACCTCGAATCTGCCTGTAGACCTTTTCCAAGAGCATTTGGGCGGTAAATTCGTCCGATGACTTTTTCATGGAAAAACGGCTGGTTTTGGGCGGAAAAGTCATCGGGAAAAATTTACCGGCCAAATGCTCTTGGAAAAGGTCTATAGGCAGATTCGAGGTCGCTGAACTCGAATCCGGTGTCGGATTTTCATTTGGAGATTTAGATTCGCGGATATTCGCGAATGAAAATCGGAAAAACTCAAAAGAAAAATGCCCAATAAAATTGCAACAAATGCTCGAATCAAAAATCCGACGCCGGATTCGAGTTCAGCGACCTCGAATCTGCCTGTAGACCTTTTCAAGAGCATTTGGGCGGTAAATTCGTCCGATAACTTTTTTCATGGAAAAACGGCTGGTTTTGGGCGGAAAAGTCATCGGGAAAAATTTACCGGCCAAATGCTCTTGGAAAAGGTCTATAGGCAGATTCGAGGTCGCTGAACTCGAATCCGGTGTCGGATTTTCATTTGGAGATTTAGATTCGCGGATATTCGCGAATGAAAATCGGAAAAACTCAAAAGAAAAATGCCCAATAAAATTGCAACAAATGCTGGAATCAAAATCCGACGCCGGATTCGAGTTCAGCGACCTCGAATCTGCCTGTAGACCTTTTCCAAGAGCATTTGGGCGGTAAATTCGTCCGATGACTTTTTCATGGAAAAACGGCTGGTTTTGGGCGGAAAAGTCATCGGGAAAAATTTACCGGCCAAATGCTCTTGGAAAAGGTCTATAGGCAGATTCGAGGTCGCTGAACTCGAATCCGGTGTCGGATTTTCATTTGAGATTTAGATTCGCGGATATTCGCGAATGAAAATCGGAAAAACTCAAAAGAAAAATGCCCAATAAAATTGCAACAAATGCTCGAATTAAAAATCCGACGCCGGATTCGAGTTCAGCGACCTCGAATCTGCCTGTAGACCTTTTACAAGAGCATTTGGGAGGTAAATTAGTACGAATACTTTTATATAGGAAAAAAGGCTGGTTTTTGGGGGAAAATTCATAGGGAAAAAATTACCTGCCAAATGCTCTTGGAAAAGGTCTATAGGCAGATTCGAGGTCGCTGAACTCGAATCCGGTGTCGGATTTTCATTTGGAGATTTAGATTCGCGGATATTCGCGAATGAAAATCGGAAAAACTCAAAAGAAAAATGCCCAATAAAATTGCAACAAATGCTCGAATCAAAATCCGACGCCGGATTCGAGTTCAGCGACCTCGAATCTGCCTGTAGACCTTTTCCAAGAGCATTTGGGCGGTAAATTCGTCCGATGACTTTTTTCATGGAAAAACGGCTGGTTTTGGGCGGAAAAGTCATCGGGAAAAATTTACCGGCCAAATGCTCTTGGAAAAGGTCTATAGGCAGATTCGAGGTCGCTGAACTCGAATCCGGTGTCGGATTTTCATTTGGAGATTTAGATTCGCGGATATTCGCGAATGAAAATCGGAAAAACTCAAAAGAAAAATGCCCAATAAAATTGCAACAAATGCTCGAATCAAAAATCCGACGCCGGATTCGAGTTCAGCGACCTCGAATCTGCCTGTAGACCTTTTCCAAGAGCATTTGGGCGGTAAATTCGTCCGATGACTTTTTTCATGGAAAAACGGCTGGTTTTGGGCGGAAAAGTCATCGGGAAAAATTTACCGGCCAAATGCTCTTGGAAAAGGTCTATAGGCAGATTCGAGGTCGCTGAACTCGAATCCGGTGTCGGATTTTCATTTGGAGATTTAGATTCGCGGATATTCGCGAATGAAAATCGGAAAAACTCAAAAGAAAAATGCCCAATAAAATTGCAACAAATGCTCGAATCAAAAATCCGACGCCGGATTCGAGTTCAGCGACCTCGAATCTGCCTGTAGACCTTTTCCAAGAGCATTTGGGCGGTAAATTCGTCCGATGACTTTTTCATGGAAAAACGGCTGGTTTTGGGCGGAAAAGTCATCGGGAAAAATTTACCGGCCAAATGCTCTTGGAAAAGGTCTATAGGCAGATTCGAGGTCGCTGAACTCGAATCCGGTGTCGGATTTTCATTTGGAGATTTAGATTCGCGGATATTCGCGAATGAAAATCGGAAAAACTCAAAAGAAAAATGCCCAATAAAATTGCAACAAATGCTCGAATCAAAAATCCGACGCCGGATTCGAGTTCAGCGACCTCGAATCTGCCTGTAGACCTTTTCCAAGAGCATTTGGGCGGTAAATTCGTCCGATGACTTTTTTCATGGAAAAAACGGCTGGTTTTGGGCGGAAAAGTCATCGGGAAAAATTTACCGGCCAAATGCTCTTGGAAAAGGTCTATAGGCAGATTCGAGGTCGCTGAACTCGAATCCGGTGTCGGATTTTCATTTGGAGATTTAGATTCGCGGATATTCGCGAATGAAAATCGGAAAAACTCAAAAGAAAAATGCCCAATAAAATTGCAACAAATGCTCGAATCAAAAATCCGACGCCGGATTCGAGTTCAGCGACCTCGAATCTGCCTATAGACCTTTTCCAAGAGCATTTGGCCGGTAAATTTTTCCCGATGACTTTTCCGCCCAAAACCAGCCGTTTTTCCATGAAAAAAGTCATCGGACGAATTTACCGCCCAAATGCTCTTGGAAAAGGTCTACAGGCAGATTCGAGGTCGCTGAACTCGAATCCGGCGTCGGATTTTTGATTCGAGCATTTGTTGCAATTTTATTGGGCATTTTTCTTTTGAGTTTTTCCGATTTTCATTCGCGAATATCCGCGAATCTAAAAGATACTAAGAGGTCCTACGTTCCAATTTTTAGAAATAATGAATTTTCGCCCCGCCCTTTGATTTTTGTTGCTAGGCAACCGATTGGTCAGGTCTGCCACTCCATAAATTTCAATTGGTGCGCGGCAGATGAGTTGCCTGGCAACGTAAATTGAAGGGCGGGGCGATAATTTATTATTTTTCCAATTTGGAACGTAGGACCTCTTAATATCTTATATTCTCTTAATGAAACTGGTGATTTTGTGGGGTAAAAATGCGAATTTGGCGGATTTCAAAGCTAAAAATCACCAGTTTCATTAGAAGAATATAAGATACTAAGAGGTCCTACGTTCCAGAATTTAAAAATAATGAATTTTTGACCCGCCTGTTGATAAATTACTAAGCACCAACAAAAAATTAAAGAAAATAGAAAGAAAAGAAGACAGCTACGAATTCGAGAATTTTTATTGTTTACATACGCGAATACGAAAAATACTAAATCTACAAATATTCTTGTTGGCTGATGCACAAATTTGAGTCAATTTTGATCTTAGCTGGAACCTAACGGGAAAGAAACAAAAGAATTTCCCGTTAGAATACAATTTTTTGAATTATGTAAGAACTAAAGGTCTACTACTGTCAAAAACGTCATAAAATAAAATTCATCATAGGTGTATTATTTACTTACCATTTTTCGATAAGAGGGGATCCCAGAATATACAAGAGGCCGGAGCAAAACGAAATTAGCAGGAAATTAGCAAGAAATTAGCAAGAAACAAGCAAACTTCAAATCATCAAATGATATCCGAAAAATGAAAAGCTCATAGAATAGACAGATGTAAACAAGAACCAAGTGGCCACATAATTGTGGAATAATTTCGACTTTGGCGGCCGAATAAGGGGGAAAGAATTTTCCTCTTTTAATTTTTTATTTAAAAGAGGAAAATTTCGAAAATATCAATTTTATAAAATTACAAAATTGATAATTTTCGACAAAGCACCAACAAAAAATTAAAGAAAATAGAAAGAAAAGAAGACAGCTACGAATTCGAGAATTTTTATTGTTTACATACGCGAATACGAAAAATACTAAATCTACAAATATTCTTGTTGGCTGATGCACAAATTTGAGTCAATTTTGATCTTAGCTGGAACCTAACGGGAAAGAAACAAAAGAATTTCCCGTTAGAATACAATTTTTTGAATTATGTAAGAACTAAAGGTCTACTACTGTCGAAAACGTCATAAAATAAAATTCATCATAGGTGTATTATTTACTTACCATTTTTCGATAAGAGGGGATCCCAGAATATACAAGAGGCGGGAGCAAAACGAAATTAGCAGGAAATTAGCAAGAAATTAGCAAGAAACAAGCAAACTTCAAATCATCAAATGATATCCGAAAAATGAAAAGCTCATAGAATAGACAGATGTAAACAAGAACCAAGTGGCCACATAATTGTGGAATAATTTCGACTTTGGCGGCCAAGAATATAAGATACTAAGAGGTCCTACGTTCCAGAATTTAAAAATAATGAATTTTTGACCCGCCCTTTGATTTTTGTTGCTAGGCAACCGATTGGTCAAGTCTGCCACTCCCTAAATTTCAATTGGTGCGCGGCAGATGAGTTGCCTGGCAACGTAAATTGAAGGGCGGGGCGATAATTTATTATTTTTCCAATTTGGAACGTAGGACCTCTTAGTATCTTATATTCTCCCAATGAAACTGTGCGAATTTGGCGGATTTCAACGCTAAAAATCACCAGTTTCATTAGGAGAATATAAGATACTAAGAGGTCCTACGTTCCAATTTTTAGAAATAATGAATTTTCGCCCCGCCTTTTGATTTTTGTTGCTAGGCAACCGATTGGTCATGTCTGCCACTCCCTAAATTTCAATTGGTGCGCGGCAGATGAGTTGCCTGGCAACGTAAATTGAAGGGCGGGGCGATAATTTATTATTTTTCCAATTTGGAACGTAGGACCTCTTAATATCTTATATTCTCTTAATGAAACTGGTGATTTTGTGGGGTAAAAATGCGAATAAGGCGGATTTCAACGCTAAAAATCACCAGTTTCATTAGGAGAATATAAGATACAAAGAGGTCCTACGTTCCAGATTTTAGAAATAATGAATTTTCGCCCCGCCCTTTGATTTTTGTTGCTAGGCAACCGATTGGTCAGGTCTGCCACTCCCTAAATTTCAATTGGTGCGCGGCAGATGAGTTGCCTGGCAACGTAAATTGAAGGGCGGGGCGATAATTTATTATTTTTCCAATTTGGAACGTAGGACCTCTTAATATCTGATATTCTCTTAATGAAACTGGTGATTTTGTGGGATAAAAATGCGAATTTGGCGGATTTCAACGCTAAAAATCACCAGTTTCATTAGGAGAATATAAGATACTAAGACGTCCTACGTTCCAGATTTTAAAAATAATGAATTTTCGACCCGCCCTTTGATTTTTGTTGCTAGGCAACCGATTGGTCAGGTCTGCCACTCCCTAAATTTCAATTGGTGCGCGGCAGATGAGTTGCCTGGCAACGTAAATTGAAGGGCGGGGCGATAATTTATTATTTTTCCAATTTGGAACGTAGGACCTCTTAATAAGGGTAAGGGTCCCTAATATGGACCGCATTTTTGTTTTGAAGTGCCTACGGCGCTAGGAGTGAGATAGGAATGTGGTAAATGGCTTAAAATGTAGCCACATCTATCTAGTTTAACTCCCCAAAATTTCACCCCCCACCGTTAAGTTTAAGTGGACCAAAAACAGGGTTTCCCAAAAAGTGTCAAAAACAGAAATCGAAATTTTGGGTTCCTAATATGGACCGGTCGAAAAAAACGAAAATAATGGGTAAAAAATCGTTAAAAAGTCATTTAATCGAGTCGAATACATTTGTGACGCGCCATGAGAAACCGACCCCTTAAGGTGAAAAATAAAATGTTGAGAAAAACGCAAAAATAGGTTGAAAAGTTGATATTTTGGCGTTTTTCGCGAAATTTCATTTTTCACCTTAAGGGTCGGTTTCTCATGGCACGTTACATTTAAAAAGTACAATAGAACATTTATTTTGCTCTCGAAATCGACATCGCTGCAGAGAAACACACGAAAAATGTAAACAATGTCAAATTCGCCGGTGGTCCATATTAGGACACCTCATAACTTTTTTTTAGAAAAATTATTACTCAACTTTCCGTAGATATAATCTAAAACTGATTAGCACACTTAAATCTTACGACTTTCGACTACAAATTAAAATTAAAACCACATTCATTTATGTTATTTAAACTTATCACATTGTCAATCGGAATGATGATTGAAAAAAATTTTTCTTAGTGCAAAATCTTGTTTTGGCTGTAACTCCGCGAATTTTGGCTTTTGGGCTTTGATTTTGGTCTCATTGTGTTTCTCTGTGAAAAATAAACAAGATACATTTTTTTTCCCCGAAAGATCGCATCATCAATGGACGGGATAAGCCACCGGTCCATATTAGGGAACCGGTCCATATTCGGTACCCTTACCCTTATCTTATATTCTCTTAATGAAACTGGTGATTCTGTGGGGTAAAAATGCGAATTTGGCGGATTTCAACGCTAAAAATCACCAGTTTCATTAGGAGAATATAAGATACAAAGAGGTCCTACGTTCCAGATTTTAAAAATAATGAATTTTCGACCCGCCCTTTGATTTTTGTTGCTAGGCAACCGATTGGTCAGGTCTGCCACTCCCTAAATTTCAATTGGTGCGCGGCAGATGAGTTGCCTGGCAACGTAAATTGAAGGGCGGGGCGATAATTTATTATTTTTCCAATTTGGAATGTAGGACCTCTTAGTATCTTATATTCTCCCAATAAAACTGGTGATTTTGTAGGGTAAAAATGCGAATTTGGCGGATTTCAACGCTAAAAATCACCAGTTTCATTAGGAGAATATAAGATACCAAGAGGTCCTACATTCCAAATTTTAGAAATAATGAATTTTCGCCCCGCCCTTTGATTTTTGTTGCTAGGCAACCGATTGGTCAGGTCTGCCACTCCCTAAATTTCAATTGGTGCGCTGCAGATGAGTTGTCTGGCAATGTATCTCCCAATGAAACTGGTGATTTTGTGGCGTCAAAATGCGAATTTGGCGGATTTCAACGCTAAAAATCACCAGTTTCATTAGAAGAATATAAGATAGTAAGAGGTCCTACGTTCCCGGTGGAATTGAAATTTCAAGCGCCGATAATTCGTAATTTTCAAGGCTGAATCCAAATTTGGTAAGGGGTGAAAGGAGGGGAGAGAGGGAAGAATGGGGAGCGTGCTGGGAAAAAAGAAGAGGAGCGTAGAGGAAGGAAGAAGTGTGTGGGGGAGAAGAGGGAGAGAGTTGTAAAGGAAGGGGTTAAAAATACTTAAGAAATCGATTATAAAATTGACACAGGCATCAAAATTTTCATTTTCAAGGTGCTAAATCGAAACTGGAAATCACTTTTTTCACTTGATCCTCAGGGGTGGAGGGAGGGGTGAGGAAGTGAAAGGGAGGGGATCAAAATAGGTGTAAAGTTGATAAGGGTTCTCCGTTTTTAGTGAATCCAGGTGAAAAACTAATATCAAATTTAGATTCGGCTTCCTTGAAAATGTACTTAGATTTGGACACCCATATCAATTTTATATCCAATTTAATATTTCCTCCCTCTCGCTTCCTCCTCCGTGGCTCCAGGTGCTAAACTAATGTCAAATTTGGATTCAGCGCCCTTGAAAATGTTGATTTCGACATCCATGCCGACTTTATACTCATCTTAAATTTTTGACTCTCCCCTTCTCTCCTTCGAAAAGCCAATATCAAATTTAAACTTAGCATCCAAAATTACCCCTTCTCTCCTTCGAAGAGCCAATATCAAATTTTAATTTAGCATCCAAAATTACAAGTATTCCATCCAAAAAAAAAATCAATTAATCCTCCCACTGCATTTTTCTGTTTAATTTGCCTACTGAGACCGCTGTCGATGTCTTATGCACGAAAGAAATTACTCACCTCAGCTATAGCTGTCGAATTCGTAACCCCGCACGACGAAGCATTTCCGACCGCAAATCCGCTGCCCGGGACGCAGGCCGCCGGCTGATAATTGATACTAATTTTGAACCCGGTCGGACACCAGTCGACGAACTTAAGTCTATACGCCTTTAGATACCGAATTGCGATATTAACGGCGTTCGGGGACACAAGGCTACGATACAACATGTTGCAGGTCATATACTTTCCCCTCGTCGGATCCACTTTCAGCAATTGATTATATGGCTGGAACACCATCTCGGTCAGGACACCGATGGTGTCTCTTTCATGGCTAGCTTTCGAGATCGACGTGAAAGGCGCGTAAGAGACGAGGGGGTAGTGGATACGCGGATATGGCACTAGATTGGTCTGCTTCGAAGCGCATCTGAGCTGTCAACGATGAGGTTATTTGGCCGAATAAGCGGTTTAGATAGATGTAGGTCGATTTCTGCATGTCGAAATGGGTCTGGCAAATTTTGTAAAGAGCTTCGTTGTCCACGAGGAAGGCGCAATCCGAGGTGTCCTTGGTGTTATGGGACATCA
Source organism: Pseudococcus jackbeardsleyi (assembly GCA_038380155.1). Taxonomy (NCBI): domain Eukaryota; kingdom Metazoa; phylum Arthropoda; class Insecta; order Hemiptera; family Pseudococcidae; genus Pseudococcus; species Pseudococcus jackbeardsleyi. The sequence goes on from CM076241.1 coordinate 9,298,876, forward strand.
GAACAGCGTTATAGGGTTCGACCATGGCTGTTGGCAGCTGAAACAGAAGAAAATAATTGTTAGTCGGAACGAAGTTCAAAATTGGTGGGTTAGGATAAAAACTGGTCATGAGAGAGGAAAGGGGGAGCAAAAAAGACCAAAAAAAAAAACATTTCAAGGTTCGAACTCATTTTTTAGTAATTTTATTTAGTACTTAAGATGTAGAAACATGTAACACTGCATTTTTTAAATTCTTATTTGCGGTGGTTTTTTCGAGAAGAGAATAGGAAGGAGGAGGACAAAAATCCAGCATCATCTCACTGATAAAATTCAATAATGAATCATATCGAATGAGTGAATTGAGAGGGGGGAAAGGAGGACGAGAAGAAGAGAAGTGGGAGAACGAGGTTGAGACGGAAAGATGGGAAGACAACTAAGACAAGGGAAGAGGCTAAAAAGGGGGAATAGGGAGGGGAAGAAAGACGAAGAAAGGGGTAAAATGGAAAGAAAAGTGAGGAAAGGAGGGAAAGGAATATGAGAGGGGGAAAAAATTGCGGAGGATAATGAAGGGGAAAGATGAAGGAAAAAGAGAAGAGGATGAGTAGGAGGGTAAGTGAGGAAGGGGGAAATGACAGGAAATTCCAATCTTCATTTTTCATGAATAATTTATGGCCAAATTATTCAATTTCAGATGTGTGTATCTATGAAAATGTGAAAAGGAGAGGGAGGAGGAATAAGAATAACCTCAAGATCAATATTCCCTCCCCTCCTTTCCCCATCCGCTTAGATAGGATTTTTTGACACCTTCATTAGAAAAATTCGGTTCAATAAATCTTCTTCAAAAAGACATAACTTTGAGTACTTACCTACCTGAGCAACGCTGAAATATTCTAGTATTCTGCACTACAGCGAGGTAAGTAGGTAAGCAACTACATGCACAGTTTCAATGATTGTATGAACCAAGTCACAGTACTGCGAAGGTAATAAAAAATAAATTCCTGGGTCGTTCGCATCAACAAACTACTTGCCCTAAACCAACCAAAAAATATCGTTAAAACAAATTATGTGGCAGTAAATAGCTAAGAAGGTGGCTACTAGAGTATAAAACGATACAATAAAAATTACTTGTATCATATCGTGCTGAAACGCTACCATGAGTATATTCGTTTACTTGTGTGACTCATATGCTCGTTTTCTTCAAAGTTACTTGCCCTGCCTGGACGAGTAACAAGTATTACTTGCGAGTATTATCATACCGTTGATAACACAAGGGCAGGACCTCTTTCTGTAAGGGGATCAGGGTACTAGAATCTACCTTTGGGTGACGTAATTTCATTGTATACCCAACCAAACAAAAGTAGTCGTATTTTTGGTCAATGATACAGTACAGTACGATAATTGGACCATTATCAATACGATACAAGTATAAAAAAATATACTCATATCGTGAATTCACGATATGATATACTCGTATCGCCGAGTATATATTCATATCGTTTTATACTCTAGTGCCTACATACTTAAAAACAAGAGAATAAAAATGATGAAAACTGAAAAAATAAAGTAAAATGTACAGCATTTCAAAAATCTTAAAAATGACTGCAGTGTGAAGAAAAAAAGAATTAAAAATTAAAATCTTCAGAATTAGAACAATGAGTATTGGATACCAATCTAATAATTTTGGAAAAAAAAATCAACCAATGCCTATATTATAAACTCTAAATTAACAAAGAGAAAATATTTCAATGAAAAATTACTTTGTATGTAAATTCAAAAGCTTAAATTATTCTCGAGAGTTATTTACTTAAGCACTTTAACTTGATAAAAATAGTGATGAAAATTACAATTTAAAAAACATGTAAGTTCAAACTACCTATGGATTCTAAAATACATAGTCTCGGGAATTTCAAAAATAAACTAAGTAGGTAATTTAATTTTAAAAAATTCTGAATTCAAAAATGGAAACAGAAATTTCCAAAATATCAAACTAAGTAATTTTATAAGTGATAAAAATGTAGAAATGAAATTACTTACCCAGTTGTTCTGAATCTTGAAAATTGTTATTGACGATACCATGCGAGGGCATAATTTGCAACACAAAACCAACAAACCAACTGACCTAAACACAAATAAACATGTGGTGCTTTAAAGTTATCCCATCATGAACGACAAGTTACTACTTGAGGGGATATTCTCCAAAACATTTTGCCTATCCTTCTGCCTGCCAATTTATATTGAGCTCATGAGAGCTCATTAAAATGTATAGCACCTACTCGTAATGAGATTGATGAAATTATCTCAAATTTGTAAGTCGACATTCTTTGAGATGATATCTACAATCCTACGTATAATTTTCTCAAAATATCAAATATTTTATGAAAAAATCAAATTTGAATCTCAAAGAATATAGATTTACAAATTTGAGATAATTTCATCAATCACATTACGAGTACCTAAACTTTTATTGAGCTCCCATAAGCACAATGTAAATTGGCTGGAAAAAGGATGGACAAAATGTTTTGGAGAATATCCCCTTTAGTATTTAATTACTTAAAACAAAACAAAAAGCAAATTTTGAAAAATTTTACACTAAGACTCAAAGTTGATACTCTTGAAATTTTTTAAAAAAATTAAATGAATAAAAATGAACAAATTTTAAGTCATGGATCAGAACATTCTTGATTTTTTAAAACAATAGCAGTACATGTAGGTAATGAACAAAATTCCAAAAATTTTACAAAATGATTTTTTGTGACAATATCGAATTTTTTTTATACAGATAGCCCAATTAGGGCTTGAAATATTCTCAAAGTATAAAAAATATGTTCATGCCAGACTGAAAAAATTACAATTTATACAGCCATGCCGGAAATTAGTGGTCTTAAAGAGTATTGATAAATATTGATAATATCGATACTTCACAGTATCGAAAAGTATCGATACTCAAACATGGTATCAAACGAGTATTGATATCTCACATCTTGGCTCATTTTTGTCATAATTCCGCTGATTTAAGCTTTACACACAAGTATAAATTCAATGATTTTACAATTATGAGTGGGAAAGCGGGAAATTGGATGCAGGAAGCGCAAAAACACTGATTATCAATGTGAAGTCATGATGGCAGGAGTATGAAAGAAAAACAGGAGACAGTGGAGACACAAGATCATAGTACCCTTAAGGGTATCGATAAATATCAATATTATCGATACTGGCTCCAAAAATATCGATAAATATTGATACCAAAAATCCATCTGATATAAGACCACTCCTGGAAATGAAATGGTTATAGTCCGTACAACGAAAGATGGAACTTTTCCCCTACATTCTCCCACCACAAAATTTAAGAACGTCGCGTTGTGATTGGACGACATTTGAAATCAACGCGCGTCGTTGGTTTCCGCGTTTTGAGTCGAGTAGGGGAAAAGTTCCTTCTTTCGTTGTACGTACAGTGTTTATCGGTTATAAGAACACCGGTTATAAAAACATATCGTTTTAAGGAACCAAATTTAAAAGTCCCGGCAAAACTCCATAAGACATAATGTTAATCTGAATTGCTTATAAGAACATCAGTTATAAGAACATATCGCTTTTTAGAACCAAATTTTCAGTCCGTTCAGCATAAAATAATCGCATATAAGAACTTTACGGCGTTAAGAACCTTTTTTTTTGGTAAAACTTGAACCTACACGTGCCAACAAAGACTAAGATGTTACAAATGTACCTACCCTACATTATGAAAACATATGGACAAATACAAAGGAATAGAACGGAACCGATTCTTCACGGTTAATTATGTTTTTAGTCCCTAGTTGTAAATCTTCTATTTAGGCGTTAATTTTACAATACAATTCTCGAATTCCATCAGCGGTGAGCTCTGTGATAGATTTTTTTTGAAGGTTTGGTAACTTCTGCCTCTTTGGTCATCAAATATGCCTCGATATCTGTCTGTTTTCTCTTTTATTGTAGCTTCTCGTCATTTGACCCTTCGTTTTGGGGAAGAATGCTTAGAACTTCATTCCCTCCCCCTCCCCATATCATTTTTGTAAAAATATCGATAAAAAAAAGACAGTATTGGTTATAACCAGTAGCGTAACTTGACATTCCCTCTGGGGGGGGGGGGACAGAAGTCGAAGGGTGAAAATTTTTTTCGTAGGTATATACTAAATGGGCATAAAGATCTGGGATAATGGGGGGGGGGTTGACAGAACCTTGGTATCATACTTTTCGAACGGGGTTTGTAATTTAAATAGTGATTTATTTTATGCCCGAGCGAAGCGAGGGCAGAGCTTTGAAAAAATTGATTTTTAATACCCGAAAAATCCATTTTTGAGGGTTTTGAGGGAGGTATTTACGCCACAGGCTTACATATTGAACTTTTGAACTAGCCAAAATGAATAATAATGTTGTTTACTTACGCCCGAGCGAAGCGAGGGCGACGCTTTAAAAAAATTTGATTTTTGATGTCTAAAAAATTCATTTTTGAAGGGTGTCTGGGGGGGGGGGGTTTGTACCCAAAACCCCCCCCGTATTTACGCCACTGGTTATAACAACATATCGGTTATAGTGACGAAATTTCTAGTTCCCCTCAAGGTTCTTATAACCGATAAACACTGTACTATAAATACAAAGATCGTTCAACATTCAACACTTAAAAGTTTCCTTCTAACTCCGGCAATAATGTACTAATCAGGCTGGGCCAGGTCTCATTTGATGAGCTTCTACCATCTGCTATAAATCAAGACCAGAAGGACAGCAGTATTTATCTTGATTTTCAGTAAAGTTATTCGCATTAAATAGAAGAAATTTTGTGAAAAGAGGTGCCCACTACAGAGGTTTGCTGAACAATTCGAATAACTTCACTCCAAAACAGGATACAGCTACTGCACTAGTCTTATTTTATAGCATACTTACAGTTCAATTTACACAATGAGACACCTACCATCCAAAAAAAAGTTCATTTATACCTAATCCACGAGGCAGAGAAACATGCTTTTGTAATAAATGTTTCCACCAACCTTAAACTGGACACTTAAAAAAAAACTACTATATTTAACGCGGGTAACTGCACTGAAAAGCAAGATTCAGCTGCCATTCTGGTCTTGTTTTATAGCAGGCGGCCCATGGGCCCAACTCATCGAATAATACATACCCAGCCAGATTAGTCTCATTAATATTTCCAGAGTTACAAGAGAGGGAAACTTTGGCCTTGAACAACCTTAGTAACTATCAGATAATTTTATAAGCAACAAAAAAAAAATGATAAAGCAACTTACCTACTTTCCAAACTGCGAGGCCCAGTTGTGATTCTCACGATGTGAAGCAATGTGGAAGTGCAATCTTAAATTGGAGCTAGATAATCCTGTTATTCAGAGTCCATCAAGTTTCAATAGGGTTCATGTTATCAAAGATCCAAGTGCATACAGCAGAATTTTCCACAAGAATTCATTCGTTTCATACAGTGCACAGATAGTTGTCTAAATCCTTTTCAAGATAATAGAATGGAATAGGTATCTGCAAAAAATTATACATAATTTAAAATCATCTCACAAACACAGAAAGACTGATTCAATTCGAGTTGATCACCTAAAGTATCGCAATGAGAAAAAGTATTGCTAGACAGTGAAGTCGAAGAAAAAAATAGACCAAAAACAAGTCAGACTGATCAAGGGATGGTTCCGACCATTATAGAAAATTGCATCATGCCTTATTGGGCTCTCCTATCTGATAATATAATGCAGGTTCTCAAAGTAAATGGGGAATCCAAGGTGGAAAAGACCACATAGGTAGAAAAAAATATCACATTTTCGGTTAGAAAATTTTGATAAGAATATATTTTTCAACGGTAGAACTAGAGTAGTTGTTATTTAAATTACTGTAGCGTTTCAAAATATGCATAATACATGAATTGAAAATATATTTAACGGTATGAATTATTTCACATTCCTGAAAATTTAAAAGATTTTTTCTAGTGGCGAAAGTTGGTGAAATACTTATTTAAAAAATTGTAAAGATTTTATGAAACGCAATAATTTCAAAGAACAAAAAATAATTAATTACCTACACTAGTTTTTAGAATATTAGACCAACTTTCACTATCTACTCGAAAAAATCTGAGAGATGTGGGATACTTTTAAAAAATTTGAAAGTTTTTTTCTGCCAGTCCTAAAATTGTTCCTCTTGGGTCGAGTTTAAAAACTGTCAAACTGTCGTTTTTCAAAGAAACGACGGATCTCCGATCATATACCTAAAAATGATCGTTTCTGGTCGTTTTTTGAAAATAAAAAAGATTTGGGTCGAAACCTTAATTTCAGCGTGTTGAAAATTTTTCAAACTGTCGTTTTTCAAAGAAACGGCAGAAAACTACGAATACATACAACATGCCTAAAAATGTTCATTTTTAGTCGTTTTTAGAAAATGAAAAAGATTTGGGTCGAAACCTTAATTTCAGCGTGTTGAAAAATTTTCAAAAAAAAATTCATTGTCCATTATTTAAAATCCATTGTTTACTGTTCAAAATTTATTGTTCATCATTCAAGATTTGATAATAATAATTCAAACTATTCAAAATTGAAAAGAAAAGAAAATTTTTCTGGAATGATGAATTTTGAATTTGATTGCAGTTTACGATATTCATCTTGTCCTTTACATATTTTTAAGGCAATTGATAGAAACGTTTCGAGTTCCATATCAGTACATTTCAAAAAACTTTTTAGGATATTTAGTCATATCATGTCCTGGATATTCTTTCTGACATCATTTTCAAAATTTCAACCAAAATTGAGCCATTTTTCGAACAAAAAACTTTAAAAGATGAATTGAAACTTAAAAGGGTAGTGAATGTTTTCATGTCAATTTTTTTGAATTTCTCGAGTTTGGAATATAAAAATTGAATGCGTAATTTTGTATTTTTCTAAAATTATTAATATTTATATGTTCTCTGACCAGAGATGTAAACTCTTTTAGAAATTGAATTTTGTTTATTTTTCACAATAATTGTCTGAAACAATTATTTTTTACATTTTTCTAGAACTCTCTTTCTCAAAAGAGTAAAATTCAACATGCAGAAATATTTCTATAAGAACACTCTTTTTCGCTCAAAACTGTGAATTTTTTCAAAAATTTTAAACTACATAATTACTCTTATCTGCAAGCTAGCGACATAGGTTACGTGTATCTTACGCCATCTGATTAGTTGAACATGTTGGTAAAAATTCTTGACGAAGAAAAATTTCCCAAGCATTAGGTACCTAAGCTACCTATACATGTGTATTTAACCGATGACTTATAATCTAATCAACAAAGGGAATAAACGAACAGTTGTTCGCTTTGTCAGGAAAAAAAAAATTTGAGCCCGATGTTCGAAAACAAGTGTGTCGTACCGTGCGTGTCATTCAAATAAATATCGGAAGGAAAATTCTTGAAAAATGAAATTTTTTGTGCCTGTGTGTGATATTTCCTCCAAGTACTTACTCGTATTATTGTGAAATTTCAAACGAGTATAACAAGTAAATACAAGCAAAACGAATAATTTTTTCAAAATGATAACCAGATGGGTTTTATTTCTGAGTGTAATAATTAATTTTTCTAATCACTGTGAAGTCGATTGTGTTTTCGAAACGGTACAGCAAATAATAAGGTCTTTTTTATTTCCACTGCCGACAAGTAAGAAAATTTTTTTTACAAGAATTTTGAGGCTTGCAATGACGCTTTTCCATGATTAAAAAATGACCGGAGTGTGTAAAACGGTCGATTAGGAATGGAAGAGTAGAAAATGTGTATTTTCTCTATGGATTTTTTGCAAAATTTAAAAAAAAAGCGAAAACAAAAAACCCATCATTTAAAAATAATCATCAACTATATAAAATTTCTGGAGAAATTTTAAAAATTGAAACCCCCATTTTTTATAGATTAATCGAAAGATAATAAGAATGACGTGAAACAACCAAATAAAGGTAAGAGGAATGACTAATTTGTATTTTTGAATGTTTTATTTTTTCAAAAAATTGTTACTTCTCACAAATGGTTTGAAAAACTTTCAAATTTTCAAAAAAAATAAAAAGTAACATTCGTTCAAATTAGCATTAAGTCAATTAAAATCCCGCAACAAAGTTGAAAATTCGATTAAAAAAATTACTGAAAATTTCTCAAAAATTTACTTACACTGAAAAACTAGGCCATATGCAAATTTTTTGTAAATTTTGTCTTGATTTTGGAGGAACGACAATTATTCTAATTCGTTCGCCAAGATACCACCGGTGAAATATTTTGAAAAAATGAATTCAAATTTCAAATTATCATGAGTTCCCAAATCTTTCATCAACTGGGTCTTGAATTTAGCTTTTAAAAAAGGAAAATTTTTTGTATTTCTGACAGCAGAAATGTTGTTTTATCAATACTTCAACCAACTTTTGCGTCACACTGCCGTTTATTTTTCATGATTTTTGTATTTTTGCAGAAACCAATAATGGACATATGCCTCTTATATTGACAAGTGATAGATTACGTACAAATTCCTTGGCAAATTTTCCCATCCTCACAAATGACATGTGGAAATATTTTAAAACGTTTTATTTTTTCTGCCCCGCTGAAAAAGTTGACGATGTGAAACTGAACAAAAAGCTTTCACAAACAGGGAATGGTTTATTTTTAACAGAATGGTACAAAAACGAATCCACCGATGGAAATCAAATGCAAAATATTGATGAAGATTTAAAAAATGGAAATGATGAATATATTAAGCATACGTGTAAAAAGCGAGTAAAGCCATTCATGAGAGAACTCGACATCAAAAATGACGATGGAGTGGTAGATTTTTCTGTCGGTTTCGAGGCTAGTTTTATTTATTGTTTGTTTTGTGTTTTTTTTTTTGAAAAGCATACATATTGAATTGACGGTTACGATGTACATTCTACATTGGTATCATAGATGAGCGTTTGAAAATTTTTACAGGTATACAGGTATTCTGGTGGAGTACGAATGTTCAAAGTGAAGGAAAACCATGCGAGATTTAAAATTGATGAGGTTTGTTCATTTCTCGTAATAGTTTGCTGTAGAAGTGTAGATACCTATTTAAAATTTCATTGTAGAAAGAAATGCCTGATACTGAACATAGATAGAAATTAAAATTTTGTTTTTGGGTTGAGGCTCTCCCTTGATTTTCTCCTTTCTAAAAGACCTGAAATCAGGGTCATCTCGAAAACCAATCTTTGAAATTCAAATGTGATTTTTACACCCAGGCTCAGAAATATTTATCTCTTTCATTTCTCTTCGATTAATTACTATAATTTTTCGTTACAGAAATTTGAATGGATTCCCATGTTGAGCATTCGTTTTGACCCAATTAAAGCCGACGTAGTATGTGTTTCCAGTGTGGTAAGCCCTTATTATGATGGAGCCATCATCAGGCCTGCAAGAAAATTCCCATCCGAGGAGATCTACAAAGAGGGAAATTATAATTTTGGCAAAAAAACAGTATTCAAAAATTTCGAAATCGGTGATGCTTATCAGCTCGTACGTTTTCATAAAACAGAGTCAGTCATTCATAGTGACATCAAAACTTTATTGTGGCGCCGAAGCCGCAGATTTGAAAATGGAGCTTTTAGATTCGCAGAATTCGATTTCTCAAAGTTTATAAGTCCAATTAGCTATTTTTTTTTAAATTGTTCGCTTCCAGGAAGATTGAGCCGAATTAAATTACTAATCAAATACGAGACAAAAAATATAAAAATATTCCAAATAGTCGATATTCTCGAGATAAAATAATAATTTGGACTCCAGAGGTTTTTAAGGTCCTTTAATTTAATTTTTGGTAAGTTGGAAAAGGATTGAAATTAGTTTTTGATAAGTAACTTACTTGAATTTTTTTAACTTAGATTTCTCACCCTGACCCATGCATGAAGGATCATTTTAAAGAAAAGTGCTCCGGGAATGAATTCGGAAAGTGATAAACACGAATTTAAATACCTCACAAGATTTCTTTTGATCTCCTAATTTTGGTTTACCGCTTTACCCCCTCTCTCGCAGGATCTTTTTTGATATTTTGATCCCGACAATGAACTTAGGTTACAAAAAAGTGTTTACGACTTTGGCTGTTGGAATGGTTAAAAATATGAATAACAATACCGCCCTCGAATGTCTGTACTTTTCCCTCCAATTTCATCTTCCTCACTCTCAAAAGCAATTTTCCTAATTCAAGTGACAATTACCACAGGATTTGGTTAAGGAGCTTCAAATACGTTTTGAAATCCATTTTCGATTTTTTCTTTAAAGAATAAATTTGAAATGATATTAATTATACATAAATTATTCTTCCTTCAAATTTTTTTTTCCGTGATTGATTCGTCATTCAATATAGTTCAACTCCTTCCCCCCCCCCCTCGGACGGGAAAAATTTGAAAAAGATTGATTTGTTTCTCAAAAGAGATATTCCAACCTCAAACATTTTGAACCGAAACAGAAATAAATCTAAAATGTACACAATAAAAGATCCCAATATCCAAAATTTTAGGTGCTACAGTTCATTTTTTCTCGAATTTTGGAGAATTTTTGAAATTTTTAAATTACCTGCCATTGTCATGAAAAGTATAAAAATTTGATCCAATCAACGAAAAAAACTAAAATTTAGTGTGTACTTACCTACTACAGGTATGTACCCTATTTTCGGCTTTCCTCTCCCCAACCAATCGATTAGAATTGGAAGTTGTGTGGAAATGTTTCATAGCATTCAAAAAAAAAATTGAAATTCTTCGGCAAAAGAAAAACATTTTTTAAAATTGTCCATATGAATTTTAGTACATATAATCGTAGACACCTTTAACTTATGTTGGGAACTTAGGTATTTAATCGACTATAGAGAACAATTTTCTAAAATTTTCGACTTCCAGTTCAAATATAAGTACAAGTATATATTTAACAAAAAACTTTCTTGGAAAAAATTGAAAAATTATCTGAAAGTTTTTACATACCTTCTTGATTTTTGATTTCCTCGCCGAATCGATTAGAAAACGTTTCAAAACGTTTCAAGATTTTTTGAAGCCATCAGAAAATTTTGAAATTTTCCAGGACTAGGGAAAAGCATATAAAAATGTTCCATATGAACTTCAGAACCTGAAATTTTGAATAGGTATATTAAGTACTTTCAATTTATTTTTGTTTTCGTCCAAAATTTTACTTCAATTTGAGAAATCTTTCTTCTCAAAAAATTTTATGAAAATGAATACCACAAACCAAAACCTGTATTTGAATCTGTGGATTTGATGCTTTTTTTAGTTTCGCCATGTCAATTGTCACTATGAATGGTTCACTCTACCTACATATACCTACTACCTAAAGCTTGATTATTTTCATTGAAGAACGCGGTTGGTTACCTATTCATTCGTTCACTTCAAATAATGATTAATAAATAAGCATTCGAAATTCCACGCAGGAAAATCAGAAAAACGTATTTCATCGATTATTCGAATCTTCATCCTCTCGCGAAAATCCTTCATATTTTCACGAAATACAAGGAAGATATCTCGTGAAAGTACATCTGGCACCTCTCGATTCATTTTTTAATCCCATTCTGAGAAGAGCTGCTCAAACGTACGCTAATGTGGCACCGATGTGGAAAATAATCAGAGAGAATGCTTGGTTCAAGGTTGAAAATTACGCCAATCTTATAAGTCAAGTAAGAATGACATTATGATTTTTAGATAAACTGTCCATATTTGAAGGCTCATATCTCGATTTATGAAAAAATGGCTTTTTTTTAGGTATGACAAATCTGATTTTTTCAAAGCTTCACCCTCGCTTCGCTCGGGTATAAATTGAATCATATTTCTATGCACTATTCGAGGTAATATAACGCCAAAAAAGGTTCCCTTTCATTCATTCCTCATAAAATTTTCATGGTAATTCAAGTTTTAACCATTTTGAGTTCGGAATTTCAAGAATTTGAGTTGGGATTTTCATGAGACCCCCCTCCCCCTCAGGAAAATGCCTTCGATATCACTGCCAATCAAAATACCGCATATCTACGAATACATAAAAATATCGTCTAGTCTTACAATTTTTTAAACTAAATGCCGTCGATTCACAGGCAATCCCTAAAATTGATATCGAAACTGGCACTTACGGAACTCTGGAACTTTCCGGTAAGAAAATATATCTCGCAGATAAAGAGAGCGTCCGAGTACCGCAAGTATTTTGGAAACTTATTCATTACACACCGATGAGGACAGAAGAATACTACAACATAATCATTGTAACGGCCAATAATCCGTACGAAAACACGCCGGAGATCATTTGCAAGCAAAATCAATGCGCTGAATTAGGTTGGGAGTACGTCCAACAGGATCACTATTCCATGGGTCTGACATCCTGCTGCCAACTCACTCCAGAAATCATACGAATGATAAAAACAACTGATTTTTATGTGGACGAGAAATCTGACTTTGCAATGAACCTGAACGCACTTCCGCATTGGAAAACCTCCAAACTGACCTTGAATGTGAAACAATTCTTAAAAGATCGAATGAATGATCCGAGTAGCTCAATTCGAGTTGATCACTCTACGTATCGAAATGAGAAAGATGTATTGCTCGATAGTGAAATCGAAGAAAAAAATAAACCAAAAGCTTTGGATGAAAGTCAGAATGATCGAGGGATGATTTCGACCATTATAGAAAATTACGTCATGCCTTATTGGAATCAGCTATCGAATAATATAATGCAGGCTCTCGATGTAAATGGAGAATCCAAGGTGGAAAAGTCCAAATGAACAGAAATAAAAATTATCATTATTTCAATCAGAAAATTTTGATGGGTTTATATTTTTCAACGGTAAAAATATGTTGGTTATGTATCTAAGTTGCTGCACTGCTGTAAATCAAAATATGTGACCCTATCGTAAAGAAGGGACCTTGTGTAAAAAAATCAATGTCTTCATTGTTATGTGTTTGGTCCAGATTTGGCGTAATTTGGGCCAAAAACGTAAAAAATGAGAAATTGTTTTTTTTTTACAGGGTCCCTTTTTTACGGCAGGGTCACATATTTATATTAAATATATTGAATGTAAAATCATGGAAAATTCACATTCAACCATGTATGAACCGAAAAATATATTTTTTGAATTTTGACGAATATTGGTAAAGTATTCACTTTGGATAAGAAATTACAAAAAAAAAATTCGAGCCTTGATGGGAACAGAACCAAAAGATGATAATGCAAGGGTTTTCAAAAAATAAATAAAAAAAATTTCCCACTTTAAGGCAGCACCTAGGCCATCTGCTGGGTATGTGGGGCGCTCCTCTCTCTCACTTTGAAAAACAAGTAGAATTTGGGTTTCTAGTTTCTACGCATCCCAAAGTCATTGAATTCTAAACTGGATGTCGTTTTTTGCCTCCTCACACGAAGGTTTAAAATAAGAAGATCGCGAAATTATAGGGTTTTTTATTTTCTCCAAAATCACATCGCTCCCTAAACAACTCAAAAAAATTCCTAATTTTTTCTGATCACTTGGAATGGTTTTTAGGGATACTTTTCATGAAATTTCATGGTGGAAGTGCATAGGTAATGTAAACACCTCTGAGTTCAGACTGGAGCAATTTTCATAAAATTAAAATTTTTTATCAAGTGGAAAGAAAAAAAGTAAAACAGACAGTTTTTTAGAAAATAAAATGAATTAAAATAATTTTGTTGGAAATTTTTCGTTTCAATGCAACAAATTAAAAATCTAAGGAAATTATGTAAGTAGGTATAGTAAATGAAAACGCAGATGGCAGCCCTGATGTGAGCATTGTTTGAAAAATTTAATGAAAATTTATTCCAGACGATCAGAAAAAAATTAGTTGATGTGATTTTTTCGCCATGAGTAAAAAATTTAACAAATGAAAAAATTTCATATCAGTTCGTTTTTGAATTTTCTCCAAGCTTTGAGCGATGAAAAACCAAAAAATAAATCTTACTCTTAATTTTAAACAGTATGAAAAACAGTCAGAATTACAGCATTAAAAAAAATTTCACCGATGTTTCAGCAAATTTCAAATATTTGACTGAATTTTCGCTGATTTTTTAAAAGAAATTTTCAAACTGTTTACTGTAAGTGATTTTTTTTTACAAATTTATCACTTTGCTGCAATTCTGATTGTTTTCCAGCGATTTTCAATAATTTTCACTCATGTAAGTATAAATGAAAAAGTAGGTGTAAAGTTTTTTTCAATTCCAAAATTAGGATTCATAAATGTAAATAGGTACTCGAGTAAGTATAAAAATGAATAATTTTGTCCTTTTTCATTTCCTTCCTCTTAATCCCCGAATGTTCTCTGACCAGAGATGGAAATTTTTTCGAAATTAAATTTTTTTACATAGGTATTCCAGAGAATTTCTTTAAACCTATCTGAAAAAGGTAGGACTCGACAATTCACGAATACCTACTTTTTCGCTCAAAACTGTAATTTGTCGAATTTTTCAGAACGACTAATCACTTGAGTTTAATTGCTAACTACGAAGGATACGTATATCTTACTCCATTCAATTAGTTTGACTTGTACGTGAAAATTTTTAAGGAAGAAAAAATTCTTAGGTACGTATACGAGCAATTAACCAATGACTTACCTACAATGCAATTAAGAAAGGAAATAAACGAGCAGCTGTTTCTTTGTCAAAAGAAAAAACTTACCGCCTGCTGCTTAAACACTTGCAAGTAGAATGTCGTGTCTTACATCATTGAGTATCAATTATTTAAAGTACCTACCGAAGCGAATTCTTGAACAAGGGAATTTTTTTGTAATTTTTGTACCATACAATTACTATCGTTGTGAAATTTCAAACGAGCAGCTAGTAAATCCCAACGCAAGTAAATACGAATTGGCGCGAATTCAAAATGGTAAACAAATGGATTGTACTTCTGAATATATTACTTAACGTTTTTAATTATTCTGAAGTCGGCGATGCTGCTGGTGCTTTCGATGCTGTGCAACAAATAATGTTTTTGTTGTTTCCACCGTCAACGAGTAAGATATTTTTTCTCTCATTTTTTTCTGTTATTAGAAAAAATCAATCATTTTGACTGAAAGATCAGCGAAAAAATTGATTTGAAATTCAGCCCCTTCCTCTAATTTTCTCGAATTTTCAGACCCTTCCAATTTCTATTCCTTTTTTTTCTGCCAACAATCGTTTACCTATTTTTCATGGTTTTGTATTTTTTGCAGGTACCGTAGGTGCATATAAGTCTCTTATATTGACGGTTGATAGATTTGATAAACCGTCCTTGGCAAATTTTCCCATCCTTACGAATGATATGTGGAAAAGTTTCAAAACCTTTTATTTCTTATGCCCCGCTGAAAAGGTGGAAGATGTGGAATTGAACGAAGAGCTTTCCGAAACTGGGAATAGTTTATTTTTAGTAGGATATTATGAAAACAAAAAGACCAATAGATATAAAATGCGAAATATTAATGAAGATGTCAAAAATGATGATGAATATATTTCGCATACGTGTAAGAAACGAGTAAAGGCATTCGTGAATGAATTCGGATTCCAAGATAATGTTGAAGGGATGAAACATTTTACTGTCGGTTTCGAGGTTAGTTGGTGCTTTAAAACAAAATAATGCTTTTTTACCTACTTACATAGGTAGGAAATTTAGACACTACGGTATAAAATTTTCGATTTTTCTGGAAATGGAACCCTGGGCAAAAGTTGTTGGCTAGAGAGGCTAGAAAAATAAAATTGAAAATTTCAAAATCGATTTACCGTATATCTTACGATCGCGTAAAAGCCTTCAAATATTAAAATTTTGCTAAAAATTCAAAATTTCAAAAAATTCGAAAATTTTTAAAATTTATTAAGATTAATTTTAGGGTTTATTTGGTGATCGTCTTGACCAAAAAGCATTTTTTTTGTTCAAAAAATCGGTATTTTATAATTTTTCTGAATTTTTTTTCATTGGTGAAGAAATGTCTAACGGAAATCTTTACTCATAAAACACGAACCTTTCAGAAAAAAATTGGGCTTTTTGGTTTAGATAGTCATTGAATAAGCTCTAAAACTTATTTAAATAAGTTTAAAATTGATTTTTCAATTTTTAAAAATTTTTAAAATCTTGAATTTTGGCAATTTTTTAAGAATTGAAGGCTTTTGCGAAATCAGATGTAAGTATGAATATAGATTCTGAAATTTTGAAATTTTTATTTTTCTAGTCTCCTGAGCCAGGGGTATTATTTCAAAAATCGAAAATTTTAGTTTTTCGGCGGCTCGCCCTACTCAAATGTACTTAATGCTCGAGTATTGAAAAATTTTGCAGGTATGCAAGCATTCTAATGAAGGGCAATTATTCAATGTGAAGGAAAACAGGATGAGCTTTGAAATTGATGAGGTTCGTTTATTTTAGAGATTAGACATATTACATTTATTTCGTTTCTTACTCTTTCATTGGAAGATAACCCAATTTTTCGTTGCAGAAATTTGAATGGCTTCAAATGTTAAGCATTAATTTTGACCCAGTTAAACACGACGTATCAAGTGTTTTCAATCACGTAAACTTATACTATGACGGAGCGATCATCAGGCCTCCAAGAAAATTGCTATCCGAGGAGATCTACAAAGAGGGAGATTATAAGTTAGGCAAAGATGTAGTTTTCGAAGATTTCGACATCAGTTCTGCTTATCAGCTCGTACGTTTACATGAAACCGAGTCAGCCATTCATGTGACTCCGAAACTTTATTGTGGCGCCGAAGCAACAGATTTAAAAATGGAGCTTTTGGATTTGCAGAATTCGATTTATTCAAGTTTTTAAAGTCAGATAAGCCATTTTTTTTAGATTTTTTCCCCTGCACGAAGATTTTACCAAATTGAATTGCAAATCGACGAGAGAAAAAATTATAAACATATTCCAAATTGTTTTTTTTGGAATAGGTTGAATTCAAATTTGGACTCCGGAGGTATTCGAGGTTCATTAATTTAAATCTAGGGAGATTTGGACTCCCTGTTTCCATTCTAGGTGATCCAGAAATTTCAGTACCACATTAAGTTTTGAAATATTTACCCTCAGAAATGAATTCCGTGAGTAAAAAAAAACACGAGTGTTGATACCTTACTCAAAAAATTTTCAATTCAGGTTCTCTTTTGGGTTCCTTGTGAAAAGAGTCCCAAAAATGAGGTCGGGAGATCGAAACGTGAATTTCAATATCTCACTGGATAGTTTTGAGAAATTCTCAATTCTTATGTTCCCTTCCCTTTTGGGTCCTTCTTGGCACTTCGGAAAAATAATTTTGTAAATGAACTTGAGAACTCGAAAGATCGAAAATTTAAAATTTTGATACAACACCAAAGGTTGGTTATGTCTGAATTTTTTCCCAGCCCAAGTCTGTCCTCCTCATCCTCGAGAACTCTTGTCCAGTTTTAAGGCGAAAATAACCCGAAAATTTGGCAAAGAGGCTTCGAATACGTTTCGTATCCAAGGTTCTGACGTAATAGGGGGTTCATTGGCCTTTGCTGGAGCTTGATCAAAATTCGTGTTCCATTCGATTTGTCTAGGTAGGTGACGACTTTAGAACGAATTTTTATCTCGCTCCTGGCGGGGGGGGGGGGTGGTCCCAAAATACGTAATTTCCACATCAAAATTCCATTTTCGCGAGTTTACAACAGATTTTTGTTCAAACTTGGCGGGTAAGTAGAATTAGTAGAGGGGAGAACCTTAAAAAAATTTCAGATTTTTTTCAATCATTTTAATGACCTTGAATGCGACTTGAAAAATCAACTTTTCATGGGGACACAGTTTTGAGACACATTTTAAAATATTTTTAGATTTTTTCTAGTGACAGAAGTTGATCAAATATTCAAAAAAAAAGGCGAAAAAATTGACGAAAAGCGGTAATTTTAAGGAACAAAAAAATAATTACATCGGTTTTTGAATATTTAACCAACTTTCCAGCACTCGAAAAAATCAGAAAAAATTCTAGGAGGTGTGAAATCAATAATCATTGGAGACTTTTGGAAAAAAATTTTCTGCCCGTCCCAAAATTATGCCTTCTTTGGGCAATTTTTAATTTTCATCATCAATTTCAAGGCCATTTTTTAAGCGATCGGAAAAATCTGAGAAAATTTCAAAGTATTTACTCTTCGTTAGTAGTCTATGGTTGCATGTCAAGTTGAAAAAATTTGCTTTAAATTCGTAGAGGTGAAATTTTTAGCTTGAAAATCATATATTTTGAAACTCCGACCCTCCAAAAATGAGATGAAAATTCGCCCATGCACTCTAAAATCATCTTCTACCCAGACAAATCGAATCATATAAATAAATATGTATTTTAATGGATGTTTCGAAGCCTTTATAAAACTTTGGAATTTTCCAGCACTGCAAAGAAAATTTCATAAAAATGATTCAAATAAGCTTCGCCACCTGAAATTTTTGATATGGGGGATCTTTCAATTCAATTTTGTTTCGGCTTAAAATTTTATTTCTAGATGTGATACCACCTTTGCCAGAAAATACCAAGAAGTTGAGTGTTGCAAATCCAAAACACCTGTCTTTAAATTTGCAGATTTGAGGCGATCCAATTTTGCAATGTTACTACGAATGCTTCACCTAAAAAGCTTGATAATTTCCATTGAACGTGATTAATACCTAATGAAAAAAACATTCAAAAATTCACGCAGGAAAATCAGAAAAACGTATTTCATCGATTATTTGAATCGTCATCCTCCAGAGACAAACCTTCGTATTTTCACGAAATACAAGGAAGATATCTCGTGAAAGCTCATCTGGCTTCCTTGGATTTATTTTCTAATCCTATTCTGACAAAAGCAGCTCGAACATATGTCAATGTTGCACCGATGTGGAAAATAATCAGAGAGAATGCTTGGTTCAAGGTTGAAAATTACGTCAATCTTTTAAGTCAAGTAAGAATCTCTTTTCAGAAAATATTTCAAGAAAAATTAACTACTTGGACTTGGAGATGAAATATGGTATGTAATTACTTGCTTCCAACCACTTTCAATTTTTTTGAATTCTGATAAACTTGTGCCCAAAACGGTGGTAAAATTGCCATAAAAAGACGCGATAACGAATTTATTTGTTTTGTCTATGTTTTGGATGACATCTTGCCCACCCAAAAGATCAAGATTGAAAATTTTCATTTTTTTTCGAAACATATAATTTTTTTTTTTGACTTGAAATGGACGGAAATCAAATTTTTATAAGAGTTCTTAAATTTATGGGGAAAAATGTCAAATCATCTACACGATGAAGGTGTTAATGCAATGAAATTTATTATGGTCTGAATAAATTTCAATCAAAATGTGTACAAAAATATGTACCATTTAGTTGTATGCACATTTTTCGATAATTTTTGAAACAAAAAACTGTTTTAATTCACAGGCAATCCCTAAAATTGATATCGAAACTGGCACTTACGGAACTCTGGAACTTTCCGGTAAAAAAATATATCTCGCAGATAAAGAAAGCGTCAGAGTACCGCAAGTATTTTGGAAAATTATACATTACACTACGATGAGAACAGACGAATGCTACAATATAATCATCGTTACGGCCAATAATCCGTACGAAAACACACCGGACATCATTTGCAAAGAGAACCAATGCGCTAAATTAGGCTGGGAGTATGTCCAACAGGATCACTATTCCATGGGTCTGACATCCTGCTGCCAACTCACCCCAGAAATTATACAAATGATAAAAACAATCAATTTTGACGTAACAGAGGAAACCGATTTTGCAATGAATCTGAACGCACTTCCGCATTGGAAAACCTCCAAATTGACCTTGAATGTGAAAAAATTCTTAGAGGATCGAATGAATGATCCGAGTAGCTCAATTCGAGTGGATCACTCGTCGTATCGAAATGAGAAAGATGTATTGCTCGATAATGAAATCAAAGAAAAAAATAAACCAAAAGCATTGGATGAACATTCGATTGATCAAGGGATGGTTTCGACCATTTTAGAAAATTACGTTGAACCTTATTGGAGTCCCATATCGAATAGTATAATGCAGGCTTTCAATTTGAATGGAAAATCCAGCGAGGAAAAGTCCATATAGAGAAAAATACTCCAAATTTATTATTTTGATAGGTACCTACTCCAGGTATTCAAATTATTCTAATGCTTCAAAATACATTATTTCTGAAAACCTTATAATTTCTTTCGTGTACAATGAAGATTGAAAAAAAATCAAACCCCAGATTTTGACGAAGAATAATGAAGTGATGTACTTTGGATTGGAAATCACCCAAAAAATTCAACTCTCCTGCCCAAATGGGGACATATCTAGAAAACAATGAAATATGGTCATTTAAAAAAAGCTAAAAAATAATTTTCCCGTTTTTGGGTTTCACTGGCAGACCCTAAAAGTAGTTTTAAATTCTCCCTGAAGCAGTGGAAAAATAAGGTGTAAAATTTTCTACATAAAAAATGGACGTGTTTTTTTTTTTTTAAAAAAAAAAGCAATAAAAAAACTATCGAATTTGGAATCTTTACGTCAAAAAAACAATTTCCATTTGGAAAAAAAAAATCATCACGTTAGTACGGAGAATATTATTCAATAAAATTGAAAAATTGTCACTTTCGAAAACACGCATTACTGAATAACTGTTTAATATAGGTATTTCGGAATCGATTCGAAACCAATGTTTGCGTTATTTCTAAATTTAGACATAATGAATGAATCCATATGCAATTTCAAAGTGAATCAATCGACCATCATTTGATTTTTCAAAAATACGTAAGTATTATACCAACGGTTTACCAACTGTAGTCGCATCGTGATCCTGTGAACAGATAAAATGTCTTTGTTGGTCTCAACGTGGCTGGCCTTAGTCCTTTTTCAAGGATCCTTGATTAGCGGGGCAGATGTTTGCAAAAAACCACATATTATTCTTATTACAGCTGATGATATGGTGAGTGAACGTTAAAGTTTTTCACTACTACTCGTAATTAAAATTTTTTAAAAGCGAATTGTTAAAAAAATTGCTTTACATATGTTTAAAAAATTCAAATTTTCATCAATGGGTGACTGATAATTCACTTTACCGAAAAAATTTCACTCTTCAGAGATAAGAAATGATAAAATTTCTTTTAAAATTTGCTCAAATTTTCAAACATTTGAAAAAAAAATTAATTTTCAGTTTTTACTAAAATATTCGTATAATCAAAAAAAGCCTAATCACGAGTTTTTGTTGAGATTTCAAATAGGTACCTATTAAAATACTCTTGGTACCTCACTTGTGAACGTTCAATGAAAAACTTTTTTGTTTATTAGGTACCTAACTATACCTATTTTTTTTTTGTCTTTTTTCATGAATAAGAAATTTATATTTTTGATTGCGCTGTTTTTTTTTCTTATTCAGTATTTTTAATTTTTTCCCCTAACTATCAAAATTCATTTTCCTTATAGCGGCTCGCGGAACGCTCGAGTGTTCAAATTCGCGTTTTTCTTCCGCTATAAGGAAAAATTTTGTTCAGAACTCGAAGAAAAAACAATTTTTTCTCCCTTGTTGTGAAATTTACTTACTATTTTACCCCGAACGTTCCAAAAATAATTTGTACTTGCAGGCGCTCTTAGAAATTTATTTTCAAATTTTGGGTGTTGAAATTTTGGAAAAAACGGAAAAATATTATTTCAACCCTTTTTGTACTTATTTTCCTTTGAAAGATGAAAATAAATTCAGAACTTTTCATTTGGATTTTTTAAATTTTTTGCAACTTTTTAAAAATTTGAGTCAGTTTTGGTAGCTCTCTTGATAATGGGTGTATGAATGAGTTCACAAATTGTATTTATTTATTTATTTTGGTTCAAACTGTTTGGTCGATTAACCCAAGAATTACAAATTCGTAATTCCACCATGCTAAAATTCAGCAATTCCGACCCCATATCCGGTTACCCACTCAACGCCTCATTTTCCTCTGCCCAAATCTAAAGCAAGAAAGACAAGACCTTAATATTTTCGAAAATACCATACGTAAATATCCCCACTCAGAAACAGAAATTCAAAAAATCCTTCATCTAAGTAATCGAAACACTCAAACTCCAACATCGAATTTAAACTCCCTCCCAAACCCTTCCTTCCTATCTTTAAGCTGGGCGTGAAAATTGAGGCAATTCATAAACGTCCAGCATAATAAAATTATGTTGTTTTTTTTTTTAAAAAAAAAAAGTATATATGTACGTAGGATACCTTAATTTTGAAATAAAAATCAGAATCTATCAAGAGGAAAATTTATTTGCAATGAAACAGCACGTCATTATGAGATGTTTTTTTCAAATATGTTTCAGCAATAACAATTTGCTTAGGTGGAATTAGTATGTTTGATTTGAAAAAATCAATAGTGCCTACCTGCCTACTACCTACCTAATGATTTGTTTGATTTCTGTTGTATTCACGTATTACACCATTCACGTAATATTAATCGACTAATTCAATTTTTTTAAAACTTGGAGACTGCGAGGAAAAAAATTACAATTTTGGCGAAAAATCTACGGACTTGATGATGTGAACTGATTTGGATTAAGTATTTTAAATTAAAATCGAGAAAAATTTGTGGAATTTTTAAGCGATAATTTTGCATTCTTTTCTTCACGTAGGTAGACTTAGGTAGATACCTATCTGAGATTTCAGGTGAAAAAAATTAAAAAATCAATATATCCAACACTGTTTATGGATTAAAATTCAGATAGAAATTTTAAAATATTCAATCATTTTTTTAGCATTGAAATTTTCAAAATTTATAAATTTTATTTTTCGATTCAAAAAAGTTATGAAAATTAAGATTATTTTTTCATTTTAGGGATGGAATGACGTAAGTTTCCACGGTTCAAACGTAATGAAAACACCCAATATCGATGCCTTAGCATACCATGGAATAATCCTGAACGATTTTCACTCTTCTTCACTATGTACTCCTTCCAGATCAGCCCTGATGACAGGAGAGTATCCAATTCATTTGGGTATGTGCAATGTCAACTTGATACCAATACAATTTTTTTCCAAATTCTCAGCAGGAGTGTGATGAGTGTATAATTTATTTTTGGAGAAATGATGTTAGGGACTGAGGAGGTGATTCAGAAAAAAGATGCCTATTTGCAAAAACTGAAAAAAAAAAATGGAAGAAAAATATAATCGTGAAGATTTCAAAACTAGGTACATTACGTGGTTTTTTTTTTCATTCGATTATACAAATGGAATGTCTCCTCTCCTTCCATAATTTTCAAAAATATTTTTACTTTTTTTTTGATTTTCTAAAAATTTAATGTTTGATTTCTCATAAAATTGGGAAAATACTTCATGAAAATGATGAAATTCAATAAAATTAATCACTAGGTACTTGAATCAAAATTGAAAAAATGAGAAAAAGAAAACAATTCGACAAAATTCGCTTATTTACTTAAAATTGACAATTTTGAAAATTGCCTCACTTTGAGAATCTCCAACTCAGGTCTCCTTTAGACTGGCGAGCTGAAATTCTTTCTGGCAAAGATCTCCCTCTAGAATTTAGCCATCTCACCAACTATTATTCGAATCCATGATTTTTTCGATATTCCTTAATCACCGCACCTTTGGAGAATCCATATCGCAAATTCACTCCGTAATTTTCAAACTGATTCATTCGCAGGCACTCAGCATTCGGTCATATT
The DNA here is from genome assembly GCA_038380155.1 of Pseudococcus jackbeardsleyi. Classification (NCBI taxonomy): domain Eukaryota; kingdom Metazoa; phylum Arthropoda; class Insecta; order Hemiptera; family Pseudococcidae; genus Pseudococcus; species Pseudococcus jackbeardsleyi. The sequence goes on from CM076241.1 coordinate 9,322,491, forward strand.
GGAAGCTGAACCAACTGGTCTTCCACTCGATCGGAAATTACTTCCGGAATACCTCAAAGATGCCGGATATCGTACACATTTGATAGGGAAATGGCATTTGGGATTTTACAAGGACGTATATACTCCTACTAAAAGAGGTTTCGAGTCGTTTTATGGATACTGGCAGGGTCATCAGGATTATTACAATCATTGCGTCGAAGAAACGGTAAATTTCATCACCACAGAAACTAAGCATCAAGTAATACCGGCAGACGAGAGATTAATTTTGGAGCATTTTCTTTTTGAAATTACAGTTCGATGGTCCATTTGTTGGATACGATATGAGGGCAGATTTGAAAACAGATTGGAAAGCCATAGGTCAATATTCGACCGATATTTTTACCAGCAAAGCCGTAAATTTGATAACAAATCATGACGTCGAACAGCCCTTATTTCTTTATTTGTCTCAAATCGCTCCTCATGCCGGAGCCAAACATGATCCATTGCAGGTTCCGGACGATGAAGTAAAAAAATTCGATTATATTCCAGATCCCGAGAAAAGGAAATACGTAGGTAAGATAAAAAATCGAAAATTCAGCCTGTAGCAAAAAATTAAGCTAGTTTGGCGACTAAAATTGAAGATTCGTCGAAGTAACCAAACTAACAAAATGAAGAAAAAAATTGCTATAAAAATTACAGCGATGGTTTCCAAACTGGACGAATCTGTTGGCAAAGTATTCGAGGCTCTAAAAAATAAAAATATGTTGGAAAATTCGATCGTAATTTTTATGTCTGACAATGGAGCTCCTACTGTTGGAATTTACGCAACGACCGGTTCGAATTACCCTTTCAGAGGGGTAAGTCGATTCAACTCGATTGAATCTACATTTCTTCGATACCTATTTTTCATTTTTTGTACCCCACAAAGGAGGTAAATTTACTCGAGCATTATTTCAGATCAAGAGTACCGAATGGGAAGGTGGCACCAGAGTTCCAGCAATCATGTGGAGTCCTTATTTCACCAAACAGCAACGAGTATCGAATGCGATGATGCACATGGTCGATATTTTACCAACTTTGTGTCGCGCAGCAGGTATTTTATTAGTTGAAAAATGAAATTCGAATATTTCCGATTGATTTGAGCAGGAGCAAGGCCGAATCCACGCTCGAGATTTAAATAAAAATTTGCATTCACAATTGAAAAAAAAAATGTTCGAATCTGTGAAAAATTAGAAATTAAGAGTTTTGAAGAAATATTAATTTTAGAAAATAAAATTGAGCTTTAGGTAAATACAACAAAAAATTCACTTTTTTAGATCTATAAATTTTTTGGGGTAGTCTCCTGCATTTTACAAACATTATTTCTTCTTGAAAAACACACATAATTTGAAAATTATTTTTACCAGGATTGGACCCAAAAATCTTGGGAAAAATTGATGGAATCGATATGTGGGAAACTTTACTAAATGGGGACGATAATTCTCCCCGGACTGAATTCATCTATAACATTGATCCAGCCGATGAAGATAATGCCTCTGGAGCTATTCGTATCGATGATTGGAAGTATTTTCAAGGTACCCGAATATTTTTACATTTTTCTCGAAAAAAACTAAAATTTTTTATTAATAATTTGACTAATTTATTTTAGGAAATCAGAACACCACCGGCCCAGAAAACAAATGGTACGATATTCTAGACGTAGAATCACATTTCGACGACTCGTCTTACAAAATGGACGATGTAATGAACTCATTGGTCACTAAATCCATATCAGCCTCGCAACCTGCAGATGATTTTTTGCATACTGTAGCGAAATTCCTCGGGTATTTACTACGAATAATATTTCCAAAATGTTTCACCGAAGATGACCTACCATTAACACCACTACAAATACTTAGTTTGAGAAAACAATCGAAAATTCAGTGTTCGAAAACCGCCTCCGAAAGACCCGCTTGTAAGCCAAATGAAAAACCGTGTTTGATCAACTTGAAAGAAGATCCTTGCGAGAGGTACAATTTCGCCGATGAGAATCCCCAGCAATTCAAACTGATGCAAGAGTTATTCGAAAAGTATCGTCGGACGGTGGTACCTCCGATGAATAAACCCAGAGACGAAAATGCTGACCCGGCTCGATTCAGTGGTGTATGGGCCAATTGGGGAGATTTTCAACAATAATCGAATTAAGAAAATCATCGTCCAATTTTCTTTTCATTAAAAGTACCTAGTTGCCTATCAACGACAACGACTAGCATATCTATTTGTTATATCGAGATTATTCTATGCCAATTCAACCCTTTTTGAATAAGTACAGATGTTAAAAATTTTCTTAATTTTTTTTTACAAGTTTTCACCACCTTTCGAATTGAAAAACCATTGTTGTTTCATAGTTTCAGCTCCCTTAAAGGTCAAAAAAAAACCAGTTTTTTCCCTCTACAATTTTTCACCAAAAAATATTGAATTTTGGTGCCTATCAACACAAAATTGACGATATTCAAAAATATCTTGAAAACTGCGCCTCCCAAAAAAATCTAATTACTTTTACGAGGGAGGTAGGAAATTTCATTTCTGACAAGTTTTATCATCCCGATGAAATTTGAGTATTAAAAGTGATACTTAAATTTAAAGTGATTAAAAAAATTTTTTCTTAATTTTGATGAAATTGAATTTTGTTTCGCTGTTTTGATACATCATAATTTTCAAAAAAATTTAAAACATGTTCGGTGAATTTCTGTTGCTTCCCTGGGAGGCTGGAGCCTCAAAATTCAAAATTTAGAAAAAAGAGGTAAAATTTGATAAAATTGGATATTTTACAATTTTTTGGGGTGATGTGTCAAAATCTATGTTTCTAAATAAATTCGATAATAGCTTTCCCTTAAAAATGAAGGGTTTGAGGTGAGTGGTGGGGGCAGGTTGAGAGGATGGAGGAGGAGATTTCGATTTTTTAATTTTTTCGAGTGATAATTCGAAATCTACATTTTCAAGAGCGTAGAACACAAAGTTGGCATTATTTTTTCTTTAGAGATGAGCGGTTTAGGGTGGAAGGAGGAGGGTACATTTGAATTTTTAAATTTTTCAAGTGATATATCGAAATCTATATTTTCGAAGATGTAGAATACGAATTTGGCAATATTTTTCAATTATGAATGAAAGGTTGGATGAGAGAGGGCGGGTTAAGCCTTTGAAAATTGAATTTTTACAATTTTTTCGAGTGATATCTTAAAATCTACATTTTCGAGAGCTTTGAAACTAGAAACCATTTTTGGTATTGTAGAAAAAGGTCAAGAAACTGCAGATAGGAAAATGAAGATTATTGATTTATATCAAAAAACCATTCACTTTGCTACCTCGAAATAAATTTTAATGAAAATTGGTTGCCAGAACGGCCATAAACATTTCACCAAAAATTTCCTCAAAAATAATTGTTTTTAGTCAGCAAAAAAAATTCTGATTCGATTTAAAGGTTTTGAATGTGCAGCTTAACTACCACAGACCTTTTTTAAAAAGGTCCTCAGGTAGTTACAACTACACAGGGAAGGCAAAAGTGTCGTTATTAGAAAACCATATTGAAAGAAAATGCAAATCTACGATTTTTTTCAGTCCAGTCAATAATGCTTCTACCATTATTCGAAAATTTCCTTGAAAAAATAGCGAAAATTAGGTAGTTTCCTTTTTGAATTTTTCTTCTAGAAATAGCAGAAAGAAACCATTTAGTTTCAATCCATGCGTTGTTTGCAAATCAATATTAAATTGAAAAATAAAAAAGGAAGGGAGAAAAACACGTCGTTATATTTTTATATCGACTCGACGAATAATTTCAAAAAAAATTACGAGTTGAACGAAGTCAAACACCGATTAATGTAAAAAATAAAAAATACATCAGATTTAAATCTCATTTTCTGAAAAACCTATTACGTAAGTATTTGCTGAAAGGCAAAGAAATCTCATATTACATATTTACTTTCATGAAAAAAATTCAAATTAACGTAAACAGAGCATAAGCTCCGATTGGTCTCTAAATTAATTGAATAATTTAAAAACGAACTGTTTTGTTAACACAAGGACAAAAAAAAATTGAGAACAAAATAAATCGATTTTCATTCCAGTTGTTTTTCCTTAAGCTCTGGTATAAGTTTTTATACGCTGAATTCATGGTTCAATCGTAATTTTCATCCGTATCGAAAAAAATATTAGAAAATGAAGCGGAAATGCATCAATTACGTAACATCATTCATCCACAATTCAGGATTACACGTTTTGACGCCTGACTCTCGAGACTATAATTCACGCTCGACTCATATTCTACTACTCGCCCTGCTTAATTACTCTTCAGTCATCATATTCACGAGCTTTTACGCCTTGGAAAATCGTGACGATTTTTACAAATTCATCAATCCGATACCTTACGTGGCAATCGTATCGACCACCTTGAGCGGTTTCTTTCCATTATTTTATCACAAAAGAATTCTCAGCGAATTGTTTTTTCAAATGGATGACAATATGTACACATATCCGGACGAAGATCAGCTCCAAATTATTTACAAGTGGTACCTACAAGAGGACAATATCATCTTGATATTGAAATCAATTCAAAGTTTTTATCTCGTCAATGCATTGATAAGAGGGTTTCCCCTATTCGCGAATATATTTTATTCCAATTCGAAAATTGAAACATTCGTATATCCGAGTTGGATACCTTGGCCGATTGACAGTCGACCTTGGCAATGCTTCACATTGATTTTCCAACTGTCTCAGGGAATTTGTGGCATTTGGTGTTTCAATTTGACCTTATTGTCGATTTTGACTTCGGTTTTTGAATTCTTGAGGCAATATAAGAGGCTGGAGGTGGCCGTTGGATCGATTTGGAGTCGAGCTGAGATGATCAGCGAAGGTAATAAAAGAAAAATTCAGAAAATGGTACGAGAAAATATAGTGCATTGTATCAAACATCATCAAATATTGCACAGGTGAGTAAATTTTTGTATTAAGTTGGTCCACGAATCAGTTGAGTTTATTTCACCATTTTGGATGATTTTCAATTCAGAAATTTCAAATTGTTCAAAGTCTGGATGGAAGTTATTCTCACGTGTGAGTTATTAATTTGCTTGTTATCGTTGGCGTTCGGACTGTACATCGTGGTAAATGTAAGTTTTTCACAAATTTTCACCATTGATCGAAATATTTTTCTAATATTTTGTCAATGTATTATGGCAGGCTTCGAGTTTTTTGAAAATGTACAATTGTTTCGAAGTAATTGGTATTGTGATTACGCATCTGCTCGCTTTATGTATCTTCAGTGAAATATTTTTCAGTCTTGTAAGTATTAGACATTTTTTAGACACCTACCAAGAATTTTTTCGATATTAATTGATTTTTGAAATTTTTCTAACACGCGTAGAATGAACGACTAACAAATACAGTATTTTGGGAAGTCGACTGGTACGAATTGAGCCAAGAAAATAGAAAACTATTAGTTATTTTTCATCAGATGAGTAAACAACAATTTCAACTATTTGGCCTCACTATTTTCCCAGCCAGTCGAGATGTTTTTGGTAGACTTATGAAAGCAACGTATTCCATTTTCAACGTGTTGAACGTGTCAATAAAAAAATAGATCACATTTTTTCAATTTTTTGTTTTGTTTTTGAAGAAATTAATGTCAATGGGTCGATTTTTAATTAAACACAGAGCCATTGAGACCGAATATGTATTATACCTACAAAAAAAATAATAGAAAAATGCTACCTATGTAAAATATTTTTTAAAAATGGAAAAAATATCAAGAAAACTTCAAATAAAAAAACTAATTCAGTACCTAGGTAAATTTCAAATCTTACATTGGTACACATACTTGAATTTTTGGAAGTTTCATCAAAAAAATTCTTAGGATTAGAATCAGAATTAAAGTTGATTTTTTTTTTGGTCTAGAAAATGCAGCACTGCTCAAAAGAAATAAACAAGAATAGGGCAATTTTATCAGCGAATTTTGACCAGAATTATTCTTTCGGTGGTAAATTGGTAAGTACGAGAGGATTAAAATATAAAGTTGATTTGAATGTTTTATTTCTATTTTCCAGAAATGAAACCCAAATAAATTTTGCGAGACTCTATCAATTTTATTTTCCAAACACATCCAAAACAGTCTGTAAAAATATTTTTCAAAAAAATCTGCAACAAAGAAAATAAAACATGAATTATTATTTATTTTCAAAAAACTGAAAAAACAAGTTATTTTCAGAGAAAAGGGATCATTTTTAAAGGGAAAACGCAAAAAAAACCATTCCATTTTCAAAAAAAAAATCTCCAACTAAAAAACATAAAATTTTAGAATTACTACTTCCAATTCAAAATTTTTACCTATCTGAATTATTTTTCCTATTTTTCCTCCTCGTCCTCCCCAACGATGGCAGGTCAGATTTTTTCAGTGCGACAAAAATATTCAAGATTTGATCTCCCTAGAAAAGAAGATTATTCGTGAATTGTACCAAATCCGTTTTAAGAGCATTTCAGTTAAAAAAATTATCAATTTTTGGCTTAAAAATATTGAATATTTTCAAGGACATACCTACTTACTCCTAAAAAAAGGATGAAGGCCGAAAACGAAATCCGACGAAATTTTCAGGTAAAAACATCGATACTTAGGTAGTTCAAATAATTTTTTAGGCATTTCAAAATATATATTCAAAATCTGATTTTTTTCAATTTCCTAAATTTAAAAAAATGATCACTATTTTTCAAAATTTTTGAATACTTATAGTGAAATTTTGAGAGCGGTTGTACAGAGAAAAGAATGAAGCCAAAAAAAGGAGAGGTGAAAATTTGACAATATCTTTTTGAAGTCGAGACAAACATAACCTCTCGATTATCCTTCTGTTAAATTTTTAGAAAAAAGCGAAATGATTTGCTTAAATGGATGAGCATCAGTTAATGGGAGATTTTGTTCTTAAACCGTGCTGAAATCTCAATTTGTACCAGATTCCTTCCTCACTTAAGTATACAATTTCTGATTTAAAAAAATTGCACACATTATTTTTATTTATTATTTTATTTTCAGAAAATATTTACCAACTTGAGTAAGTATTTATTATGTGTCTGCTTAGAAACTGAAAAATAGATAGGTAGCAGTTCAAATTTTCCCATTTTCAAAAATTCTCTATTAGTTAAATAAACTGAAAAAAGTTTCGGGTATTCGATCCGTTTTTCCTTTGACATAATTAACATTAGATAAATAACTTTTTTTGACATTCAACTTCATATAAAAGAATTAAAATGTGTACACATGTCTTGGATTTTTAATAGGTTTGGGGTTGTAAATAATAATTCTATTGACACTTCTCCTTTTCTTATCCTTTCTTTGCTCTTCGCCTCCTTTCAAATTTTTTCTTCATTTTCTGTTTAATATTTGGGTTGTCAAACTGATGACGATAGTGTTGATCAAATTTCTTGCTTGCCAAAATTCGATGTTTGAAAAATATTAGCCAAATTAATCGTCAAAAATGGTAAAAATGATCAAATTCGCGTAAAAATTGAAAACAAGTTCACTTGATCAAAAAAATACCTCTATCATCGTTCAAGTGAGTCACAACTCAACTATCTATTTCATTTCCTATTTTCTTCTCATAAATTTTAAAATCCCTTATCTGTTGGAAAAAAACATCCAAACTTTTACAACCTTTCAGGAGCCAAGATGCGTTTAAAAATGCATCGAAAAATAATCCACTTCGTAGCCACATTACTCACAGACACCGGAATCAACATTTTGAAAGACGACGACCCCTGGAGCATTTGGCGATTCATTATCATTTTCGGTCTATTTCTCTTGGCTGGTTTATCAACTTGCATGGTTTCCATCACAAATACCAACAATTTCTACGCTTTTGCCAATCCTTCGCCTTACATCGCCGCAGCCACAGCCATTCTAGCTGGCGCCTATTTCCTATTCCACCACAGCACCGTTGTAGGCAAAATCTTACACCAAATGGATGCGAATTTTTACACGTACCCGGACGAGAACCTCATCCAGATCAAATATCCTTGGTATTTACAAGAGAGTAATATCAATTTGATGATGAAAATCACAAAGTATGCAATTTTCAATGTCCTTCTCATGGTGTGCTTGCCTATTCTGGGAGAGCTGGCGTATTACGGTAGAATCAAGACTTTCATTTATCCTTGTTGGACACCTTGGAAAATAACCAGCTTGAAAATCGAGCTGATTACTTTTTTACTTCAACTTTTACAAGCCTGTTGTGGTATTTGGTTGAATTATACTGTATCGATTTTCTTATTAGTTGTAGTGATCGAATTCACGAGGCAATATCGAAGATTGATCGAAGCTGTTAAATCGCTCGAGCGTCGAACAACGTCAGCAGAAGAGAAAATGGATACCCGATTTGATATTGGGTTGAGAGAAAATATTATACATTGTATTAGGCATCATCAAACGCTGCTTAAGTGAGTTTGAATTTACGTATTTTCGATTTCGATTTTGTTTTATTCGCAGATTTTAATCATTCGGCAGAAATTTTCAATTATTCAAGATTTGGTTTTCGGTATTTTTCTCAATAGAGCTCGCCATATCTGTGGTGACATTTGCTTTCGCATTGTATGTCGCCATTAATGTAAGTTGGACTGATGAACACCTCGTTTGAGAATAATTTTTGATCTGTTTGATCAAAAATCATTATTTTATTTGCAGGCTCCGAGTTTGGGTGAAGTATTGATCTATTTCACAGTTGTATTTTTCATCTGGATTAATCTATTGATACGATGCTTAATCAGCGAAATTTTCTCAAATTTGGTAAAATTTTAGTGATGATTTTGAAGAACTGCGTAGATTTCGCGATTTTAAAAACTATTTTCCATTTTGAACAGAATGAAAAACTCGCCGAGACTTTGATTTGGGATGTTCCTTGGTATAAAGTAAACAAAGAAAATAGATTATTGATCGTGATGTTTCATTTAATAGCCTGCCAGCCACTGCGTTTATATGGGTTATCGATTTTTGAGGCTACTCGAGTTACATTTACTAAATTAATTCGAACCACTTATTCGATTTTCAATGTTTTAAATCTTTCTTTGAAAAAATAGCAATGGAATTGAATAAATTTTAGCATGAATGGTCGATTATTTAATTTTGAAGAAGTTTCGAAACCATAGAAAAAAAATTGTGACCCAAGTATTTGGTAATCTCCTTTTTCGATAGAGAAATTGAAAATGTTATTTTTAAAGAACAATCATATTTGTCTGAACGCTTTCTTATTTCAACATGACATGACTTTCAATCGAGAAATATGTTGAAATATCAACTTACCATAGCTGATGATAAAAATAGGTACCCATTTGAAAAGTAAAAATTCATCACTCACCTGAAACAAAAGAAAAAAACAATCGATTTAAAATTGATTAATTAATTTCCATTCAACACATAATAATACAAATTAGCAGTGAAAATTAACCAGTGAAGCCATATTCAATCTCAATTATAGATTTTAAGTGATTATTACATTGATTTTTTTTTTTTCAAGTGATAAAATTTCTTAAAAGGCCTAATGGAAAAATGATTTGAATCTGTACTTGAATTATGTCCCCTTCAAAGTTGTTAAAATAGATCAGTTCATGCTTTTTTTCGATTTTTGATGATTTTCAAAAATTGCGATTTAGCAGCGGTAATTTACTGATTCGAGGTCGCTGATTCCGAATTCGGTGTCCGTTTTCAGTTTCGAGCCTTTGTTGTCGAATTATGGCCGATTTTCGCACGAAAAATGCGATTTTCGGGTCATGCAAAGGCCATTGTTGCAAACGAACGTCGAATTCGTGTTCAGCGACCTCGAATTAGTCATAATACACGTATTTTGCAATTTTTCAAAAACCTTTTTGAAATCGGTCGAAAAAGGCCTGCAAAAAGGCCATTTTCTCGTAAACTAAGCGAAATGAGGCCAAACCGACCACGCCATTGAATTCGCCGTTCCCGAAAACCCCATTCTAGACACTTCGCGCGCTAATCGGGGACAAAAATTTTTTTGGCTCAAAAAACACCAAAGGGATTGAAAATTAATGACACAGTCATTCAAAATTGAACCAAAATTGTTGAAATTATTTTTTTGTTAATTTTTTTGGGAAAAGAACTTATTTTGGTCTCTCTTTCAGAAAATATTTACACCAAGAGTCCAAAAAATTATCAAAATCATCATAACTGAAAATTTCGTTACTTTTCAAGTTCCAACCTACATTTTTGAGAGGGAAATTTTTCTGAAAAAAATTTAAAAATATGTATGTACATCTCATACCGCACTTATCGAGAAAATGTGCTAAAAAATCGTAGATTCCCAATTTTGGATATGTCGAATCTATTGAAAACAGTTTTAAGACGAATCGGCGCTCTAAGAAAATTTTGGGATTTTCTGTCAAGAAATGCAAAAAAAATTCCATTCAAAAATGTGAATTTGAACGCAAAATTACGAATTTAGAAAAATTATTCATTAATCGATCAATTAGGTCACCAATTTTGATAATCCGTGATTATAGGTGCTGAAGTTCATAATAACCCTTTTTCATGCTTCAAAGTAGTGACAATTCAGATGCCACACACCCTTTAAATTTTTCAACATACCTTTTCCCCAAAATGGGGGGAGGGTCTAGGTGCACCAAATTGTCAAATTCAAAAACAGGCAAATATTCAAATTTAGTGCATTCAAATACTTACTAAACGACAGATCACACGTTATTTTTCATTTTTTCGAATTTTGACTTCATCAAAGGACCTATAATAGGGGGTTCTGAGGGGTCGAATGAGAAAACCAAGTTAATTTTGATTTTTAGTTAAAATTAAAAATTTTAATGGCTGATAATAATTCAAATTAATTAGTAAAATACAAAATTGAGATATTTAGTGAAAATTCAAAAAAAAATTCATATTTAGTGGGGATCCAATTTTTTTTCATGTTTAATGAAAATTCAAATTATTAATGTTTAGTGGAAATTCGAAATTTTTTATTTTTAGCGGAAATTAAGTGTTTTATTTTTAGTGAAAACTCAAATTATACATTATTTTTTTTTAGCAGAAATTCAAAAATTCGATTTTTGTGAACTTGAATTGGCAAACATTTCATAAAACCAAAATCATTGCAGCCAGAGAAAAGGACACGTTGCATTGGGATGAGCAAATAATGTTATTTACACATACATACTTATGACATAACTTGAAAAGGAAGGGGACAAAAAAAGGTTCAAAAAACATATTTTGGTTCCTCCTTTCAAAAATATTTGAACTAAGGGCCAAAAATTTTGATCAGAATTTTTTCACATCATGATTGAACAATTATGGAATTTTTCGTCAAAATTCATTTCAAGGACTATCTATGAATAAATTTTAGTATAATAATTACCTAAATATATTTTGTACAAAAAAAATGAAATTACCTTCAAAAATGTATAGGTAAAGTTTCTGTTCTTTTATTGTGTGCTTGAAATTCTTTTTTCTTCAAAAGAGAGACCTTGGAGTTGAAATATTTATGGGAGTATTGGCTATGAAATTTTTATTAAATTTTGATTCAAATTCAGCTTTTTTCTCTTTAATTCGATCAATACGACCTCTAAAATGGCAGATTCTAATTTGATTTGAACGGCGATTTTTCGTATTGGAATTGCTGAAAAATTCCTCCATTTGACAAAATTCCTCATTCCAAAACCTGTTTTATCTACAGTTAGATGAACTGAATAGGTCAACAATTGAAATGTAATACGTAAAGAATGGGTATGGCTTGGTGCTAGGTACTTATACCTACCTACGTAACAAAAACTTCATTGAGAAATAGGATACGCTTCATAGATTTCAATTCACATTCAAACAATGGTGCTCATATTTCTATCAACGAGAGTAAAATCTATTGTAAAGATTGGAATTTGAAAAAAAAAAATTAAATTTCTATCAACTACTCGGGTACCAAAGTCATAGTCAATTCTTTACTTGTGAACATTTAAGTTTGTTTGCTGTGCATCGAAGGAGCCCAAGTACTTTTTTCTAAAAACGATATGAAACAAATGGCCTATTTAAAAATGAAGTTGATATCAAGCATGCTGTTATTTTTTTTAATGGAAATATATTATGCGAGTGGATACCTGAATGTTGAATTTGCTAAACCAAGGTAAGGAGCAATAATTGAACAAATTCGAGTCAACCACTGACCACTTTACTTTTTAAAGACAACATTCGAAAAAACATGATGCAAACGAAAAACCACCACATTCTCTCGTCAAACGGCAAGCAGACCCGAAAGATTTCAGAATTACGATTTCGAAAAACCCTTCACAGTCGGTAAAATTGAGGCTTGACACTGGATCCTCTGGTATGTGGGTATTCTCCGAACGCTATGATAGTTGTGACCCAAATTCGAATGCAGTTCGCAGTAAGTTGATAATGTTCTCATTAATCACTGTTCAATTTTGGCAATGAAATGAAAATTATGATTAAGCGAAAAGAATTAGGTACCTATAAGCATATGATGTACAATGTAGACATTGTAACGAGAATAAAATCACCATCCATGTAATTTTTCCACAGCTAAACACAGTAGATACAACTCTAATATTTCAGCATCGTATATCAAGCCAAAAAGTCATCAGGCACATGTAATGAAGTTTTTGGAGGAATTTGCGTTTGGTTACTGGGCAACAGATAATATTACAGTGAGTAATGAGTCTAAAAAACAATAATGAGTTGTGCTTTTTTTCTCAACTGAATAATTTCTAACCTTTGGTCTGAAGATTTTGCTGCAAAGCTAAAAATAAGTGTCAAAATATTTAAAAACTTAAGTAGATAGGACAAAGATTGATGTCGAAAAAAAAAAAACATTTTTTAGAAAAAAATGTAACATTTTTTGTGTGTTTAAAACACATTTTTTTATTTAATTTCAAGTATAAAAAAATCATATTTTTTGAAAGAAAACACGCAGGTGAAAAAAAAAGTTTAAAAACAATTTTTTTCTTGATTTTAAACATTCAACCGATCAACCCCGGGTTTCAGATTTACCCACCCCTTCCCCTTAATCTTCCCCAAAGCGGTCCATCTTTGATATTCTAAAAATTCCATTCTCAAACGATGAGACATACCATTGATCCAAAAAAAATTGAATCAAAAATGGGTTATTTAGGAGAAGATCAAAAGAGGTGGAGAGGGAAAGCCTGATTTGTATGAACTTAATTTTTCACAACTTTTTTTTTTTCACTAAAAAACTAAAAATTCTCTGTTCTAATAAGAACATCATTTGTCCTCTAGTGGAAATTTGTCAAAATTTAAAAAAATTTTCTATTTCATTTCTTTTGGTATAACACAATTTTATGGTGCACGCTGCATGAGCGAATTTTTATCTCACCTTAGGAGAGCCGCAGCCGGAGACCCAGAATACTTGATTTTCAAGATTAATTGAATTTCCTTTTATTTAGTTTGTTTATTTTCCTTTATCAATAATTACTAGGTACCCTTTAAGACTAGCCTTATACCTACTCATGTGTCAAGTTTGAAAAAAATTGTTTGAAAACTCGCAAAGATCAAAATTTTAGATTGAAAATCACTGTTTGGGGTGAACCCCTCCACCAATTGAGAATAAAATTCGATCCTATGCTCTAAAATAATTTTTTTTTCCACCAAGGCAAATCGAATGACATGAAAAAATTGATAAAGTTCCGTCAGAGGCCAAATGACCAATTCTTACCACACGAAACAAAAGCATTTTACCGGTTTCATAAATGTTACAGTTTGTTGGTCCTGCAATCAAAAAAAAATTTCTCGAAGTTACCAAAGCAAGTAAATACCTAACAGACTTGAAATATGATGGCGTCTTGGGATTAAGATATGACCCACATGATAGGGATAATTATGACAACGTAATAGCAGAGGTTTGTAAGGGACGTGACAGGGCGTTTTCTTTCTCTTATTCAAGGTGAGTTTGAAATTTTACAAAGACACTGAATTTGAACGCGTAAATTTAAAGGTAGATACATCTAAATATAAGAATTTCGGAGGTGAGAGGTCCTTATGACTGTAGTTTCCGAATCTGCTGAACAATCGTAGGCCAGATCCCAAATTTATCCATTTCAATTGAAAGTATGTAGGTATAGGTACCTAGCTACCTACCCATTGATATTGGAGCTTTTAAAGGAGATCAAAAATTCTGAATCTGTTATTTTTTTTATCAAAAAATATGGATTTGAGTCGATAATTACGAATTTCAGAAAATTATGCTTTAATCATGGAATTTTCGATGGAAATTTTTTCACTGATTTTCTGCTGTGCTGCAAATATGACTTTTTTCAGTGATTTTTCACCGATTTGAAATGATAGAGAAGTGCAAAAAAACAATTTTTTTAGAAGACCACTCTTTCAAATCACTAATTAGGTTTTTTTAAATCGATATTACTTCAAAATTTCATTATTCATTCATAAATCAGTGAAAGTCACTGAAAATAAGTAGAAAATATTGAGAGAATTGCAGCGTAGTAATGAATCAGTGGCAAAAATAGCTGGAAAATCGGTGAAAATTCAATAAAAAATCAGCAAATTCTCTGAAATTTGTTGAAAAATTGATGAACTTCTTTATAAACAGCGAAATCTGTTGAAAATCAAAGAATTCCACTAATTTTTTCTATGCTGCAATTTCATTTTTTTTTTTTTCAGTAACTTTTCATTGAGGTGTCCAAAACCATTTTTTTTTTTTAATTTCACTTTGAGATCACTTTTTAGTATTTATTTGTGGGATGGCCCCCGTCCCAAGTACTGTTTTCTTCATAATTTCATGAAAATCATCGAAAATTATTGAAGAAGTCAAAAAAATTGCTGAAAACAAACTATGAAAAAATGACCAAAGTAAACAGCTAAAAATCATATTTGTAATTTTCTTATTATAAAAATTAGAAATCCTTCCGAGGCTGGTACGCTCACAGTATGTGGAAGTGACAATGCGCTTTACAATCCCGATTCCATGGAAATTATTAAAGAAGTTGAACCCGGTACCTGGCTAATACCAGTCAAGAGGTAGGTATTAAATTAAACTCGAATATTTATTTTAACTTGTACGAGCTCTCTAAACTTGAATCAGTCAAAATCTGAAGATTGATTGATTGAAAGAGATGTAATTTTTATACTGATTGGCAATGGAATTTTCCCGATTCCACAGTTGATCAGTGAAATTTGACTGTCAATCAGTGAAAAATTATCGATTCAATTGGTAAATTTTATTTTTGAATCCAATGAAAATTTTAATTTACCGGTTGAATCAGTAATTAACTGCTAATTGAATCAGCAAATTTTTCACTGATTTCTACAGTGGCATGATTCTATCAATTTCATCAGCCAATTTTGACTGATTCAGATTAAGAGAGTGTACACCGTTTTCTTTACCTCTACCTCTATCTTTCATTTCAGCATTGTACTGGGCCACGATGCAATAGTTGAATACGGAACCAAGCTTTTAATTCAAACTGAATTTTATGCGATTCTTGTACCACGGCAAGATATTGAGACTTTCAACTATAAATTAAAAAATTATTTTCCCGAACTTTCCATCGAGTCTCAGGTTACATAACCGCGATTGGATGTACTACTTACCTTTTCAATTAATTTTTTGGATAAAAAATCTAACAATTTTTTTACAGTTTGATTGCCAAATTGTACCACGGCTTCCATATCTTAATTTCGTAATTGGAAAAAAACCCCACGTCCTGGAAGGAGAATATTTTACTCGAGAGGTAAATGTTATTTATGAATCCTGGAGAATTTCTTTATTATATATGAATCCAAAAACAAGTGCAATAATTTTAATCAACTACCTATCTGTGGTGTTTGCAGGTTGAAAGTGGAACTACGGAAAAACGCTGCGAATTTATTTTAAAACCAAGTGCATACGATTATTGGTCTGTAGGATCAAATTTTATGCGAAAATTCTACGTAACCTTTGATATGGATCACAATCAAATTGTACTTTACCGCAGTACCCGCACATAATATGGCTTAAATTTTGAGCCAGGATCAAAAATACCTATCTTTAATTGTTCAAAAAAGTACATAGTGGAATTTTTTCCATAAAATAGTGAAAAATTAATCACCCTGAGTGTCATCACAAAGTAAATATTCCATTACTTTGAGTTCCTCTTCCTAGGGTACCTAGTGAAGTGTACTTCGGAGATTTTAATGAAATGTGGTTCAGATGTCTTTGAACTGATTACCATACCACAAAAAATTTTAGCTTTCAGTTTCAAGTTTAGTTGTTAGTGAAAATTCAAATTTTTTAGTAACAATTCAAATTATTGATATTTAGCGAAAATTCAAAGGTTTTATTTTTTAGCAAAAATTCAAAAATTGATTTTCGTGATTTTAAGAGGGTGCTATACGTATTGCGGGAATTTATTCTGGCCTATCTGCAACTTGAAAGGCGCGTTCCCGGAATTTTCGTCTTTTTTTTGGATTATAAAATGATAAAGTGATTAAATAAAGAACAAATATGACTTTATAGCACGTAGAAAAAATAAAATAAAAGAATTTGGAGGTTTTAATTGTCATTATAATTATTTTTATTGAACTTATAAGAAATGTAGGAGTTGATGAGGGTTTTTACGAGAATTCTCTGAGCCTACTGAATCAAATTCGTGGAAATTTTAATAAGTACCTATGTTATTTAAAAAGCATTCCTAACAGAGCCCTTTTTTTTGATTTTCTAAAAACAAAAAAAATAGGATTGAAATATTTTTCAAATTTTGAAAAATATGGAAAAAGAGCTCGTATCAGTCCACCAGAAATGTTATTTTACGCCGCATATCTGAATTTCATCAAATTCGATCCAATAGTCCCCGAAAAATCTTGCAAAAACAGTCATCAAATCTTACGTTTCTCTCAAGTTTTATTAAAATAATCACAATGGCGATTGAAATTTCCAAATGCTTTTATTTTCTTCTGTACGTTCTAAAATCATATTCGTTCGTTGTTTCATCATTTTATCCCTTTATAATATTAAAAAAAAAAAACACGAAAATTTGGTATTGCGCCTTGTAAGTTGAAGTTAGGTCATAATTTGTTCCCGCAATACATACAGCACCCGATTAAATTGACAAAAAATTCATAAAACTAGAAATTATTACGACCGGGGGATAGAACACGTTAAGAGGAGAAAATAATGTTATTTACACATATTGCATATTTTGAATAGGGAGGAGGACAAAAAAAAAGGATTAAAAAACAAATTTTGGTTCCTCCTTTAGAAAATACTTGAACTAAGAGTCCACAATTTTTGTCCAAATTTTTTCACATCATGATTGAACATTTGTGGAATTTTTCGTCAAAATTCTTTTCTAGGACAATTTTTAAAAAATTTTTAGAATAATAACTACCCACATTTTTTACAAAATAAAGCATCTTGAATGTACAATAAATAAAATTATATTCAAAAATATATTAAGTTTCAATATTCTTTTATTGTGTACATGAAATACTTCTATCTTAAAAAGGAAAATTTTGGAGATGAAATATTTATTGGATCATTAGCTATGATATTTTTATTAAATTTTGATTCAAATTAAATTCTTTTCTCTCTAATTCGATCAATACGATGCCAAAAACTGAAAGATTCTGATTTCATTTGAATGACGATTTTTCGTATTCGAGTAAAAAATTCTTCAATTTGACAAAATTTCTCATTTTAAGCACATTCGTAGTGAAATTTTCATTGAACGAACCCCTTTTATCTACTGAAATGCAATAAATAAAGTGTAGTTGCTAGGTAGGTACCTATACCTAAGTAACAAAAATTTCATTGAGAAATAGGATACGCTTCACATATTTTCATTCACATTCAAACAATGGTGCACATTTTTCCATCAACAACAGTAAAATCTATTGGAAAGAAGAAGATCATAAAAATTGGAATTTGAGAGAAAAAAAATAAAATACCAATCAACCACTCGAGCACCAAGGTCACAGTCAACTCATTACTTGATAGCATAATAATTTGTTAACTGCGCACCAAACGAGCCCGAGTACATACTTTTTTCGAACAACGATACCTTGAAACAAATTGCCCATTTAAAAATGAAGTTGATATCAAGTATTCTGTTATTTTTTTTAATGGAAATATATTATGCGAGTGGATACCTGAATGTTGAATTTGCTAAACCAAGGTAAGGAGCAATAATTGAACAAAATCGAGTCAACCGCTGACCACTTTTCTTTTTAAAGACAACATTCGAAGAAACATGGTACAAACAAACTACCACATTCTCACGTCAAACGGCAAGCAGAGCCGAAAGATTTCAGAGTTTTGATTTCAAAAAACCCATCTCAGGCGGTAAAATTAAGGTTTGACACTGGATCCTCTGGTCTGTGGGTATTCTCCGAACGCTACGATAGTTGTGACCCAAATTCGAATGCAATTCGCAGTAAGTTGATAATATTCTCATTAATCACTGTTCAATTTTGGGAATGAAATGAAAATTATTATTGAGCGAAAAGAATTAGGTACCAACTACCTAAGCATATGATATACATATTAAGAATAAAATCACCATCCACGTAATTTTTGCACAGGTAATCACAGTAGATACAACTCTAATATTTCGGCAACGTATACCAAACCATTAGATGACCTCAAGCCACATGTAAAGAAGTATCTGGAGGAATTTGCGTTCGGGTACTGGGCATCAGATGAAATTACAGTAAGTATTACGTCTATAAAGCAATAATGAGTTGTTCTTTTTCTTTCGACTGAATAATATTTAATCTTTGGTAGTTTGGTATGAAGATCTCACTCAAATTTTTTTTACAATTTTCTACCGCAATAAAAATTGAGAAACATTCGTTGGTTTAATGCGATCTTTGCTTGAGAACACAGGAAAAAAGCATTGGTATTTTTTTTTGCCCCTACGATTTTTCATAAGGAATATCGAAGTCAAGGTACCTAAAAGCTGATGATATTTTGGATAATTTTAGTTTACTCAGTTGGTAAATATAATACGACTTAAGGTGGGTGGAGGAGTGGGTGAGTATCAAAACAGAAAAAAATAACTCGATTTTAGAATTCAGCATGGTCGGACACATCAAACGAAATGCCCATGGATTTTTTAGCAGTGTTGAAAAAATGAAGCTAAAAAATAGTACCTATCAAAACGTTTAATTTTTTTTCAAAAATCGAGTAGATGGGGCAAGATTGGTGTTGAAAAAAAGTGCTTAAAAATTTTTTTGTGTGTTTTTATTCAATTTCAAGTATAAATAACCTTATTAAAAAAAAAACAACGCAGATTAAAAAAGTTTAAAAACAAATTTTTTTTCTCGATTTTAAACATTTATTGAACGTTTTAAATAATCAACTGACCAACTTTAGGTTCCAGATTTATCCACCCCTTCCCCCTGACCTTCCCCAAAGCGGTCCATCTCTGATATCCTAAAAATTGCACTCCAAAACGACACACAATTGATCCAAAAAAAAAATGGATTAAAAATTGGTTTTTTGTGAGATGATCAAATGAGGTGGAGGGGGAGGTTAAATCTGAAAATTAGAATAATATTCGAACTCGGCGCATAAAATAAACGTATTAAACGACGCAAGCCTGATTTGTATCAACTTAATTTTAATTTTTCAACCTTTTTTGGTGGAAATTTGCCAAAATTTGAAATTTTTATTCTATTCCATTTCTTTTGGTATAACACAATTTTACGGTGCATGCTGCCTAAGCGAATTTTTATCTCACCTTAGGAGAGCTGGAGACCCAGAATACTTGATTTTCAAGATCAATTGAATTTCGTTTTATTTAATTTGTTTATATTTTTCTGTACCAATTACTACCCTTTAGTAGCTTTATATCTACTCATGTGTCAAGTTTGAAAAAAATGGTTTGAAAACTTGTAAACATCAAAATTTTAGATTGAACATCACTGTTTTGGAGGTACACTCTCCCTCCCTCAGAGAGATGAAAATTCGATCATATGCTCTAAATCATTTTTTTCTACCAAGGCAGGGCGAATGACATGAAAAAACTAATAAACTTCCGTCAAAGGCCAAATGACCTTCTTACCACACCATTTTACCGGCTTTATAAATATTACAGCTCATTGGTTCTCCAATGAAAAAAAAATTTCTTGAAGTTACCAAAGCAAGTAAATACCTAACAGACTTGGACTACGATGGTGTTTTGGGATTAAGATACGACGTAACCTTAGGCAACATAATATCAGAGATTTGTTTTGGACGCGAAAGGATTTTTTCTTTCTCTTATGCAAGGTGAGTTAAAAATTTTATAAAGATATTAAATTCAAACGCGTAAATTTAAAGGTAGTGGATTTCAGATGGCATAGGCTGTCATTTATAAATCAAAGAAAAAAATTCACTGAAAGCAATCTGTGAAAAAAATTGCTAGAAAATCAGTGTAAAACCATTAAGAAATCTGTAAAATATTTTAAATTTGCTAAAAAACAGTGAATTTTTAAAAAACCTGACAAATTTTTATTAAAATTGAAGCGGAAGAATTGTACCTATTGTTTTTTCCAGTGCTGCATTTCTGACCTTTTTAGTGTTTTTCACTGATTCGAAATGAAAGATGAATGTAAAAATCAATTTTTTTAGAAGACCGTGCTTTCAGATCTCTTAACATATTTTTTTTGATCGAGATTGTTTCAAAATATTTCAAGGCTTATAAATCGGTGAAAGTCACCAAAATTTGCTAGAAAATATTGAGAATTGTAGCGAAGTAATGAGTCAGTGGAAAAACTGCTGGAAAATCAGTGAAAATTCAATGAAAGGCGGAAAATCTTTGGGATTTGTTGAAAAAATCAATGAACTTCTTTGAAAACAATGAAAATCTATCAAAAGTCAAAGAACTTCTCCACTTTTTCTAGTGTTTTAATTTTTACATTTTTTTAAAAAAAATAGGTAGGTACTTTTCACAGATTCAACATGAGAGAGATGTCCACTGTCGAAAATTATTTTTTTCGAAAATACCTTACTTCTTTGAACGAGATATTTTTGAAAAAGGTACTCTTTTTTATAATTCAGTGAAAGTCATCGAAAATGACTGGAAAAATCAGAATTGCAGAGTAGAAATATCAGTGAAAAAATTTTCGGAGAGAAAACTGTAAAAAAATTACTATTTAATTAGTGAAATTTTACAGGAAAGTCACTAAAAAATTTTTGATTCGCTGAAAGATAAGTGAAATATTTTGAAACAACAGTGAAATTCTACGATAAAAATTGGATAAAAATCAAAGAATTTTACTGATTTTTTCCAATGCTGCAATTTTGAGCTGACTGTTTGTCGTGATTTTCCGCTGATTCAAAATGAGAATAAATCATCCCACTGATTTTCGTCCAAATTTTAACTACCTAACAAATATAATGAAACAAGAATATTATAAAATTTGCACATTTTCACACTATCTACAAAACTTCGTAATTTGCTAAAATTTGTAATTTTCTTGTTAAAAATAAAATCAGAAATCCTTCCGAGCCTGCTGCGATCACATTATGTGGAACTAATTCTGATTATTTCGATCCCAGCACTAAGGAAATTGTTAAAGAATCTAAACCTGGTACCTGGCTAATACCAGTAAAGTAGGAATTTTTTTTTATTCCTTATGCATGTTATGTATTGTACACTTTCTCTTTACCTGTACCTTTCGTTTCAGCGCTATTGTCGGAGAAACCTTAATACAATCCAATGTTAATCTTTTAATTCGAACTGAATTTGTTGATACTTTGGTACCAGAGGCAGTACTTTATAAAGTTCACGACGCAATACGAACATATACTCCTGAAGTTACCGACGTGTCTCAGGTTACATAAATCATATACCTACAGATGAGAGATCATTTTATGATTTTTTTATTATTATTATTATTATTATTATTATTATTATTATTATTATTATTATTATTATTATTATTATTGCAAAAAATGTTATACTTTTTTTACAGTTCGATTGCCAAGTTGTGCCACGGCTTCCATTTCTTAATTTTGAATTTAATAGTAAGAACCATGCCCTTTCAGGAGAATATTTTACCCGAGAGGTACTTTGAATATTATTCGAAACCTACGGAATTTCTTTATTAGACTTGGATCAAAAATGAAGCGTCGTAATAATTTTGAATCGCGCAGGGAGAGGGCATCTAAAGTCGGAAAACATAATTTTGCGCAGGAGCCAAAAAATTTGAAAAATGGGCCATTTTTTCAAACATTTTTTTTTGCATTTTTAAGCAGTTCAGTCTTTGACGTAGCTTAAAGCATGTTTTTCTCGATTTTTTTTCTGAAAGACATGATTTGATTTTTTTTAAATGCCTCTATCTCACCATAAAATTGACCTAGAAGGCCGAGCTTTAAAATGTTCCTCATGGTCTCTCCTATTATTTAAGCCAGAAAAACTCATTTTTGAAAAATCCGACTTCAGGTACGTTTTCCCTGCGCCGTACACAATTTAATCACCTACCTATTTGTGATGTTTGCAGATAAATACAACTATGGGCAAACGCTGCAAACTTGATTTGAAACCAAGTCCGCAGGATTATTGGACTGTAGGAGCCAGCTTTATACGAAAATTCTACGTAACCTTTGATATGGAAAACCACCAACTTATAATTTACCGCAGTATCCGCAAATAATAGCCGCTCTTATGAGTCAGTATCAAAATAATAACGGCAGATATAATTTTTAAAGGTTTAATTAAGTAAACTGCAATGTACTTCTTAATAAAATTGTAAAAGTTGTTCACTCTACGTGTTATTTCGCAGCAAATATTCTGCTAGGGGCTCATATTGAAGTGTTTTTCGGAGATTTCAACGTAAAATGGTCCCAGAAGTAGCTGTTTACTGAAAACCATTGAGTTTAGCTTCAGCGGTAAGAATGAAAAGTTTTGATTTTTAGCAAAAATTCGAAAGCTTTATTCTGATTAAAATTCAAAGGGTTCATTATCTTTTAATGGAATTTTAGTGTTTTATTTTTAGTAAAAATTCAATACCTATTTTGATTTTTAGTGAAAACTCTGTTGGTGTAATTTAGGTTTTGTTTTTTGGTGAAAATTCAAAGTTACAATTTTCAGTGGAGATATAAAAGTTTTGATTTTCAGTGAAAAAGGGGTTAATTTTTTAGTGAAAATGTAATGTTTTGATTTTTAATGAAAATTCAAAGTTTTTATTTTCATTATTAATCCGAAAGTTTTGTTTTTTCAGTCGTTCCTACTCGGCGAAAAGGTAGTATGTCCAAAAAAGTGATTTTTGGGTTTTTGGGGTCATGGGAAAGAGGAGATCGAGCTATATCGTTTAACGTCATCAGAATTCATAAAAAATCCATACCTAATAAAATATTGCCTTGGGAAAAAAGGTTGTATGTCCAAAATTTGTCAATTTTGTTCAGCCAAAAGGTAGTATGTCCATATCTAGCGATATCTAGCTCATTTTTTGAGAAATAAAGTGCTAAAACATATTGGAAACGCCGGTATTTCAGAAATGAAGGTTCGAACAAATGACATCTTGAAATCCCTTTCTTTCTTGTTATTCAGTTCGAGTTATCAAAATTTGACTCCTTTTGGGTAGTATGTCCAAAAAATTTGAAATATGTCCATCTGAAAGTAGTATGTCCACAACTCCACATCCTAATTTCTTTTCAGCAATCTCCTCGAAAATGGGAGGGATTTCTACTCGAATTGAAAATTGTAAGTTATACAGAAATGTTCAAGAAATAAAATTTTTTTAATACCCCTTTCTAATTTCATTTTTTAGTAACATGGCATTCATTGCAAACTTGTTTTGTCAATAACTCGAAAACTTGATTTTGTGACATACTACCTTTTCGCCGAGTAGGAACGCAGTGTTAATTCACAGGTTTTATGTTTTAGTTTTAGTGAAAGTTCAATAATTGATTTTTAATGAAAACTCACAAGGTAAGTATAATTTTTAGTGAAAATTTCCGGGTTTCATTTTTTTAGTGAACCCTTACTGTCTAATTAAAATTCAAATTCTT
Organism: Pseudococcus jackbeardsleyi; assembly: GCA_038380155.1. Taxonomy (NCBI): domain Eukaryota; kingdom Metazoa; phylum Arthropoda; class Insecta; order Hemiptera; family Pseudococcidae; genus Pseudococcus; species Pseudococcus jackbeardsleyi. The sequence goes on from CM076241.1 coordinate 9,346,454, forward strand.
CATTTTTTTAGTGAAAATTTTAAGATTTTATTTTTTTGGATGATAATTTAAAGATACGATATTTTGTAAAATTTAAAAGTTTTGATTTTCTGTGAAAATCTAAGGGTTTGTTTTTTTTAGTGACTTTAGTGAAAATTTGCAGGTTTTATTTTTTGTGAAAACTAATCAGGTATAATGTTTAGAAAAAATCTAAAGTTTTAATTTTTTGTGAAAATCCAAAGGTTTTATTTTTTGTGAAAATCCAAAGGTTTTATTTTTTGTGAAAATTCAAAAACTGATTTTTTTGATCATAAAACCATAAATAATTAAGGCCAGAGGATAAAACACGCTGAACGATATTGGTTGAATATGGTAGGGGACAAAAAAAAGTTTAAAACCCACCTTTTGGCCCTTCCTCCAGAAAATACTGGCACAAGGAGGTCCAAAATTTTTGTTAAACTTTTTACATATTATGACTGAACATTTCAGGAAATTTTCGTCAAAATTCTTTTCAATGACCATCTTTGAATAAACTTTGCATTTACATACATTTAGTTCTTAGTCATTTTGACGGTGGTCAGCATTTTTTTTTTTAATACGAAGTTTCTGCTCTTTTTTTTGCGTTTTAAACTTCTATTTTCAAAGGAAAGACCTTGGAGTTGAAAAATTTAAAATGCCTAAAATCATAGACACTAACAAGAGTAAAGAAGATCATAAAGATTGGAATTTGAAAAAAATAAAATACCTGTCAACCACTCGAGTACCAAGGTCACAGTCAACGAATTACTTAATAGCATAATAGTTTGTTAGCGGCGCACCAAACGAGCCCAAGTACCTACTTTTTTCCAACAACGATACCTATGAAACAAATGACTTATTTTAAAATGAAGTTGATATCAAGTATGCTGTTATTTTTTTTAATGCAAATATATTGTACGAATGGATACCTCACTGTTGAATTTGCTAAACCAAGGTAGGAAGCAATAATTGAACAAATTCGAGCCAACCACTGACCAATTTACTTACTTTTTAAAGACAACATTCGAAAAAACATGATGCAAACGAAAAACCACCACATTCTCTCGTCAAACGGCAAGTAGACCAAAAAGATTTCAGAATTTTGATTTCAAAAAACCCTTCTCAGTCGGTGAAAGTAAGGTTTGACACTGGATCCTCTGGTCTGTGGGTATTTTCCGATCGTTATGATAGGTGTGACTCAAATTGGAATAGAGTTCGCGGTAAGTTAATAATATTCTCATTAATCATTGATCAATTTTGGCAATGAAATGAAAATTATCATTACTCTACATACAGGATTTTAAGTGAAAACAATTAGACATCTAAGAAATTAAGCATATGTGACCTTCCAGGAAAAAACCGACCTTCTGTCCGAAAAAAAAAATTGAAAAAAAAAGTGTCCTAATCAATCCAAAACCATGATTATCATTTGTTTTGGATTGATTGGGACACTTTTTTTTTTCTTTTTTTTCGGACAGAAGGTCGGTTTTTTCCTGGAAGGTCACATATACATAATGTATGTAATGAGAATAAAATCACCATCCACGTAATTTTTCCACAGATCATCACAATAGATACAACTCCAATATTTCGGCAACGTATAGCAAGCCAGAAGACCTCAGGCCACAGGTAATGAAGTATCTGGAGGAATTTGCGTTTGGGTTCTGGGCAAGAGATATGATTACAGTAAGTAAAAAGTCCAAAAAACAATAATGAGATGTGCTTTTTCTCTCAGCTGAATAATTTTTAACCTTCAGTCTAAATGTTTCGCTCAAAATTTTTCCTCGATTTTCTACTACAATAAAAATTGAAAAATATTTGTTGATTTAATGCGAGACTTATTTGAGAACACCGAAGAAAATCATTGTTTTTTATTGCTTCTACAATTTTTCATATTATGGAATATCGAAGTCGAGGTAACTTAAAGCTGATGATGTTAGGATCATTTCAGTTTACTCAGTTGGAAATATATTACGACTTGTGGTGGGTTAAGGAGTGGATGAGGGTCGAAATTAAAAAATAGTTCAATTTTAGAGATCAGCATCGTCCGAAACATCAAACGACATGCTTCTCGATTTTTTTTGATAAAGATAAAAAGAATTATTAAAACGTAAATTAAGATTAGTATTGTGGAAAATGGGAAAAAACATTTTTGTAGAAAAAAAAATGTGTCTAAAAACTTTTTTGTGCATTTGAAACAAATTTTTTATTCAATTCCAGCCATAAAAACCATATTTTTGAAGAAAAAACATGCAGATGAAAAAAAAAAAGTTTAAAAACAAATGTTTTTCCCGATGTTAAACACGTTTTAAACGTTTTAAATAATTAACTGACCAACCCTGGGTTTCAGATTTACCCACCCCTTCCCCTTGACCTTTCCCAAAGCGGTCCATCATTGATATCCTAAAAATCCCACTCTAAAGCGATACATAATTGATCAAAAAGAAAAAAAATGGGTTTTTTAGGAGAAGATCAAAAGAAGATGACCTTCTCGCCACACCAAACAAAACTATTTCACCGGTTCCCTAAATATTACAGCTTGTTGGTCCTGAAATTCAAAAAAAATTTCTCGAAGTTACCAAAGCAAGTAAATACCTAACAGACTTTGAATACGATGGTATCTTGGGATTAAAATATGACCCACATAATAGAGAGACCTATGGCAACCTAATAGCAGAAGTTTGTAAGGGACGCGAAAGGACTTTTTCTTTCTCTTATTCACGGTGAGTTAAAAATTTTACAAAGATATTTTTAAACGCACAAATTTAAAGGTAGTGGATTTAAGAGAGGAGAGGCTGTCATTTTATAAATCAATGAAAAAATTCACTGAAAGCAATTTGTGAAAAAGTTACCAGAATTTTTGTGCGCGAGGTCTCCCCCATAAATCTACCGTTCACAGCAAAAAACCAACTTCCACCCAAATGCTCGAAATGGGTGTGAAAAAAAATGCAGGAAAATCAGCGTAAAACCATTAAAAAATCAGTAAAATATCTTAAATTTGCTGAAAAACAGTGATTTTTTAATAAAATCTGACAAAATTCTCTTAAAATCGAAGAAATGTATTATTTTTTTCAGTGCTGCATTTCTGACCTTTTTAGTGACTTTCAACTGGTTCAAAATGAAAGAGAAGAGTAAAAACCAATTTTTTTTAAAGGACCGTGCTTTCAGATCTCTTATCAGTTTTTTTGACCGAGATTATTTCAAAATATTTCTTTATTCATAAATCATTGAAGGTCACTGAAAAATTGCTAGAAAAATATATTGAGAATTTAGCGAAGTATTGAATCAGTGGAAGAAACTGCTGGAAAATCAGTGAAAATTCAATGAAAAGGCGTAAAATATTTGAAATTTGTTGGAAAATCAGTGAAATTTTTGAAAACTGTGAAAATCTATTAAAAGTCAAAGAATTTCTCCACTTTTTCCAGTGCTTTAATTTTTACTTTTTTTTCTTCGATTAAGTACTTTTCACTGATTCGAAATGAGAGAGATGTCCACTTTCCAAAAATATTTTTTTCAAAAATATCTTACTTAGAAACCCTTCTCAGTCTTTTTTGAGCGAGATGTTTTTGAAGTAGGTACTTTTTATAATTCAGTGAAAGTCATCGAAAATGACTGGAAAAGTCAGAATTGCAGTATAGGAATATCAGTGAAAAAAAATTTCAGCAAGAAAACTGTAAAAAAAATACCTACCGTTTAATTAGTGAAAATTTACAGAAAAGTCACTAAAAATTTTTTAATCCGCTGAAAGATAATGTGAAATATTTTGAAACAACGGGGAAATTCTATGATAAAAATTGGATAAAAATCAAAGAATTTTACCGATTTTTTCTGTCCAAATTTTAACTACCTACCTAACAAATATAAAGAAACAAGAATTTGAAAATTTGCACATTACCACATTATCAACAATTCATCGTGATTTGCTAAAATTTGTAATTTTCTCGTTAAAAATAAAATCAGAAATCCTTCCGAACCTGCTGCGATCACATTATGTGGAACTAATCCTGATTATTACGATCCCAGTACTAAGGAAATTGTTAAAGAATCTAAACCTGGTACCTGGCTAATACCAGTAAAGTAGGTATTTTTATTTTTTTTAATATTCATTATATCACATATACCTACACTTTTTCTTTACCTCTACTTTTCATTTCAGCGCTATTGTCGGTGAAACCTTAATACAATCCAATGTCAATCTTTTAATTCGAACTGAATTTGTTGGTATTGTGGTACCAGAAGTAGTAATTTCTAAGGTTTACGACGCAATACGAACATATACTCCTGAAGTTACCGACGTGTCTCAGGTTACATAAATCATATACCTAGACCTACAGAAGAGAGATCATTTTATGATTTTATTATTATTATTATTATTATTATTATTATTATTATTATTATTATTATTATTGCAAAAAATGTTATACTTTTTTTACAGTTCGATTGCCAAAATGTGCTACGACTTCCACTTCTTAATTTTGAATTTGGCAATAAGAACCATGCTCTTTCAGGAGAACATTTCACACGAGAGGTACATTTGATATTATTCGAAACCTATGGAATTTCTTTATTAGACTTGGATCCAAAAAGAAGCGCCATAATAATTTTGAACCGTGCACGGAGAGGGTACCTAAAGTCGGAAAATACAATTTTGCGCAAGAGCCAAAAAAATATAAAAAATGGACTGTTTAGTGTTTAGTGTTTTTTCAAAAAATTTTCTTTGCATTTTTAAGCAGTTCAGACCTTTATGCAGCTTCAAGCATGTTTTTTTCAATTTTTTTTTTGAAACTCATGATTTTCTTCTTTTCAAATTCCTTTATCTCGCCGAAAAATTGGCCTAGGATGGTCATCTGAGCTTTAAATGTTCCTCATAGTCTCCTCTAAGTATTATTTAGGTCAGGAAAAAAAACTCATTTTTGAAAAATCCGACTTCAGGTACGTTTTCTTTGCACTATACACAATTTAATCAACTACCTATTTGTGATGTTTGTAGATAAATACAACTATGGGCAAACGCTGCAAACTTGATTTGCAATCAAGTTCACAAGATTATTGGACTGTAGGAGTCAGCTTTATGCAAAAATTTTACACAACTTTTGATATGGAAAACAACCAAATTATACTTTACCGCAATACCCGCAAATAATAGCCGCTCTTAGAGTCAGAATCAAAATAATTTCGGCAGATATCATTTTTAATGGTTTAATTACCTAAGTAAACTACAGCGTATTTCTTAATAAAATTGTAAAAGTTCTTTACCCTAGGTGTTATTTCGCAGCAAATATTCCGCTAGGGTTCATATTGAAGTGTCTATCGGAGAAGTCAAAGAAAAATGGTCTCAGAAATAGCTGTTTACCCGTGAACCATGCACCAAAATTTTAGCTGTCAGTTTTGAGTTTAGCATTAGCAGTGAAAATGTAAAGTTCTGAACTATTCGGGAAAATTCAAAGTTTCAACTTTTTGCAAAAGTTGAAATTTTTTAATTTTAGCGATAATATTCAAACTTTTGATTTTTAGTGAAAATTCAAAGGTTTTATTTTTTAGTGAAAATTACCGGATATTTTGATTTTCAGCGGAAATTCGAAAGTTTTATTCTGATTAAAATTCAAAGGCTTCACTCTTTAGTGAAAATTTAAAGTTTCATTTTTAATGAAAATTCCAAATTTCTATTTTTAGTGAAAATTCAATATTTTGATTTTTAGTGAAAATTCGATATTTTGATTTTCAGTGAAAATTCGATATTTTGATTTTCAGTGAAAATTCGATATTTTGATTTTTAGTGAAAATTCAATATTTTGATTTGTAATTTTTAATAGAAATTCAAAGGTTCTATTTTTTGGCTAAAATTCAGAGTAAAAATTCGAAGGTTTTATTTTATGTGAAATTTAATCGGATGCCTATAATTTTCAGAAAAAATCCAAAGTTTTGATTTTTAGTGTAAAATCTCAAAGTGTAATTTAATTTTTAAAGAAAATCCAAAATTTTGATTTTTAATTGAAAAATCCAAAGGTGTAATTTTTAATAAAAATTCAAAGTTTTGATTTTTAGTGAAAAATTTGAAGGTGTAATTTTTAATGAAAATCAAAAGGTTTTATTTTTTTGCACAAATTCAAAAAATGATTTTTTTATCATAAAACCATAAATAATTATGGCCAGTGCATAGAACACGCCGAACGGTATAATATTTAACACGCAAAGGTATGAAAAAAGGTTTTAAACCCGTATTTTGGTCCTTCCTCCAGAAAATATTTTCACAAGAGGTACAACATTTTTATCAGAATTTTTTCACATCATGACTGAACATTGGTGGGAATTTTCGTCAAAATTCCTTTCAGTGACCATCTTTGAATAAATTTTGCGTTTACATTAGTCATTTTGACAGTCGTCGGCATTTTGAAAAAAACAAAACAAAAATACGAAGTTTCTGTTCTTCTTTTGAGTTCTAAACTACTATTTTTAAAAGAAAGATCTTCGAGTTGAAAAATATTAAATGCCTAAAATCACAAATACAGCTTTGATTTGATTTTTCAAATTTGGGTTAAAAATTTTTGCATTTTGATTTCCATCTCATTCCACAACTTCCAATTTTTTTTGTAATCATAAAAGTATACTGTCAAAAAAAAACTGAAATGTGGACATTTGATCTCACTAAATGAGGCAAAAAATTTATAGAAATTTTGAAAGTCGCGCGGTATTATTAAAACCTACTTAGGAACAATTTTTTAGAGGATAATTTTTTTGATTGAGAAATAAGATATGCCCCACTGATTTCAATTTATAGGTATTCAAACAATGGTACACATTTTTTTATCAACAATAATAAAATTTATTGGAAAGTAGAAGATCATAAAGATTGGAATTTGAAGGGAAAAAAATCATCATCTACTTAAGTGCCAAGGTCACGGTCAATCTATTAGTTAATGGCATAATGGTTTGTTATCTGCGCAACAAACGAGCTCGAGTACTCTTTTAAAAATAATGATATGAAAAAAATTCCTTAATTTAAAATGAAGTTTATACCAGGTTTGCTGTTATTTTTTTCAATGAAAATATATTTAGCGAGCGGATATATTAATATTGAATTTGCTAATCCAAGGTAAGAAGTAATAATTGAAAAAATTTTAAAAGCTGTTTTTTGGCAAGGAATGGGTCAAGTACCTATCAATTTACTTTTTCAAGTCCACATTCGAAAAAAATTGGTCCAAATGAGAAACAGCCACATTCTCACATCAAGCCACGACAAACCGACGTTACTGATTTCAAAATTTCGATTTCAAAAAACCCTTCTCAGGCGGTAAAATTGAGGTTTGACACAGGATCCCCTGGTATGTGGGTGTTCTCCGATCGTTATGATAGTTGTGATTCAAATTGGAATGCAGTCCGCAGTAAGTTGATAATATTCTCATTAATCATTGATCAATTTTCGTTGGCAATGAAATTAAAATTATGATCATATGAAATGAAAATTAAATCAAAATTGATCTAATTTTTCTACAGCTAAACATAATAGATACAACTATAGTATTTCGACGACGTATCGTACGCGAGGAGAACTTAAGCCACAATTAATGACATATCTGGATGAATTTGCGTTTGGGTACAGGGCATCAGATACGCTATCAGTAAGTGTTGAGTCTACGAAGCATTTCGCGAGTTATGTCAGTTTAAATATTCTGTTAAAGATTTCTTCACAAGTTTTAAAACGTTGAATTTTTTCCTTGAAACATTAGGTTCTACTTTTTTTTTTTTCTTTAGAGTATTGAAAAACTTGTTTTGTGTCTTTAAAACACATTCTTTAAATAATATCCCCGGAACATATTTCCGAACGATGAATTGCGATTTTTAATCGCCATCGTCACATTTATTTCTCTTAGACTACCTGGGGCTAAAAATATTACAGATCAGTGGTGTCGAAGTCCAAAAATCATTTCTCGAAGTTACAAAAGCAAGTAAATACCTAACAGACTTGGATTATGATGGGGTCATTGGATTACAATACGATCCAAAGAATAAAGATACTTATGGCAACGTAATAGCAGAGATTTGTAAAGGAAAAAGCAAAGTTTTTTCTTTCTCTTATCCAAAGTAAGTTCAAAAGTTTACAAAAATACTATATGTACTAATATAAACGTCATAGACGCACCCAGAAATTAATTAAATAAGGGAAGGGCTGAGAATTTGAGAAAAATTTGGGAAAAGGTGAAATTTTAAATTAGTCATTTTTTACTGATATTTCGATCAAAAATCATCGATTTTTCTGACAAATTGGAATATTATTAAGGAATTGGTGTTTTTTGGCTCAAAGATTAATCAAAAATTATCAAATTTCAAATTAAAATAATTAAAATATTGCCCGAGCGAAGCGAAATTTTTTTTGGAAAAAATACTGTTGAAAAAGCAAAAATTGCACTTTTTAAATTTTGCAAATAGAAAATTTTTTCCGTGCTTAAGGGGAAGCTTGAGCCCCCTGAGCCCCCTTGGGGTGCGCCTATGTTAAACGTGCACATTTAAGGATACTTATGAATGAAAATTTCAGATATGAGAAATCTTTTAGAAAGGAGATTGAGATCCAAAAATTAGTGAAAAATTTTCCCCAACCAGTGTACACTATTTGAGGTGTTTAGAAACTCCAAGCCTTGAATCGCCTGGGGCCAAATCCTCCCCTTTATCTAGCCATACCCTTTCAGCCTTTTTCAATGATTAGATCAAATTTTCCTATTTTTCAGAACGATAATAACTTTGAAATTTTATTAATTCGCCAAAAATTGGAGAAATGATTCTGAACTCTTTAAATTTACTTGAGCCTGGATGCTCAAACCACGTTTAAGGGATGAAAATTGATTTTCTAGTCGACGAATATGTTGCAATTTTTTTCTTATGACAATTTCCTAGGCAAAAAAAATGAGATAATCAATTTTAAGCCTTGTACTGTACTTAATATTTGGACTTGAATTTACAGAAATCACGAAAAAGAGATGAAATGAAGTGAAAATCGGATAAGTGGTGAATAAATACGTATTTTTGGAAATTAATACCCGAAAAAAATTTTCGGACAAAAATGTACATTTTTATGTGTGAAAAACGTTCCGAAAAGGTGGTTTTTCACATTTTTCAAGGTCTTCCGCGCCCCTAAAAAATTCTGAAAAAAATATTAAGTTGTAGATAGAGACTAGATACATGAAACTTATTTTTTTCAAAATTGCACCTCTGCAACATCAAGTAGAAAACTCGATTTCAAGTTTTAAAATGCGATTTTGGGTTAGAAAAAATCATCAAAATTTTTTTTCAAACCACCCACTAATAACCCTCAGTATAGTGTATAACTCAAGGAAATTTGAAAAAATTTGGTTGAAAAAAATTTTTAATGGAAAGACTGAAAAAAGTAACGTTTTGCCCCATAGCTCGGGCTAGGAGAGGGGTAGAGGGTCAGAAATTTTACCAGTTGGTTTTCAGACCCTAAAAACCAAATTCCGTGAGTTAGTTTCAAATTTCAGCTCTGAGGCAGATCCGCCTATTTTAACCGCCGGTGGTGCTCTTTGCAGAAAAACCTTGAAAATTTTTTAATACCTAGGTCACCGAAAAAAATCGCTGAAAATTAAATAATGTTTCTATTTTTTCTTGCACTATAATTCTGACATTGTTCAGTGAATTTTCATCGATTAAAAATTAGAGAAAAATGTCAAAATCATTTTTTTTTAGAATTCCCCACTTTAATATCCCTTATCAGTTTTTCTCAGTCGGGATGCTTTCAAAGTAATTTCTCATTTATACCTAAATCAGTGAAAGTCATCGACAATTACTGGAAAAAAGTCAGAATTGCGGTGCGCGGCGTAGTAACAAATCGGTGAAAAAAATTGCTGGAAAACAGTGAAAATTCGATGAAAAATCAGTACAATCTCTAAAAATTTCTGAATAATCAGCATGCTTCTTTAAAAATCTACTGAAAATCGAAGAATTTCACTGATTTTGCTTGTGCTGCAATTCTGACTTTTATTCATTGATTTTTTACACATTCAAAATAAAAGAGACGTGACCAAAAACTTTTTTTTCCGAAAAAACCCAACTTTGAGATCCCATTTTGACCTTTATTTGAACAAGCTCAAAATTGCGAGGTACTTGGTAATAAATCAGCGAAAAAATTTAGCTGAAAGCTAACAATGATAAAAAAAAATTATTGAAAATTCATTGAAAATGTGCTGGATGCTGGAAGGTTAATAAAATTTTGGAAACTCGCTGAAAGATTGAATACCTAAATACGAGTATTTTAAAATAACAGTGAAATTCTTTGACGAAAAAAATCAAAGAATTTTATTGATTTTTTCCTATGCTACAATTCTGAATGTTTATTAATGACTTTCTATTGATTCAAAAATCAGAGAGTAAACCATTTCGTTGATTTTAATTAAAATTTTGCTTTCAAATATCACGAAAAATGTATTTACGTAGGTATTCGCACGCTATTTACAAATCATCGCAATTCACTAAAATAACATTTGTAATTTTCTTGTTAAAAAAATCAGGAATCCTTCCGAGGCTGGTACGATCACATTATGTGGAAGTAACCCTAAATTTTACAATTCCGGTACCCAGGAAATTATCAAAGAATCGGAACCTGGTACCTGGCTAATACCAGTCGCGCAGTAGGTACTACATGTATTCTCGAATATTCGTTACAATGACTCACACGAGTACACTCTTTCTTTATCTTTACCTTTGATTTTAGCATTATGTTAGGAGACGAAGCAGTAGTTCCATTCGGAACCAATCTTTTAATTCGAACTGAATTGTTTGCAATTCTTGTACCACGGGAAAAGATTTCTGATGTAAACAATAAAATAAAACTTCTGTTTCCTGAACTTACCACCGAGTCTGAGGTTATACATAAATCATATACCTATAGAAGAGCAATCGGCTGTATTTACCTATTCAATTAATTTTTTTTTGGTAAAAAATATTGCAATTTTTTTTTACAGTTTGATTGCCAAATTGTGCCACGGCTTCCATATCTTAATTTCGTATTTGCGTATAAAAACCACGGCCTTTCAGCAGAACATTATACACGAGAGGTATGCATTATAATAAATTCTGCAGAATTTCGGATCCAAATACTTACAAGTGCAATACCAACAATTTAATCAACAATCTGTGATGTTTGTAGGTGTACACTGAATCTATGGGAAAACGCTGCAAATTTCTTTTCGAACCAAGTCCACACGATTATTGGACTGTAGGAGTAAACTTTATACGAAAATTCTACACAACGTTTGATATGGAAAACAACCAAATTGTAATTTACCGAAGTTCTCGCGTCTAATAGCCCACCTTATGAGCCAGTATCAAAAATATGAGCAGATGCATATTTTTTAGTCATTCAACAAAGTAAATTAGAGAATTTTTTCAATAAAAATGTTAAAAACTCTCGCCCTAGGTTTATCACGAAGCAGATATTGCATATTACTTCGACTTTAAGTGTACCTCAGAATATTTGATGAGAAGTGTTTCAGAAGTCCTTGAGCTGAGTACCATATCATTAAAATTTCTGAATTAAATTCAGCTTCTACAGTGAAATTTCAAATTTTAATTTGCAGTGAAAAATTTAAATCTTGATTTATAGTGAAAATTTGAAGGTTTCATTTTTCGTGAAAGTTCAAAGGTTCTTTTTTTTGTGAAAATTTAAAGTAGGTAGATACCTACCTATTTTTTTTTTTCATGAAAATTCAATATTTTGAAGTTCAGTAAAAAATTGAAGAATTTATTTTTAATGAAAATTTAAATTTAGAATTTTTATCGAAAATTCAAGGATTTGATTTTAGAACATGTTGGGAGGAGCAAATGATGTAATTCTCACATTGAAGAATTTCAACTCGAACACGGAAAAAGCTTCTTTTTATCAATTACTTCATTTTTAGTGAATTAAAATTTACCATTTCTGCGCAACACACGAGTGGAAAATCAAAATACACTCGTTTGCCTATTTCAACTTTTATTTCAAGAATTTTTATTTCGACTCTCCTTGAAAATGCTCAAATTTGGTTCAAAGAGTGCTAAGTCCATTTTGACCTACCACGAAAATGTACAAAGTACCTATGCTAAGTCTATTTCGACCAATGTATTTCTACGCGGTTTTTTGACTGAACTCGTTGTGAATATTGATAATGTCCTAAATTCAATTTAAGAAAGAAATATTATTCTTTAATTTCGCTTTCAATTCATTTTTTGAAATGATTCACATACATTTTTTTTTTTTTCAAAATTAAAAAGTGTTTTGTGGAAGAAAATACAAATAAATTGCCTTTTTTCTGAATTTTCTCTTTTTTTTCAATTTTTCCAGGGGGTGTAATGTTAGAAATGCGATAACTCGGTCTCAGATTAAGGAATCAAACTTATTTTTGCACTAAAAAATGGGGAATCAATGGGATTTTCTTATGAGCCTTCATTTTTCAGGTATGCAACCTGTCCACCAAGAGTTGAGCATTTACTAACATTAAAACGCGTTTTCATCGGAATCTACTTGTTAGCACTTACCACCATTTGCATATAGCATGTTTATTTTTTCATTTCAATAAGAAAATTTACCTACTAAAAATGAGATCTTTTATTAAAAATGTCCCTTTCCATGTTCAAATTGGACAATGTGAGTGGGGGATCAAAAATGAAATCGGGTTTTCTGATTTCGTTCAAATTTTTTTACGAGTTCCTTTTGACGATCTATTCGTAAATTCACGATCATTTCCCTTCTAATCCTCAAGGGGTCCTATTGCGATTTTTTGCCAACTTTGAAGGCTCATATCTCGAGGTACCTAGGTTATATTTGAAGGAAAACTGTTTGGGGGGGCGAAAGAGAATTTATGGGAGATTTAAAAACAATAATGACATTTTGATAATTTCAAAGTTGAACTTTGGTAATAGAAGGTCAACTTTCATTATGATCACAATAGATAAAAGCTGCCATTTAAAAATCCGAAAAAATTACAGTAAATAGCCCTTTTTACCTATTTTTCAACCAACAAATTTTCACTATGGTATTTCTAGACCCGTAGGGGAAGGGGTATAGGTAGTAGGGTAGGCCGAAAAAACAATTTTTTCGATTTTCAAAAACATATTCCCCGCAAAAGTTGTTGGCTGATGAGATTTGAAGAATAAAAAAAAATTCAAAATCAATTCATATCTTCCGATTGCGCATTGACATTAAAATTTTCAAAAATTGGCAAAAATTCAATATTTTCAAAAATTTTAGAAAATTTTAAAAAAAAATTGAAATTCATTTAAATTGATTTTAAAGCTTATCAACTTAGTGACTATTCAAACCAAAAAGCAGAATTTTTTGAAAAAAAAATCATGCTTTACGCCTTTTTTTAAATTTCTGCTATTTCTTCACATGAAGAAAAATCAAAAAAAAAAATTATAAAACGTTGATTTTTTTTAAAAATTTGTTTTTTGGTCTATGTGGTCACTAAATAAGCTCTAAAATTAATTTTAATCAATTTCAAATTTTTTCAAAATTTTGAAAATTTTAAATTTTTGCTAATTTTTGAAAACTTTAACGCCAATGCGCGATTGGAAGATATGAATCGATTTTGAATATTTTATTTTTGTTCTTCAAGTCTCATCAGCCGACAACTTTTGCGGGAGTATGTTTTTGAAAATCGAAAAAAATTGTTTTTTCGGCCCACCCTAATAGATAGTCCACAATTTTGACCAAAATTCAAAAAAATTGAAAAAGTAAAGTAGCATATTGACCTCTGCTAATTCGAAGAAGCTGATTCTGAATATGTGTTTGGTTTTTTTCATTCAACCCCTCAGAACCCCTCCCCTCTCCTCACTATAAGGTCCCTTGATAGGGTCAAAAATCGAAAAAAACAAAAAAAGAACTTGCGACCTATCGCTTTTTTTTGGATATGACCCCTTAGTGCCCCCTGCCCCCTACACTTCCATTTTGGGGGGAAAGTGTATTAAAAAATTTAAATGACGTATAAGTGGCATATCGATTATCACTAATCTGAGAGTGTTGAATTCGAATATTGACTTACTTTTTAATTTGACCCCCTTCCCCAGCTCCAACCCAAAGATATGTACAAAATTCGGGAGGGGTCAAATCAAAAAAGTATAGAATTTACGTCCGGAAAATGACGCGAATTTTTCTACAAGAAATGGGTGAAATTTAATTGGAATAGGTACGTAAAAGATCATAAATATTGGAATTTAGGAAGAAATAATCACTTGACTGAGTGTCAAGGTCATCGTCAAGTATCCGTCCATATTATTAGATTCATTTGCGCACCAAACGAGCTCATGTATTCTTTTCAATGACGATATGAAACCTATGGCTCATTTTAAAATGAAGTTTAAATCTTGTTTTTTGTTCTTTTTTTTCATGGAAATATATTCCGCCGTACGTTTTTCTACAGTTCAATTCGCTACAAAGGGGTAAGGAGTAATCATTGAAAAAAATTGAAAAGCCGATTTTCTGCAAGGAATGAGCGAAGTATGTTTACCTATCTGTTTACATTTTTAAGACCTCATTTGAGGAGAACTAGTCCGCACGTGAATTTGCCACATTCCAATCACGTTCATCAACGACAAGTACCCAATCAGTTGAATAGAACATGGAATTACATGATTTCAAAAAACCCACCTCAGAGGTTGAACGTATTATTCGACACTGGATCCTTTGAAGCGTGGTTATTGTCAAAAAGATACGATAACTGTGATCCAAATTGGGCGAAAATACAAAGTAAGTTGAAAATATTCCCACCATTGGGATTCGCACGTTAATTATGAATAAATACCTACAGGCTTTCAGGCCGCAATAATAAGTTAAGCACGACTTGTACCTAATGCGAAAAAAATCACAAAATTATTTTATTTTTTCAGGTAAACATAAATTATACGACTTCAATATTTCGTCAACGTTTTTTGGCCGAGTAGATTCTAGACCCCTATTGATGACGTATCTGGATGAATGGGTGTTTGGATACAAGGCACGAGATGTGACTACAGTAAGTGCTAGCTCCGCAATAGTAATGCTAGAATATTGCTTTTGAAAATCTATTTTTTGGTGCAAGGTTTCACCACCTCAACCGCAGAGATTTTTTTTAAATTTAACCGTGGCTCAAACAAAAATAATTCAAATATACATAATTTAAAAATATACCCATATACATCAAAATTTCAAGCAATGAAATTCATTTCTCAAATTTTAGCGAATTACTTATTGTAATTTCAAAATTAGGTAGTACTTACTTCATTGTCCCACCTGAATTTCGGTGTTTACATATACTATTTTCACCCTCTAAAACCGATTGGAAAGGCTTTTGAGCCATTTAGAAGCCCCTAGAAAATTTTAGGATTTTCCAAAGTAGGAGAAAACTTGAATTTTTATTTTTGGCTGATAATTTTCCAGGATGAAATTCAATTTTCTGCCAAAAAAAAAATATGTACATAGGATTTGAATTTAAAATGACGAATTTCGGAGAAAATCTGCCCTAATCGATTAAATGGGCCACCAATCTTGGTCATCCACGAATAAGTATAGGTGTTGAAGTTCATATGAACCAGTTTTATGAGCTCTTCTTCACTACTGGAAAATTCAAAAAAATTCGTACCCCAAAACCTCTTGAATCCTCTTTGAATTTATTCGGGAGGTCGAAAATAGGATAAGTATATGCCAAATTTTAGTGTTTATTTGTTGATTGGATCGAATTTTTATATTTTTCAGGGTGATTACTTGATGAGGTAATTTCAAACTTTCGAAAATTCGCAAAAACTCCGAGAAATGAACTTCGGTGCTTGAAATTTTAGATTTTGGATTTTTTGATAATGTAATTTTGACTCATTTTTGTTTGGGCTGAAAATTTTACCCAGTTTGGGATCCTCTCTCGTTAGATTGAAACGTGAAAACCCAGAGTTCTTCAAGTTTTAGCCTCCTCATCCCCATTCCTTAAGCGCTGCAATGGGAGATATTGTTTCATTGCTCCAAATATCGTCAGATGTGAGATAAAAAATATTGTAATTGAGTATTTTTATAAAACGAAAAAATAACAATAATGCTTTCCCTCGACGCCTTGGGGGGGGGGGCTGGAACCAAAATCAAAGGGATTTTCTTTCCGCCCAAAAAATTGAAGAACCTCGTGGAATTTTTTGGTGAAATCTAAAGCATCGAAAAAAGAATTGGCTGGCTGGACAAAACTTATAATTCTATGGTTATTTTTCATCGACTAACCAGCGCTTTGGCTTTTTGATTAAGTAATTATGGCAATTTATGATATTATGGCGAGATTTTTACAATTGAATGACTGGATGACAAAGGGGCCTAATTCTGAAACCGCTGTTTAGAGAAAAACGCATTTTAAGTTTTCGCAAGCTGATATCGTTTAAATGTTTTGATGAAATGATCTGGTTTTTAAAATATTGTGTTGCCCAAACATCCCTTTCAAGAAATATTCATTTGAATTCCGTTTTAGTAGCCTTATGATTGAGTTATTAATGAAACGGTGAAGGGGGAGTTAGGCCCTTTTGTCATCCAACGACTTTAAAATCGGTCTTGACAGTTTGAAATTATGAAAATAAATTTTGAAAAGTTGAAAAATATTTAATGAAATCGAATAACATCAAAAATGAATGTTATTTTCATGATTTCGTACTGTTAGAACCAGTGTCAAAGTCGTCGGATGACAAAAGTGCCTACTTCCTGCAGGTTTTTAACACAGGTAGGAAACTTTGGTGGTTGATTACAGACAATGTACGATAGGTAGCCCTATGGGACCAATTTTGATAAGTAGTATATCCATTCTAGTATCCATTTTCACGGTGGATGACAAAAGGGCCTAATTCGAGTTAGGCCCTTTTATCATCCAGTTACTCAATTACCTATAAGAAACCATCTAGTCAATTAAACTACAGTCCTTAATTTTGAATAAAAGAATAGTAAATATCTACTACAGGTGCTTGGTTTTGAATTTAACAAAACATTTCTTGAGGTGGTAAAGGCGAGCGCAGAGTTGACAAACATGAAAATTGATGGTGTTGTAGGATTGCAATATGATCCTAAGCAAGGCAACTCAATATCAAAAGCTTGTGCTGCCCGCGGACAACAAAATATTTTTTCTTTCTATTATCCAAAGTAAGCTTAAACCTTTGCAGAAATATTAAAATTAACTTCAAATAGAACGGTTCCTCTAATTAGAGGTTTTAAAGATGAGAGTCGCATAGAAAGTGAATTTTTTAATAACAAAACTTCATCATTATTAATTGTCACGTTTTCTGAAAATTAAGTAATAAAAATTTATTCATAAAATAATATGGTAATATTTCTGTGATCTAAATAAGAAAGGAACGTCATATTGGAGGAGGAGGCGGTATATTGACATTATGCGGATCTGACAATTCACAATACAATTTTAAAACCGCGCATTATATTAGCACAATTGTACCTGGTACCTGGTTCGTTCCACTTCAGGGGTAGGTATTGTTTTCAAATATTTTTTATTGCAATAATTTATCGTGATAATTTTATCTTTACCGCGACTTTTTATTTTTTATAGTGTTGTACTACATGATAAAAGAGGAAGTGTCAAAATAGTATCCCAACCTACTAAACTTCAAATTCAAACTGATTTATTTTATATCCTTGCACCAGAATCAAGCATTAAATATTTACTCGAACTTTTGACACCTTATTTTCCTAGTGGGAGGGTTCATACTCAGGTTATATGATGCATTTACCTACTTATTAAATACTTTGCAATCTCGTATCTCAATTTTTAAAAATACTCATGTTTAATTTTTAGGATTTTGATTGCAAACATGTGCATCTGTTACCAAGTCTTACATTCCAAATTGAAGGAAAGAACTATACCCTGACAGGAGCAGAGTATACTAGAGGGGTATGATTGCATGAATTGGACAAAATTTTTTCTTGTGCTTGGTCCAAACCAGAAGAAACTAAACTGTGGTATTTTATAGATTGAAGGTATGGAAAATCACTGCAGATTTGATTTGGATGTTAATCCGTCTGATTTTTGGAGCGTAGGAGACGGTTTTATCGCCAATTACCACACAACATTTGATATGGAAAACCATAGAGTCATTATGTCTGAAAGTATCCAATATTAACATGATTATTATTGAAGTGGGTTTGTACTTTGTACCATACTGATCCGTGGACAATGGTATATTGAAAACAATATTGTTTAATCGTTCAATGGAGTTAAATTAAAATCTAAAAAGTTCTCCTCACTCTTCCTGTAATCTTAAGTATGGCAAAATCTTGGTGAGTAAATAAATTGTAAGTTGAAAAAAAAAATCAAAAAATTCTATCAAGTACTGAAACTTTCAACCTATCTTCTAGCAATTTTCATGTGGATCAGTAGTTAAGTATGTAGGTGTAGGTACCTACTTATTAAATACGTACGAGTAATGCCAATTTTTTAAAACTTACCAACAATAATAGAAATTCATTGTCAACTCTTCCATATCTGATCCAATCCATGCTCGGTGTACTGAAACAGTATAAAAAATTTTGTATTAGTGGAAAAGTCAGATAATTTACATAAATTGGATATTGCAATTCGAAAAAAAATAGAAAATCCTTTATAAATTATAAATAAGTATAACAAATGTGATAATGATTAAAAGTGCTTCAACGATCGCTAAAATCAATTTTTTATGGGATGTGTTTAAAGAATGGTTGGGAAATTGGAAATTATCTGGGTACAGAATTTTTGACAAATAGGTAAATACAATAAAACTGTAGATCAGTGGCGTGACAAAGTGATGTGTCCTGGTGGGGGAGGGGGCACTCAAATTTTCCCAACCAATTTTCCGGAAAATTCCCAACTATTTTTACTATCCTCCCAAAAAATATTAAAATTTTCAACAATTTTCAACTTCTCGGAAATGTTCCAGTATGTTAAAATTTTCCAATTTTAAATTTAGTAATAAACATTAATTTTGGCCAATATTTACAAAATTTGATTTTTTAAAAATTATTTTCCAATAAAAAACACAGAACCATTTCAAGATCAGAATCGACAAGTACGAGAAATTAAATTATCAGAACGATAAAGAGCTGTTTCAGATTTCAGTCAAAGTCTTACGAATGTGAGCGTGTGGAGTACCTACATGTTTTAGTGCAAGCAACCAAGCATGAATTTTTAGGTAAAAATCCTTTTAAAAATAACTGAGCTTTATCAGTCTGAAGGAATGAACTTCTGTTATTTAGGATTTGCAGAACCATATTAGTTAACTTTGAGAAACAGTATTCACTTCACAGAGTTCAATTCACATCCAAAAATTGATAATATTTTTTGATCCGAAATCATGAAATTTAATGAGAAAAATATAGATCATAAATATTGGAATTTAGAAAAAATTATCAGCTTGATTGAATACCAAGGTCACTATTTAGCATACATCTGTAGCATTGTCTAGATTTGTTATTTGTATGTTTAAAAAGTGCCCATGTACTCCATTTAACCACAACATGAAACAAATGGCTTATTCCAAAATGAAGTTGATATATTATTTGTTGTTCTTTTTTTTAATGAAGATGTATTCTGCTGTACAATTTTCCACTATTAAATTCGCTACTGATGGGTAAGGAATAAATACCTATTTTAAAAATAATTAAAATGCTGATTTTCTACATAGAAAGCGTTTAGGATTAATTTACATTTTTAAGACTACCTTCGAAAAGTAGTGCTCTAAACAAAAAGCCGCCACATTCTCACATTCAAAAACGAGAAGACTCCCTTCCCTTTGATGAACAATGGAATTATGTGATTTCAAAAAATCCACCTCAAAAGTTGAGGCTATTATTCGACACTGGATCCTCGGATACATGGTTCTTCTCAAATCGTTATGATAACTGTGATCCAAATTGGGCTACAATACACAGTACGTAGAAGATATTCTTACCATTTGGATTTACCTACATGATTTTCAGTACCTACCTACTTACCTACACGCTTTTATGCTACAAATTGTAATTTAAGCATGAGTATTAAGCAGTGGCGCAGCCAGAACTTTTTTATGGAGGGGGCTAGAATTCATGAGAAAAGTAAATGGGTGTAAGCTTGTGTAGAGAGGGGATCCCCCGAACCATCGTTTGTTTTTTTTGAGGGGGCTCACTGCTCACTAAGGCTTGCCATGGGTAAGGGACCTTGAAATAAAGGAAAAATTTAACTAATTACGTCGGATATCAACGTTAAAAATACCTAAAAGACTTTTTTTCACTTTTAGATTTCTCACCTGAGGCCCAAATTTTCTCTGTACGACTCTGGGGGAGGGGGGGGCATAGACTCGGCTTAGTGACAATCTATTTTCATGGAACATTGACTTTTTCCCCTTTGAATATTATAAACGTGAATTTTATTCAAAACTACACAGTATAAAGAGCGTTAAGAAACAAATGGCAGTGAATTTTTCAAGGAGAAACACCTCATATGGGTAAAATGAAGGCAGAATCGTGTAAATTCGAGTTTTTTCTATCCATGCCACCCTTCAGTTTCATCCTGGAACTCGTTTTGGTCGATTTAGGGCAGTAGTTTTGAAAATGTGCTGATTTCCGCCTCCGAATTAGCAAAACAGCGAAATTCTTGGAAAATTAGGGTTCTCGAAGACATAAATCCGAAATATTGCCTCCTTGTGACTTTTCTATATTTTTCAAACTAAAGAAACGTCTTCGAGGACACTAATTTTCATAGAAATTCATTGTTTCGTTGGTTCAGAGGTGAAAATCAACACTTTTTTAAAACCATCACCTTAAATCTACCCACAGTTTGGGGGGGCTTTAGCCCCTTAGCCCCCCCCTTGGCTGCGCCACTGGTATTAAGTATACTCAATGCGAAGAAAATCACAAAATAATTTTTTCAGATAAACATAAATTATACGACTCTAATCTTTCGTCAACGTACGTTCATCGACCAGACTCGAGGCCACAAACATTGACATATCTGGATGAATGGGTGTTTGGATTCAAGGCACGAGATGTGGCTACAGTAAGTGGTGTATCCACAATATCTTTTGTATAGGTACCCAGGGAAAAGTCATCAGGTCTGATCAGGTCTGAGCATGACTAAATAGCTCTGATCAGTCCTGATCAGGAAAGAAAAATGGCCGCGATTGAACAGACCTGAGCAGGCCTGGCGTATAATAGTCTTGCTCATGCCTGCTCAGGTCTGCTCAGGTCTGATCAGATCTGATCATACCTAAACCCCTTAATTTTTTTTGTCCTGTTCATGCCTGATCAGGTCTGATCAGGTATGATCATACCTGCTCATGAACGGCCATTTTTCAGGCCTGATCAGACCTGATGACTTTTCCCTGGGTATGTAGCTATTTATAGACAATTGCAGGGATGTGGAGTGAGGGGGTTCTGGTTCTACCATCTCCAGCTTCTAGATGTTTTATCAAATTTTCTTCAGTTTCAACCTCCCCTTTCCTCTCCTCAAAGGCTCCAATGGAGGATATTGTTTTTTATTTTATAAAAATACTCAACTGGTATGTGTTGTATCTTCAAACGTCAGTCACATGGAGCAATTTAGCTCATACAGTGGAAAAAATTAAAGATGGTTGAGCTTATGAGTGACAAGTTTGATTTTCATTGTTCAGCTAGTACCAAAATAGGTACACAAACAATAAGTACATCAGAAGTAACAATAATTAGGAAAAAATAGGTTTGGAAACGTTTCAGTGAAATTAGTGAATAGGTAAAAAAAAAAGTTGCCAGGGGTAAAAAAAAATTGATGAAGTAGCTGAACATACTTTTTGAGAGCGCCATACCTCCACAGGAGCATCAAGATTTCATTAAGAAGTTCTATTTCTAATAGGTACAAATGAAAACCTATTTCCAGAATTTTTTAAATTTTCTCATAATATTCTTGAACACTGATGCAGTGATGCATCATTTCGAGAAAAAACTCGACTTTATAACTTGAATGTAAGAAATTGCATTTGGGTATTTCAAAAAAAAATTGTTAAGGCGAAAAAAGAACAATTATGCCTTTTCTTGGAGCCTTCAGGGAGACACTAAGGAATTGGAGAAGTTGGTAAATAAATGGGTGAAATCTGAATCCTTAAATAAAGAAGTAACATAATTACTAAAATATGATTTTACTTTTTTTTTTACATCGACTAATCTATGATTCTGCTTTTTCATTTGAGTACCTAGAGAATTTTACAATATACATATGAAACTAAGAAACCAGCCAGTTGATAATACTTACTGTAATGCTCAGTTCTGAATTTTAAAAAATGGTAAATATCTACTGCAGGTGCTTGGTGTTGAATTTAACAAAACTTTTCTAGAAGTTACAAAGGCAAGCAAAGTATTAGCAGACATGAAATTTGATGGTGTTATAGGATTACAATACGACCCTAAGCATGGCAACTCAATATCACAATATTGTGCTACCCGCGAACAACCCAATATATTTTCTTTCTATTACCAAAGGTGAGCTTAAATCTTTTTAAAAATGTTAAAATTTATTGCTCAGCAAAGGCCAGATACTTATACAAAATCAAAATTTTTTGTATGAACGTTCACATCTGATTTAGGAGAGTACAAAAAAAAAACATGATTATTAGATACGCAATTTTAAAAGATCAAAAATTTGCCAAAATCAGAGAAATAAACTTCAACACTTGAAATTTTGGATTTGGTCGGTTCTCTTATGATATACCTTAGATCTGATCATAGGATCATATCAAATCAAATCTGATTAAGTAAGGGCTTTTTAATGTGAATATGAATTGAACCCAATATTAAAAATGGGATCTTGGAAACTTGTACACATGTACGAACAATCCCCTCACCCCCCTCCCCCCCAAAAAAACTCAACTTTTTTTCGCTATACTTACATAAAAAAGAAGTGTACTTTGCGAAGAATTACCCATTTACTATGAGGCATTAAGTACATTTTTTTATCTTACCAATTTTTATTTTGTTGTCACACCATTACTTCTGTCCTTCACTACCCAGGGAAAAGTCATCAGGTCTGATCAGGTCTGAGCATGACTAAATAGCTCTGATCAGTCCTGATCAGGAAAGAAAAATGGCCGCGATTGAACAGACCTGAGCAGGCCTGGCGTATAATAGTCTTGCTCATGCCTGCTCAGGTCTGATCAGGTCTGATCAGATCTGATCATACCTAAACCCCTTAATTTTTTTTGTCCTGTTCATGTCTGATCAGGTCTGATCAGGTATGATCATACCTGCTCATGAACGGCCATTTTTCAGGCCTGATCAGACCTGATGACTTTTCCCTAGGTATCTTTTTCATCCCATTCACACTTAAATTTTTGCCGTTCATTTAAATGGCACCCTTCTTTGTCAGTTTTCTGCATTTCTGCAAATTAATAATAGGTAATTTACAAAAATGATATGGTAATATGTCTGTTATCCAAACAAGAAAGTACCGCCATACTGGAGGAGGACGCGGTCTAATGACATATTGTGGAACTGACGAAGCACAATACAAATCTAAAACCGCGCATTATATTAGTACAATGGAACCTGGTACCTGGTTCATTCCACTCCAGGGGTAGGTATTGTTTTCAAATATTCATTGCAATATTAATCTATCTTCATCTCTACCTTTTATTTTCTGCAGTGTTGTACTGCAGGATAAGAGAGGAAGTGTCCAAATAGTAACCCAACCTACTGCGCTTCAAATACGAACTGATTTATTTCAAATTCTTGCCCCGCAAGCACAAATTGACCAATTGTACGAACTGTTGAAACCTTACTTCCCGGAAGGTCAGGTCGACCCTGAGGTTATACGACGTATATACCTATGAAGTAGGAATCTGGCAACTCCATTTTTTTATATCAAAAAACACCTATATTTATTTTTTAGGATTTTGAATGCAAACATGCGCGTTTGTTACCAAATCTTATATTCCATATTGATAGAAAGACCTATACCCTGTCTGGAGCGGAGTATACTCGAGGGGTATGGCTGCATAAATTGGACAAATTTTTTCTCACACTTGGTCCAAAATAGAACAAACTAAATTAACTATCTGTGATATTTTATAGATTGAAGGTAAGGAAAAGCAATGCAGATTTGATCTTGATGTAAATCCATTTGATTATTGGAGTGTAGGTGATAGTTTTATCCTCAAGTACCACACGACATTCGATATGGATAATCACAGAATCATCCTATCTGAAAGTATCCAATATTGTGGATCTGTACCTGTACCATGCTAATATTTGAACAATGGTAAATTGAAAATGTGTATTCTTGTTTAGTCATTCAACTGAGTAAAATTCATAATATAATACTTTTAAATAATTGTAGAAAAAGTTCTTCGTCTTTCCCATTTCTTTTGTAAAATTATATTACCAACTTTTTCACATTGAAAAGAAAACACAAAATGTAGCAAAACTTGACTTTTACTAGCTTAGGAAAATGTGGAATCAAATGATGAATTTTCTTCGAATAATGATCATTAAAATTTGTTTTATGGAGAAATGTGAAAGATTTTCAGACATCGGAAAATTTAGGTAGGTATTGGTAAATTAACCCCAATAGAATACTGCAAAATTACCCGCCCCAATTGGTACGTCTTTGTGGCACCATAGCACCTTGTTTATAGTGAAGTAAAATGAAGAATCTTCTAATTTTCCTGAGTCTGGAAAGGAGTTTTCATGTAAGATATACCGAAATGTAAACTTTGGTAAAGGTTTAGGTAGATCGTGCAGTAATATGGCATCAGGTAAAAAAAATTACATCGAATGCTCTACAGATTTCATTTCACATTCCAACAATAACGATTTTATGACTTCAATCTTCAATGGTTGTGAAATCAGTAGAACATAAAAACCGGAATTTGAGAAGAACAATCATCCGCGTAGATGTCAAGGTTATTGAAGTCCAACATACATTTTTCAAATGTTACCCCCTCCAAATATCCTTTCTTCTTCAAAATGTTTTGTAAGCTCTAAAAATTTGTTTCAATTTCTTCGATTTTTATTGCTGCTAAAATTTTCATTTTATAAATAGGTAAGTATTTATTTAAATCAAGAACTGTAAAATCGCATTCTTCGATCTTGAAATTTTTTAAAACTTGACATTACCCAATTCTCTCGATTTTTTCTCACACTAAGTTTCTTAAAAATGTTTTTCAATCCATTTTTTTAAATTTTTTTATTTTGAAAATTTCAGAGTTAGAAAATAATCTCAAAAATATATTTCAGCTGAGCTACGGAATTTTGAGAGAAAAAAATTCTAAAGGGGTAAAATTGAACTTTGAGAAATAATTTTGAGGGCAAAAAATTTGAGATGGGTAAAATTTAATTTTGAGAGAAAATTTCTAGAGTTAAGGTAAGTATAAGAAATACGTATTTTTAGAAAAAAATTGCAGCGTTGAAAAATTTTTATGCCTACACCTGTAAAAGAATTAAAGGAAACCATTTCAGAGGGGGTGAAAAATTATTCCAGATGAAAAATTTTAGAATTGGAAAATATGTGGAGAAAATGAAGTTGGAAATAGAAACTATTTTGAGAATCGAAAAAAAATTGGGTTGAAATGAAAAATCTCTGATTACGTGCAGTTAAAGAAGAAAAATTCTTAAAATGCCTAACTACCAAAAGTTGAAAAAAAATTGCCAAATATTTCAACCTTGTCTGTTTCGGTGAGAAAAAAAGGTTATTTACTTTTCAAGTTTTATGGCGTAGCCATCTCAGAATTTTGAAAATAGTAATTTCAGATTTATACATTATTGATGGATAAATTATTTATGCAGGTCAAGAAGTTCGGTAATTTCGTAAAATAAAAGAATTTCTGAATATTAAAAATATTTGTATTTTAAAAGAACAAAAGGGTAAAAAAAAAGGGATCTAATTAGGAAAAAGACAGGAAAAAAGGCAGGCATCATATCATGGCTACTGAAAAGACCAGAAGGTAGTAACAAACCTATTTTTGAAACCCACCGGGAATCAGGGAAAATTTGGTAAGTTTTTACTTATTTCTTTTCAATTTTCACTCTCATCAAACACAAAAAAAAATCAAAATTTCAGGCAGATATGTGATACAAATCAACGTTTTGAAAATGCAACGTAAACAAATCCAACTGACTTCTGACATCATTCAAGCCGTTGGCATAAATATTTTCAAAAATCACCGCAGCTGCAACATTTGGAAATTCGTGGTGGGCTTGACATTGTACTCATTAGTAGATGTATTCTGTTTCATGGTATCGATTACCAATATTGACAATTTCTATCGTTTTGCTACCCCTATTCCTTACATAGGTGGAAGCTTCGTCTTACAAGAAGGTATTTTTTTCATTTATTATCACAGAAAAATCGTCGGCGAGATATTATCCCAGATAGATAAAAATTTCTACACTTATCCAGACGAAGATTTACTTGAAATTGACTACGTTTGGTACTTGCGAGAGGAAAATATGGTTTTTATGATAAAGCTTGCAAAGTATCCTTTGTTTAGCGCCATATTCATAATAACTTTGCCTATTTTTGGAGAAATATTGTATTACGGGAGAATCAAAACTTTTATATATCCGATTTGGTTGCCTTGGAGTGTGAACAGTCTGAAAGCAGATTTACTGGTATCGATGTTTCAATTTATTCAAGGATTTTGTGGATTATACTTCAATTACGCGATTACTGCTTTCTTATTCGTTGTGGTGACCGAATTCATGAGACAATACCGAAGATTGATAGCTGCTGTCAAATCATTAGAAATTCGGACATCGAAGAAGTTGCAAGAGGGTGGATGTTTTAATAAAATATTTCGAGAAAATATTATCCATTGTATTCGTCATCATCAAGTATTAATCAGGTGCCTGAATTCTAAACCAGTGGTTTCTAAATATTTTTTTTTCTTAACCAATCAGCCTTACGTGAATATTCCAAATAATGATGTTTTGCCTTTATTGTGACTTTTTAGGAATTTTCGCTTATTCGAGATATGGTTTTCAATGTTCTTTTCGTTGGAATTGATGATGTGCTTCACAACATTGGCATTTACATTACGCCTTGCCATGAACGTAAGATCCAAAAATTATTATTTTAATTCAAAAATACATCAATTTTGACCACATAGCACCGCTCCTTGGTTTCAGATTTCCAGTTTATCCGAAATTATTAGTGTATTTCCTGTGGTGTTGTTCATCTTATTGGGAGTATTGTTGAGATGTTTAATCAGCGAAATTTTTCCAAATTTGGTATTAAAAATATTTTAGACGTAGATTTTTTTCTCTCTTGTTTCGACTAAATATTAAATTTTTTTTCAACAGAACGAAAGTCTGGCTGACTCTCTTCTTTGGGAAGTTCCTTGGTACCAGGTGAACAAGGAAAATCAAAGGTTGTTAAAAATGTTCCATTCGACAGCTCGCCAACCATTGGTTTTACATGGTTTATCAATTTTCGAAGCTACTCGAGTCACATTTGGTAAACTGGTTCGAACGGCGTATTCGATCTTCAACGTAATGAATCGTAAAGAATCGATGAATTAACACAATTTTATTGCTGGATTTTATTTTGTAAAATTTTCAAACAAAAGTATCCTACGAATTCCATCTTACACAAGTACCTACACCTCGTAGGGCTATTCTGCACTAATTCGAATCAAAAACGAAGTTGAGTCATCCGGACCCCTTCTCCATGCTCTAACCGAATGAAAAAATACAATTTTCGAGTAGGTAATGGGGTTAGTTAGAGCACGTAGAAGGAGGTCGAATCAAAAATTGTCCTAAAATTAGTGAAAATCAATATGCCACACATCATTTTAATTTATTGAAGGTCAAATCCAAAAAAAAAAGCAAATGTGACCCTGCCGTGAAAAAGGGACCTAGTGTAAAACAATCGATGTCTCATTGCCACGTTTTTGGTCCAAATGACACCAAATTTGGACCAAATACATAAAATGAAGACATCGATTTTTTTTACACTAGGTCCTTTCTTTACGGCAGGGTCACAAATATTTGACTCGGTGTGCTCAAATACCAAACAAACAGCAGATCACATCATTTCACATGTTATTTTTCATTTTTTTTAAATTTTAAAATTTTCAATTGGGCTGAAAGGGGGTTCAGAGGGGCCGGATGAAAAAATTGAGTAGATATTCGAATTCAAGGCATTTAAATTAGTAGAATTCAACATGTTACTTTACTTTTCCGATTTTTTTTGAATTTTGGTCAAAATTGTGAGATCTTGTATCTCCAAAGTGTTTGAAAATTCTACCTTGAAAATTTTTTGGTTTAAAAAAATGGAAAGAGCTAGGTACGTAAAAAATTTATTACCTACCGTTTTTGAAACTCTCGTCAATTTTTTTTCATACCTCGCAAACAGTTTTTCCTCAAGTACGAGAACAACCTATCTCAAGATAGGTATGAGCCTTCAAAGTTGTGCAATTTGACAAAAAATCGCACTCGTAAAAAAATTGGGCGTAATCGAAAGATCTAACTTTATTTTTGATTCAAATCAGCATGGAATAGTTCTGGTAGGTATTTCTGATTACTTATCATTGTGACGAATAAAAAAATAATAGTTTTTCAAAAAAATGATAATGTAATTTATTATGAATGAGGAGTCTTTCAGAAAAATTTTGAGCCCCTTTGATATTTAGAACACAGAATATCACACAATTTCGTATCATTTTTCTAAATTTTGGATTCAATTAAGGACTTTGAGAGGCTGAAACATTTTTCTAAATTTCGGACTAGATGAAGGGCTTTATAAGGCTGACTGGCTGAATTGAATTTTTTTTAAAAAGTAATCTTTTAATTGATTAATGAAATTTCAAAGTTCAACTTTTAAAAATTTCCGAATCAAAACATTTATTCAATGTTTTTGATGACATTGGGCCATTTAGTAGAAATTTCCTCGGTGCTTGGGGATAGTTGGATTTCGTTCTTGAACGCAGAATCTACCAAATTTAAGGACAAAACCTATTCCATATATTTTACCGTTTTACCGAAGATTATCTTAAATTTTCTTTCAAAATTTCACCAGAAAATCATAAATTGTCAAAAAGTCAAGCAAATGATGACCTGGGGTGGGAGTTGAAGTATTGGATGAATTTTTGTTTTATTCATAAATTTCAAAATTTTTGCAAGTTTGGGTATATTTTCTTTGCCTTTGAAACAAAATATCTCCCTTGGAAATGTAAACATTTGGGTAGATAATATTTGAATAAATCAATTTTTTTCAATAATATAAAATTTTTATTACGTAGGTATGAGAAGGTGAACTAAAGGTAATGTTTGTTTATGTAGGGTTCTATAGATACCTACTTATTTGCAGTTACTTCTGAATTTAGAAATTGTTTGGGTTATTTGGTGAAAGTACGAATCATGTTTTAAATGTGTGATTATTATATAAACTAAAATAAAAAGTAAAAAAGGTCCAACATATTGTTAAAATGTGAGTAGATAACTTTGATCTAATGTACTACTATAAAGTACTTGACGCAAGCACTTTATATTTTGGATCTAAAACCGAATAAGACTAAAAAAATTGGTAAGTTTACAAGAAAATTGTCTTTCTTTACTTTTTTTGACTTGATATTCGTCATTGAGTACATTTTTCTATTAATGAGATTTTATGCATGTGATATATGATTCCTTTGAAACACCTGATATCATTTTTTTTCCCCACGTGTTTAGTTTATTTTTTCAGAAGGGAATCCGAATACATATTTTTTCAAAAATGCAACGCGAACAAATCAAACTAACCACCGATATAATTCAAGCGGTTGGAATTAACATTTTCGCATGCCATGGCAGCTACAATGTTTGGAAATTTGTGATAGGTTTTACATTGCACGTATTAGTGGACATATTTGGCTTCATGGCATCGATCACGAATATTGGTAATTTTTACAAATTCGCTACCCCTATACCTTACATTGCCGGAAGCGTAGTCGTACAAGGAGGTATATTTTTCATTTTCTATCACCGGAAAATGATAGGTAGGTTTTTGTACGAGATGGATAAGAATTTCTATACATATCCAGACGAGAATTTGGTAAAAACTGAGTTCGTTTGGTACTTACGAGAGGAAAATATTGATTTTTTGATAAAAATAGCGAAATATCCTTCTTTAAGTGTGGTGTTCATTTTAGCTCTGCCTGTTTTGGGAGAGGTGATATTTTACGGTAGGATTAAAACTTTCATATATCCGGTTTGGTCACCTTGGAAAATAGATAGTCTAGGAGTGGAATTGTTGGTATCTGCGTTTCAATTTACTCAAGGGTTTTGGGGACTGTGGTACAATTATGTGACAATGGTGTTTTTATTCATTTCTGTCACCGAATTTATGAGACAATACCAAAGATTAATAGCTGCTGTCAAGTCGCTGGAAATTCGAACTTTGGAAAAGTTAGCTGGAGGTGGAAGTTTCGATCAGATACTTCGAGAGAAAATTATCCATTGTATTCAACATCATCAAATATTGATCAAGTGAGTTCAGTCTCAGAAATTTTTCTAATAGATTTTATTAATTAAAATAATTCTTTATCGTGACTTTTTTTTCAGAAATTTTCGCCTGTTTGAAATTTGGTTTTCGATATTTTTCTCAATTGAACTCGTAGTATCGTTGGTAACATTAACATTTGCATTGTACTTGGCGATGAATGTGGGATATCAAAGTTTTCTGCTTCGAATTTTAGCGCATTTTTTTCTTCATTAGGTACAAATAATTTCTCGATTTCAGGCTTCGAATTTGGCTGAAATTGTGAACTGCATTCCAGTTGTTTTGTTCATTTGGATGGGCCTTTTGTTGAGATGTTTAATTAGCGAGATTTTTCCACATTTGGTATTTGAAATGAGGCTAATTTCATTCTTTCATATTTTGACAATGAATATTGCTTTCAAGAATTTTTTTTTCGACAGAACGAAAGTCTGGCTGACTCAATTTTTTGGGATGTGCCTTGGCACCAGGTAAACAGAAAGAACAGAAGATTATTAAAAATGTTTCATTCCACAGCTTGTAAACCTTTGATTTTACACGGTTTATCGGTCTTCGAAGCCACTCGAGTCACATTTGGTAAATTGGTTCGAATAACTTACTCATTTCTAAATGTATTGAAACGTCAAGGATCAATAAATGCATAATAAATGTGAAGATTTGTTACGTTTTTAAAACGTTGGGAAGAAGAAACTGATTCATGAAGCAGAAAACTAAAAATTTTAATTGTAGTGGGAAAAATTTTAAATTGAGTGGAATTTGGAATTAAAAATTTTTTGTCGAAAAGTTTAATAAATTTTATCCGATGAAATTCATCAAAAATTCAACATTCGTGAGCTTGGATATAAGAACCACCCGTCAGGAAAAAAAAACACTTGAACCAACAATAAAAAACTGCGCAATTTTATAATTGATTCGTGTTCTTGACGTGAACCCCAAAAATTTTGCCAACGTTTATTTTTTTACCCCTCTCTCCCTTTCCCCTTGATGATTTCTCAACCTCTTCTTACCAAGTGTGTAGCCTCCTTCAATAGCTTCTAGAAAATGAATTTTCCGATAAAAGTTGTTCTTGAACATCTCAAATACAAATAAAGTATCTTTTATTGAAAATTCAATTCGCAACTACTTACTTACCCATACCGGTATTTTTCAAGTTGAAATAATTTTTTCAAAAAATCATAAAATCACGTGTTTTTTTTGTAATTTTATGAGTATTTGAAAATTTTTCTAGAATTCCAAAATAGGGTCCGTTTGTAATGGGGGGGGGGGGAGGAAAATTAGTCGTTCTGTAACTTGTTGAACAGGAAATTCAATTTCGAATAGGTACTTTTGGTTATTTCTTAATTTTACTCGTCCGAGACATTTTTTTTTTGTAAAAATGAAAAAAAAAACGTGATTTTGATAATTTTTCGATACACGTATTTCACATTTAAAATCAGAATCGTGACGAAGTGGTGTGTCCTTGGAGGGGGGATACCTCAAATTTTCCCAACTAATTTCCCGGAAAATTTTCAACTATTTTTCCTTTTTTCCCAAAAAACTAACCGAGTATTTAATTTTTATTGAATTTTTCAATTTCTTCTTGGAAATTTCCCAACGCGTCGAAATTTTTCAATTTTGGATTCAGTGATAAACATTGGGTTCGACCGAAAAAATATGTGCTATCTAATTTACAACTTTTTAAAAAAATTTAAAAATTTGAATTTTTTGAAATATTATTTTCCAATAAAAAACTCAGAACTATTTCAAGATTGGAAATTAATAAGCATAAAAAATGAAATTATCAGAACCCAAAAAAAAAAACTGTTTCAAATTTTAGACAAAGTACATTAGGTACTGTACTTAAGTATTCGTATCTATTAAAAACTAATTCAAAACCAAAATCAGCATTTCGGAAGCTTTTTTGGGGTTGGTGCAAAATGAATTTTAAAAACTTGGAAAACCTCGAACGATTTCCGGTGTGGGGGGGGGGGAAGTGGAGCCCTTTTTCGCCCTTTCACCTTGAATAGTTTTAATGCTCAAAAGAGCCTTTTTTTTCATTGTTTCAATACTTTGAAAACTATTCTTAAAAAATGACATATTTTTGAAAAATGATAATTTCCTGGTCAGTCATATAAAAAATGAGAAACGAAGATTACTCGTGCTTTTTTTTTAAGCTGCCTATTTTTTCAACTTCTAAGGTACACTAATTTCTTTATGACAGCATTTTTCTAAAAAAAAAAAACAAACAATTTTATTTGAAAATTCCGTTCGAGATCGCCAACAAGTCCTTTGATAAAGCAGAAAGAGAATTTTTTGTTTCAACTTACTTGTACGTACCATTTTGAGAATTTGTTTTTTGTGATATATTCTCGGATTTTTCCAATTTTTCCAACTTTCTAAACCCAAACTTAGGAAAAGATGGGATAAGTTGAGAAAAAGTTGAGAATCCAAACTTTTCCAATTTTTACAACCTTAGAATGGTCTGGGGAGTGCCCCCTGGTCGTCACACCTCTGTTTAAATCGCATCACCAGCTCCAAAAATTGGATTTTCAATAGGAAGCAATTTATATCTGAAATGTTAAAGGGCAACTTTTGTGAGAGAATTAATTTTTAGAACTTAGGAGGGGTCCTACACGTGTTTTTATGAAAATAGACGAACCTTCAAAAAAGGAGGAGGGCTAAAAAATACATCTGAGCTAAATTTTTTTAGACGTCTAGAACAATAAATCAATCATGAACGTGTTTTTCGTGAAATTGAGACTAATATTCTACCAAAACGTGGTATTTTCATCAATAAAGACTAATACGAGAATTGTAATCAACCGTGTGAAAATTTCAAGTCGCTAAACCTATACAGCATAGGTAATAATTATGAAAGTTTTCGCTCCGAAAATATTCGAAAATTTCAACTGCGGATTAAATTATTCAGCTAAGAATGCTTCGATATGCAACTGAAATTGATGAACAAGCATAATTTCGTCCGACTGTAGAAATTGATACCCGAATAGGATTCTCCTTACTCCTTTCCTTTTTTTTCTGTTAAGAAAATCCAGAACACGTTTTCGAATTATTTGATTGCCTTCGACAACTATGACTAGGTATATAAAATATATGTCTGCCAATGTAAAACTTTGATTATCTCACGCAAACTTTTGCAATATTTATGAAAAATGTACACATAATTTAATATTTATGGCTATTTTATGAATGGAAATTATATCAAGCTATCAATAACACACGAATTTCATTTATTCAAGTACCTATAACTTGATTTTTGAAAAACACTGAAAGTTGGCGAAAATGAAGTCATTCTGTCTCAAAAAAAAAGAGAATCAGTCGCCTGCATGGAGTAAAATCCGAACAAATTCATCTCCATACAGTTTTTCAAGTTCCTAAACTGTATTTTCAAGTAAAAGTTCGTAAAAATGCGAATATTTTTTCTGTCATAGAATTTTTTCATTAATATAAAAAAATTTCACCAGTTTTTTGAGTTTTTAACACTTAGGTACATCAATAATTGCGAATTTTAAAAGGCACAGATATATTTTTTCAGTTTCAAGTAAGTACCTACTACCTACTTATTTTTTTATAGGGACTGCAATACCAATTTTCGTTAAAAAAGGGTCCTAGTTATGGTACCTAATAAAATAAACACTAATTTATTATTTAAATTCGTGACTGATGGCAAATATCCTCCTACAACAATAAAAAAAGGAATTCCTTAAATTTTAAATGAGCATCGTATTATCAAAAAATTCATATTCCATTTCACATTCGATTCAACTTGCTTTTAGAAAGTTTGCAAAAATGCGTCGAAAATTGCTCGAATTCGGGGCAAATTTATTTAAAAACACCGGAATACAAATCAATAAGAAAGACGCAGAGAACCATCAATGGAGATTCATCACTTGCTTCACTTTGGTATTGATGGCAGATCTGTCCTGTTTCATGGTCTCAATAACCAACTTTCACATATTTTCGGAATTTGTTGAGCCAATACCTTACGCAGCTGCAATGAGTATCGTTTTAAGCGGTGCCTTCTTCATAAACCATTTTAGGGAAATCATTGGCGAAATATTTGACGAAATGGATGCCAATTTGTACACTTATCCTGATGAACATTTGATCAAAATCGAATACCTGTGGTACTTGCAAGAAGAAAATATCACCTTAGTAATGACAGTGGTAAAATTAGCTTTGTTTGTATCGTTGTTCACGATTAGTATTCCAATGTTAGGAGAACTCGTGTATTATGGCAGAATCAAAACGTTTATAGCACCTCAATGGACACCTTGGAAAATTGATAGCTTACCAGAGGAGTTATTCATATGTGTATTACAAATTTTTGAAGGGTTCGGCGGTATTTGGCTCAATTATTTGACCATGGTTTCCATGATAATTGTAATTATTGAATTTATGAGGCAGTATCAGAGATTGGAGGTGGCTGTTTCGTCGTTGGAATCTCGAACGGTCGAAATTGTGGGTAAAAAGGGAGGATTTGATGGAATGCTCAGAGAAAATATTATCCATTGTGTCCGGCATCACCAAGCGTTGCAAAAGTGAGTTGAAAAACATCGTATTTTCCGAATCTAACTGACACAATATATCAAATGATGGATGCTTTTTTTGTAATCTCGGCCACGATTTTTTCCTTAGGAATTTTCACATGTTTGGAACCTGGTTTTCAGCATTTTTTTCAATCGAGCTCATCATAGCCACATTGACATTCACATTTGCATTGTACATCGCGAAGGATGTGAGTTGAAAAAATTTTGATGAATGAATCAGTGTGCTGAAATGAATTAGTCCACATAAAAGTAATCAAGGTCACCTAAGGTCACCATAAAATGGCCAAAAATCGTGCCTTTCGCATAAGATTATTCTTCAGTCGTTTGGGGTCAATTTTGGAAATCGCAAAATCGCAAAATTTAAACTTTTCTCCGAAACTTCATCGATTTATGACCATTCCTCAAAAATCTAAAAAAAATAAAAAAATCTTGGTCTTTTCTCATTATTCTAACATTATTTTGGTCACTTTTTTTGTTTTCATTGTTAGGAACTTGAACCAGTAAAGTGAGAGGAAAACGAGGTTTAAAAAAATTAGTTGATGTTGAAAAATGTTCAAAAAATTGGTCAAATTTTTGAACTACTTATTTTTTGACTTATTTTAGAAGCTGGCAATTTTAAATCGCTAGTTTTTTGAAAAAATCTATAATTCAATGAAAATTTAGTAGATGAAAAGTATATTTTTTCAAGTTGATAAGTTTTTGGACAATTGGTAATTTTGTCGAAAAATTGGTACATTCTGACTCTGGGTAAGTATTTTTTGAAATAATTTTAATTGGAAAATTCGCAGGTTTTTGCATGGTTTGGCTCTTAAACCAAATCAAATACCTATTTGGAAAATCCAATTGATAAAATGAAAAATTGAACATTTTTTAAGCAATTGATCGATTTTTAAAATGAATTGACTAATTTTGAAAACTTGGCCTAATTTGAAAAAAAAAATCGAAAATTTGATGGAACGGTTACAATTTTGTATAATTTAATCAATTTTATGCTCATCTACATCTGTTCAAATGATTGGAGGCTCAACAAATATGTAAAAAAAATTCAAAAATACGTATCAGAAAACCTTGAATGACCATCCGGAATAAGTCGATTTAGTGCCCAAGCAAATAGAGATCGAAAAATTTTGCAAAAAGAGAAAATCCAAAACTGAACTTGATTTTTTTAAAAAAAAATTATGATTGTACCTTTTTTTCATGAAGTAAACACTATAGCCATGAAAAAAAAAGTGGCTTTATTGACTTCTTGGTGAAAATAGGAACCAAAAAAAAAAATCAATTGGGCATTCTGGTAAATTAATTTATTCTCTGTTAACTAGGTATTTTTCAGCAAATTACAAAATTTTGTGCATTTTCCCCCAGGTTCAAAGCATGGGTCAAATTTTC
The DNA here is from genome assembly GCA_038380155.1 of Pseudococcus jackbeardsleyi. Lineage (NCBI taxonomy): Eukaryota > Metazoa > Arthropoda > Insecta > Hemiptera > Pseudococcidae > Pseudococcus > Pseudococcus jackbeardsleyi. Next base: position 9,382,824 of record CM076241.1, read on the forward strand.
AACTATTTTTCTCTTGTATTCTTCATCTGGATGAATTTTATTGCAAGATGCTTATTCAGCGAGATTGTCTCCCAACTGGTAATTTAATTTTGCACTTTTTTGATTCGTTTGAAACTTTTTTGATTTTTGATGTTCGAAATTGGACAGCTTTGGTACACCGTGGGTCTCATAAAACTATTTAAGCAACCAAAATTTCATGCATTTTTGTGGTATTTTTTCAACAGAATGACAGACTGGCCGAAACAATCCTTTGGAATGCTCCATGGTACACGGTGAATCGTGAAAATAGAAAATTACTCGTCATATTCCATTCGACAGCTTGTCAGTCCATGCAGTTATATGGTTTGTTCATTTTTGAAGCGTCTCGAGTCACATTTGGTAAACTGGTCCGAATGACGTATTCATTTTTCAACGTTTTAAATCGTAAAAATTATTAGGTAACCATAAAAAATTGAAATTTATATGTACTTGAATGATAAAAATTTTGAATCTGGTCAAATAAGTAATTTTTTTCTCGCTCAATTGAAATAAAAAACAGGGTTGTACAAAACTCAAAATATTTTTTAATGATATGAAAATGATAGTCAAAATGGGAGATAGAAGGATAAGTGTAGGTAGGATTTTCGCTGCGTAAATAAAAGCAAATAAATAACAAAAAAGCCTACTTTGAAAACTTCCGCCGAAACATGGACATCCATAAATAATAAATAGCACGAAAATTGTATTCAAACGTGTGAAGTGTCTAAGTGTCAAAGTCGCTAAACAAATACATAGGTAATAATTATAACAGATATTTCCGTTCCCAAAATATTTGAAAATTACAAATGTGGGTAAGTATTTTTTGCTTTGAAAATGTAGGTACCAGAAGTTAGTGACCAAATCTCATTTTATTACTGAAACCAAATTTAAAATTTGGTAGGTACCTCTACTTATAGACCTAGATAGGATTTCGTCTTTTTTTCGCTGCTAAAAGAAATCCAATAGACGTTTTTGGATAAGCACCAAGAGTCTAGGTATAAAAAAGAATTCAATTGGTGCCAAAAAAATTAGTCGTTTGCATGGTGTGAAATCTCAAATAAATTATGCTTTTTAATTCGATTTTTCTTCTATTATTTCAGAAAATTTGATAACTCGTTGTTTTACCAAACACATAAAAAATTGAAATTTCAATAACGAAGCTTATTAATATTTTTTTAATAGTTTCGAATTAATTCAAGGAGCCTTTGAAAATTTTAGAGGCGAATATTGATCCCAAATTGATTTCCTACTTCTTAAGCCTGGGATGAATTTTGGCTGAATTGTCATCCCATTCATTCCAGGTTTGACACTGAGATTTTTAAGTCCGGGCGGACTTGGAATGAATTTTCATCTCAATATTTATCCCAGATTTATTTCTTAATTTTTTAAGCCTGGGATGAATTTGGGATAAATTTTAATCCCAATAATCATCCCAAACTGATATTCAGAATTACTTTTTCAAACCTGGGATGAACTTGTGATGAAGCAGCATCCCAATACTTATCCTAAGCTGACTTTCAAATTTTTAAACCTGGGATGGACTTTCATCTCAATATTCATTCTAAGTTGATTTAAAAAACTAAGGAGGTTCATTATGTTGACCATCTATTATATTTTTATTGAACTAAATCGATTGTTGGGTTAGGGGGGATAAGTCGAAAAAGCCAGAGCCGTCCTACGTTTTGTTTACCAGACGTTAATACCTCCTCAAAAACTGTCAACATTGCAAAACAACTTTGATGAGTTGAACCAAGTATAACTTTGGATGACTTTTTGTTCCATCATAGGTACTTTACAAAAGTCATTTTTTTACAGAATTTACTTTTCATGGGCATATCTATATTCTTACTCACCTTTAACAAAAAAAAAAGTAGGTATATTTTATTTTGAAATGTTTAAACAAAAATAAATTTTTTGACGCTACATGAAATTTTCATTAAGCTTGGGTTCGAAGGTGAACTGATGTTTGTTTAGGATTATACACCACTTCTGAATTAAGAAGTACCTATTTTAGGCCATTTCCATTTTTTTAAATATGAAATTACATGGTAAAATAAAATGAAAATAAAAAAAAAACATCTACCTACAGAAAAAGGCCATTATTTTTAAAATGTAAGAAAAGTTTTGCAAATTGTTCAGGTAAGAGAATTTTACGGTGGGGGGGGGGGCATTCGATTTTTTCATTTTATTTATTCGTCATTGCGTAAGTCCATCAGGTACCTACTTCCTTTGATGGGTATGGAAATGATGATTACCTTCTAACATCTGACTTTTAATTCATTTTTTTCAGAAAAAATCAGTTTTCAAAAATGCAACGTAAGCAAATCAAACTATCCACAGACATAATCCAAGCCGTTGGCATAAATATTTTTGTAAACCATGGCAGCACCAATGTTTGGAAATTTGTAGTGGGTTTCACATTGTACATATTATTGGATGTATGTGGTTTCATGGCATCAATCACAAATATCGGTAATTTCTACAAATTTGCTGCCCCTATTCCTTACGTAGCCGGAAGTATAGTCGTACAAGGAGGTATTTTTTTCATTTATTATCATAGGAAAATAATCGGCGGATTTTTGTACGAGATGGATAAAAATTTCTACACATATCCGGACGAGAAATTGTTAAAAATTGAGTACGTTTGGTACTTACGAGAGGAAAATATTAATTTTTTGATAACAGTCACGAAATATCCGTCATTGAGCGCGGTGTTAATTATAGCTATGCCTGTTTTGGGAGAAGCTATAATTTATGGCAGAATTAAAACGTTCATATATCCGATTTGGTTACCTTGGAAAATAGATAGTCTAGGAATAGAATTGTCGGTGTCTGCGTTTCAATTTACTCAAGTGTTTTTGGGAGTGTGGTACAATTATGTGACTATGGTGTTTTTATTCATTGCTGTCACCGAATTCATGAGACAGTACCAAAGATTGATTGCTGCGGTCAAGTCGCTCGAAATTCGAACTTTGGAAAAATTGGCTGAGGGTGGGAATTTTGATCAGATACTTCGAGAGAAAATTATCCATTGTATTCAACATCATCAAATATTGATCAAGTGAGTTGTACTTGGAAATTTTTCCCACCGATTTTGATAATCGAAGTAATTCGTTACCTTGTAACATTTTTTTTCAGAAATTTTCGCCTGTTTGAAATTTGGTTTTCGATATTTTTCTCAATTGAACTTGCAGTATCGTTGGCAACATTGACATTTGCGTTGTACTTGGCGATGAATGTGAGATATCGGAAGTTTTCTGCTTCGAATTTTTGCACAATTTTTCTTCATTAGGTACAAATAATTTCTCGATTTCAGGCTTCGAATTTGGCTGAAATTGTGAACTGCGTTCCAGTTGTTTTGTTCATTTGGATGGGCCTTTTGTTGAGATGTTTAATTAGCGAGATTTTTCCACATTTGGTATTTGAAATGAGGCTAATTTTATTCTTTCATTTTTTGACAATGAATATTACTTTGAAGAATTTTTTTTTTCAACAGAACGAAAGTCTGGCTGATTCAATTTTTTGGGATGTTCCTTGGTACCAGGTAAACAGAAAGAATAGGAGATTATTAAAAATGTTTCATTCGACAGCTTCCCAACCATTGATTTTACACGGTTTATCGGTCTTCGAAGCCACTCGAGTCACGTTTGGTAAAATAGTTCGAATAACTTACTCATTTTTAAATGTATTGAAACGTAAAGAATCAATAAAAACATAATAGACGCGTGATTTTTGGTGCATTTTTAAAACATTGAAAAAAAAAAAGACAGATTCATGAAGTAGAAAATTAAAAATTTTCAGCATTGAAAAAATTTTTAATTGAGTGATGTTTAGAATTTTGTGTCAAAAATTTCAATGAATTCTATCCTATGAAAAATTCATAAAAATTCCATATTTTTCAATACCATCTACTGAATAATATTTTTTCATAATTTTAAAGTAGGTAATTTAAGGGGCCTTGGGAAGCGTCAAAAAAACACCTACGACTCTCAGGCACGAAAATTGAAATTACACTGCGAACTGCGGACGACTGACTGAATCCTTTAGATTTTTTTCCTCCAGTATCTATATTTTTCAGAAAAATAATAATGAAGTGATTTTAGATGGACTTTGATTATGTTTTCATTTTTTATTTTTTCCTAAACATTTTTTTTTCAATGTCTTATTTTTCAAGTCCAAAATTTTTACGGTGTACAATTTTTTTAAACGTCAATTTTTTATGTAAAATTTCTCAAGAATAAATATGTTTTTTATGTTTTCGACGTTACGACAAATTCGTAAAACAGACCCAAAGTTAATTCTTCAAATCTCAATTTTTTTCTGAGAACTTCGAACTTTTCAACATTCATATTTCAAGTGTAAATTTTTTCCTCATTTTTTTCAAGTTTCAAATTTTTTCCTCAACTTTTTCAAATTTCAATTTTTTTCCAATTTTTCAAGTTTGAAATTTCTTTTATCAAAGTTTTCCAACATAAAATTTTCAGGGCCTTAAAAATTTTTTATTATTTTCCTCAACATTTTAAACTGTAACACTTTGACTTGAAAATTTTTATGTTGAAAAAGTTGGTGAAAAAATAGAATTTGACAAAAAAATTTTAATTTGAAAAAATTAAGGAGAAAAATTTACACTTGGGAAATCGACGTTGAAAAATTGCAAAGAATTGGCCTGGGTCTGTTTTATGAATTTTCCGTGACGTTGAATACATTTTGATAAAAAATTCTACCCTTGAAATATTTCACTAATGACATAAAAAATTAACGTTGAAGAAAACGTTCAGAAAAAATTGTAGACCTGAAAAGTTGACGTATAAACTTAAAGTTTTGAAAAAAAATGAAAGAAAAAAAATTTGGACTTGAAAAATAGACGCGGAGAAAAAATCTTTTTGAAAAAAAAAATTAAAAATTAAAACACATTCAATGTCCACCTAAAATCATTTTTTTTTCTGTTGAGGTGGAAAAAATAAATACCTACTTGAAAAAAAAAGATTGAAAGGATTCAGTCTTTCGCAGTGTAATTTTTGTTCTCGTGCCTGAAGCCCATTCGTGTAGATTTTGTTGTAAGTAAACAACCGAACATTATCAAAAACAATATGGATAAAGAACCGAAAGAATTTTCAACTCAAGTGAAAATCATTATCGGGGGGGAGGAGGTGTGGGTAAACTTTTGTGGTTCATTCCGTTAAAAAAATGTAAAAGTTTCTTTGATAACTGTGAAATATTGAAATATTGAAAAGTATGTTGAACAATTGACTACCTACCTGAATACTTGAAAAATGATTTTTTTTTTCAAGTTTGATAGGATTAAGGGGATAGGGCTCTAAATAGCATTCTCTTATCAAAACGATCAGCTTGATAATTTCAGTTTCTGACGAAATTTTACGCCTTTCAAGTGACCTTAATATTTTAAAACAATGAAAACGTATTTTCAACTTTTTAAAAAAAAATTAAATGGTTTTAGAACGATTTAATCAATTCATTCGGAAGGTTATTGAAATGAAAGTTTTGAAAAAATTTTCAACGAACTCATCCTAATGGTTCGATGAGTAAAAACACGGTTCTCCATCGGGTGATGTAAAATGACACCTTCAATTTCAAAAATCGATTTTCATTTTGGCAAATTTTCTTCAAAAGTGCTGAAACAGCTAGAAGAGTTGATTTTTAACTTCTATACGAGCGAAATTTTCTTCAAAAATATTTTAATCATCAATACATGTCAGCCTGGACAATTGGACATAGAAACCATCTAAAAAAGTTTGAATCTTTAAAATCGTTTTTTGGCAATAATTGTTCTATTTTAGCTTTTCATTAGATTCTTTCAAATTAAATCGATATGGTATCCCTACCTACTTAAATAAAAAAGAATCAACTTTATTTTAAAAAAAATTGCACGAAAATTTTTAGTTAAAGACATTTATGTAATTGCCTATCATTATCTCTTTTTTCGCAAACAAAACCTAAAAAATGTAAGTTTTTGTTGACAAAAGAACCTCGCAGGAATACCTAATAAAATAAATACCAATTTATTATGTATCCTCTAACTTTTTACAAGAGCCAAAAAAAAAATTAAATTTTAAATGAGCGTTGTATTTTTGAAGAATTCATATTCCATTCTGCATTCGATTCAATTTTTTTAGAAAGTTGGCAATAATGCGTCGAAAACTGCTCGAATTCGGTACTAATTTATTAAAAGACACCGGAATACATATCAATAAAAAAGACACAGGCTACAATCGATGGAGATTCATAACCAGTTTCACTTTGGTATCAATGGCAAATTTATCCTGCTGCATGGTCTCGATCACCAATATTCGCAACTTCTCCAGATTTGTTATACCAATACCCTACATAGCTGGAATAAGTATCCTGCTAAGTGGTGCCTACTTGATATACCATTTTAGAGAAATCATCGGCGAGATATTTGACGAAATGGATCGCAATTTATACACCTATCCGGATGAAAATTTGATTCAAATCAACTACGTGTGGTACTTACAGGAAGAAAATATCACCGTGATAATGATAGTGGTAAAATTAGCTTTGTTTGGATCATTGTTCACCATTAGCACTCCAATGCTGGCAGAGCTCGTGTATTATGGTAGAATCAAAACGTTTATATCGCCTCAGTGGACACCTTGGGAAACTGACAGTTTGCAGGAAGAGTTGCTGATATTCGTGGTTCAAATTTTCGAAGGGTTCTGCGGTATTTGGCTTAATTATGTGACAATGGTATTCATGATTATTATAGTTATTGAATTTAAGAGGCAATATCAGAGATTGGAGGTGGCTGTTTCGTCGTTGGAATCTCGAACAATTGAACAAGTAAAAAGGAAAGGTAGATTTGATGAAATACTCCGAGAAAATGTGATCCATTGTGTTCGACATCATCAAGCATTGCATAAGTAAATTGAAACTCGTCATTTTAATCAATTTTAATTGCCTCGCAGCAAAAGACAGGAGTTAATTGACATATTTTTTCATTTATTCTTAGCTTTGATTTTTTTTTGTCAGGAATTTTCATTTGTTTGAGACTTGGTTTTCAATATTTTTTTCAATAGAACTCGCCATTTCCGCGGTGACATTTACTTTTGCACTGTATATCGCAATGAATGTAAGTTTAACATTCAAATTAATATATCAGTGTGCCTAATTGAATGGAGTTTCATATCGAATAAGACCTTGATGGCCTAATTTCTCCAAAAAGTTACCAAAAATTGTTACTTTTCAACAACCTTGCTTGAACTTTGTAATAGAATTAGCATTTGAAGTTGACACTCTCTCATTTATAGGTACTTAAATTTGGTGAAAATTATCAAAAATCACTAGAAAACAGTCAAAATTGCAGCACAGTAACAAAGAAAAAATTTTCTAGAAAATCAATGAAAATTTATTGGAAAATCTGTGTAAAATCTAAAATTATTTGAAAAATTAGCGAAATTATTTTAAAAATCAGGTAAAAAATTAGAGAATTTTGCTTCATTTTCTTGTGCTGAAATTCTGACTTCTTCTCGGTGATTTTTCACTGAATCAAAATGAAAGAGCACCATTCCAATAAATTTTTGGATCTATTTTCGAAATAAAAAAATGATTTCATGACCATTCTTCAGAAATGAGCATTTTTCAAGAATACAAAAAATTCGCAAAAAAGTTACAACGTAATCATTACGACTTTGATCCTTTCAAACCATTTCCAATCTTTTCTGAGTTAATTTTCAAAAACGTGTCTCGGCAAATTTTTGAAGGATTCTCTAGAAATTTTCCAAACCTGAAAATTAAGTTGGTGCTCGTGTACAAAAAGGTCGAGAATTTTTGCAAAAAAAAAAACACACAAACAAACAAACAAACAAAAAGGCAACCTAAAGAGAAAATAATTTTCTTTTTTTTTTCATTTCACCCATTAAAAATGTTGTTGTAGTATTGATTTTTTGATGATAATAGTGACTGGTAGTGACTAAAATTATTTTTTTCAACAGGCTCAGAGTATGGGTCAAATTTTCAACTATTTTACTCTTGTATTCTTCATCTGGATAAATTTTTTAGCACGATGCTTAATCAGTGAAATTTTCTCACAATTGGTAATATAATAGTTCTGTATTTAATTCGCTAGAAACCTTTGCAAAAAATGCAGAAATTTTTCTCAATTTTCGCAAAAAAAAATCAGCAAAAATAAAGTCCGCTACGATTCAGCCAGGATTCTGCTTAGATTCTGCAATTTATATCCACATGTGTTTCGTAAGTTGCCTATCCCGTCCCAGAGTGAAACGTGTAGCACATCGAGGCTACAGAATCTTTGTAGAATTATTGTAAAATTTTTGCAGAATCAATGCAAAGTTTTTGTAGAATATTTCAGCAAAATTCTGGCAGAACCTTCCAGTTTAAAACTGGTCTCCGAAATCAGACATCTTTGGCAAACTTGAAGGCCTCAAAAAAGCATTATCTAATGCAACTAATTAAAATTATGAACATCAATTCTAAATTTCTAATTGTATTTTTTTTTTTTTTGACAGAATGACAGACTGGCAGAGACAATCCTTTGGAATGCTCCGTGGTACATGGCAAATGGTGAAAATAGAAAATTACTCATCATGTTCCATTCGAACGCTTCCAAACCACTACGTTTGTACGGATTATCGATTTTCGAAGCAACTAGAATAACTTTTGGTGGTTTGATTCGAAAGACCTACTCGTTTTTCAATGTATTGAATCGTAAAAGTTGATGAATGAGAAATAAATTTAAATTCAATCAACGGGTGATGAAAAAAACCTTATAGATCTAGATTTAAAATGATTTTTTTTACATTATAAATTCTTGTTGTAGGTACCTATTTTTTCAACAAAATGACAGACTGGTCGAGACCATTTTTTGGAATACTCCTTGGTACATGCCCAATCGTGAAAATTGAAAATTACTCCTTATGTTTTATTCAAACGCTGCCAAGCCTCTACGTTTGTACCAACGGATTGTCAATTTTCGAAGCAACTAGAGCAACTTTTGGTAGTTTTATTCAAAAAACATACTCATTTTTCATTCTGTTGAATCGTAAGAATTGATAAATGTACAATAAATTTGATTAATTGTCGTTTAAAAATCGATGAGGATTTTTTAAACCAGCTGCAAAAAAAGGAAAAATGAAACAGAAATTTTTCAAACATAAGGAACAGTAAAGAAGAAAGGTATAACCTGATGAGGAGTTGCACCTGCCAAATTATCTAAACTGAAAATTCGGCGGCAGGTTTTTATTACTTTCCGTTATCAAAAAAAAAGTTCAGATGATAAAAAATAATAAATTCAGATTTTCGAGAAATTTGCACCCAAAGACCTAATTCAACCGAAAAATAAAATAAAAAGAGAGTTTGGGGCATAATGCACCTCTGGAAACCAAAATGATCTGCCAAATACTCTCAAATTTGCCAAATCACCTAATTTTTACAACAAAACAAATTTCAAAAATATACCTTTAATTTTACTGAAAAAATACTTTTTTGGTTCATATGTACTTCAACCCTAAAAAATTTTTGTTTTTTTTTTCAATCTTTGGCCCCCCCCCCCTCGTTCCTAGTCAGGGCAAAATATAAGCAAATAATAAAGATACGATGAAAAATTATCAATTTTTTTGCCAAATTTACTCAAGAGCAATAGCGGTAGGTATGTACCTATTAGATACCAATTTAAAGATTGAAATGAAAGTGTAAATTTTAGATGGAGGAGTTTTAACATCTCTGCAAAGTAAAAGTGATCTGAACCAAAAAAAAAAAAAAAAAAATTCAATGACAAAAAAAATTTAATGGATACCCAATTACCCACATAAGTATTTTTAACAAAAAAAAATCGAACAATTTTATTAAAATCCAGTTTGATTAGATTGAAATAATGTTTGAACCCAGAGAGATCAGTTCAATTAAAAATGTTTAAAAATCATACATTTTTAGTGAGAAAAAAATGGAAAATTGAGTTACACACCCAAATTACGTTCAGGTAATTCGTATTTAATTCAACTGAAAAAATGAAGAATTTTATCAATAAATCGAATATAAACACCCCACCAGCTTGATTTTATATTTCAAAATAACTAGGTACTCAGAAACTTTCAACAGCCCATTATTTTTAGAGCTTGGCCACTCCTTTGCTACCTGAAATCGATCCCAACAAATTTTATGTGTATTTGCCATTGACATCACTTCGTTTTTATTCTATTTGAGTTTCAAAGTAATTCGAGCTGAAATATTTTTAATTTTTCGCAAAAGGTATGATTACGATGGCGGTTTTGATGAAAGAAAAAAAATACCTTTTGTTTTCAATAAATGAATAAATAATAACTGAATTAGAAAAGAATGTGAATTTTTATTTCAAAAAAAGAAGAAAAACTTGATGGAAAGTTTGATACATCCCTTGGTACTTTAGGTGGGAGTAAGCAGAGGAGTACCTAACTAACGATAAGTCTTTTACAGTATTTTATTAAACTCTATTTTGAAAACTGTTTCAAAGTCAGTTTGCTTGAGTTTCATTCTTTTATTTCTTTCGAAAAAAAAAAGAAATTCCTGGAAAATAATGAAATGAACTTTTTTCATGAGCTCTTTTCGTTCGAAGATGAAATTCCTCAATTGAAAATTCACTTTTTGGCCAAAAATGCAACGCAAACTAATCCAATATGGTACCAGTCTGCTACACTACACTGGAATAAATATTACAGAAGAACCTAATAACATCAATATTTGGCGATTCATCGTGAGCTTCAGTCTTTTCATATGGGCAGACATATCAGCTTTCATTGTATCGATCACGAATATCAATGATTTCGACGCTTTCATCACTCCAATCCCTTATATCGCCGGAGCGATGGTCATTCAGAGCGGTATTTATCTTATTTATCATCACAGGAAAATCATCTACAGCATGTTCAGCCAAATGGATCGAAACATTTACACGTATCCGGATGAGGATTCGATTCCAGTCGAATATCCGTGGTACTTGGAAGAAAAAAATATCACGTTGTTGATGACACTGGCAAAATACTCCTCGTTCGGTATTCTGATTTTTATCAACGTTCCAATTCTTGCAGAAATTATATTTTTTGGTCGAATAAAAACGATGCTTTTTCCAATGTGGGTACCTTGGACAATGGGTAGTTTGAGAGCTGAATTATTGGCATTTTTGTTCCAGCTGGTGCAAGGGTTTTGCGGGCTTTGGCTCAATTACACTATGGTTATTTTTCTGCTGATTACAGTTATTGAATTTTTAAGGCAATATCGTAGATTGATAACAGCTGTTGAGTCATTGGAGGTTCGAAGTTTGCAGCAAGCTCTAGATCCGAAATGTTTCGATCGTGTATTGAGGGAAAATCTAGTCCATTGTATTAGACATCATCGAGTTTTAGTTAGGTACCTATATAAATACGTTGATTTTTTTTTTTTCTATCTAAATCATGATTTGGTTTTTAAATCATTTTTTCATTTTTTTTTTTTTGACAGCAATTTTCATTCATTTGAAATCTGGTTTTCGATATTCTTTTCAATAGAATTGGCAATATCTGGGATCACATTCACATTCGCACTATATATCGTGATGAATGTAAGATCATTCATTGATAGGTATTCCTCGGCGGATTTTCATTCATAAAAAATTGACTTGTTTACAGGCTTCAAATTTAGGGCAAATTTTCAGTTATTTCTCGGTTGTTTTTTTCATCTGGATGAATCTTTTGATACGATGCCTAATCAGCGAAATATTTTCAAATTTGGTAATTTAATTTTTTTTCTCAAATTGGAAAAATAATTTGATCATCGCACCTGATACCTAATTTAAATTTCTACAGAACAGTAATCTTGCTAATGCAATATTATGGAGTGCTCCTTGGTACAAGACCAATGACAAAAACAAGAAATTATTTGTTATGTTTCATTTATCGGCTTGTCAGCCATTGAGATTATTTGGATTAACGATTTTTGAAGCTACCAGAGTAACATTTGCTAAAATAATCCGAATGGGATATTCATTTTTTAATGTATTAAATCGTAAGAAGCAATAAATTGTGCAAATAAAACGCCTATCTTTGATTTAAAAATGTATGAATGTTAATCGAATTTGAAAATTTCCTTTTTAGGGAATTGGTTTTCGTTCTTTCTTAAAATTCACGTACCTAAAAAAAATTTCCAGCCAGAGCTCCTTCATTTTAGATGTTGGTCCAAAAGTCTACAGAATGAAAATTTTCAACATTCAATACCTACATTGAATAGTTTTTTTTCTTAGAAAGGGCATTCGCCTTTTCAATTTTCAAGATAGGCAACATGTTCATCTCGAATGTTTTTTTGGTGAGATTGAATTTTCAGAAGTGATTTGCTACGTTCTGCAAAGAGAATGCATGTTTAATTCGATTTTTTTAAAATAAAATCCATATTTTGCTAAATTTTTTCAATATCAGTTAAGGCCTGAAAAACAGACTTCATATTTCATCGAATAGATACTTAATGAAAAAATGATTTTGGACTTGAAGGCCTTATAGTAGAAAATCAAGCTATAAAAAATCATGGAAAAATTTTGTAAAAAAAAATCATATTCGCTTATTATTTTGAAACTTATAGAATTAGTAGAAAATGTAAAAATTATTGAAATTACAATAAAAAATCAAGATGACCCAAAATCATAACCACAACAGAGAGAAAAATCACCAAAAAAAATATTTCAATGAGAATAATCATGGATGTGTATTTCAGGATTTTTTTTTGATAAAAATCTGCCTTTTCGATAAAAATTCTAAATGAACAACAAGGATTTTGTCAATTTTCCGAAAAAAGAAAGCCATTACCTCGAAAAGAAGCTGGTTCAAAAATCATACTTGGACTACAAAATGACCTGGTAAAAATTTTAACTCGCTTAATCAATTCTTTCCGTCCTCATTTGCCCTTAAAATTGAACAAAAATCAAAAAAAAATAAAAAATTGAAAAAAAAAATGTAGTTAGAAAAAACTTTTTATACCTAGTTAATTTTTGGTTTCTCGATGAAAGATGAAAAAAAAACCTGATTTTGAGTGAATTTTCAACTAGAAAAAGGGTCTAATTTTTTATGATGTAAATTGGTAGTTCTAGGTACATACCAATAGAAAATCGTCAAAATTTATAATTTTAGAGAAAAGTATGTAGTTACACTAAGACCATTAAAGAAAATTTTTTGGCAAGATAGATTTTTGAAATCAATGTGAAAATATACACTTTTTCAAGTAGGCGCATTTGCATCTCATAAAAAAAAAAATCAGTTAAAATTAGCCAAAACTTATTTTCGGGGATTACAATCTCTCTTATTTGACTTTGAAAAATTTTTACTTCAGTTTGTTTCCAATTTTTTTGAACATGGTCAAATTTCAAGGACAAATGGGGATAGATACTTAGGGTTTGAATTATGAACCTAGAAATTAAACTGGGAATTTTAGGGTTCGAGCTTAATTTTGGAACAAAATTTATATTTGTGTTTCGAAAAATGTTGCAATTTGTAATTGGAAGAAGAAAAAACTTGGCGGATTAATGAAATTCTCAAGCTCTCAAATCATGATTAATAATTTTTATCAAAATTACATTGAAGGAATTTTTTGAAAATATTTAGGGTTGCTAATTTAATTTAGGTACGAGAATCATTTTTATTTGTTTTTCTCTTTTTTTTAAAAGAATGTTGTATCGAAATAAGTAGGTACCTATCTAATTCTTTCCTTACATGTAATTCAGGTACGTTAAATCCCATGATGAATAAATAAATAAATTATTTACTTATTTTTATTTTTATTTATACCTGTCTAAACCATTTCAAAAATACCCATCTTGTTTTTTCAAGCCGAAAAATAGAGCAAATATTTTACCTGCCTTTTTTTAAAAAAATATACATATTTTGTTTTCCTTTTCATTCGGGTAATTGTAACTTTTCGGCAAAAAAAAAAACATCAACAAGATTATTTGAAGGAAATTGTCGAAATTTAAGTTGTCTTGGGAAAATTCTACCAATTTTTACTCATAAATTGTTTTCAACTACTTTGACACAATTTTAATAGAAAAATCTACCAATATTATTTCATTTACAATTTTTTTTCTCACAACTCATATCATATTTCAAGTGCCTTGATCAGTAGATACAATTCATCAATAATTTATTGTTTAAAAATCCGGAATTGAGAAATGCAAAGAAAAATAATCCATTTCGCAGCCACTTCTCTGACCACCATAGGAATAAACGTTCTAAAAGAAGACACCAACTCCAGCAACCTCAACATATGGAGACTCATTATCACTTTTGGCTTTTTCGGATCAGCTGGTTTATCAACTTTTTTGGCATCGGTTACAAATACTCAAAATTTCTACACGTTTGTAAATCCGAGTCCTTACATCGCAGGTGCCACCGTTATCCTGAGTGGCATCTACTTCATGTACCATCATAGGAAACTCATCAGCGAAATGTTTTACCAAATGGATGGCAATTTTTACACGTATCCTGACGAACACCTCCTTCGAATCGAATACGAATGGTATTTACAAGAAAATACCATCACCACGTTGATGACGTTGGCCAAATATAGCTTATTCTTCGTCTGGGTTATTAATAGTTCGCCCATTTTTATGGAATTGATTTTTTACCATGAAATTAAGACCGTTGTGTATCCGAGATGGACACCTTGGAAAGTGAATAGTCTGAGAGATGAATTTTTGATGTTTTTGCTGCAATCTGCTCAAGCTATGTGTGGCCTTTGGTTCAACTACGTGATTATGATTTTTCTTCTGGTTACAGTTACCGAATTTGTAAGACAGTATAAGCGATTAATCGTGGCTGTATCTTCGATCAAGAGTCGAACATCGACGCTTGTTTTGTATCAGATGTCAGAACGCAGAAATTATGATGTCGTAATGAGGGAAAATATTGTTCATTGTATCAGGCATCATCAGATTTTACATATGTAAGTTGGTAAGGTATTTTCCTAGAAATTCTGGATTTCAAATGAGGATATTTTTTATCATTCTGTTGCTCTGTTGCAATTTTTTTGTACAGGAATTTCAACTCGTATAAAACCTGGTTTTCAATATTTTTCTCAATAGAATTGGCCATATCTGTGGTGACGTTTGCATTTGCATTGTACGTTTTGCTGAATGTAAGGAAAATACCAGTTTTTTTTTAATGTTTCAAAAATTCATAAAAATTTTAGTAGAAAATTTGATCAAATAAAAAGCAATTTATGCACATGATCTTTCAAAAAATTTCCATCTTTGCTGCGGAATGTGTCTTGAATCGAACAATTTTATGGCTTACCCTCGAAAATATTCCATTTTCCTCCACAAACATCATTTTCGGGGCCCAGGAAGCCTTCAAATTTGGTAAAAATGGCTGAAATGTACTTTTTCACCTCACTATATTGAGAGGTTTGTTATTTTAAATAAAAATAATGATGAAGTTGGATGGTATGATTGAATTTAAGGGCATATTTTTCAAATTTAGAGGCTTCAGATATTCCCTTTTTTTAAATTTTTGTCTCCTTGCCACTCAATTTTTTCAGTCCTAATCATTTCAAAAAAATTCGATACTGAAATCACGAAAATAAAAATAGATAGGTAATGAACGAATTTTCAAATTTTTCTCTCTCTTGATCTTGATTGGTTTTTTCACACCCTAAATTTGTTCCCACTTTCTCTGGTTTCGTGCTTTTATATTTTGGATACTCTTACCAAATTCGAGAGCCCCCCCCCCGTCTGCCTCCCCAGGTTCAAGACAGATTTGTTGAA
Organism: Pseudococcus jackbeardsleyi; assembly: GCA_038380155.1. Lineage (NCBI taxonomy): Eukaryota > Metazoa > Arthropoda > Insecta > Hemiptera > Pseudococcidae > Pseudococcus > Pseudococcus jackbeardsleyi. The sequence goes on from CM076241.1 coordinate 9,398,590, forward strand.
TTTTTTTTAAAAAAATCCGACTAATTTTGTGGTCAAATTGGGGGGGGGGGATGATTTTTGAAATAAAAATATATTAGCTCATCCACAGGCCATGATTTATAGCACAACTGACACACAAGATAACTTCAGATAAAAAATAAAGATGTCTATTTAGCTTATCCACAGGCCATGATTTATAGCACAACTGACACACAAGATAACTTCAGATAAAAAATAAAGATGTCTATTTACGAAAAATTTGCGAACAGTTCTAAAAATTTTGGCAATTTTTGACTGCCTGATTCATCAAAGTATACAAATGGGATCTGTTAATCTACGAAAAAATACCAAAATTTGATTCTATTGAAAATTATTTTTTGGGAATACAGCTAATTGGCATAGAAAAAAAGACACGATTCCTTTCAAAAATAAATAAGCACATTTTGTTCGCCGAAAATTTTTAAAAGTGAAACTTTTTTATGGGATATTACATACGTACATTAATTTTAATCAATTTTATGCCATTGCAGGCTCCAAGTTTGAGCAATATGCTCAACTATTTCGCTGTAATTTTGCTCATCTGGACAAACTTGCTGATAAGATGTCTGATCAGCGAAATATTCTCAAATTTGGTAAGAATAAAATGAACCGAGGGGAAAATTTACTTAATTTTACGCTAAAGATAAATTCGTACTGTATCTTTCAACAGAATGACAAACTGGCTCGAACTCTCTTGAGTGATGCCCCATGGTACCAGACAAATAAAGAAAATAGCAAATGGGTCATTCCACGTCAGTTCGTCCGCAAAGTGGTAGGGTGGGTCAGCGAATTTTTTCATTTTTTTCATGTGAGTAGACCTCGATCAGAGATGACGAATGCCGCCAACCGCAGCTCCCAAAGTCTTTTTGGAGGGCTGCCATGGGCATTTTAAGTTTTGAGGTAAAGTTGGATATGGTGAATTTGGAGCGTGGATAAGTCGGAAACTATGATGTGTTGAAAGTTGAAACTTTTTCTAATGTGGAGTACCTTTGAAGAGCTTTTTGGAGATTTTTTGAAAATCAGTGTTGCCACTTTCTTTTACTCCAAAAATTAGCTGTAAAAGTTGATAAATGGTATTTCTCTATGACCTCAATCACCAAAAATTCTGAAAAAATTCTGTAAAGTACAACTTTATATGCTGATTAACATATTAAAAAATCGAGGTGGCGTTATTTCGTATTTTGGAAGAAAAAAATTCTAAAGATTAGAAGAAAACACAAATTTTATCTTCAAAGTTCAAAATTTTGTGAATTGATTTTATTTTTGTCAATTTTACGCCATATTTGAAGAAAAAGTCGAAAAAACCATTTAAACTTCACTCAACATGTATAATTTCCATTTTTTATAGTTAGTTTAAAACAAATATGTAAAAATTTACAGTTAGAAACAAAAAAGTAATACGTAATAAGAAATACATATATTCACAAAGTCTAAATTGACATTAAAATTTTTCTTATGATTACTTTGTTATCGATTTAACCGCTCTATCGTTTTCCATGCTCCATCTTTTCGTTTTCTGTGCTCCATCTATTCACGAAAAGATGGAGCACAGAAAACGATGGAGCTGTTAAATCGATAACAAAGTAATCATGAGAAAAATATTAATGTCAATTTAGACTTTTTGAATATATTTCTTATTACGTATTACTTTTTTGTTTCTAACTGTAAATTTTTACATATTTGTTTTAAACTAACTATAAAAAATGGAAATTATACATGTTGAGTGAAGTTTAAATGGTTTTTTCGACTTTTTCTTCAAATATGGCGTAAAATTGACAAAAATAAAATCAATTCACAAAATTTTGAACTTTGAAGATAAAATTTGTGTTTTCTTCTAATCTTTAGAATTTTTTTCTTCCAAAATACGAAATAACGCCACCTCGATTTTTTAATATGTTAATCAGCATATAAAGTTGTACTTTACAGAATTTTTTCAGAATTTTTGGTGATTGAGGTCATAGAGAAATACCATTTATCAACTTTTACAGCTAATTTTTGGAGTAAAAGAAAGTGGCAACACTGATTTTCAAAAAATCTCCAAAAAGCTCTTCAAAGGTACTCCACATTAGAAAAAGTTTCAACTTTCAACACATCATAGTTTCCGACTTATCCACGCTCCAAATTCACCATATCCAACTTTACCTCAAAACTTAAAATGCCCATGGCAGCCCTCCAAAAAGACTTTGGGAGCTGCGGTTGGCGGCATTCGTCATCTCTGATCGAGGTCTACTCACATGAAAAAAATGAAAAAATTCGCTGACCCACCCTACCACTTTGCGGACGAACTGACGTGGAATGACCCAAATTATTAATAATGTTCCACTCATTAGCCTGCCAACAGCCTTTGCGTTTATTTGGATTGTCGATTTTTGAAGCCAATCGAGTCACATTTGCTCAGCTGGTTCGAATGACGTACTCGTTTGTTAATGTATTGAATCTTTCTTTGAAGTAAAAATAAATAAAATTATGAAATGGGGCCTTGTACTAGGTAATTATTTAAAAACAAATCGAATTTTCGGGATGAAAAATTTTAATGGAAGTGATGAAAAAATGATATTTTTGACCTTTGATTGGCTTTTGAGTCTTTGGCCATTTTTGGTTCAATAATGGCTCCATAGACGCCAATGACGCCATATGCATGGTTTGCAAAACGAAAAAACACCTTAACACCCCTACATGAATTTATTCCACTCCTATTAAACCAAAATTTATGGAAAACGATTGACACAATAGGCTGTGGTCAATTTTTTTAAAGTTGAGAAAACGCATCAGCATCATTAATAAAAATTTAATTCAAGTCTTTTGTGCAATTTTCAGTCCAAAATCAGGTCAATTTTCAAGTATTTTCCGAATAAGGACGAGTGACCTATGAAATTGGATAGAATTTCACTAAAAACTTGAAAATGTTGACCAAAATTTTTTGAGAAATTTTTCAAGATTTTGGGCACAGACTAATTTCTGAGTAGGTATTTCTGAATAATTGATCCCACTGATACCCCCCCCCCCCTCCCAGTATAGTGTATAACTTACGTAAATTTGAAAAAATTTGGTTGAAAACTCTCGGAGATGAAAATTTTTAATGGAAAGGCTGAAAAAAGTAACGTTTTACCCCATAACTCGGGCTAGGGGAGGGGTAGGGGGCCAAAAATTTCACCAGAAGAATCAAATTTTGTGGGTTAGTTTTGAATTTCAACTCTGGGGCAGATTCGGCATTTGATTTTGAGTTTAAGATTGTTCAAAAAATTCTTATTCAAAAATACGCTTTTTCGGACGCATAAAAAGCCAATTGATTTTTTTTAAACCGAAGAAAACGAACTCGAAGAACACATTTTGCCAGTTGGACTTCGGAAGATTGGACATTTTAGAAAATCAGAATTTCTTCCAAATCCTATCGAAAAATTGTCTTCATTTTAAAATTCAAGGATCAATCTGAGAAATGGAAAATCACTCGAAAATGCCTCTCTCTTTCTACAAGCAAGGGCAAAAATTAAAAAATATACGTAGTACAATTATTGACTTAGAATAATTTTTTTCAAATAGAAACTGAATATCGTGACATGGAAATTCGTGAAAAAATTCTCAATTGCGAAGCGAATGCCAAACGCAAATAATAGATACCTTTATAAAAATAAACACCAATTCGGCTGAAAAATTAATCAACTCGTATATCGTCCACGTTCGCCACTTTTCTTAAACGATACGAGTACGAATAAAAAAGGCGTTTAATTCTACGTTGTTAAAAAAAAGGGGGGAAATACCAATTTGTGAAACGGAAAATTTTTTTCAACTTAGACTACCTAATTTTTTATCAACTTGATGCAAGTGGTGAAAAGTTCGTCATTTGTGATATGTCTCGATAATTTTTAAGAATTTCACAGTTATTAATGTTTTTCTCATTTTTTATACTTATCTAATTTTAAAAATTCAGCGATAAAAATGCGCAGAAAAATAATCCAATTCGCCACCGAATTAATGACCGATTCCGGAATCGATCTTTTGAAAAAGTCGAACAAACGCAGCCCCGTATGGAAACTACTCAGCACTTTGACTCTGTTCACATTAGCATGCATATCAACCAGCATGGTCTCTATCACAAATACAGACGATTTTTACACGTTCATCAACCAATCTCCTTATGTGGCCGCCGGAACTGTCTTACAAGGAGGCATCTACTACATGTACCATTACAAAAATCTAATCGCGGATATGTTCAATGAAATGGATCAAAATTTGTTCACTTACCCGGATGAGAACTTGATACAAGTCGAATATTCCTGGTACTTGGAGGAAAGAAATTTCACCATGTTGATGACGTTCACCAAATATTTCATGTTTTTTGTACTGTTTTTGGTCTGTACGCCGGTGTTTGGAGAGCTTATATACTATCGACGGATTAAAACTTTCATATATCCGAGTTGGATGCCCTGGAAAGTGGACAGTTTGAAAGCTGAGTTGTTTAAATTCGCTTTTCAATTATCGCAAGGCCTTTGTGGCATTTGGTTTACTTACATGATCATTGTCTTCCAACTCGTAACGATTGTCGAATTTATTAGACAGTATAAAAGGTTGATTGCTGCGGTTTCTTCGCTCAAGTTTCGGACGTCTGCGGTTATGCTGCAAGAAATGTCGTGCCGAAAAAGTTATGATAGGATAATGAGAGAAAATATTATTCATTGCATAAGGCATCATCAGGTATTGTACAAGTAAGTTTTTCGATTTTTCGAGTAAGAAATTTCAACGGCTAGGTACCTAATTATGAAATACATAGTACAAAATTGCCAATTTTTTAACATTTTTGAAAACTGTCAGAAATACCAAACTATAAAAATCCAGCAAAATATGGTCAAAAATGTCATGAAAAATTGCTAAAAAAAAAAAAAAAAAAAAACTAATGAAAATTGAGATAGAATTAGACTAAGGTTGGAACAAATAAAAGCATAGGAAGCAACATGAATCGAAACTGTGAGCAGAGTTATTAACGACCAGTTTTTTAATAGAAAAAGAAAACTTGTACCTAGGTAGTTTGATTGGGATTGGGAATGAAAAAAAAAATTGGAAAAAGTGCCTTTAAAGTCAGCGAAATTCAAGACAAAACGTCAACTGAGTTTGAGTTTTTCAAATTTTTGGTTCATTTTGCACCAAGCATTCTTTTAATGATCACATTTTGTTCAGTTTTCATAAAAATTGATTTCAAAAGTAAGTAATTAAAAGGCGTAAAAATGGCAAAATTTCAGAAAATTTGATCAAAACGGTTCAAACTGAGAAAAAATTAGTAGATACCTAAATTATCAAATAAATTGATAGCAAATAACGTAAAATTCAATAAAATATTGTAAAAACTGCACAAACATCATAAATGGTAATTTTATTTTCAAAAATTCGAGAAATGAATTTTGGCGCCTGCAATTTTGAATAGGTTTTTGAATTTTTAATGGAAGTTTCTGTTTCAGCAAGATTGAGATATCTTCCTTGTTGGCGTTTTAAAAAATCATAAAGTTTGTTAAAAAATCGCAAAAAGAAATGATAAATTGATGAAATTGTACGAAAGATAATGAATTTATTCAAAGATATTATCAAGAAAATCTGAAACTGATACGAAAAAAATTCACAAAAAATAATCGAATTGTGATTTTAAAAAATGAATAATTTAAATGAAAATCAATTTGATTTACTATACAATTTTTACGATGTTTTATCATTTTTCATGCAAACTAATCATATCTACTTATTTTTCTATCACTTTTTACAATTTCAAGAATAATTTGAGTGATTTTTCAGATCGTAAAGCAAAAAATGATTTTTGTAAAATTTCAAATGCCTTTTAAAATATTCGGATATTTTTTGAGATTTTAAGAAATGGTTGGAAACCTTGCTTTTTCACGTCAAGTATCCTAAATAAATATTTTTGAACGAATTTTACGTAATTCTAAGACTTCGAAATTGGATAGTGGAAGCGAAATATGTAGGTACTCAAATTCAAATTATTCCTAAAAGAATATTCACTTACTTACCCATTATTTTCAGGAATTTCGGCCCATTCAAAGTATGGTTTTCGACATTTTTCTCGTTGGAGTTGGCCGTATCTGTGGTAACATTTGCATTCGCATTATACGTAATGATAAATGTAAGTCATTTCAGAAAATAAAAATACAAAACTAGAAATTTTATGAACTCATACGAACCTGATTAAAGACATGATAAACATTCAATATTATTTCCATGATGATTTCAGGCTTCAAGTTTGGGTCAAGTTTTGAACTACTTCATTGTCATATTATTTCTCTGGACCAATCTTCTGACCAGATGCTTCGTCAGCGAAATATTTTCCAATTTGGTAAATAAATAACACCATTTTCAATCCTGTAAAAATACCACTTTTATTAATTAATCTGGATTTTTCAAACATAGAATTACAATTTATCTGAGACACTATTTTGGGATGTGGAATGGTACCAGGCCAGCAGAGAAAATCGACGATTACTTCTGATATTTCATCAAATGTCTTGCCGACCTCTGCGTTTATTCGGATTATCGATTTTCGAAGCTACTCGAATCACATTTGCGAAATTAATACGAACAACTTATTCGATTTTTAATGTGTTGAATTTATCGATGAATTAGTCATGATTGAGTAAGGAAATGAAATAAAACATGAAAAAATAAACATTTTGGTATCTTCTTACTTTCGTTTTTATTCCAAAAACATGAGAGAGGAATGAAAAAAAAAGTCTCATAGTACAATAAAACAAAATAATGAATACTTCAAAGCTAACATCTTATCCGTATTTTTTAAAAGATGATGAAAAATCTTGAAGACAAACATAGAAAAATATTTTGGCAGGAAAAATTTAGGCAACTTAATTGACAGATCAGCGTTGCCTCAATATTTGCATCATAGACACCTTATTATAAGTCAAACGCAGTGGCATGGCATGACGCCGGCGAGTCTAAACTATATTCTCGGGGGGGGGGATATAAAATTTTCCCAACTGATTTTCTGAAAAATTCTCAACTATTTTTCCCATTGACCCAAAAAACCAATTTATTTTCATAAGATTTTCCAGCTCCATTTCACAAATTTTCTTGTTTTTCAATATTTTTCAAATTCAAGTAATCATCTTCCAAGAAAATTTTCAATGCATGAAAATTATTTTTTTTATTAAATGCAAAACAAAAAGATTTGAGAGTAAAATTGAGTTGAAAAGTCTGAACTTTAAAAAATTTTGAAAAAAAAGAGTAGAAAAACCTTTAGAAAAAGTTTGTGTTGAAAAAGTTTTGAACAAACAACTGAGCTACCTAATAAAATAACGCTTTAGGGACGAAACTTGGTTGAAAATCTGGAATGGGGGAGGGGCGAAAATAAAAAAATTCACTAATCAATATTATTTAAAAAAAGGGAGAAATTTACCGACTCATATTTATTAAAAAATGACAAAAATTCAGGCTTTTCTGAGCTACTAGAGGAAAATTCATAAAGCAATAAAAATAGATTCTAATAAAAAAAAAAAAACTTTTTTTTCATAAGATACCAGAAGAAAACAATGTTACAGTCCAAAAAAAACACAAATATACATCTAATGATCAGAAAAAGTAATGAGTAAAAAAAAACACAAAAAAGTAAAGAAATATAAAAACCTAGTAGAGCTGAGTAGAACATCAAAAAACTAGGTGAAAAAAAATGTGACGCGTGGTAGGTAAATTAATTTGATTCAGAACGAAAATATTGGCAAATAGCAGTTACAAAAGGTGACCAAAAAAATTGAAATTCGGCCGCCCCAGTGGATCATACGAAATTACAACCAGCTCCACCACTCATAACTCATTTATAATTGATGTGAATACGACTCATCATCATTTCCAATCGTAGCCACATCCAAAGTTTGAATACTTGAATTTTTATCCGGTCGTGGATCTTTGGTAAGAAGCCTTGGACCACCTACAGTCATACCAATCGATCCGATCGGAGCTGTTATTAAAATAGACAATACGACAACGGTAAGAATATCCTGAGCCCATCGAATAGATTTCTCATCATTGACCTTTTTAGCTAAATCCAAAGCCACTGGACCTAGAGCAGCCTAAAAAAAAAGGGACAAAGTATTGAAAAATGGACGCAGATGTGATGGGGAATTTGTGTTTTGAAAATGTTACCTGAACCGTTGCTTTCGGTAACCAAGCCAGGTTTACAAACATAATCTCCTTGAAATTCAAACTGGCCCCGAGTACGACAACACTGCAGGCAATAATTCGACTCTAGAAAATGATCGGATTGGATTTCGTACAGGGCTTGGGATCGTGATGAATTCGAATTTGAAAAAATTACACTTACAATTGAACAAACTCCTAGAACAGCCAATGCTTGCCAAAGAGAATTCAAACCTATGTCAGCGAAATTGATCTCAGCTCCGATTAATCCGAGTAAAAGCGGTTCGAAAACCGTCCAAATATTACTGAAGACATCCTCGACTGGGTTCTAAGAAGTTGGAATAATAAATTTTAAAAAATTATCGCTTTGGATAGAATAATGATAACTTTTATGTTGACGTACGTGAGTGTTCGACCATCCTTGCCATTTCCAACATAAAGATGCCACAAATGATGATATTATTGCTGCCAGTGGCCCAGCACCTGAATAACCGATCATTTGACCTCCCAGGACACATACCAGGCCACCTCCGCCAATCATCAATGAACGTTTGAAAGTTACATGATTCTAAATTGAGGAATATACTTTTTTTTTACATTCGTAAAAAAAATTTTTAGCAATAAGAGAAGCAAAAACTAAAAAATTGAGAAACTCTGGCCTGAAAAATCAACGCAGACAGTTCAGACAGTTCATACATGCAGATGATGCATGAATTTGCCTACCAAGTATCTTTGAATACCTATTTAATTGAAGATATTCAAGCTGGGGAAAGTTCAATTTGGTTGACGGATCAAAATTTGTATTGAGATTATAAGAATATCTGAGACGCTGATTATGAAAATAACTACGAAGATTTCCTAAAATGAGTTCAGCAAATTGAAGTTAATTTGTTGTATTCATTTTAGGAAATTCTCGTAATTATTTTCGTCATCAGCACCTCATTAGTAAATGTTCATTCTTGATTCCGTAATTTTTGTCCGACTCCTGAAATGAATTAGTACTTTTTAAAATTCAAAATACAAAAATTTTGAAAAAAAATTAATTTATGATGAACAAAATGAAGTTTTTAAAATTTTGCTCAACTTTTTAACACATTGATAAGAGTATTTTGAGCCAGACCAAACCGTGAGGCGGAGGGGGCAGATTAACTTCCTTCAATGACGTAAAAACTGCATTTCAATAAGTCAAAAAATTGAAGTTTAAGAATGAAAATTTTCGTAAGTGGTGCCCTTAGTTTTCGTAATGAAATGGAAAGTTGGGAAAAAATCATGTTTCGGGTCGAAGAAATCAAGAAAAAATTTCTAGAGGTCAAAAATATTAGATTAATTTGTAGAAGTGGATTTTTTTGCATGAACAATCGAAAATTGGTATTTCCTCCCGCAGTGGCGCAGTCAGGGGGTTGTCCAAGGAGTCTGGATCTCTCCCCCCCCCCCAAGAAGTCAAAGATTTACTAGAAAAAATAAATGTCTTTTTTGGACATGAAAAAACAAATTTTCTTAAAGCTTCGCTTTGGCATGAAGAAAAATTACAATTAAGTATGGAAATTAATTGTAATGATTATGCGGAAAAAAAAACTCCCTCTTGGTATTTTAAGTCTCCATATCCACTTTGTACCTTCCCAAAGAAAGCCTTTGACGTGAATACTTGGAGTTTCTGCGTTTTATTTTCGTTTTTCAAGGCCAAAATGATAAGTTTGAAGGTTGCTTGTTCCAAAATTACACCTGTATCGAAGTTTTTTCTCTAAATATTTTATGCAAATTGCATAAGAACTTGATAACACCCGTGTAACTGTGATTTTTGATACATAAACGGTTGAAAATGTTTCAAATTATGAATTTCCTGTTCTCATAAGATGAACTGAAAATTTCTCAAGAAATTTCGAAAGTTCGAACCCCCACGAGAAATTTCTGGCTATGCTTCTGTCCTCCCGATTTTTCCATACCTACATCACCTTTTTCACAGGTAGCATTTGCGCCAACCCTGGTGTTTAATTCTTTTCAGAAGAGTTTTTAAATGATGATAATTGACTTTGAAATCAAATTAAAATTTTTTCAATGTCCTCCCATTGTGAAAATATTTATTCATTGAAATTCTGTAATTCAAGAAAAACAACCATTTTTGAGAGAGGGGCTTTAGCATATCAAATTACAGCGAATTAGAAAGCATTTTTAATTCATAAGTACCTAAGTACTTTAATTTTTAATTTTCTTGAAGACGGAAATTTTTCCGAAAATCCAACTCACTTCGTTACGATGAGGAATACAAGCTGATATGAAACCCCATCCTAAGCCGACAGCAATGCCAATTAACACTTCAATTGGACCGTGAAAAATATGCAAGAAAAGATCTCCTGCATCATGAGCACAAATTAGAATCCAGTTAATGTATTTGAGAATCAATTGAGCAGGTAGGTAATAAAACTATTTTTATGAGATAAAAAATCATCATCACCTTCTGAAAATATTAATCCCGAAAGAACTCCGAACATGGAAATGCAAAGAATGTCATCGACACTAGATGCAGCTATAATCAATGTCGATATCCCTTTACTTTCACCAAATCCTTTCTCTTTGAGAATTTGCAACGCAGGAATAACGATGGCAGGACTGACAGCACTCAATTCAAAGCTGTAAAATAATTAGGTCATCTCACTGGTGAATTTTAAATTAAGGCTGGGGGGAGGGAGGACAATCCCATACTAAAATAGGACAAAAATTGTTATATTTCGAATTTTGACCCTCCCAGGCTATAAGAAGGTTCAGAGGAGTCTGATGAAAAAACCAAGTACATTCAAAATCAGCGCCTTTGAATTAGTAGAAATCTATGAACTAAGTACTTCAATTTTTTGATTTTTTTGAATTTTGTTTAAAATTGTGGATCCTTGTACTCCCCAGGAGTCTGGAAAACCAATCTGGGAAATTTGTTGGTTGAAAAAAAGGGTAGAAATAGCTACCAACTGTAATTTTTTCAGATTTTTAATTTTTAATGGTAGCTTTTATCTATTGTGATCATCATGAAAGTTGAGCTTTTCCCATCAAAATTCAACTTTGGATTTCTCAAAATATAATTTTCGATTTTGAATATCCAATCAATTCTCTTTTATACCCCGCAAACAGTTTTCCTCCGTAGAACAAGCTAAATACCTATATCAAAGTATGAGCCTTCAAAGTTGGACAATTATGCTAAAAATCGTAATTGCATAAAAATTTTGAGCTAGCCACCCCCAACTCTCTTGAGGGTTAGAAGGGATATAATAGTGAAAGGATATAATAGTGATTTTTTTTAATAGACTTATTTTTTCTCTGTTTTAGTATAGAAAAGCCCTGAGGGCCATTACCACAGGACGAAATTCGACATACCCCAATAATAATCCCCATATCCACGGCATACCTATCACAAAATATGCGCCAATGGCTGCTCCGGCAGCTTCAACGAAACAAGGAATAAACGCCAAACGAGCCACAACCATGCTGAGTCTCTTGAGTGCAGATGCATCGAGACCCAGCCCAGCCAATATTAGAATTGCCGTCAGAGCTACTTCTCTGTGAGGAAAAAAATAGATTAATAGAATGCTAATTCGTAAGACCTAGAACCATCTTAAAGAGTTAGTAAAAAAATGTCTACCTTATGGTTACAACGATCTCGTTATAAATTCCAGTAACGTGAAAAAATCCAGCATTTCTCATGGCTATGCCACACAGTAACATTCCCAGCAAAGGTGGCAAGTGCAGAAATGAGATGAGCCATCCGCAAAAATAACTTAAGACTGCTAATGCAATCAAAATGAACAGTTGCCCTTCTGGTGGTTCGACTTCTTTATGTAGTAAGGTATAGAGCAGGGCCCAGATGACTAGACCAATGATTATCGGAGTCAGGTAGTCGGTAGTTTTGGAACTTTCGTCGCATGGCTGTTGAAATATTCTTTTGATGAGACTGCAAGTTCAGATGAAGTTATTCGCGATCTTTGGAATGTGAAATGTTTGAACGAAAAGTTTGACGAAATCGAAAAATATGATTTTTTTCAAAACTAACAAAAAAACATGGAATGGACCACACATTCTAAAGAAAATCTAATACATTTATTGAAAGAATTTTTTATCAATGAATTTTTGCTTAAAATTTCATGAATTCAAACGCTCAAGAATAAAAAAAATCATTGCGAAAGTTTTACAACCTGGATGCCTAATTTTTTAAAATAAAAATCATATTTTCTAATGAGTATATTTTTAAAATACTTTTCTGGTTCATTTTCTTATTTTTTACATATAAATTTTATTTATGACCTATTTTGTATAAAAAAAAAACAAACTTCAACGTCAAACATGATATTTTTCAAAAATTTACGTTTTCATCCCTCTGAAAATCACGTGGGTGATCAAAAAGGAAGGAAACTAGTTCAAAATCGGATTCTGGATCCCAAAAAACAAGATGTATGACACCCAACATGATATTTTTCAAGAATTTTCGTTTTCATCCCTCCGTATAGGAGATGGGTGATCAGAAGGGATGAAAATAAGTTTAAAATCGGATTCACCTCCCCCCCCCCAAAAAAAAACTATTCGTCAATTCATTTTTTCCAAACTTGACAAATTCTATTTTTTCAATCTCAAATCCTGAAATCTTCCACTGTGCGACCCCTCTCTCCATTGGACCAAAAAATGTTGAAATTTTAAAACTGGTTTTTATCGATGTTTTTTGCTCAAATATACTGATGGCATTCAATTTTCACCGCCACCCTTCTTAACCGGCGTCACCCAAGGATTACCAAAATGTATTAAAATTTTTAGTCTATAGAAAATTTTCAAAAATAAGCCAGGATCATTCAGAAAGTTATAAATTTCTAACTATCTTTAAAATTTTTAGAGACGCTGATGGCTCCTAATTGAATTTTCAATAGAAAGTAATTCGTAACTGAGAGTTGAGGAACAAATTAGAAAAAAAAAACTGGAAACTGTAGGTGAGACGCTACATGCGTTTTCAAGAATGCCAGAGTTGGGATATTGTGGGAAATTTCTCATATCGTGGGAATTTTCGAGCAAAAAAAAATGAAAGGGAAAAAGGGAATTTATGGGAAATTCGATCAAACGTGGGAAAAAAATGGGAAATTCGATGAAACACGAGGAAAATACAGAGAATTCGCCCAATGAAGCAAAATAAAGGGAAAAAATCCAAATTTCTATGAATTTTTCGGTATTTTTATGAGAATTTAGTCTCATTGATGGAAAATCTTGTAAAATTTCCCATATTGAGGGAAATTTCAGGTGAAAAAAAAATGAAAAAACGGAAAGTTATGGGAAATTGCATTAAAACGAGGGGAAAATGGAAAATTTGCGCGGAAAAAATTGAAGGGAAAAACGTGGAAAATTTTACAATTTTCTGTGGGAAAATGGGAAATTTGAGGATCTGGTTAGGGAAAAACTGCAATTTCAATATCCCAACACTGAAGAATGGGGACAGGACCCTCGAAAAAAAGAATTGTTAAAAAATGGCATCTTGGCAAATTTTTTATTTCAACGTGAAAGTAGGTAGAAGGTACGTATTGTAAAATTCATACAAACAATATTCATCGAACTCGGATCTGAAGACCTGATAAAACTAATTTGATCCTGTTATAATAGAAAAATTCTTCTTTTTAAGAATAGAAAAAAAAAATTGAAACGAAAATTTCAAATATCTAAGTAAGTACCAATTTGCAAAATAATACAGGGCTAGCTCGAAACGCACCTTTTTCTCAGTCAAATTAAATAAGTATCGGCTCAAATATTTACTATTTTGATGGTTTGTTATCTTCAACAACGATGTCTCGGCTTCCATTTTCCAAATTTTTTGCGAATTCAGCTCTGGCGTTTAAATCTACAGAAGCACTCATCGAAAAGATATTTTAAAGGATTTAAACTCGCCGGAAAAACGTTAAAATTCGAACAACTATACGAAATGTGAGACGAAATTCGAAGCACATTCGGTTTTATACTCAGTTCTTAATCAGCCAATGACTAATTTACTGAAATGCTAAGTGAATACGCACACAAATAACTGATTATCAAATTTCATGAAATATTACCGAGTGGGTAAGAAATTTAGCGCACACTGAAAATCCTATCTATCTACGAAGTTCTCATAGTCTATATTTGTTTCCCCCTCTCAGGGTATGTTATCACAACCGATACATTGAAACGAGAATAATTATGGATTACTGCTATTTGATAAAATTATATTAACCTTCTTAACGTTCAAGGTATACTTGAGTACCTGAGGTTTGACTTTTCTTTTTTTTTTTAAAAAGAATTAGTTCTCCTGAGGATAAAAAAAAATTATAAAATTTAGGCGATCGACTTTTTCCAAGGACTTTTTCTTCAAAGTTTCGAAAAAAATACAAAATTTTAAGAATTGTTCGTTTTTTTAGGTTTGTGAAGGCGAGACAGTTACGTACGAGGGTCAAGTGTATTGTGTATTCTTATCAACCGATTTCGAAAAGTCTTTATTACGCACGCGCCATAGCCATAAATACTACTGACGTAACGATTGCCGCATTACCGTAAGACCTAAGGTTTATTTTTTCTGCATTTACGTAAAATAAAAGTGAGAATGTCAATATATCCGCACATAAAACATTTATTATCGCGACAAAAAAATTAAAAATTCTCGATAACACGCTAATTCCCGAAATAAATATTTTCAACGTGAATCTTACCTATATCATTGAAAAATGTGCATGGATTTTTCGAAAAATTTCCACGTACTGTATTTTGAATTTACTTATAATTCGTTGTTGGGAGGAATGGTTGAATAGCAAACAGTTTGCCGGGCTTTTTTCAAATCCTTCGTTGAGAATTTTTAAATTTTTGTTTTTTATTATTTAAATGAGATCAAAAATAAAATTATTTTGAAATTTCAAACTGGTATTTCATTTTTAAGTTAAGAAAAATTCAAATACTTACCTACTTAAAAGAGCAATTTTTCGGCACAATGTAAATTCGGTGCCTATCAAATATCCTTTCTTTTTTCACAGGGAATTTTGCAAGGGAGAGAAGGGCGTCGCGGTCCTGAACCTTTTTCAATCGACGAATTCGGCCGAAAAGAATTTCTAGTCGGAAAAATCGAGCTTTGAAGGGTCGAACATTTTTGGAAAAATAGCAAAATTAAAACAATTGAAAATGATAGTGTAGAGGGGGGCAAGATGATCCGGTTTCATTTTAAGCACTTCTGAGAATTTTTCTACGAGACCATATAACAAAATTTCATTTTTCTCATAAAATTTCATCTTTTTTGAACAGATTTGTCCAAAAATTATCAATTTCGAACCATAAATTACGAAGATATGAAGCTCAAAAAAAAAGTTTTAACAAAATCATCTTGCCCCACAATGGTGGGAAAATGATTTTTTTCAGGGAGCAAAATGAGTCTATGAATTTTTTTTTTTAAATCATTTTATTGCATTATTTTTAAGAATTTTTAATTTCAACGGAAGTAAGTAAAGGAAATTTTTGTTCAACACACCACTTGAGGTGCTTAGGATCTCAAATGCGCCTTGGGCCAAATTCATCTCTATATTATCTGTCCATACCCTTTAATTAAAACAATACCTGTTGTTTTCAACAGGTGCAAGTTCAAAATTCCTCCTTGGGAAGTGGCGAATTGAAATTCGGTACTCGGTAGTGCTTTAGAAAATGTCATTTCCAAAAATTGTGGTAAAAAAAATGGAAAATTTTTACTTGAATAAAAGTATAAGTGTATACTAAATAAGTACATCGTGACTCATTGTAATCTACAATGAATGCGAATAGGACAGATTACCATTCCCAGTTTCATTATTTACAATCTTATTGGGTAGTGGGTCTCGGGGAAGAAGTCTCGGACCTCCTACGGTGATACCCATTGCTCCAATCGGAGCCGTTATTAAAATAGATAATACGACAATGGTAAGAACATCTCGAGCCCTTTGAATGGATTCTTCATCTTTGGTCTTCATAGCCATATCTAAAGCTACTGGGCCTAAAGCAGCCTACCAAATAAAACCAACGAATAAGAATAAAGTATTGAAATAGCAACGATTTCGAATTAAGAAGTCCTTTTGAAAAAATTACCTGAACCGTTGCTTTAGGCAACCAAGCCAAGATCACAAATATAGTCTCTTTGAAATTGAAATTGGTTCCGAGGACAACAAAACTACTGGCAATAATCCGTCCCTATAAAATATTATTCTTATAATATTACATAGATACATTCATCCCTAGGACTTGTAAGCGATGCAAATATGAGAATTAGAAAAAAGACATTTACAACTGCACAAATTCCTAAAACGACCAATGCTTGCACAATGAAGTTTAAACTGATATCAGCCAAACACATCTCAGTTCCAATCAATCCAAGAAGAAAGAGCTCGAGAACCGTCCAAATATTATTGAAAACGTCCTCGACTGGGTTCTAAAAAATTGAAATGAATCATTTCAATGAGAATTCCCTTGATTCCGGATGAAGTATGTTTAACTCTAATTAAATACATACGTAAGAATTAGACCATCCTTGCCATTTCCAGCATAGGGATGCCAAAAATGATGATATTACAGCTGCCAATGGTCCAGCGCCAGAATAACCGATCATTTGACTTCCCAAGACACATACCAGGCTGCCTCCGCCAATCATCAATGAACGTTTGAGAGTAACATGATTCTAAATCAGTGATACCTAATAAGGTTTTTTTTTCATTCTTCAAAAAAAATCCTTATACTTACCTATCAAATAGAAAAACTAAAAATCAGTCACTTTTCGTTTGAAATTTTTTTTTTTCAATTTCTTGTTTTTTATATAAAGAAAATTTCTGGACAATTATCAGAAAAAGTCAAGATTTTCAGTTTTTCTGGTTTAAAGAACGATTAGTCATAGGTACCTACTCGAAGAAATTTGGCATATTTTTTTTTATATGTACCTAGATACAACTAATAGGTATAAAATAAAAAGGAATTCTTCAGATGCAATATTGTTGATAGAAACAAAAATTACATTTTCATCAAAAATGGTGGATTTTCCCGGAAGAAAAAACAAATAAGGAAAAGTTGAACTGAATCTTTTAGATTGCTTCATAGAAAACTGTCGGTTAAAATTTAAACATTTTGCATTTAAAACTGTCCAAAAAAATTCGACAATGCATCAAATTTCATTTTGAAAATTGAAAATTTTTAAATTTACCTTCCATGATTTCCGAAAATAAAAAAAAATGATGAAAAATTTGAAAGAATGCAGCAAAAATATTTCGAAAATTCGAGCTTTCAAGTTTCAAGTTCAAATAATAAGCTAAAAAATGAATTGAGTATTAAAAAATTGCAAAAAATTGATTCTTGTATCAAATTTCCTTTTTTCTCGTTTTTCAAAAATTATCGGAGTGAAAAAATAAATATTTAAAAAAAATTAATGTTTTCTTCTATTTCTTCGCGTTTTCTTCCCGAATTTTTTTGTACCATCTTAGGAAAAATTCGAAAATACTGGTTAAAATCGAAACTGCGCTGGAGGCTCCAGAGTTCCTGACAATGCGTCAAATTTTATTCAAAATGTCGAAAAATTAAAAAATTTTACTTTAGATTTTTTAATTCTAATAAATTTTTCTATGCATACCTATACCAAATTTATGAGAATCTGATTTCAAACTTCAACATGTTGTTGGAAATCTAAACAAAGATTCTTAAACTTGAATTATTCTGAAGAAATGTTATTTAGTTTTTTCACTTAAAATTTTGTAGCATGCAGGAAATAGTTAACCCCGAGATGAAATATTTATAGATTTTGATCCTAATTGAGCAATATTTCGATGTGGGTTTTTTTTCAAAATTCTTCATTTTTTCGAGAAAAATAAAAATTTACAAAATTGATCAGAAAATACTACGTGGTTTTTTGAATGCAAAATAAGCTATAGGCTAGATGAAAAAAAAAATGATCATGAATTTTGATGAAAGTTGGTAAGAAAGTTTACATTGAGTATTGAACTTTCCAAAAAAAAATTCGAGCTCTCTCTCCTTGTTGCTCAGAGAAGAATAAAACCAGGAGTTAAGGGACCTCAAAGTTTGGTAATTAAACAAAAAAGGGATTTCAACTTTTGGATAATACCCCCTGCTGGAAACATCGACCGCCCTTTAAAAAATACGATTCGAGTTTCTATACGTAGACGTACACTCTGCGCATGATCAACTTCGAAATTGGATAGACTTTTTGGACTGCAAACTGGTCAAAAAATTACAGATCTCTACTTAAGTATAGCATTTTGATTTTTACCAAAGTCAAATTGTTCACTTGAACGCTTCAAAAATTGCAAATCAAAAGTTATTCTGGTCGTCTAACATAATTTTTGATAAAATTTTCAAGAAAATGTTCTCGGCACAACTACCAATTCAATTTTTATTCCCGTAATTTTCATAAAATTCGCGTGGTTCGTTCAGTGATTAAAAAAATAAATCGAAAAATTTATTCATATGGTCGTGCCAGAGCCAGAAATAATTTTTCAAAATACATGAATATTAAATTAAGTACCTATGTAAAACAATTTTTATCTTCAATTTTAAAAATTAAAGTTTTTCTAAAATTCAACTCACTTCGTTACGATGAGGAATACAAGCTGATATGAAACCCCATCCTAAGCCAACAACTATACCAATTAAAACCCCTATTGGACCAACGACAATATTCGAGAGGAGATTTCCTGAGAAACGAAAACAAATTGGAATTAATATAATGAAATTTCGAATTAAACGAGTGGGGGGGGGCAGAAGGCTTGAGCCACCCTTACGTTCGGAAAAAATATTTTTTTACTCCACAAATATGAAAACGTGCATTTTTTTGCTCTTCAAACTGTAATTTTTCAAAAAAATTCGCCTTCGTGAATTTAGCCATCTTATTTTTAAAAAATTTTAATTTTTTCATTGATTTCGCATTTTTGCCCTCAGAAATCACTGATTTCTCAATGAATTTCCAATTAGTTGGAAAAAAACAAAGGGGTTTGAGTGAGAGATCCGTGAAAAATGGCTGAAATTTGACCCTCCCCCTTCCCTTATGTTTTCTCAAATTCTCAGTCCCTCCTTTAATTAATTTCTGGGTGCGTCTATAAATTATATCACAAGAAAATTACCTTTCGAAAATATTAATCCCGAAAGAACCCCGAACATAGAAATGCAAACGATGTCATCGACAGTAGATGCAGCTCTAATTAACGTCGATATCCCTTTGCTTTCGCCGAACCCTTTTTCTTTGAGAATTTGCAACGCAGGGACAACAATGGCAGGACTCACCGAACTTAATTCGAAGCTGTAAAATATTACGTTACCTCGCTAGTAAATTCCAAACTAAGATTGGGGCGATTCCCATGGGACGAAATTCGACATACCCCAATAATAATCCCCAAATCCAAGGCATACCCATTATAAAGTATGCACCAATGGCCGCTCCGGCAGCTTCAACGAAACAAGGAATTAACGCCAAACGAGCCACAACCACGCTGAGTCTCTTAAGTGCAGATGCATTCAAACCCAATCCTGCCAATATCAAAATGGCCGTTAGAGCTACTTCTCTGCAAAAACGTAGATTAATAAAATGCTTCTTCGTAAGAACCGGAACTATCATAAAGTGGTAGTAAATTAACTACCTGATGGTAACAACAATCTCGCTATAGATGCCAGTCATATGGAAAAATCCGGAATTCCTCAGAGCTATTCCACACAGTAACATTCCCAGCAAAGGTGGCAAGTGCAGAAATGAAATGAGCCATCCGCAAAAATAACTTAGGACAGCTAATGCTATCAGAATGAACAGTTGCCCCTCTGGTGGTTCGACTTCTTTGCGTAGTAAAATGTATAGCAGGGCCCAAATAATTAAACCGATAATCATCGGGGTCAGGTAGTCGATAATTTTGGAGCTTTCGCCGCTTGGCTTTTGGAATAATATTTTGATGAGACTGGAAATTTAAATAACATTGGGATATTTTTGTATTTTGAAAGGAACTTCTGTTCTCCTAAATACCCCCAGACGATCCCAAGGTTGCAAAAAGTTGGATAAATTAGGAAAAGTTGAGAAAATTGGGTAATGTTGAGATTCCCATAAATCGGAGAAAATGGAGGAAAATTTTCAACAAATTTTCGATTTCTTTGGGATTAAGGAACTTCGTTTTTTTCAAAGTCAAAAAGTAGGACAAAAAACATGAATTTTAATGAAAAAATTTCAGCTTTTTGATGCTGTTTGTTTCAAAAATCGCGAAGTGCCCCAATAAGTGAAAAGAATACTTTTTTCTAATTAATTCAATTTTGGAAATTTTTTTTTTAATACTTAGTAGTAAATTGGAAAGATTTTTTTCAGTCAAAAGCAATCTTTACTTAAATTTAAAATTAAAGACATTGGGAAATTTTTAGAAGAGGTTGAAAATTTATTGAAAATCAGTTGGGTTTTTTGGAAAAATTGTCGGGAATTTCTCGGTAAATTAGTTAGGAAAATTCGAGCTACGTTGAATATTTACTTTTTCGATGGTTTGCTATCTTCAACATCAATGGTCCGGTTTTCATGGGTCAATTTTTTTGGAAATTCTACTCTAGCATCTTCTACGTCTATGAAAGCGCGCATTATGAACACGCGAGGAATTTTTAAACAGCCGAAAAATAACGAAATTCGAATACTGGAAAATTACACGCGAGAAAAATTCTGGTCATATTCAACTTCATATACGTTTTTCTATTACTTCGTTGTTAGGTAGCTGATTTACCGAAGTACGAAGTGATTTTTTACAGTTTTATGGGCATAAATTATCGCACAAAATTATTACAGAGTCGAAGCTAATAATAGATTGGACGAACAGAACAAACCATGGCCATTTCAACAGTAACGATCGTGATAATGTCTCAAAAAAAGTCCGCTCATCGCGATCCATTGAGAAAAACGAGAGAGGGTGCTACTCAACGTGGGTATGCCAGAGTACTGAATTATTATTCTAATTTTTGTCAAAATGAGCAGTTATGCAAATGAGGTAAAAAAAAAACGAAATCTAATCGTATAACGTTCAACTTGTTTCAAAAATAATTTCTTTCAGTCAAGGGTGTTCTTATCAATGGAACATCGAGGTATCTATTTCTCACGTAACATTCACGTGTCCAAACTGAAATACTGCTGAAATTATGATTGCCACATTTCCGCAGTGCTGTAACCATCACCTCCGGACTTTAATTTTTTTTTTACAGGCATGTAAAATAAAAATGAAAACACCATTCTTCGCATAAAAAAAATTACGATAAGGTGTTGGATTCCCAAAAACAAACAAATTTTCAGCACTAGTCTGATAATTGAACAATGCGCGTGGATTTTTCGAAGAATCTTAACTTCTTGAGTGAAGTGAAAAAAAATCTTGGATTTTGACCAAAGGGTATGTCCGGATGGCGGCCCCCAACCCAAACTTGACCAAACTTGGTCTAAATGCTTGCCTGGATGTAAAAACACCCCAAAAAAATTTTTGACCCCCCACTCCCACCCCTTCCTAAAAAAGTTTGATTCTGGTTTTCTCTGGATTGGGTGGATGAAATTTTTTGAAATTTTCACAGTTTGTAGACACTATGTAGGTACATTCGTGGAAATTTTTTCAAATTTTTTTATTTATATTTTCCAAATTTTTTTGCCCTTTGAAATTTTCAAAAAATTATTTAAAAAAATTTTGAGGGGGGTACATGGCTGATTTTTTTTTTATAGATTGGTCACATACTAGGGTATAACATATAATTTTTTCAAAATCCAAAAGTGACCGGAAGTTGGTCAAAAAATTGAAACGTGGCGCCCGTCACCGATATTCCTTCACCGCGAGAACACCGTGGAATACCCACCAGCAAACTACCCGCTCGCGCTTCAACGTTCGTAGGCTATTACTGGTATACATAGTAGCGCGTAGACTTGCCTAGTGCCTACATACACGCGTAATGAACGTGCAAACGCCAACGAACGTTGAAGCGCGAGCGGGTAGATTGCTGGTGGGTATTCCACGGTGTTCTCGCGGTGAAGGAATATCGGTGACGGGCGCCACGTTTCAATTT
Organism: Pseudococcus jackbeardsleyi; assembly: GCA_038380155.1. NCBI lineage: Eukaryota > Metazoa > Arthropoda > Insecta > Hemiptera > Pseudococcidae > Pseudococcus > Pseudococcus jackbeardsleyi. The sequence continues at coordinate 9,420,799 of CM076241.1, forward strand.
TTTTGATAAACTTCCGGTCCCTTTTGGATCTTGAAAAAATTATATGTTATACCCTAGTATGTGACCAATCTATAAAAAAAAAATCAGCCATGTACCCCCCTCAAAATTTTTTTAAATAATTTTTTGAAAATTTCAAAGGGCAAAAAAATTTGGAAAATATAAATAAAAAAATTTGAAAAAATTTCCACGAATGTACCTACATAGTGTCTACAAACTGTGAAAATTTCAAAAAATTTCATCCACCCAATCCAGAGAAAACCAGAATCAAACTTTTTTAGGAAGGGGTGGGGGTGGGGGGTCAAAATTTTTTTTGGGGTGTTTTTACATCCAGGCAAGCATTTAGACCAAGTTTGGTCAAGTTTGGGTTGGGGGCCACCATCCGGACATACCCTTTGGTGGAGTGATTTACTTTGAGTGGGAGACCTCCCAAAAAATTTTAATTTTATTATCAATTATTAAAAATAAAAAATAAAAAAATTTTCTTTGAAAATCTTGGTCAGTGCAGCCAGTTGGAACTCAACTGCATTATTTTTTTTGGTGAAGTGATTAGGTCAATATTTTCTCCCAATCAATTAGAAAATGCCTTCAAATTCAAAACATTTAGATACCTAACCTACCTCTATTGATCAGTGAAAAATTGGTCCAATCATTTGACGAAAAAATAATGCATGTTACTTGATATAACATCAGAAAATCAGAATATTACAATTAACAACTGGCTGCACTGACGCACAAAATTTTCAAAGAAAAGTTTTAATTTTTTATTCTGATGATTGAAAACACTTCTAGTGACTGAAAAAAAAAAATGTAACATTTTTAGGCGAGAAAAATAATCAATTTAAAGTCAATAAGTAGGTAATAGGTATATAAATTTGGTGTTTTGAAATTTCATGATTTACTGTTGGCTGCATTGGTGTATAAAATTTTGATTTTTTTTTTCAAAATTTACTTTCAGTGGTTGAAAAAAATCTGTTGTTTAATTATTTGGTAATCCAGCTTTGTGAAAATTTCATATTATTGGAAATTTTGGAGAAGTGAATTTTCTGAAAATACCCGAAAATTGACTGTACATATATTAGAACTCAAAATTCTCTAAAGTGGCTCAAAAATTGTTTTAGATGACATTTTTGAATTTTTAACAAAATTCTATCCCACTTTCACGAGTCACGTGCCAATTTTTGGAACTCACTCAAAAATGAAGCTCAATTTAGAGCTAAAAAAGGGTTAAAATTTCTTAAATTCAATTATAGATTTTCGAAGCTACTAGAATTACATTTGTGAAATTACTTAATACGAACTTATTTGATTTTTAATATGTATGTTGGATTTATTAATGAATCAGTTAGGAATGAGTATAAAATTCATAAAACATGAAAAAAAAATTCCATACCACTCTGACTATCGTTCTTATTCCAAAAACATGGGGGATGAAAAAAATCGCACAGTATGACCAAAAAATAATGATCAATTGATCATACCTACGATATTACCTACTTTAAAGCTGACATCTTATTCATATTTTAAAAATATTGAGAACAAAATTTCAACTTATGGTAAGTAAGTAAGTAGGTACCTAGACCTACTTAGAACTTACGTACGAATAACACGCAGATTTTCATTTTTAAAAAAGTATAAAAAATGTAGAAAAAAGGTGACGACTGACGAATGAATTCAATTGCAATTGTACCACATTACAATTGATGTGAATACGCCTCATCATCATTTCCAATCACAGCCACTTCCAAATTTTTATTCTTTACATTCTTATCGGGTCGTGGTTCTTTGGGAAGAAGTTTCGGACCCCCTACGGTGATACCAATGGCTCCTATTGGAGCAGTGATTAAAATAGATAATACGACAATAGTAAGCACATCTTGAGCCCATTGAATAGATTCCGTATCATTGATCTTTTTAGCCAAATCCAAAGCTACTGGGCCTAGGGCAGCCTACAAAGAGAGCAAAAAAGTGAAAATAGAGAAATAGAAGATGGAAATTCAAGATTCGAAAGCATGATTCCTTTTTTAAAAATATACCTGGACCGTTGCTTTCGGCAACCAAGCCAAGTTCACAAATATAATCTCTTTCAAATTCAAATTGGCTCCGAGGACGACAACACTGCAGGCGATAATTCGACCCTAGATAATATCACAAATGAGCTCATACTTATAATTTTTGATCTTCGCAAATTTCAATAGAAACTTACAATTGAACAAATTCCAAGAACAGCCAACGCTTGCCAAAGAGAATTTAAACCTATGTCAGCGAAATTGATCTCAGTTCCAATTAATCCAAGTAGAAGTGGTTCGAGAACTGTCCAGATATTACTAAAAACCTCCTCGACTGGGTTCTGAGGGATTAAAATGAGTCGATAAGACAAAATCTCTTGAATGAGAATTACTTGGATAATATACTTAAGTTATTTATTAATTTTTACGTACGTAGGAATTTGACCATCCTTGCCATTTCCAGCATAAGGATGCCAAAAATGAAGATATTATGGCTGCCAACGGTCCAGCGCCAGAATAACCGATCATTTGACCTCCCAGGACACATACCAGGCCGCCTCCGCCAATCATTAGTGAACGTTTGAGGGTAACATGGCTCTAAATTTAATGATAATGCGTTTTTTATAATATTCATGAGAAAGGTCTCAACAGGTGGAAAAGCGAAAATCGAAAAATTCATCGAATCACGATTAAAACCTTATCATAGACATAGTGGACATAGATGATGAATAAATTGCATAAGAATGTGCGAATATTCATTGAAAGATATTTTAGCAGGAAAAAATTAGGCAACTTTAATGGCAGATCAGCATTGCCAGTGTGTATTCTAAGATTTTTTTGAATCTGTCAAAATTGAAAGATTGATGTTTTTTAATACTTTTTTCCCTATCCTGCTACCCTCGCCATCACCACCGCCACCACCACTCCTTCATCCCTTGGACTATTCATTTTCAACTTCCAGCTCGATGTGAAATTCAATAATACTGTGAAATTTAAAAGTAATGAGGGTGAAAATCAGAGACGAAAATTGGCAAAAATTTTGGGCATTGAAAATAAAAAATTTTCTGACTAATATTACTTTTAAAAAAGAGTATAATCTGCTGACTCGTGATTGAAAGATTTTTTCGTCTTCAATTTTTCAAAAAAGGTTGAAATTAAAATTGCTAAATATTTTTCTTATTTTGATTTCAAAGCTAAATTCATCATGCTTGATAATATCTATAAAGAACGAGCTCACATTTCAAACGATTTTTTGAAATTTTTTTCACAAATTTCATTTTTTTTTTTTTTTTTGGTTTTTGATGGAGAAGTTATGTACTTTTTCTTTTCCAAAAGCTCCAAAGGTTTTGGTTTCGAATTCGAAGTTAAAGTAACCTCAGAAATAATTTTCAGAAATCAAAAATATGCATTTTGATACCTCACTCGTAAATTTTTAGATTTTGGTCTCCACTTTTTTCCAAATCTGGTAGGTTTCTTTCAGATTTCTGGGATAGTAACCCAAGAAAAGAACTAAAAAGACCAAAAAACTTAAATTGTGACAGGTACCCCATTCGATCGTTATAAGAAATTCACAATTTTTGGTTTTTCTGAACCCTAAAAGGACTTTTTCTGGATTTTTTTTTAGAAGATTACCTTGAAAAAGAGCTTAAGGGAAAAATGGATTTCGATACCACACTTGATAATTCTAGAAATTTTTACACTTCATCCTCCCTCTTTTTGCTCCTCAAGACTCGAACCAGGGTTTAGGGGGAAAAGTTATCTCCGAAATTGGATTCAGGGGCTTCGTGCACTCGCTGCAATCAAATTTTCACTTTTTAAAAAAAAAATATCAATTTAGAATATTTTTATTATAAGTATGTATAATTGCATGGTTTTTCTTCAAACTTTATTCGAAATTTGATTTGGCCCCTCTCCCTCTCTCCCAGTGGTGGAAAATGTAAAAAAGATAATCTGACTCGGGAAATTCCAAGAAATGGAATGTCATGGACCCAAAATTTCCATACTTACATCAGTAGCTTTGACATTACTTCAAAATCTCGATATCACAAAAAATCCTAGATTTTGATACGCCCTGCATCCCTGCATCCCTGCATGAGTATAATGAAAATGCTGTACAAAAAGAGGAAACTAAAAAAATAATCCAACCGATTTTTGGTGCCTATGTCATATAATAAGTTGTTTTTTCATGGATACTCACCTCATTGCGATGAGGAATACAAGCTGATATGAAACCCCATCCTAAGCCAACAACAATACCAATTGAGACCTCTATTGGACCATGAATGATATCCGAGAAAAGATCTCCTGTGACATCAATACAAATTGAAATGAAATTGGCGAATTTTCAGTTTGAAAAAATTGATTATTGCAGCTTTCTAACTACCCAAGTACATATTTTTAAGACATTATACTTGGGACATTACCTTCAGAAAATATTAATCCCAAGAGAACCCCGAAAATGGAAATGCAAGCAATATCGTCTACACTCGAGGCAGCTATAATCAACGTCGATATCCCTTTGCCTTCTCCATATCCTTTATCTTTGAGAATTTGCAAGGCAGGAATAACAATGGCAGGACTGACAGCACTTAATTCGAAGCTAAAAAATATCAAGTTACCTCGCTCATAGAAAATTCGAAAAACCAAGGAGGGAAAAATTTCCATTGAACGTTATTCAACATACCCCAGTAATAATCCCCAAATCCAAGGCATACCCATCACAAAATACGCCCCAATGGCCGCTCCGATGGCTTCAACGAAACAAGGAATCAATGCCAAACGAGTCACAACCATGCTGAGTCTCTTGAGCGCAGATGCATCGAGACCTAGCCCAGCCAATATTAAAATTGCAGTCAAAGCTATTTCTCTGAAAAACGTAAATTAACGAATATCCGGTTTATAAAAAATCATCGTAAGTGATGTTAAATTTATTACCTTATGGTAACAACAATCTCGCTATAAATTCCAGTAACGTGAAAGAATCCAAAATTTCTCATGGCTATCCCACATAGTAACATTCCCAGCAAAGGTGGCAAGTGTAGAAATGAGATGAGCCATCCGCAAAAATAACTCAACACTGTTAATGCTATCAAAATGAAGAGTTGTCCTTCCGGTGGTTCGACTTCTTTATGTAGTAAGGTATAGAGCAGGGCCCAGATGACTAGACCAATGATTATCGGAGTCAGGTAGTCGATGGTCTTGGAACCTTCGGCGCATGGCTTTTGGAATAATCTTTTGATGAGGCTGGAAATTCAATGGGAATTATTCGGAATGCTTTAAATGAGGGGAGCTTGAAAAAGGATTTGGTGCTATCGAAGTATACGAATTTTCAAAATTTTAAAAATGTAGAATCAACCCCATTTCTTATCGGTAAAAATTATTTAAAATAATAGAAATTTTTTTTATTCAAATTTTGAAAACAATACTTCAAATTAAAAACAGAAAACCATGAAAATTCGGAAAAATCAATGGAAAAATCGAGAAATATTGAAAAAAAATGAGAAAATTGGAAAAATCGTAGAAAACTCAAAAAGAATATAGAAAATTGAAAAATTGACGGAAAACTAAAAAAATATATACCAACAAGTCAAAAAATTAAAAAATTTTAAAAACGAATAAAAATATCATATAAAATGGAAGAAATCATGGTAACTGAAAAAGTGAACTGACAAATTGAAAAAATCATGAAAAAAAATTGAAAAATGAATTTTAAAAGCATAAAAAATTGAAAAAAGATCACATCAAAGTTCAAAAAATGAATCAATAATCAAAAAAAAAAACACGCAAAATTGAAAAAAATGAATCAAAAAATCGAAGAAAATTGAGAAAAATAGACGAAAAAATTCTAAAATTTGCAAAAAAATTAAAAAGTGAAGAAATAAAAAACAGAATGTTTTTGAAAAAATAAAGGAAAAAAACAAAAAATTAGGTACGAAAAGAAATCGTGAAGTTGAAAATTACAAAAAATTTACTGAAAATTGAAAAAAAATTCAAAAATATAGAAATTTCAATCATCTACTAATGGTTTTTTTGCCTTTCTAATCAGCTTGAGCATCTATATAAGTAAAATCAGAAAATCAAATTCTCCATTCCAATACAAGAACATCAAAGAATCTCATTTGTAAAACAAATTTTGTGTCAATCTCATCATACAAAAATTTCATGCATCCAAAGATATAAAATTTTAAACACGAAAAATTTATAAGCTCATTTTACCATTTTATGGAATTTTAATTCGACGAAATGCAAATAGATCGTCATAACTTGGTATTAATTAAAACCGCTTCCAAATCAATCATCTAAAATGACCACGAAGAATCGTAAAATTCAAATAAATAAGCGAGCAAACAATATTAGTTAAATTCAAACCCAATAAAACCGGTTCGATCCTGTTAAAGAGGAAACTTTTTAAAAAAATTGTAGGCATACTAATAAAAATTTTGGATAATTTGTAAGAAATAATTTTAAAAAGGAAATCAGATCTGCTTCGAAACACACATTTTTCTCATCCAAAAATCAAATAGATATTAAATAAGTAGGTATCTACTATCTACTCAAATATTTACTATTTTGACGGTTTATCATCTTCCATAGCAACGTTCCGGATTCCATTTTCCAAATTTTTTGGAAATTCAACTTTGGCATCTTTCATGTCTACAAAAGCACACATTACGAAATTACGAAGAATTTTTAAAACAGCAACAAAGCGTTGAAATTCGAATACCAAAAAATTACACGAGAAAAAAAATCCAAAACATATTAATTTTATGCGTGTTTCTCAACCAGTTAACAATTAATTTATAGAAGTGCTAAGTGGTTTGCTCGCAAACAACCGATTATCAGATTTTATGAGCAGAGATTATCGCACAAAATGATACCGAGTCGAAGATAATAACGATTTGGCGAAAAGCACATTTGTGACCACTTCAATAGCAACAAGTTCACAATAAAAAAGTATTAAGTGTCAAGTGTTCGTAAGACGCGATAGTTTCTCAAAAAAAAATCCGCGAGATGTTCCCCTCTTTTAAGGCATATTATCACAATTCGATGGGAGGACAAGAGTGGGGAGATTATTGCTATTTAATGACCTCGAAGTTCAAGATTTACTCGAGTCTTGACTACCTATTTTATTTTTCAAAAATCTGCACTTTTAAAAATGAAAAATACAAAATACCTAGGCAAAAATATTAATTTTTAAAATTTTTCCCAATATTTTGAATAAATAATTGCGAAGATTATAGAATTGCTCGTTTTACGTTCAGGAAGACGAAACAGCTTTGAAGAAGCGTCAAAGAAGTTTCGATCAACCAAACTTCGAGTTATATCATTTTTTTAAATGTGTCTATTACGCACGTTACCACGCACCATGAACCTAATTACTGACGACATAACGTCATAAGTGTCACATATTCACAAGATACTGAAGTAAATTTTTTCACATCATGTGTAATAAAAATATATCCGCGTATAAAACATTTATTATCAAGGCAAAAAAAGAATAAATTCACGTTAAGGTATTAATTATCAAAATTAACATTTCAACACGAATTTTATAATTGGACTGTGAGCATTACACTGAAGTATGAAAAAATTAAGATTTTGACAAAAATGAGAAACCTTCCAGAAAAGTTGAATCCCTTGGCCCAGAGGAGAGTACAGCTTGAAGGGCTGAAACTAGAAAAATTTTCAAAAAAACACAATTTTCACCACTTTTGGTCGTTGATATCTACTGGGAACTTCAAAGGAATTTTTTATTTTTACCAATTTTAATTCGGTCATTCAAATGCCTTAAAATCGAGCAAAAAATTTTGGTTCTATAAAATGATTTTTGAGGAAATTTTTCAAAAAATTTTCAAGCCAGTACTACCAACTGCATCGATAAGAAATTCAAGCATGTTTCATTTCAAGCTAAAGGCCTCGTCATAAAAAAGATTCCCCAGCTCAAAAAAAAAAACTCAAATTAGTAGAATTTTTGATTCTCTCTCAAAAAAAAGTTTTCAGATTGACGATTAAAACTCAATCAATATTCAAAATGATACAAAATTCTAAGAAAAAAAGTTCTATTTTTGTGTTACCAATTGCCAAGTTTAGTGAAAATGATTTTCATTTGCCTAAATTTCCAACTTTTCTAGGTAAAAATTCACTTTTACTAAAATTGGAGCCCTAGAAATTCAAATTACATACATATTACATACCTACGTCGTTTTTAGCTCCATTACGTTTTTCTTGCGTTATTTCAATTCAGGCTAATCCATTTAAAAAATTATTTTTTTTTCGAAAATGACTATTTTGAGAACTCTCAGATCTACTCTTTTTGAGCTAAGAGACTAAAATTTTTTACAACGATCTTCAATCCAAAAATGAACTTCTTTCGTGAATTTGGCCCGAAATTTTGAAATCAGTTTTTTTTCGAGCCACTTTACTACCTGTTTACTCATTTCATATTCTTAAAATCGAATTTTCGCATCTGGACGTTAATATTTCTCTAAAGAAATACGTAAAAAATTTTTAAAAACGTAGAAAATTACGACATCACATTAAAAAATCAGATATCACAGATATTCATAATTAAGTACACGCGATTACAGGTACATTAAAAACTCCATTTTACTCCGAATAATGGTAATTTACACTCCCTCTCCATCGTCGGTCTTTCGGACGTTCACATCATTCGTATGCTTATTTCTGTTTAACTGCTCGTTACCGAGATCGAGCAGTTTTGGGCCACCAACAGAAATACCAATAGCACCGAGCGGAGCTGTTATAATAATAGATAGAACGGCGATGGTGAGTACATTTTCAGCATAAGGAATGGCTTCATATAGATTATTTTTTCTGGCCATGTCTAGAGCTAATGGTCCGAGAGCAGCCTGCGAATATACGAAAAATTGTACACAAGATTTCCAAAACAAAAAACCGTCACAAAATATCCGAGATGGTTTTCAATAAGGGATTTTTGATTTTTCTCAAAATTCCTTCAAGAAATTGATTGAAAAATAAAATGAAATTGTTGGAGGTGACACCTTGCTCTCAAGATTTGAAAATTTTACCACGAATTCAAAAACATTAATCTGAGGATCGTTTCATTTTCTTTCGTGGCTCAATAAGAGCCTCGAACCTCAAAAAATCTCAAAAAATACTGATTTTTGATCAAATTTTGAAATCAGTTTGGGTGGAGGATCTCAAAAAATTGCTTATAAGGTCGCTCCATGTTTTTAAAAGTCTCCTCCCTCCTTCCCTCAAAAAATTGCTAATCTCGAAAAATTAAAAAATTTTGAAAAAAATATTGAAACGGTTTCTTTGAAAAATTAAATTTACAGTTTACTCCTCCCTTTTTTGAAACTATGCCACACATATTTAACATTTGTCTCACCTGAACCGTTGCTTTTGGTAACCAAGCCAAAGATACGAAAATGATTTCTTTAAGGTTTAATTTGGCGCCGAGTAGCATGAAACTGCATGAAATTGAACGAACCTGAACAATACAAGTAAGTGTAAGTTGATTAAAATTTATTTTCATGAATGGAAGCGAAGTAGGTAGGGGACAAAATTGAGTCAAACACTTACAATCAAACCGCAGCCTATAACTACGATTCCTTGCCAAAGTAAACCAACATCAATATTGGCGAATTTCACCTCAGTTCCAATTAATCCGAAGAACAAGGGTTGAAGAATGAGCCACATGTTGCCAAAAATATCTCCAACTGGATTCTAACGAGAAAATTAACCACCATCAGAGATGCAGCAAAAATATAAAAATATGCTGATTAGGTTCAATATGGCGGTTTACTCACGCGAGTACCAGACCAGCCTTGCCATTTCCAACAGAGGGATGCCAAGAATGATGATATTATGGCTGCTAATGGTCCAGAGCCCGAATAACCGATCATCTGGCCGCCCAGAACACATACGAGGCCACCTCCACCAACCATTATTGTTCGTTTTAGGACTAAATGATTCTGATCGACAGATAAAATATTTCAATCACACTGGACATGGAATTTCCTTGATAAAATTTTATGAAAAAAAGGTTCATAAAATCTGGGTACATATTTTATGAAAATAATAAGTACATAATTCTTCCTTTTTGGCTCCATTGTTAGGGGGGATTGAGTAAAAGTTCAAGAAATTTTAGTAAAAATTGGTAAGGTGATTTATTTTTAAAGAAATATTTCCTAAAAAAAAAAAATGCAAGCTTTCAATCCAGCGGAGACAAAGCTAAAAGACTTGAAAGTAGGATCATTTTCGAAAAAACGAGGTTTTTTGTAACTTTTGAGTAGCTTTTCATTGATTTTCTCGAATAAACAAGAAGAATATTTTCATGCTGAGCCAAGACTCAAAAGGATTTCGGTACTTTACGAGATAAAATTGAAAAAAAAAAAATGAAATTTCGGCTCTTACTCTTCCTCCTCCAGAGTTAAATTTTGCATTTGAAGTCGAAATAGGTAATTCAAAAAATGGATGAGAAATGAAAAAACAAATTTAAACAGGTACCTCACTGGAAAGTCGATACAAATGGAAATTTTTGAATTTTTGGTCCATCTACACAACCTCGAGGGTCAAATTTTACAACGTCGGAGGCTAATTTATCAATAATGTAATCAGAAACTAATTCCCTTCCCCCTCCTTACAAGCATTGAGAAAAAATTCAAGTTTTTTTATTCATTCATTTGAACTCTCCCCTCTTCCGGAGAGCAGAAAAAAGTTGAAAAAAAATTTTGAATCAAAAACCATAAGAAATGAAATGCCAAAATTTCGAACGCTGAGATTATATTTTATTCGATTTCCATGACAATTTCATTCGATTTTCGGGAAAACTATTATTCAGAAAAATATATCCGAGGATCCACTTTCAGGGGGAGTTTTTCTACTCGACAATTTGGTCATTTGGAAAAATGCATTCGAGAAATTGATCCGGAATCATTGGATAATGCTACCAACTAGGAACCTCGACCATTCCCAGCCATTCCCTTGACAGACGTGATTTCAGTTTCTACACCTTAAAAATCATGGACCTTTTGGATGCCAATTTCTGCTTCCTACGAAGAGATTGAAAAATTACAGATTGCAAATCGAACGATTTTTTTATTCCCATAAAAATTAAATTGCAGACTCAAACACCTCAAAATCAGTTCAAACAATTATTTTTGGCCAATCAAGAATAATTTTTGATGAAATTTTTCAAAAAATTATCATGACTGTACCGCCAACTGTATTGTGATTTACCCAATTTTCATAAAATTTCAGTTGGCAGCACTGCTTCAAAAAATTATTTTAAATTGATTTAAATGTCAAAAAAAAATTGGCTTACTTTTTAAACCACTAAAAATCAATTTGAATTTTTGGAAATTTCTAAAATCAAAATGCAGTTGGCAACACTGCCATAAAACGTAGAAAAAACTTCATTAAAAATTAGTTTAGGTGCTCAAAAATAATTTTTGGGTTGATTTTGAAGCGCCTGAGAAAGAATTGAATTTGATATTTAAAAAACTTTAAATTCGTAATAATATGCAACTTTTTAACCCCCCCCCCTCCATGAAAGTGGGTAAAAAATAATATCCAATTTCAATGAAAATGGATTTAAAAAATTGAATCGTAGTTTTTTTTAAGGTCTGACCAAAATCTTCAACAGGTGACCGTGCGAATAAAAAATTTGCAAAAACTCGGTGTTTTTCCTAAAATGCCCCGAATTTATTTGAGATCACCAAGATTTTTTTTCGAGCTGAGGGCAGGGCTTAAAAAATTTTTGGGGTCTCCCACCCCACTTGGAAAATATTTTTTGTAAAATCTCCAACAAACGGGATTAAAATTACTAATCGGGAAAAATTAGGCAACTTATTTGACACACAAGCATTTGCCTAATCCGGTCCTAATCATAAAGCTATTCACCGATTTATTCAAAATATTCGACCAAGAAAAATTTGTGATTCAACCCCACAGATTGTATAGATTCTTAATCATAAATAATTTTTTTTAAGTGATTTTTTTACCTCATCACGATGAGGAATACAAGCTGAAATGAAACCCCATCCTAATCCAACGACCAACCCAATCAGGACTTCGATAGGACCTTGTATAATATTCGATAAAAGACTACCTGGACCATGCATAAAAGAAAAATTCATTAGAAATAAAATTCGAATCAACGAATACGTACAGGAAAACTGCATTTGAGTCACCTTTGACCACATACTTTTAGAAAAGAGCATGTTCAAAACCACACCGAAGCCAGAAATCGAAGTAATATTATCAATAGTTGAGGCAGCAATGACCAACGTAGATATTCCTTTATTTTCACCGTAGCCTTTTTCTTTGAGTATCAATAAAGAAGGTACCACGACAGCAGGACTGACTGAGGCTAACGTGAAACTATAAACAATTACCCATTAATATTCCAACTTTACAAGGTTATTTCATTCTCAATTAGTAGACATTTACCCGAGCAGCACTCCCCATATCCACGACATACCCATAACCAAACAGGATACTGCTGCAATTCCAGCTGTTTCTACGAGGCAAGGAATCAAAGCCAACCGAGCAACGACGAAACTGAGTCTTTTAAGAGCTGAAGCATCTAAACCCAAACCAGCTTTCAGTAATATCACCCCCAATGATATAGATCTGAAAAATTATTTTAAAATCGTCAAATAAAATGATAACACGATCAGTAAATCGAATCTGTCTGCATTTGGCACAGAAAATGTCATTTTTTTACGAGATAGATACCTTATGTTCACAACTATTTCCGTATAGACGCCAGTTAAATGGAAGAAACCGCTATTTCTCAGGGCTATTCCACATAGCAACATTCCCAGTAAAGGTGGCAAGCGCAAAAATGAAATTACCCATCCGCAAAATTGACTCAGAATCATTAATGCCATCAATATGAAGAGTTGCCCTCTTGGTGGCTCGACTTCTTCACGAAGTATGGTGTATAGAAGGGCCCATGTCAGTAATGCCCCAATTAGCAAGGTGACATAATTGATCCCTTTTGGACTATCTCCGCACGGATTTTCGAGAAGTCTGATCAAATAGCTGAAACGAGAGATTCTCGGTGAATCTGTTTGTACGTGTAAGATGGTTTGATGTTAGAGAATGGAAAGAAATTTTATAGATGGAGTGTTTAGCAAATAACCTAGATTTTCGAGAGGAATTGGCAATATGGATATTTTTTTCCAAGAATTTGAACTACTTACACTCGAATTTGTGAAAATTGAAATTACTTTTCGAAGTAAAAGTATGATTGTCGATCTAAGATTTTAAATTAATACCAAGCGACTTGAGCTTTAAAATTTTCAATGGTATTTGATGAAACGCAAAAATTGTGGAATTTTCACAAAAAAATATTGATCGAAAAACAATTTTTTTGAAAGGAGGCAAAAATTTGTAAAAATCTCAAAAAAAATTGTTCGAATTACCCAACAATGATGAAATCTTCGTAAAATAAAACATCATATCTATAAAATGTTCAAAATCCCCCCCCCCCCAAAAAAAAAACTATTAAAATTTTATAAAAATGTCGTAGGTAGGTGTTGGAATGTTAAAAAAAAATTAATCAGCATTCAAAAAAATAACGTAAAAATCAACAAAACTTCGTAAAATTTATATAAAGTTATGAAAATTGTTTGATTTGCGAAGAAAATTGGTAAAACAAAAAAAAACAAAACCATCAAAGTATTCTCAGAAATTAAATAATTTCTTGGCCGCTGCTTTTCCACCAAAATTCGATATTTCTTTTTTAGATCATGTCATTCCCTCTTCATCTTTTTGGTTCAAATCTCCTTCCACAGTTTATTCATTTTTTTTGCAGAACTTTTTTGACAGAGGTTACAATTCGATCATTTTTTCTAAAACGGCTACTTGAATTTTAATGTTTTTTTTTTTTCATTTTTGGGAATTGAAAATCACGTTTTCCAGTTTTCCCCTTTTTGTTTTCTCTATTTTTTAGCCGAAATTGTTTAAATAAATCACTTAGGTATTTCTATTTCTCATGTATAAATCAGTTAAAATTATCGAAAATCACTGGAAAACAATCAGAATTGGAGCACAGTAATAAAGCAGTGAAAAATTTAATGAAAGCAAACAGTGAAAAAATGCAAGAAAATTAGTGAAAATTCACTGAAAAGGTCAGTGAAATAATTATCTAAAATTTGTTTTTTTCTGAAAAAATCAGGAAAATTCTTTAAAAATTAGCAAAAATGCAATGAAAAATTTAAAAATTGTCGATTTTTTGTGCTGCAATTCCAATTGTTTTTCAGTGACTTTTCACTGATTCGAAATGAAAGAGTTTTTTCACTCCCTTTTGACACCTGGATCGAGTAAGAATGTCCGAAAAATCGTTTATTCGAAAATTCAATTAATTTTTCTGGCATTTGAAATTATTTTTCTGTACAATATCTATTTACAAAATAATATTTTCAATAGTTTTGATCATGTTTACAATTTTTCTCGGTAAATCTGACTAAATTATAACCAACCAAAGTTGCCACATTAAGAGAAGAGGGGACAGGAAGTTGAAAAATCAAACAATTTAGACTGAAATCGACTTTTTCTCGATTTTTAAAGATTTTCAAAGAAATCAGCCGATTTGGAAAATTGTAAAATTCCAACTATTTTTCAATTTTGACAATGTAAATAATTTCACTTTTTTTATGGTTTCAAAAAATTCAACTGAGACATTTCAAACATTTTTACGATATCATAATTGCAATCTTTTCATTTAAAAAAACTCCAACGATCATTTCAACAATTTTTGAATCTTTTGCAATTTTTTTCTTCGTATTTTCTTACGTAAGTAATGTTTGAGATACATAGATTTTGTGATTAAAATTGGCAAAAATTACACAGTTTTTACAATTTTTTGAGTAGTCCTGAATTCCTAACACCCCTCCCCCTTTATTGATTTCTGCCACAGTTTCAAAATAAAGTAGCAACTTTTGTACAATTCGATTTTTCCAGATAAATCGATTTTTCATTCTTTTTAGGGTATGAGAAGTGTGATTTGAGCTTGAAAAAAAGCAACATGTGGAATTGTGGAATGTACTTTTTCATTTCACAGCAAAGAATGTGAATTAAGAAGGTACTAATCGTGAGTCACCTGTTTTGTATTTACATCAATATCAAGACCAGAATCTAAATTATTAAAGCAAATAAACCAATTAGATTTATCTACATTTTCGACCGAACTCGTCAGAAAAAAAATTCTACAAGAGCGAAAATGGATACCGAAGTGATAAAATTTAATGCAATTTCGAGACATTCAAAATGAAACCATGAAATTGATTGACTAAGATGAAATTGTACTCACTTCTTAGACTGAGCGTTGCTCACACTCACATCGTCAGAATTCCCATTATTTCGAGCTTTTTTGGATAATTCAATACTGGCACCTTTCTCGCTATCGTCTTCCGATTCCGAATCAGACATTGGAAAAAAAATATCACGAAATTACACACACAATTTAAATCGAGCAACGATAGAATGCGAATAATGAACACGAATAATTAGAAATGAACGTTTAACAACCGGTTTTAATGGTCTCATGTAGTTACATCGATTAATAATAAAAATTTTATCAACCGGCAGAATTAAAAACACTGTGTTGGTCGAAATGTTGATCTAATATCGAACACTCTACTGAAGCACAAGCCGGCAAACGGCAAACAACGCGAGTATTTTAGATGTGTCATGCTGTCATGTGCCAGTTGTGCCATAACAGTGATGACGTAATGTCAAACACATGTTCGAATATGTATTTCAACTCGAACCCAGCAGTGCATTAATTTCGAAGGTGTTTTAGATCAGTTTAGCAAAATATACGAACTGAAATTTACCTACGTCTAATTAAAACGTATTTTTTTAGAAAGACATATTTTGTAGGTAGGTGAGTAGGTATTTTTACGTGAATAGAGCAGAGAAAATCCATGGAAATCACACGAATTCATAATTTTAATAACACTGTGTTTTCAACGAGTTTTATCTTTCATCGAAATAATTTTTTTGTTTAAAAAATCCATTAAAGGACACAATTTTTTTGAATTTTTTTTTATCAAAGTACCGTGTTTCTTCAACTAAAAGATCAACATTTCGAAAAAAGATTGGAAGAAAAATCAATTTCAGCAAAAAAAAAAAAAACATATCGTTCTTACCATTTGCATTAAATTTCATGATTGAAATGAATGAAACAGTCGAAAAAATTATTAAGTACCAACACCAACTACAGACAAAATTAAACTAGATGGAAGTTTTTAAAGCTCGAAATCGTGTAAAATAAGATAATCATTTATCAAGTGTTAATTGAGCGCAAAATACACATCCCACGTGTTTTTTATCGTTTAGGTGTGATTTACGATATTTTCTCATCTTTGAGTCGATTTTTTAGGAAGTAGAAAATGAACAAAGCGAGCTAAAAAAAAATATATGACATGGTTTACTCATTTGATAGGTCATTATGTGTACGAATGACGTCACAGGCATGTCATAAGTATAGCTTTAGATGCATAGCCATCTATTATTTATGAGCTTTCCAATCAAGTTTTGATTATTTTTTGTTTATTTTCACATTTCACGAGGAAAAAAATGAATTGAGGAATTAAATTAAAATCGACCTCCATATTTGAAGCCACGATGATAAAAAAAGCACAGGTCGATATTTTTAGGCTTTTGAAGTGATGTTAAAAGTTTAAGGGTGATTTTTACAGGAGGAAAAAATTCCATCACTCCAAGAATTTTTCAAAACTTGATTTGTTCACACTTTTTAATCAATTTTTTAAGCAAAGGAGGAATAGAACATATTAAATTAGACATTAGAGCGTAAAATTTCCTTTCAGTGCAATTAATTTTTCTCTTTGAATTTTTCGCTTTCGATATTTTAGTTCAAAGTTGAAAGTTCAATTTCTTTTTTTTTTCTATTGAAAATATCTCAAACAATGAGCCTTCTAGGAGAAAACTAATTGGACACAGCAGGGAAAAATTTGATGTTCAACGATTCGAGGCTTCACTCGCTTTTTTGTGGGTGGGGGGCTGATTATCTGGAAAAATATATTTTTTGTAATGAACCACATTTTCAATATTTCTTTTTTTGAAAAAAAAAATGGATTATGTCAAAGGCCAGCAAATAAACAAGTTTCCTGTGTAGGTATCAGATTTTTTTTATGAGTAATTGAGATTTTTTTAAAAGAATTTGTTTCATATTTTAAATATAATTTTGACCCTTGGAGTTGAATGATTTTTTGACCAAAGCGTTTTGAAAATGAATACAATCTAAATTGTAGAACATAAAATTCCCTTTCTGTAGAGTCCAATTTTTTTTTTCATCAGGGGGCTTAGTTTTTCATATATTTACCATAAAAAAAACAAATTGTACTTTCAACTTTCAACTAAAATGTCTCGAAAGCAAAGCCTTCTGAGAAAAAATAATTGAACTTTACAAAAAGCAAATTTTACGCTCCAAATTTTTGTTCCACTCATTTTTTTCGTTGAATCCTTTTTTTTATTCAAAAAATTAACTTCAAGTGACAAAAGTGTTCAAAAAGTGTAAAAGAATTGTTCTACGAAAAATTTAAAACATGAAAAATCCTTGGGTGATCAAATTTTTTTCTTGATCAACACGAAAAATACAAAATAGGTAGGTACCCTAAAAAAACCTTCAAACTGCACTTTTTTACGTCAACTTGAGTTATTATAACTTATAATTTATAGAATTAATTATTTTCATTTTAAAAATTTTTTTTGAGAATTGCATGAAATTTTAAAACTATTTATTTCAATTATGGATTTTTTTGTGAAAGTTGAAATTTTTGTACTTGGTAATTTTTTTTATGAATTTTATGAAGTTACAAATAGAAGAATTTTTTCATTTTCAAGAGTCTACCAATACTTTCATGCTGTCAAATATTTTAAAAAATTTTTTATCAGAATTCAAAATTTTTCATTACCAGATGTAGGATTACTTTTCAAGAATATTCCACATTTTCGCAGGGTTTTCTATTTATTTTTTCATCCCAAAATTTCGTTATTTAGGTTTTTTCGATTCAAATTTGCAAATTTGAAATTTTTTTCATGAAAATGATTTTTTTTTAGAAGACTAAGTACTTAGTGACAAATCTCAACATTTTTCAATTTGATTATCGATTGCACGAATACGATCTCACTAAATTGAATGATGAAAGTAAATCAATGAAAATTGTAATTCATTCGTTCTATCAAATAAACAAATACCTACGATAACACGATTACGAATAATTCGTCTGCCCATAACAAAGGTCAACAGAGAATATTTCGTGGTGAACTTTCACACGAAAATAAACACGAACGATGTATAATTGCACGAGTTATTTCGCCAATTCATTTTATTCCGCTTTCTGCTCATTCAAGCAAACAGTTCGGCGAAAAGAATTAATACCGACGAATAGTTCAGTTCTAATTAATGAATCTAAGTACGAGTACCGAATTTCAACGTAATTAATCGCGAAAATCGAATTGGAAAAATAATTCAAAAAATTACATACCTTCTGTTTCTGCTGCAGCATCGGGCGTCGCAGAGGTTCCATATGTTTTCGCATCCCATTCCAAAAGGGCCCCCCTTTCTTCGTATGAAAAATCTGCATCGAACATTTTCAGATACGAAGAGAAATGAGTGCGTAGAACTAACCGTCAAATTCTTTGGCTATGAATTAAGAAAGCCATCTGTAACAACACGTGCATATGTACGGTGAACTTTAGAAATAGGTAATCGTAAAATCGCGAACTATGAGAACAATACGGGAAATAAACGAGGTGAAAATGGAGAAAGAAAACGAGTAAGGTGTTCTATTTTTACGAAATGATTTATGAGCATCCGATTTTAATAATGTACAAAGTAATAATACGCAGGTATGGCGCGAGAATTATCTTATCAGTTTTAATTTATAATGGTTTTGGATACGATTGATGAAATTACTTCATTTTTCGTGTATCTACGTTTCTTCATTGTAGTGACCTTGAGTCGATGAAGAAATTTCTCAAAATTAACTCTGAAATACCTTCGAAACCTTCGCAAATATCCTGCCACCAAAAATCTACAAATTGGACTACGAATACGAACTAACCTTCAAAATAAATTCCGTAAAAAATTGTAAAATTCATTTTAACAATTTTTCTAAAACTCAATGTACCTAACTTTACATTTTAATTTTTGAACATGATTTCAAACTTAATTTTTCTCAAAGTTGATTTTGATTTTTACGGGGTATACTTTTACGTTCGACAGTTCAAGTAAAATCTAGTTACCCAAGGTCTCGCCAAAAAGGTCAGAGGTCAAGTAAGTCCTCAAAAATTTTTTTTAGAAATAATCATATTCTTATTCTGAAATTATTCTCCAAAATCGCAATTCTTTAACCACTTTTTTGTGCCGGAGGGGTAGTATTTTTCTTACTCAACTCTGTCATTCATTCGTAAAAATTTATTATCAGGTCTGAAAAAAATCAACTAATATTTTTGAACTCTTTGAATCTTTTTCAACATTTTTCTCAACCCTGAAACAAATTTTTTCAGTTGCTATTTATTAATTGTTTCTAAAATTTCTTACAATAGTGATTTTTTAAATTTTCTTTTTCCATTTCAGAATTTTTCTCGAAATTTTTTCACTCACGGTCTCACGGTTATTTCCCCAAAAATGCTTTTTTCAACTCTTTAAATTTTTTCTCGCCGTATTTTTCAACGCTAAATTTTTTCTCAAACATTCTTCAGCTCTCAAATTTAAAAATTTTCCAACTTGAGTAAATTTTTTCTGAAATCTTAAAATTTTATAGGTACGTATTCCATTTTTCTTTCAATTTCTTCATATATTTTTTCAATAATTTGATGCTCTCTTAATCTTGACAGTCTTGAAAAAAAATTCATCCTTTCGTGACTTTTCTATTTTAGAAATTTTAAGACTGGAAAATATTTTAGAATTTGAGAAAAATCAAGAGAGGGGGTAAATTTCAAATTAATCCCTTTCACCGATCTTTCAGCCAAAAATCATCAATTTTTTTCTGAAAAACTGGGAATTTATTGAGGAATCGGTAATTTTTGACTCGAAAATTGGTTAAAAATTCATCAATTTTGAACATGAAAAGATAAGGACAAAATTCAGAGTCAAATAAACAAAGTACCAAAATTGAAAAAAAAAAAAGGTGAAACTTCAGGGAAGATATAATTGAAATGAAAAATTTTACCAATGAAAAAAATTTACTAAATTAACATTGAAGATCTATCTATGTTACCAACATCTCTTAAATAGTTTGTTTGGACTGGAGCAAGAATGATCATCGAATTGAAAAAAAAATCAGAATATAAGATTTGAAAAAATGAATAAATTAATTAATCGCATTCAAAAAGAATTTTGAAAAAATCTGAACTCTGATTTGGAGAAAATAATGAAAGCTTGGATTTTGAAAAAATATAGCTGCAATGCGAAAAGTAAACTCTTATCCTGGTACATGCTTAATGAAGATACCAAATTCAAATTTAAATTTAAATCTGGGTCAAAATTCGAAAATATACATTTTCAAAAATTGATTAGGTACCGATTGTCATAAACTTTTAAAACTGACTAAAAAAAAAATTAAAAATACATTAAATTTTGGAAATTGATAAAAACTGTCATAATTAAATATTACGCAAACTATCATAAAAATTTAATCAAAACTTCTTGAATTTTCATCCATTGGGGAAATTCTTTGTTTTTTAAATTTTCAGACCAATCTACTTCTAGAATTTTTTTAATCGATTTTTTCTCAATTTTGTTCACCTTTCCAAAACAATCATAAAAACTTTTCGAAAAAAATTACTAGGTGCCTAATAAATTATACGAAAATTTACCTAACGAAAGAAGCACGGAGAAACACCTTCTTTAGACTGCCATATGTATAGAAAATTGCATAATTACAGCGCCTTTCCTATCATCACCTTACTCCCTATTTTACAAACCGTCCATTTTCAGACAACCTTGTTAATGCCAGAAATTATACCAGCTAAAGTAAAAAAAAAAAGTCGTTTTTGTACCCTGTATTTATAAAATATCAATTCATTACTTATGCAAATGTTTTCACCCTTTAAAAATAAAATTTTAGTTCAGCAGTTTGTTGATGATTCCTGAGCATTAATTAGTCGCATTGAATTTTCCAACGATATAAACAAATTATAAAATTTTCGGTCAAATTTTCTTCGTAATGATTTTATTTTTAAAAAAAGTAGGCCTTCGGTTTGAAATATTTCGACGGCGATTTATCATCAAAATACGACATTAATTACGTTAATAATTGAAAATATTTCGTGGAAAATAAAAGCAAAATATCTGGGTGGTTTTGAAATATTCAAAAATGCTTCTCGCCAGTTCAATCAATCAAACGATTGAGTCCATAAATCAGCTACTAACATCGATGGGTATACGTTCGAGGAAAAAAGAAACCATGAAACGAGAGATGATTTACTATGTGACCACGTTAATCAACGAAAGTGGAATAAAAGTATCCAAAGACCAGCTCGACACCACAAAAATCTGGAGATTAATCATAATAGCGATTTTCCTGCTCTCGGGAGGCCTATCCACAGTCATGTTTTCCATCTTGAATCACGAAGATTTCTACAAATTCGTCAGTCCGGTGCCCTGCACAGCGGCCATTATAATCTGCAGTTGCGGAATTCTTACCTTATTCGTCTACCGGAGTAAAATTAGCGACATGTTGTACGCGATGGATACGAATTTGTACACTTATCCGGACGAAGATCAGATCCAAATGCAATACTCCTGGTACCTGGAAGAAGGAAAAGTAACCAAGATAATGACCGGGGTTTTGTGCATCGAGATTTTAAGCGTGATTGTGATTTTCTTACCTATCATTGGAGAGCTCATAATGTATCGCCGAATCAGCACCTTTGTTTATCCGGCTTGGACTCCTTGGAATACAGATGATCTCCAATCTGAACTGATCATGGCTGGGATGCAGATGGTGCAGTCGTTCTGTGGTCTTTGGTTTTATCATATTGTTGTAATGGCTACTTCGTTGGCGGTGTTTGAGTTTCTAAGGCAGTACGAGAGATTGACTGCGGCTTGTTTGTCCCTCAAACGTCGAACTGATGAAAATACGAAGCCTAATGAGAGAAATGCCAAGTATCATGCACTGATGAGAGCAAATATCGTGCATTGTATTAAACATCATCAAATATTACATAGGTTGGTGTAGGTATATTGATCTGTGATAAGATATGAGATTCTGACTGGAATTTTTTGACGATTTGTTGCCTTTTTTTTTTTTAGGAATTTCCAAAAAGTCAAGATATGGTTTTCGGTTTTTTACTCTTGCGAGTTGGCCGTCTGCATGGTATCCTTTGCTTTTGTGTTGTATGTTTTGATAAATGTGAGAGCTCGTTCCAAGTGAATTCAGCAGGTATAAGTTATTTTGATGATTAAATTAATCGTTCGTATTGCAGGCGACAAGTTTGGCCAAAGTACTGAATTTCATGGGCGTTACGGTGGTCATCAATATGAATTTTTTGACGAGATGTTTTGCTGGAGAAATATTCGCAGATTTAGTAAGTTACATAATAAAAAATAAGTCGTTGAACAGGGTGATCTTCATATCGATTGCGAGAAGTTGACTTGATTCGAGTGTGGTATCTGTCAAGTTAATGTAGTTGCCTAAACAGTGCCTGCAGACTGATCCATTTTTTACGACCGATGCTGATTTTTTATAAAATTATTATCAAAATAAAAATATTTTTATGGATGAAATTCGATCATTAGGTATTTTTGAAAGGAAATGATAAAATTTCTAGGGAATATAATATTTCATCAAAAGATCCTTTCCTAATAAAGGTCCAAAATGGCCCTTGACCCAGAATTGGTCAAAATTGACCCAAAATGTTACTTATGGTCTAGAAAAATTCCCAAAATTTTTTTTGACCCCCCTACCTCCATCCCTTTCAGAATTATCGCACTTTCAATGTCACATAATACCACATCACTGGAAGAGGTGGGCAAGAAAATTTGAATTTTCACAGATTACCTTGCTGGGTAGCACGAGTGAGATTTTTTTGAATTTTTTTTGTTCACATTTTCCCATTTTTCATCACATTGAAATTTTCAAGAAAATTTCAAAGAAATTGGGGGAAGCCATGACTGGAAATTTTTTTATTATTTCTGCCTAGTGGTCATGCATCACATTTTTTTTGGACTCTGAAATTGGGTACAACATGGTCAAAAAAAAATCAAAACCAAAAAGAAACATAATTATGATTTTTGACTGCTTATTTGTAATAAGCAAGGTATCCCAAATTAGAGTAGAATTTCGAATCAAAATATGTAAGTCATTAAAAAATTCCATTTCTAAAATTTCAAGGGCCATAGTGCATTTTTTGAATTTTGGCGAATTTTTGAAATTTCAAAATTACTTCATCGTCCTGTAAATCATGAAAATTTGTCCTGATCAACGAAAACAAACTGAAATTTGATAAACACCCTATTTTCGAACTCCTAAATCGACTGAAAGTGACTTTTTGACCCTTATTGGGAAAGACTCTAACTCTATAGAAAATTCTCAAATTTGAAATTTCTCCTACCGGAATACAATAATTTTATTTTTGAACTTCAAAAATGAATTTCTAACATTATTTTTATAAAAATTCAGCAAAAATATTTTAAAAAATTGGACAAAAATTATATTTTTTATATCGAGTATCTATCAAACTATTAAACATGAACTTTTTCTGGAACTTGAATTTCAAATTTTTAACTGTAGGTAATACAAAAAAAAAAGTAGTGAAGATGTAGGAGGAGAGAGAATGAACGTATTATTTTGGACAAAATTTGAATTAAAATTCAGAAAGATTTTTCAAGCTTAAATTTTTTATGAGAATTTAATTGTAAGTTTTTTATGCCAATAAGTAGGTAAACTACCCTTATTTAATTTTTTATGGAAAATTTTGAAAAAAAAAAATCATTTTTGAAATAATTTCTGATAGAAATCTAAAACGCCATTTTTCATCTAAAATTTTAATTTTTTTTTTAATGAAATTCAATAAAAAATTTGGCATTGAAATTTAACCGGTGAAATCTGCCTAATACATGAGTAGGTACCTACACTAACGAAATTATTTTGATCAAATTTTGTATAAAATTTATGAAGACCATTGAACCATGAGAATTTACAGAAAACATACTTTGATTACCTAATTGAGAGATAAATTTCGCATTAAATTAAATTTCAGAAGGGAGAGCATGAGATTTAAAAATGAATCAATTTTTATGCACTTCAAATTGTTTTATGGAATTCAATTGAATTTTTTTCTCTACAAAAATTATTCACGTCTCTTCCCCCTTCATTTCCAAAAGAAAAAAAAACGAAAAGGGTGAAATAATTTTGAATAGCGTTATTAAAGTTGATTTGAATGCAATTTTTCAATCCTCCCCTCTCTTTCGAAATTTTAACAAAATTTCAATTTTTCAGAATTTTTAGGCTTGGAAATTTTAAAAGCAAATTCTAATTTTTCCTGAAAATGACTGAAAATTCAAGTTTTTTGGTGAAAATTTTGCAAAATTTTCTTTATTAAAGTTCAACTGTTCCTTCAAGGTGAAAAGTTCGAAAGATAAATATGTAGCATGGAGGGAAGGGTACTGCCATAATCGAGTACCTACTACCTACTTGAGATATAAATTTCGCTTCAAATTTTGAAAAAAATATGTATCTAAAAAGTTAATTTCTCATTACAATCCAGATTTTTTTCGCCCTGAAATTTCCTATCATCAAAATTGAACCAAAAATTTTTAGCTTAAAAATTCATTTATCAAAGGAAATCATCAGCTGAAAATTTGAAAAAAAATTCCAGGTGAAAATTCAGCTTTCTTGAGAAGAAAAAAACAATTTTTGAAAGAAAATTCAGAAATCAGTAGGTACCAAATTTTCTTAATGAAAACTTTTTTTCACAAGAATTTGGGGGAGTGGGGGGAGGATAGTAAAAGTGTAAAAATACTCAAAAGATGGATAGTGGATGAAAGGAGCTGGATTACCACAATTAATTTGGGGAAAATGTTTTTTAAAAAAAAATTCATAGAAAACAATTTTCTATTAAAATCCAGAAAATTAATCAAACTTCAAACTTTTCTTACTGAAATTCAATTGAGAACGTTCGGCTGAAAATTTCTTGAATTGAAATTCAATGTCAAGTCCCTATATTATTCACATTAATGTATTTCTGATTTCTCAATAATTTCTATTCATCGAGTTGAGAATTCATCATCGAGAATTTATTGCATCACGTTTCAGCATATCGCACTTATCGCAGTTATCGCACAATTTTGAATTTCAATTTCAGAAGAAGCGAGTGGTATACCTATTACCTACCTATTCAATTATTAGGTATCGATTATCGACATCGATATATTTATCATTGAAATGACGCACTAGACATTTCTATTGAATGGCGTCAACGTCACTTGGTTTCAACAAGACTTGATCAAACTAGTTTGGAAATGAGAACTTCGTAGAGGCTTCATTCCGATGACTCATAAATCAAGCCTTTTGTCAATGCCTTTCTCAATTCAGGGGTTCTTAACCCAAAAAACATTTTTAATTCCGAGAAATACCGAAGAAAGTTTTGAATGTTCAACTCAAATTTCATCAGTCACAAAATGTCCACATGCACACATATATGTAGATCATCCGGCTAAAAACTCGAAATTATTCTGACCTATCTTTATATTCTTACCATTTTCCTTTTTCTTCGATAGAACGACAACCTCGCTTATGCACTGTTTTCTGAAATCGACTGGTGCGAGCTCAGCACCGAGAATCAACGATTGCTGGTCATATTTCATCGAATGGCTTGTCGTCCTCATCGTTTATACGGATTGCGAATATTCGAAGCAACTCGAAGAACATTCGCGCAGATAATTCGCTCGACATATTCCTCGTTCAATTTATTAAACATGATGTTGAAGAAACGCATTTAAATTACAATATCCATAGAGGACCTTGATCTTAGGTTGATTTCTGTAAGATTTTATACCGATTATGCAGTTCAAAAAATATAAACTTACTACTTGCAGAGAACTTATTTTCAAAATATTATTGCTTTATGTCAAAAACAATTTAGAGTTTTCTGAAGAAGTTTTCCAACTTTAGATTTTTTCTTCTTGATTTTTTAACTCAAATTTTTTTCAGAATTTTCTCAACTGAAATTATTTTTTCTGACCTAATTTTCTCCAATAAAATTTTTTCTGAAGTATTTTTCCATCGTTGAACTCGCATTTTTTTTTAAAAGAATGATATCTGACGTTATAAAAATTTCGAAAAAAAATTCGAATTGAAAAAATCACGATCAAAAAATTTGAATGTGGAAAAATTCTTTAAGAAAAAATTTCAATTGAGAAAATTACAAGAAAAAAACATTGTCTGTGAAAAAATTACTTGAGAAAATAAAATTCCGACTTGTATTTTACTCTCATTCTATATGTAAGAGTACAGGGGTCCACAATTTTGACCAAAATTCAATGAAAGGTAAAAAGTGAAAGAAACATATTGATTTTTACTAATTCGGAAGCGCTGACTTCGATTATATTCTGATCCGACACTTCTCTCCCTCCCTAGTAATATTTTTTGAGCCGAAACAAAAATGAATTAGGTGCAAAATTATATCACGAATGAAATCCATAGTAAAAAACGACGTATATTTAAAAATTAATGAATATCAGTGTTAAATCTTAATACTGAATAATTAACTGGTTACTGGTTGTCATTGTGCTGCTTGTACTGTTGGTATTCCAGAATAAGTAAAAGTACCTAAGTATAATTTATGCTAAGGTAGGTCGAAAAACTAAAATTTTTTAAAACAATCTCCCGCTAAAATTATAGTTGTAGGCTGGGAAAACCAGAAAAATTGATAAAAATCAAGTTTAGAGCTTATTAAGTAACCATCTTGGCCAAAAATATCAACAAAAAAAATGTTTTGCACTTTTTTCTTAATCGTAGAAATTTTTAAAAAGCTATAAAACACAAACTTGTTCAAAAAAATAGTGGTTTTAGGTTCCGATAACAGACAATGAATAAGCTTTAAAATTGATTTTAACGGATTTAGATTGGTTTTACAATTTTCTAAAATTTTTGAAAATGTTAATTTTTCACAATTTCTGAAGAATCGAAAGCTTTTGCGCGATTGAAAGATATGAAATGATTTTGTAATTTTCTCCATTTTTCTAGTTTTCCTAGCTTGCAGATTTCGCGGAAGGGGATATGTTTTCAAAAATCGAAAATTTTAGTTTTTAGGTTCAACCTAAATCCTAATATTAATGTTTCCCAATAGGTACATGCATAATTTAAATAACAACAGAGGCGAAGCTAGCATGCAAGATTGTAAACTCAGTTTATATCATGATGCTGGAAAAAATAAATATAGATAATTATTTATATTAAAAATCAAATATTTTGTTCTTAGGCCACCAAAAATTTTTCTTCTACTGCCGAGAAAAATTTTCTCTAGGAAATTTTGTTTGGGTCGAGGCAATTTAAATTACTTTCGAGTTGATTCCGAGGTTGAGTTTCATCTATTCTCTCAAATGGAAACTTTTTTTACACAAATAAGAGAGCTTTTAAACTTATATTAGTTTTTTCTCTAGTTTCATCTGTGATTTTAAGTTGGATTAGGTAACTAATGTATGAATATATACACATAGGTACTCGTGTTTATAAATAAATATCAATATCAATATTGAGTACCTATTATTAATAGGTAGGTAGTAGGTACTACATTCCTTTGACGTTAACTGCGATACATATTTCTGAAATACTGGCTTAGGTATATCGTTGGCAATCCCGGACGATCGTTTCCCAACATGCATTTCATTACTTAAGCTAAAAATAAATAACATCATTTATAGATGATGGTCATGCATTAAACATAATTAATGAGAGATTATAAAGCATGTTGAAATGAACCCCAAGCAAAAAAGTATGAAAAGGGTCTGTCCAAATAAGGGGTGAATTTGGCCCCCGCTCCGATTTTCACTCTAACCCCCTTAAGTGGTGCCCCTGGATGTAAAAACATTCTAAAAAAAATGTTGACCCCCAAGCCCCTCCCTTTCGGAGATATGGCCATTTTATTGGCTGATTTTCAAGAATTTTTAATTCCAACGGAAGTGAACGAAATTTTCTGTTGTTTGGCACTAAGTTACATTTCGTAGAGGTGTATTTATAAAAATTTTTTCAAAAATTTTGGTGCACTTCTTCGTATCTTTTCGGCTATTGGAAGTTTTCAATCTTAAAAAACAGCATATAAGCGAATAGCGACCAACTTGGAAAAATCACTAAAAAAACACGTTTTTTTATGTAGAATTTTGCTGTGCATTCGGTTTTGGCCGATTCTTTGAACTAAGGGCCGAAAAATGCGAAAAACCGTACAGAAACGTTGTTATTTTAGCAGATTTTTCAAATTTTTAGCGTTTTATACAGAAAAAAAAGGTCAAATGAAAAAACCAATACCATATTCGTGTTCAGCAGGTCAAAATACCCCGATAGACACCCTTTTTGCAAGCGTTTTGCTTGCATTTTCAAAATTGACTTTTTTCACTGATTTTTCATGATGAAAAAGCTGAAAAGGGGTGATTTTCGAACCCCGAGAGAAACAAACGCGAAAAGAGTGTTAATCGGGGTATTTTGACCCACTGAACACGAATACGGGATGGTAAAATTTACCAAACCATTCATTCAACAAAAAATTTCTATAATTTTAAAAATTTTCATCGAAAAGTGAATAAAAAAATTGCGCTGTATTTGTAAATTCGAAAATTTCGCCCAATTAAAAATATTCTCTCTTAAATAATTCAAATTTATTGTTGAAAAATCCAAAGTTTTGTGTCTTTATCAAAAAATTTTCAAATACTTGGAGTACATAATAGAAAAAAAATTCAAAATTTGACTGGAAAAGGTAAAAAATATAGAGGTTGAAATTTACCGAACCACATTCAATAATTGAAAATTCCAATTGGAAACTCCCAAACCTTGAGAATTTGCATTAAAAAAATACCGTATACTGTATTGTAAATTTGAAAATTTTACCTAAGTAATTAAAAAGTCCTCACTCAGCAATTTTTTTTGAAAAATTCAGAATTTGGTCAAAAAAAGACGACTTGTGACTTTTTTTCTACTAAAATTTTGTTTTCAGCTTATAAAATTTGAAAAACTAAAATTTTGGAGCTGGTATTTGGAAATGAAACTGGAACTGAAACTGAAACTAATACCATTTCAGTTTTTCATCATTGCTAATTAAAAATCCGCTTTTACGTGTTTTGGATTGTACACCGATGCAAGGAAGCACTGCTTCTTATTAATCCTTTTTTGACGGAATAATAACATTTTTGTTTTTTAAAAACTAATTGTTTATTGAAGTTGAATAAGAATGCTCAAAATTGGAGAAAATGATACATTTAGTTGAACGAAGAAAAAAATCTAGGTACCTACTAAGCAGGTATTTATGCATTTTTTCTTTGATGAGTACACCAGCACAAGAACATTTCGAAATGCCTTTGACATCCTACTTACATGGAGATAAATAGATATTTAAATTTATTATACCCAGCGAACCAATGCACGTTTTTAAATAAGTTATTATTTAGTAAGATGTTGAAAAACTTACGCAATTCTACATAAATGATGATTTCCACGGTTGAATTTCCATGCTCTTGGGAGCATTCGTAAACTCCATAATTATTCTTATTGGCAGACTTGATCCAAAGGGTCTTATTCCCTTTGCCATTGGGAATAATCTTCGCATCATTCTACAAAAGAAAAAAAAAGAGGAAAATCATTCACTGAACATGTTACCAGAGGTCTGCTGCTTACTTCGCGACAAACTACTGGGCTATTCCATATTAAAACAGACTAAAAATTAAGTCTGGGTTTCCGATTTCACTCAAATTTGTTCAATTAGTTCCCCTTAAAGGTGTATTCATAAGTCCACGATTTCCCTTCTAACCCAAATATCGAAATTTTTAGACGGGGAGGGGGTCAAGCGGGGGCCAGAACTATTTTCTGGAGGTCCTTGGGAGCCTCCCCCCTGACGACGCTTCTGCGGTGTGAAGTTCAACTTTTATGATGAGAACCATTGATGAAAGCTACTAGGTATTTAATAACCAATCTAAAAAAAATTACATAGCAGCCTTTTCACCTATTTTTCAGTCAACAAATTTTCAACCAGACCCCTGAGGGGCACATGGGTCCACCATTTTGACCAAAATTCAAAAAATCTAAAAAGTAATGTAACGTATCGATTTCTACAAATATGAAGGCGCTGATTACAAATACGAATATGTACTTGGTTTTTTCATCCAAAACCCCTCTGAATCTCCTTATTAGTCCCCTCGATAGAGGTTTAAATTCAAAAAAATGAATAATAACGTGTAACCTGTCGTTTGTTAGGTATTTGAGGGCACTGAATCCTAATATTACCTTTTTTTTGATTTTACATGCACTTCACTGCTCCCATAACCCTTTCTAATTTTGAGGGGAACGTATGTTGAGAAATTATAATGGCGTGTGGCATATTATCGATTGTCACAAATTTGGGGCACGCGTAGAATTCGAATATCAACATATTTTTTGATTTTACCCCCTCCCAGGCTCTAACGGAAAGAAATTCACGATTTTTTCGAAAGGGGGTCCATTAGAGCACATGCGATTGGTTGGGTTGGTTGCAGAGATGCAATGATTATAATCGATCGTGTTTTCAAAAAATTATCGGAAATAAGCGATTAAAAATCTATTAATCTGTCTTAAAAAATTGAGTACCTATTTTTGATTGGCCACAGATATGTGACGTCAAAAACTGAAATTGTTTTGATTATAAAAAAAAATTACGTCGCATACAATTTGACCAATCAAAAAAATTGAAAAATCATGTTTACTTATCTTCTACGTGTTAATCGACGATTAATTGATACCGGTATGATTGGAAGAGTGCCCCCCCCCCCCATGAGAAATTTCTGGTTACGCCACTGACCCATTCTTTCTATGTTTTCTTGAAATCAGCATAATATTATTTCTCCTTGAATTAATGCGTTTTTTCTACGCAAGTACGAGTTATCTTTTTGTACAACTATGAACAAATCAAGTATAATAAAAAATAAAAATCAGTGTTTGGCCTGTTTTTCTTTAGTTTGGAGTTCTTTTTGCGTCATTAATTTCTCAAAAATTCGTTTTTGCCTTGAAAAACTTGAAAAATTTGATATTTTTTACCTGAACCACATAAAAGTGCATGGTTTACTACTTCAGCGAAAAAAAGTGCGTGTGGTCTTCAATCGTTTAAAATTGTAATCATTGCATCTCATTACTATAGATGAGACATTTTTGACTACCTATAATTTTGTTACATTATCTACCAACTCACAAGCTTTGGAATGGGAAATGCTGTCCAAGTCACCCCGTCTTTCTCATCAATGCAGTTGATTGAGAACGTTTCTCCGATCAGCAATGTTTTCGATTCTCCATAATTTGGATCTAATTTCAGTCCTACAAAAATACAAAAACAAAATTAACTCTCTCAAAAAGTTTTAACAAATTCGAGTTGAAATATTTACGTAAGTCATAATGTCAGTATAACGAGTGCGTATAAAGTGTGTATTAGAGTGGGCCGAAAAAACAATATTTTCGATTTTCAAAAACATACCCCCGCAAAAGTTGTTGGCTGATGAGGTTTGAAGAAGAAAAAAAAAATCGAAATCGATTCAAGTCAGAATGTAAAAAATTTTGAAAAAATTAAAAATTGATTAAAATCAATTTTAGAGCTTATTTATTGATCTTATTAGACCAAAAAACACATTTATTTTGAAAAAAAATCAACGTTTTATAATTTTTTTTTTTTTTGATTTTTCTTCATGTGAAGAAGTAGCAGAAATTTAAAAAAGGTGTAAAGCATGAATTTTTTCAAAAAAAAATCTGCTTTTTGGTTTGAATAGTCGATAGATAAGCTCTAAAACCAATTAAATAAATTTCAAAATTTTTTCAAAATTTTCTAAAATATTTGAAAATATTGAATTTTTGCCAATTTTTGAAAATTTAAATGCCAATGCGCGATCGGAAGATATGAATTGATTTGGAAATTTTTTTTTATTCTTCAAGTCTCACCAGCTAACATCTTTTGCGGGGTATGTTTTTGAAAACCGAAAAATTTATTTTTTCATTTATGGATATAACCAAGTACCACACCACTAACGTAAGAAAAAACTTGAGATTTTACCCCACGACCGACCAAAAAATTTCATTTTACATTCGGGGTAATGATCTCACCTACAAAATACCCCACAAACAAAAAAAATACTCTACAACCAAAAAATTATATTTTTTATTGAGGTATGAGAAGGGTAATCATCTTCCCCACAAATTACCCCGCGGCTACATTTTTTTACATGGTTTTGGGCAGGGTAGGGTTTCAACATTTAGTCAGATGACGCATGACGCTTTTCTTAATTAGACTGAATTATAGGCGCACCCAAAAATTAGTCAAGGATGGGCTGAGAATTTGAGAAAAATAGGCGAGGACAATTTTCAAATTGGTCATTTTTCACTGATCTCTCAGTCAAAAATGATTAATTTTTTCTGACTTAGTTACCGGGAATTTATTGAGGAATCGGTGATTTTCAACTGAAAAATTAGTCAAAATTAAAAATGATCAACTTAACTAATATAGAGTGTGCTTGAGCCCCTTGAGCCCCCTCTCCCTTTTGGGTACGCCTATGGACTAAATGAAAAAATTCTGCAATGCTAGGTGAGTGGAATAATGGAGCATTGGAACTATTCGGAAGATAAGGTTCAAATTTTCAGAGTGATATTGTTTTCAAGAAAGGTGATTTTTTGCGAAAAATAAGGGTTGAAAAGCAAAAAATGCGTGACTATGTGTAAGTGAAATGAAGTGAATATTTTTCACGCAATTTTTTTTTTTCGTTTAATGCTATCAGCGGGTTGATTTTATTAATATTGCCTCAGGCAGTTGCGATCAAGTTAAGCAAATTTTACTGTAGGTATTTATTTGCAGACGACATACCTGAACAGAAATTAATGAAAAAGAAAGCGATCATGAAAAAATTAATTGATAGAGTCCTCATTTTCCTAAACGCAAATAATTCAAAAAACAACAACGGCAAACAGATGTTACTAAAACAGTTATTTGCAAAATGAAAGAGTAGAAAGAAACGAAGAAGGCGAAAACGTGAAATTTATATGCACCAAAATATAAAAAGTTGGCAGAAGTTACAGATTATTTATACATCTATGGTATAAATATAACGTTTGTGCGACTAAATTGAAAATAAACAATATACTATACTTACTTTGTTTCAGAAGAGTTTTCGAAAAAAATATATGTACAGAAAATCGCTCTAAGCTAACAAGCCACTAGTTCCTCGCTGGTTGCAAAATGGTTTTTGCTTTTATCTTTTTAGCTGATTAGCTTTTGTCGACTTATCGGTCATATCTTTATTGCGAAATGCTCAATGTAATAGCTGAGAATGGCTGGACCTGGTTAATGTTATGAAAAATTTTTCAGATGACATCAAAATATGTCATTAATTTTGATATTTCTCCTGATTTTGGCCAGATTTTGAGTAATTTTGATTTAATTTTCACAACTTTCAAAATATTTTGACATCACTTTGTAATAGTTATTGACATTCTTATAAAATCTTAGTTCGTATGGACCACTTTAATAGATTTTTCTCCAGCGTTTAAAATTTTCCAGGGTTTAAAACCGCTTCAGTTTTAATTGGTGGTTGTACGAGATGTAGGAAAAAACTTCGATTTTTGGGAGCTTACTTTTCATTTAAAAAAATTTTCTGATTTCAAAATTTTTCTAAGAACTTTTAAAACCTAAAAAAAAAAAAAAAAGGTTTTTCTCAACTCTGAGCTTTTTCTATAATTTTTTCTAATTAAACTTGAAATTCTTTCAATTTAAAATTTCCTCACTCAAAATATTTTTCTAAACCTTGAAGTGTTAAGAATTTTTATAAAGGTTGAATTCGCCATGTAAGTATAATTTTTGGATTTCAGAGTATGAATAAAATATCGGAATTGGATAAAAGAAAAATCAAATTGAAAAAATGTTGGAAAGAAGTTCAAAGTTTGAAAGTTTTAGAAAAAATTAACACTACAAATCGGCATACAAAACGTTAACTACAAGGAAAAACTTTCTCTCAGTTTACACATTCCAATTATTCAAAGGGTAAGGCACCCGTCACCGCTTTCAGAATATTAATTAAATTGTTTAACCTGATATGTTTTCGGAATTTAAAATTGTAACGATGAAAAAAATAACGATGGTGAAGACGAAATGGAATCGCATAAAACATCTTTTCTTAACCGCAAATAATGGGATAGCAATTTTATCATCCGGAGCATTCTCTCGATCCATTGAAACTTGCAGTTTTTTTTCTTCGCGCTGAGGAGTTACAAAGATTAGGAAATACTGTTAAATAGAACTATTGATTTATAAAATAGTTTACTTTGATCTTTTTTTCTCGATTACGCTTTGGATCAGCATCGACTTGATCTAATACACTGATACCGTTAGGTTTTTTTAATCGATCGGTCGCCGCAAGAGTCATCTTTTGGGGCGTAATTGATTCGGTGGAATGTGATCTGAAGGAAAATTTGGTTCGAAGTACAGCTTTTTTTTGAAGATCCGTATTTTGACAAACATACGCGTGATCATGATCGCCCTGAAAAGTTTCGATTAATAAAAACTTGAAGAAAAATACACCGAAATTCGAAAAAAAAATTACCACATAAGTCGATTCAGCACCACCTGATCGAGCGGAAACTGATCTAGGTTGTCTTGAAGGCGAAGTCTGGGAACTAGTAGGACTAGAAGAATGACTAGATTGCATTTGTTGGGACGCCACTACACTTTCGATTACGGTTCGTTCACAGGATATGGATTTTTGCAAAGACATCAAACGGCTACGAGACGTGGCTGATTTATGGGAAGCTTCGGAACCAGCCGGACTTGTAGCACTATCGGATTCCGAATCCAAATCTGAAACTAACACAATAAAAATAAATTTAAAAAGAGACGAGAGACATGATGAAACACCGGTAAACACTTCTTATCTCAATGGGCAAAACATGAGTAATCTAAAGGCTGGTTAATCCTACCTCCTACGGATCAGGCAATTTTCCAGAAACTGAAGTATTTTAGTTTCTGATTCCGGTGAATTTAAAATTTTTCATTGTTGATAAATCAAGTTGATAATTATGATAATTTTTCGATTGTTTGTTATGAACCTTGGTCGACGGAAATATAAGGCCCGGACTTTAGAAGTTTAGACTACAAAGTAAGCGAACCTACACAGTTAAAAAAGTAATAAACTATCAATCACAATCGCCTGGTTGATTTTCAAATTCTTGAAGTCAACACGTACGTCAAATTTTTTTTCTACGATGGAACGACAACCTCGCTCATGTATTTATTCCGACGGACATTGACTGTTGCGAACTGAGCACCGAGAGAAAATCAACGATTGCTGGTCATATTTCATCGAATGGCCAGTCGTCCTGGACTCCTCATCATCGTTTATAATAAAGATTATGAATATTAGAACCAGGGCTTTCCAGCCAGTCAATAGTTTAAAGCTGATAGCCGATAGATTATGGTAGCCAAAGGGTTTTAGCCAATAGCCAATAGCCAGTCAATAAAAAAGATTTAGCTGGTAGCCAGTCGATGACCAGCCAATGATTTTCTGATTTTCAGCCTTCTGAAGAAGGCTGAAATAAAGTTAAAAAAAATTTTTTTAACCAAATTTTTGAATTTAATGTCAAATATTGATACATTTATATTATTTTCATCTAATTTTTCATTTATCATGAAGTTTTGATTTTACTATGGTCATGTACACACTGTGACGAGTATTTTGAGGGGTCGCATGCTTTTCAGCCAATAGCCAGTCAAACAAAAGCCAATGAATTTAGGTAGCCAATAGCCAGCTTTATTTCAGCTGATGAAAAAATTCAGCAAATAGCCGATAGCCAAAAGCCAATGAAGATTGGCTGGAAAGCCCTGATTAGAACACTAAGCAAATCGAAGAACATTTGCACAGATAACTCGTTCGACATATCCTTCGTTCAATTTATTCAACCATGATGTTAAAGAAACTATTTACATTACTCATTTATGTACATAGCACCAATCTTCGGTTGATCAGGCTCAATCTCGATAAGAATTTATAGTTCAAAAAATATGAACTTACAAATATATACAGAACATATTTTTAAAATAATTATTATTTCTTGGAATTAGTCTTTTGCATTTTTTCTTTGCGTTTTTTTACGTGTTTCTTTATCTTGGTTTTTCGTTTTTCAGCCTTTTGGTCCTTTATATCTTTTTTCCTTTGCTGTAAAAACAAAAAATTGAAAAAATTCTCTCAGACTGTTTGAGGATATGTGCATAATAAATTGAGATGAAATTACACACTTTTTTCTCTTCGGAAGTTTCATTTTTTGGTCTGGAGGAATTTATAAATTTACTACCCTCGGGTTCTTCGTTTTCTTCGTCAGATTCTGTACCCGATGCTTCAGACTGATCGGAATTGGAGTTCAATATAGAAGGTACGTTTTGAGGTCCTGATAAATCTTCTTTTAATCCGACGATTTTCTGATATATTAAATTCTCGACGTTACCAGATTTTACCAAATTGATATCTCGTTCGAAATCTACTACCTAAAAACAGCACAAAAATTTCGGATACGTTCTGAAATAAAATTAGTAATTTTGTGACGAAAAATCAAACCTCGGTCAACGTTTTAGGAATGTAAGCTTTTTTGAACACTTCCTCTTCGATTTCTTGCTCGGCAGAGAGTGGTTCGGTGTTGAGCATCTTTTCTGATATTCTATCGAGGCATTCGTCCATATTAGATTCGTTAATAGTGGCATCGGTTATAAAATCGAATAGCTCTTTGACCGACATTGTAGCTACTCCTTTCTTGGAAAAGAAATCTGCAAACGAAGTGATCAGTCTCGAAATCAAATAAATTCACAGCAGAAATGAATAATTACCTGAGATATTGGTGCAGTCTTTTCGTAAAAATTCCAACGCGTGAGGATGTTCGTGTTCTACTGATTGAGACACGTCGATAATAAATACGGTTTTTTTATGGTACCTGTCGAAAAAAATGACGAATTCAAGTCGTAAAATCATAATAAAACCTGATTACGATGATATTTAGCAACATACAAAATATTAAATTCGCTTAAATCGGCGTGCACCAGTTTACAAATATTATACATTTTCCACATAATAACAGCGCAATCTCTGTACAACTGGCAAGCTTCACTATCGGTAATTTCAGCATCCTAAAACAAAAAATCGACACAATTTTCAACTTCGCAATTGAAAACAATTCCCAAATTTCAATCCTAAAATGCCTACCTTAAGCTTAGGAGCAGGCCAACCGTCTTCACCGATAAAATCCATCAATAAAACATGTGATTTGAGAACTTTGGGCTCAGGTACCGGTAACCCAGCGCTATGCATTCGAGATAAATTCCTCAATTCTTTCTCGGCCCAAAGTCGAACCATTTTACGAGGATTAGAACGACAATATCCATGTCGAAATCTGAACTCACCGGTCACATATCGATCTCTATCTTTGAATATCAAAATAGAAGTTTTATATACTTTAATGGCTATATCTTTGCAATTCTCGTAGATATGACCGGCGGTAGCATGATAAACGTTGGCTTCCTTTCCAGTAGAAATACAACCGTTAACTTCCGAAATAAGTCCACGGTTCAGCATTTTAAATATAATCACTCGAGTTCTAGGATCCATTACTTGTTCTACGGTGGCTCTGTCTTGTTTATCTTTTCTACGAAATCTGTAATAAAATTCATAGATTGAGTTACTTATTCGAAAATAAAGATGTGTTGTGTAAAATCATTCGTACCTGTCGGCTTCGAATCGACGATTAGATTCGATCAAGTGATTAGCCACGTTCACCGGTAACTTAGGACCTTCGTATTTTTCGACGTTGATTTTATGCATGTACTTTTTCAAAACTTTTTCAGCTGGTTGGTAATTGGTCAACTTGTTACTTTCCGATTGATTATTCGTAGGTGTATGTTTGGAGTTGACTTTATGTATTTGGTAATTGGTTTTGTTATTGTGAGCTGTCAATTAAACAATCTTTAGATACAGGAAGCAGAAAGGGTGATATTACACAGGAACGTACGTACCAATAATAAAATCATCGTCATCATCGTAATCACTATCATCGTCGTAATTATAATCGTTCTCGTCTTCGTAATCATCGTTGTCTACGGTATCATTTTCTGCATCGATTGCGTTGATTTTTTCGTCTATTTTTAAAGGGACTATTTTCGTATCCGAAGCAATCCAATCTTTGGCATCATTTCGAAAGCAGTTTGCGTAAGTTTTCTTAATTTCCAAAGTAGTCTTGGCCGGAACGCTGTTACAAATTATCCAATGAATTTTTCAATCAGGATGGATGTTATAACAAGTAAGAAAATTGATACGTACATGTCTTCTTCGGCATCGTCAAATTGGCCTTCGACAATTCCAAACATTTTTATATCAATGATAGTTCATTCGATGAATTTTAAACATAAAATTAATTAAATTATTCGATAATACAACATTGGTCATCAGGACCAGAAAAAAATACGGAAATTATCACGAAAAGCAACTACACGTGTTTTTGTGATATGACTACCAAGGAAAGATAAAAAAGCCAGGTGTTTTATTATCATTTTTGTTAGTTCAATTTTCAACGCCAGTGTCGCTATCAACAGAATATCATTTTTCAACTTTCAAAAATAATTTTTTTAAAAAATTGAAATTAAAATAATAATTAGTTATTTTTGTTTTAAAATACAAAATATTCTTCTTAACTATCAGGTTAAAACAAATTATTATTATTTTTTTTTTAATATTCAAAAAAATTCAGTTTTATTTAATTTTAAATTTTTTCTAGTAACGATTCTGAACTCTGAAGATCATATAATTTTATTTTAGATTCAAAATTTCAAAATGATCATTTTTTCGATTATTTTTAATAGAAACTCGTTTTTATTAAAAACGCGTATATTTCTTGTTCGATTAATTATCAACAATAAAATCGGTAAAAAAAAAAAAAAGGAAAAGAAAAGGACAAACAAATACTGAAATACAATCATAGAAAGAATAATACATAGCACGAGTAAAAAGTATACAAGAATATAACAAATTGAAATAAACGGAACAAAATATTGCTAAATTTGTAAATATTCACCCACACCACATTTTAAAGCATCGCAAATAAACATAGACCACCTCGATATCACAAAAATCATCAACCATTTACGTAAGTTAAAAATGGGGAACTGACTCAAGTAGGTATCGGTTTTCGGGTTTTCGTTACAAGTTATAAGGATATTCATAAATAATTATTCACAACAGAAAAATACAAAATAAAAGAACAAAAAACGGGGTAAAAGGGAGCCTAACAATACAATAAAAAAGGGGTAGGTAAGCAAGGACTTAAAGCGTAGATCTTCTGGTATCATGTTTGGGTTCTTCTCGAGCCAATGCGATAATTCTTAATACAAGCACAGCCAATACTTTATCCAGCGGGTCCATGAAACCACGCTGCATCCATTTTGGAATGGTTGTTCGGGCATGAGAGAATCCTAATTTTTGTAATATGTAATCGACTCCGTAAGGTTCGATGCTTTTACCACCCCAAGATAATAATCTGTAAAATATAAAGATTGTAAAAAACAAACTGGACAAAGAAATGGAAGAAATGTGATATTTCACCCACCGAACGGTTGGCTCAAGATGCCAGGTTTTGCACTGGAACGTACGCCAATCTTTGGAATAATGCTCTTCGATATCGTCATTGGATGAATCCTGTTTACCATCGCCGGGGCCACCGTTGCCATTGGTCCGTTTTTTACTACCTTCAGGAGGGCTGGGGCTATAAGCTCGGTGGTAACTTTGGTTGGCAGCCTGGAATAGAAAAATTACCACGATGATGAGATGCCAATTTCAGAAAGTCTAAAACAACAATAAGTTACATACCACACGTTCCTTCTCTCTCATATACGAAGTAATTAAATCATGAAGGAAGAAGAATGCTTCGGCGTCGACAGTAACGAATATATGATCTTCGAATTCGGTAATGAAACTGCAGTCTACGAGCGGCTTCTCGTCTGGAAATGCAAAATTGGAATTATTTCACAAAATAATCGAAAATATTCAATTCAAATATGAATACGAACCACTTAAATATGGAATATTGGCTGATTGCAGATGTTCGGTCTTGAGATGCAGCTGCAAAGAAGGCAATGAGAAGATTACTTCACGAGTGTGGTTAATGTTTTCCTGAGGTTTGGGGGTTCGACACCGGACTCCATCGACAACTTCTTGTCGTTCTCGTTCTAGGCTTGGAAATCGATCAACAGCTGTAAAAAGAAAAATTTAGAAACTGGAAAACTAACCCTAACACCAAATAGGTGCAGTTTTACCGTCGATATCGCTGCAAG
Organism: Pseudococcus jackbeardsleyi; assembly: GCA_038380155.1. Classification (NCBI taxonomy): domain Eukaryota; kingdom Metazoa; phylum Arthropoda; class Insecta; order Hemiptera; family Pseudococcidae; genus Pseudococcus; species Pseudococcus jackbeardsleyi. The sequence goes on from CM076241.1 coordinate 9,461,346, forward strand.
AGAATGCATAATGGAACCATTCTTGAATAGTGCGGAATTGCGGTGGGAATAATACATTTCGACTGACTCTGCAAATCGTAGCCATACTTTGATGTTGAAGGTACGTCTGCATACTCGGCGTCATACCCAAACTGAAGGTCAACGTTTCCACAATATGGACATCTTTTTCACTGATATCGGCTGCAATTAGAAAAAATTCGGTATAGACAATTTGAACCGCTAATTTTAAGGGCATAGATGTAATTCCAAATTATTTCAGTTTTGCCAAGAATTTGCAGTATTGCTGTTCTCTAAGAGGCTGATTACTCCCAAAACCGGTTTAAAAATCGATTTCTGTTTTAAAATTTGAAACAAAAGTCCCTAAAATGAATAATTCAAGTCCTGCAGAAACCAGTTTCTCTTTAATAGCAGGAATTATTTATTTCTACCGAATATGTTCTCTCCCTATTAATACTAATTTTTACATATTTCAAAAATTTAAGGATTTCCTTGAAAAAGAAACCGGTTTCTGGACTTGAATGCAAAAATTTTGTTATATTTGTAATTAACACCTCAAAATCACTGCAAAATAATTCTCCAGAAAATCTGGGTCAATTTTTTAAAAAGAAACCGGTTTCCATGAGCTTATAGAAACCGGTTGTACTTAAATTCTTTCAAGAAAATTAATTTCATAAGTCACATTCTCAATTGGCACATCAAAAATACTTCTTTTGCCAGTTTACAGGAAAATCAGAGCCAGTCCACGAAAAAGAAACCAGTTTTCATCGGTTTTGAATCATCAAAGCAAATTTTCCGCAATGGAAACCTGTTGCAGCGATTCTTTCTGTTCACAAATTCAAACGAGAAAATTTCAAATATCATTATTAGAAATCAGGGCATTAAATACCGGCGTTTAGAAAAAACTGGATTAGTTTTTGGAAGAGAAACCGGTTCTGTCGATTTATCAAAATCATAGAAAATACATTTTGATGTAATTTTTGTAATCAGCACGTCAGTACGTCGTATGAACTAATTTCAAGTCTAATCGTATTACCTTTCAGAACAAGAAACCGGTTTTAGAGATCATCAGCACTTCAAAAAAAAAATCAGAATGACAAAGTCCACCAAAATCAAAGGTATCACTGATTTGGAACTACATTCCGGACATTTTGCACTTACGCTCTTTGGCTTCTACTTCTTGAGCTTCGGTTGCGAAAGAAATGCATGGTTCTTTCAACGAAAACAACGCCCATGACTTTGATTTGAAATTAATACCGTGGAAACAAGCCAACGATATATTTGTACCGTGCAAATCCATAGTTCCACCCAGAACTGTTCCCCAAGAAGGTAAAGCATGTTTCATGGTCGACAGATGCATATTAGCAACCTGGAAAAGTCCTGGTTGCCAATGTCTGTGATGTTGAGCCGACTCTGGAGGGATAGTTTTGGTAACTCCGCCTACAAAAGATGTCAAAATTACCAGTCTGCTCAAAACTATAGCTCGAAAAAACATTTTAATTACTTTCGCTCAACGTCGCGGCGACTTTTTTCTTCGGAGGAGGTCCTCGTTTCCTGAAACTGCTCGTACTAGGTCCAGCTACCGAATTACTTTTTGATTTCGGACCATCTTGAAGACTAGAAAACACTCGTTTGCTCGACTTGAACTGTTGCGAAAAGAATTCCTCGAGTTTGTAGTACATTTTTATGAGATCTGCTGCGGTCGATTTGGATATCATGATTTGTAACTGGTCCCAGTTCAGGTCTCCGTGCATAAATACCATCGCTGGTCTGAAAAGAATTTTCGATTTAACACTAAATTTATCCTAAAATTTGGTGGAACGTGAAAAGTACCTTTTTGTGGAATTCAAAACGTCGCCTGAGGTTTTTCTAGTGACTACTTTCCATTCGTCTCGTAATGAGATGTTCAAAGAGCTCACTCTCGACATCAGGATTGCAGTACCCATATAATCCAATCGCAATTCCAGAGCGAATAATTTCAAACCAACTGTATGATCTGGTTCTCGACCCGGATCTTCGTGAATCGATACTGAAAAATGGACAAAATTTTAATTTAAAAAATCATCTCCCAATATACTGTTGAAATACTAGGTGAATACTTACTGAAAGTATCGATTTTACTAAGCTCAAAGATACCACCGACGATACCACCTTTGGCATCCAAACTCGACCCACCGAATCCTAACCCGATAAATAAATTCTTATGTCCAGTACTTCCTATGGATAAACGTCCTTCCGAATGGAACTCCTTCGTCAACCATCTGTCAAGAAAAACACCTCATTGAGTTGTCAGTCATCTAAATTTTGACAGAATTTTCAAAAAGGTTAAAATTACTCACGTTACGTTGCCCATAACGTTACCCATATTCATGTGCACATTTAACCGTTTGAAATTCACCGCAAACAGGACCAATGTTTGCCATCCTGTGCTACTGGATAATTTATGAGGTTTGATTCGATCTTCAGAGATAGACTCGCGTTTCTTTTTACCTGCTTTTGGATAAAAAAAATATATTACTGTTGGAACTTGAAAATAGTTACAAATTTTATAACTCATTCAATATTACAGGCAGAGAAATTTTGCTCATGACATTGAGCTTTTTTCTTTTACATAAAATTGAATAAAAAAATCAAATATAGCGTTAACAATTTTTGAAAATAAGTTATAATTATTTCTCTAGAAAAAAAAAGAAACCCAAAAAATTTTGAGACAACTTCAAAAAAATCAAACCATTTTCAGGAAGAGAAAAAAAGAGAGATGAAAAATTTCAATTAATAAATCAAAATTTTCAGGGAAAATGTCTATGTTCTCGAAAATTTTAATATCTTAATATTTAATCGTTCAAAAAAGTCGATGTGTTTTCATGAAAACTACCAATAAAATTTTCAATTTCTTACTTGAAGAAGTTTAGTTTTTGAAAATATTTTTGACTCATCGGATTTTTCTCCATTTTTTTTTTTTTTTGGTTTGCTTCCATTTCAAAATTTTTAGGGGTTTTGGATTTTTTTTTTGATTTTTCGAATGAAAATTTTCATCTCTTCATTTTTTTCTCTTTGCTTGATTTTTGGAAGTTTGTCACATTTTTTTTTTTTAGAGAGAAATTGATATTATGCCAAACTCTGATACTGAAAGAGTTGCAAAGATTTTTCATTGAACATTCAACGAAAACATTTTTTTTATCATTGTATTGTTTTTAATATTTAATTTGGGATTTTCTCCAATTTTTTTGGTTTGTTTCCATTTTTGTTTGTTTTTTTTTTTCAAAAACTTCTAGAGTTTTCAATCTTTTTTTCCGATTGAAAATTGTCATCTCTCTATTCTTTCCTTTTCCTAAAAATAGCTTGATTTTTGAAACTCCATCTAAAAATTTTTGGGGTTTATTTTTTTTCTAAAGAAATAGGATATTTTGCCAAATTCTGATTCTAAAAGAGTTGCTAGATTTTCCATTGAACATTTAACGAACTTTTATGATGAGTTTTCTTCGATTCCTGACGTTTGATTTTTTCACGACTAGATGAATTCTTCGAATTCTTGTTATGGCCCCTTTAAAAATGAAATAAAAACCAAATTAGACGATCTAAGTACATAAATTTTCAATATTTCGAGACCCAACTCATCATACCTTTCATCTTCCAATCCGCTCTCATGATCCAGTTCTTCACTATGATCAGGCCCTGATTCATCTTCTCCATCGCTAAACATAGGAGCTCTGGTTAAATCTCCCAGGAATAATCTTCTAATGATGCTTCGTCTATACCAAGCCTTTGGAAATGCTAATATCTCCGTCAACCTTCTCATATCATATTTGAACGATGCAGATCCGATATCAACAATAGCTACGATCAAAACCCAACATAGTTTTAAAAAATCTTCAAATATAAATAATCTGGAGGTCAAAATGGTTCCATACTTGAAAATCGAATCGTAGCATGGCTCTGTTCGGTGCTTTTGCCAGTGGGAGTTTCGAAATTCATTTTACGACTTCGAGATAAATGAAATTTGACGAATTCGACGTTCACACTGAGCGAATCTTTTCGTTCGCTGTCTGCCAAAGGTGACCAGATGGCTTGAGTGTCTTTCAAAGCCGATCCTGTTTTTTTACCGCCGTAAGGATGGAAAATATACAGAGAAAAATCGGCCATTACACCGGTCACACTTAAACCTCCAACAGCAGCTGGCATACCACAGTCTTGTTTCGATTCATTTCTGAAAATTGACAAAATGATAAGAAACTGGTCCTGGTCTCTGGTCTAATTTGGTAATTTGAAGTTGATGAATTTACTCATTGAAAGAGTCAGCTCTTTTGGATGAGAATACGATATCCAAAGATGGCAGCTTCAACATGCATTCGACTCTGGAAACTGGTAAACATGAGAAACGGAAGGTGGACGGTTGCATGTGGAAATATACGATCACATCGACCGGAAATGATGCATATGCGTATTGGCCCGAAGTAATATATCTGGCGAAAATATCGTCGTCTTCGCTATTCGAGAGCAAATTGCTGGTATCTGTGATAAAAATTTGTAGAAAATCAATTAATCAAATTTTTAGGGTATTTTTTTTCATTGGAAACCGCGAACTCACCGGTTGAATTGGTGAAATGTAAAGGATTTCGTAAATTGGCCGGAATGGGTTCGAGGGTTTGTTCGAGGAATTCCAAAATATGAGGCGATATTATGGTTTCTTCTGGAATACTTTGCAGCGTGATCCATGCAAATAAACTGGCTTTTTTCGCATTTGTCTTTCGGACAATCATACCACTCGAATCGACAGTATAGCAAGGAGATAAACTTCCATCAGGAATGATTTTCGATTCATAATGCACCTGAAAATTTTCCAATTGGAGTTACAACTGATTCGAAAAAAAAGAAGAAAAAAATTGAGCAGCAAAATGAAATAATACTTTGACGTCGAGTCCTGGAATATGGAAAACGGTCAATTCGACTAGCTGAGCTGGAGTCACACTGTTTGGATTCAATCTAAGCCTCGAGTAACTTGGCTGTTTCTCTTTATGGGATCTTCGACTAACACAGGGGCTTCCTGGGAACTCCAGAGTACCTCCGGAACTGCTACGATCCTTTTTCATTCTGCTGATCCTAAAAATTAACGAAATGTATCTCTCATAAAACCAAAATCTATTCTAATTTCAAATTTTTTTCTCCTTACAGCTTCAACTCATCCTCACGAGCTTGATCTTTGGTATGAAGTACACATTTTCCACTATTAATGAAAACTTTTACATCCAATTCGAAATCAATATTAGGTTCTTGAGGTTTGGAAAAGCTCGAATTGCCATTTTTCAATTGTTCCCGATTGGAAAGATCTTCTTGAAGAGTGGAGCTTTCAGGAGTCGACTGAACATCTTCATTGGGATTGGAGATCTCGTCCAATTTAGAATCGGATTCATGGAGCCAATTCATTGGTTCTTTCTCATCCACAGATAAACTTAAATCGGAGCTGGTGCTTGGCAGAGAGATTTGTCGTCGGATATTTCTCGATTCGCTGAATGTGACTCGAGGTAGCGTTGATAGTTTTATTTCGTCGCCGATTTGAGACGAATCTTTTGATTCGGTACTGATACTAAAATTAATCGAGTTAATAAAAAAATTGAAAAAATGAATTTCAAGAGGAAGAATTGAATTGAATGATTACTTTTCAAATTTGGTGGGAGGTTGTTCTTTAGTAGGGGAAGATAATACGAATGATTTAGACCGGTAGGTGCCTTTGGTTCCCAATCCGAATTTATCTTTGAGCTGGTATTTACCTTTGACACTTTGTCTTCGCAGTTTTTGAATCATATCTCTGCAAAAATAAAATTTCATTTTTTTAGAAATTGTTTTCAGAATATTTCTATACATGAGAGATGAATAAAGGGGAATTTTTACCTCCTGAATCCTCGGAAAACCAATGTCTCCAGTTCATGCAATCGTTTAACTTCTTGCTCGATGGTACCTTGGGATGCTCCGAGGGATCTCAGATCGTTGATGATTTTCACTTGTTCGTACATTTCTTTTTCTAATAATTTCGATCGTTTTTTCGAATCCATGGATCCGTCGCTGACTAAAGGAGATAGCGTATCATCCAAAGGTATATTTTTCGACGAATCTAAACTCTCCTGGGAGAAAAAAATTCACGTAAATTACGATAAATATTCAATTAGAAAAAAAGTTGCCTCCAAATGATTCCCTTACTTGAGAATTATTGGTATTATCGTCTCCTTCGTCACTATCGTAGCAAGCTGTCAATGTTTCATCTTCTTGAACACCGGTCAGCATGGTCAAGGTGTGCCCCAAAGCAGATAATTGTTTTCCAATATTAACATCGAGATGTATATCGACTCCTTCCATTTGCCACTGAACGTTTAAAAACCATTTTGGATTTTCTGAGTGAAAAAAATTAACACAAATATTATTTGGTTTGAAATTAAATCGACAAAAATTGTTTGGAATGGAAGTCTAACCACTTTCAGACTTCTGGGTTGTTGTGCGACTGCAAACTTCGTAGGTGCCTTCGGAGACAGAACAGAAATTCATAAGGACACCGGCTAATTCGTTATTGATGTCTGGTTTCCAGTCATCCAGAGATGTTTCAAAATCATCGGCGAATCTCAAACATAAACCAATAAATCGTCCTTTGCTGACGAGAGAACCGGCACTGCACGCTGAAATACTGGTCGATTCCAGAGTGATGACTACAGCAGCACAGGAATCGTTTTCCGGCAGGAATGATCGATTCAGACCCCAAGTAGTCTGTTGGAAAAATAAAAATTCAAATTTAAAATTTAAAAATCCGATTGAGGAAGGGATTGCTTTAGTTGATATTTACCGGAGGCAGAGGATTTAATGGGACACAGATTCCCATATCTTCGACGGTCAACTGAAGGAAAAGAATACCGGAGCTGGACGAGCTGGTCAATCTTTCCAGAGCGATTCTTTCGTAAATCTGTTGAGTTGCACTGAGTACTTCTGAATTTAAAATGGATCTTTGTTCGTTCCAATATTCGTAGGCGTTTTTGTAATTCAACCAGACGAGGATGGCTTTATCGACGGCGATGGGTTGAATGTAAATTAATGGTCTGCGTAGAGTGATCAAAATAACTTCTTTGTCTTCTCCTTCTCCAACCATTTCTCCTTGGAATGCATTTCGGATGCCTGAAAAATTATCAAAATCAACAAATTAATTAGGATTTTTGTTAATTTAAAACATTTTCAATTTTTCATTCATTTTTGGAGCGATTGAGAATTGGGAAAAAATTCAAAATTTCAATTATCGAATTGTTAAGGCATTTTGTAAGGCCTTCTGAGACTTCTGAATAAATTTATCATATAGAATATGCATCAAGCAGAGAATTCGTATTATTTTCAAAAGTTTTTCTCATTTTAGATTTTTTTAACTGTAGAATTTCAATTCCAAACATTTTTTTCTCAATATTTTTCCAACTTCAATTAATTTTTTTCTCAATCCTAAAATTTCTTTGTTCAATTTTTTTTTTCAATAATGAAATTTTTTCCGGAATATCTTTCGAATCTGTTGTGAAATTTCATATCAGAACTGTTTTTAACTGTTGAACTACATGATTTTTTCAGATTCAAGATTTTTCAATTTTTTTCGATTACTAACATTTTTTCAACTCTAAAATTCATTTATTGAGTTTTTCCAATTGTTACCTAACTTTAAAATTCTATTCATGATTTTAAAAATGTTCAAAACTCAAAATTCTCAACATCAATTTGAATAAAAAATTTTCTCATCTTCGATAATTCTTATCAAAAATTTTTTCAACTTCGGTATTCTGTTTTTTTCGACTTTAAAATGTTTTCTCAACATATTTTTCGGATCTAAAATTTTCAAGATCAGAAAATTTTAAAAAACTTTTAGAAACTCTCAAGATAAGGAAATTTCAAGAAAAAAGTTTTTAAAAAATGTTCGACCATAAAGTAGAATTTTAGAGTTGACAATTGAAAAAATTCAATAAATAAATTTGAGAGTTTGAAACATTTTAGTAAATGAAAAAAAAATTAAATCTTGAGGTTGAAAAAATTTTGAAGAAGAAATTTCAACCACGATTGAAATTATTATGAAAAATCTTGAGAATTGAAAAAAATTTAGAAAAGATTTTAGTGTTGAAAAAAATATTACGATTTTTTTTAAGACTTCAAAAATATATATCTCGAGATAAAATTCATTTCAGAGTTGAAAAATTTTTGACCTAAGAAAAAATGTCGAGGAAAAAATCTCAGACTTCAGGGAAAATGTTTGGTCATATAGAGGGGGTGTCAGTCGATTCGTACACAGAGATCATCCCTACCTATTCTAGTTTTGAAAAAAGCAAACTGCTGAAATTCTGGATCAGCCTCTTCAAACAGCACATTCTTGATGAGCTGGCCCAACGACAAATTCACGTCTACTTGAGTCTTGACGAATATTTTCGCCGTTTCTGAAGGCTGCACCGAAGCTCCGGATACATTTTGGACACGATTAGAAATCTGAAACTCGACCGAACCGGTTTCCAGGCGCACAGCACAATTTGTCGGGGTAGTTGCTGTGAGTTGAATACGCTATGGGAAAAAAATACAAATTGATTATCAATGTTTGAACTTATCTGAGGCAATATTATCCTTTATTTTGTTCATTTTACCTTAATTCGAACGATTAATGAGAACAGAATTCGTTTGACTGGAGTATTATTCGATTCTTCGTTGTCTTCGAGCCATATGGGAACTGGTTTTTCTCCACCGTATACTTTTTGAACAACTTCGTTCACTTCCTATAATTAAAAAAAAAAAAAAAAAAAATGTAAAAATACAGCACAACTCTTTTTCAAACGAAGATCCAGACCCAGACACAGACTCGAATTTGGATCTCACCTTCATGAAAACTTTTTGGACGAACATCAGGTGATTTAATAAATCAGTAGTCAGAGAATGCTCGAAAGTTCCAATATCGGCAATGGCACTGAGATAATTTCCAGCTCGAAGGACAGCTCCATCGGTAGAGAGACATTGGCCATCTTTTGGTTTGGCACTATCCTGAATATATTCGGCAGAGACGTGTACTTTGGGTAATTCGATGCAAGCTTCCGAAGGCAGGTTCGCTTCGGTGATCTCAACTTTGGTTGAAAATGATAACGAATGACGAGGTAGATCGACAACAAATTTAGCTTTACTTCCAGTAAATCCATTACTGGTCAATTGGTCCATTTTATATTGAGCTTGCAAAGAGGGCAACAGGGAGGCAGTAATACTCAGACTCTGAAACAGAAAATATAATTTGTTATCGAACATTTAAAAATTTAATTTTCTCAGCCATGAATTGAAAGAGAGTTCGTACGGATTTCGAAATTGATTATACAGAAACTCACTTGAATCACAGCAGTAAAATGCATAACCAAAGGCTGCAGTAACGGGCTACTATTGGCTTGAATATGCGACTTAATCGATGTATTTCCTTTACTCGATCGAACCGGTTGCCTCGGCGATGGCTGAGGACCAACGTTAGTATCCATTTCATCGATAGTTGTGCCACGACTCATTCGACTCGATGTTCGAGTAACTCTCAACTCCTGCAATGTCGAAGACAGTTGCTTCGTTCCACGAGTCATCATTCCATGAAGGGCCACAGGATGTTGAGGAATTTCAATGTTGATGGCTCCGACGGTGAGTAATGCTGAGTTTTTATCTTTCGATCTGCGACTCATACTCGAATAGAGGGCTTGAGATTTGCCCACGGTGACTTTGACGACAGTTCTGAAAATTGAATTTAAATGAAAATTTTGATCGAGTGAAGAGCAAGGGTTGATTTTGATCTTACTGTTGATTTGGGGCTACTCCTTCCAGCAATACGATCATCGTTCGACCTACTTGACCGGTCACTGAGTATTCTAGACTTATCGGACGGATTTTTTTGCGACAGGTTAGACTCGAATGCAGATTGGTTATCTCAGCTTCGAGTTTTAATCCGCTCAAAGTAGCTAAAAGTTTCGTACGATGGATTCTAGCAACGGCGAATATAATCAGGCGAGTTTTTTCTTCACGAATTAGGTCTAAAAATACGATTCAACAGTAAATTAATCATCGAAGATTTAAAAAAAATTTAATTTAAATGGAAATTATCTTACTGGGATGCTGAGGGACGGGAGTAGACGAAGCTGCGTCAACTTTCTCCGCATCGTCGCTGGATTTTGACTCGACCAGCGTGTCGTATTTACGTGTACCTTTGTATCCATCCGATACATCGCCAGCCATTGAAATTCTGCCGGTAGAAAAAAGAGTTAATTTGGATATTTACGAAAAATGAAAAAAAAATCTTCAAAAATCGGAAACCAGGTTTAGAATAAATTACCTATGATTGACAGTTTTGGTTTCAGGCATCGTAGCGTATAAATCCAATAAATAATACACGGTTTTCCAACATTTCGGAATAGAACTGGTAGCATTTGTGGATTCTTCTTTGATTTGTGATACTTTATCATCAGACAAGGATGAAAATCTGCTACGGTTGTTTGAAGGACCATCTCCAAGATTCATGTATCCTTTGACACTTCGGCTGGTTGATCTGAGACGTTGCGCTAAGCTTTGATGTCTGGTCGATCTGACCGAAGATGAAGGAGATAATACAGCTTTGTGTTCGTTCAATGTGTAAGGGTAGATGGGTGGCTTGCCATCGATTTGGGACGGTACGGAAACTTGAATATTTTGAAGATCGACTGAAAAGAAAATGATCAATTAATTTTTCGAATACGAATACCTAAGATGATTCTTGGCTGATTCCACGTCGAATTGTCCGGATTTTGATGTTCGGTCTTTTGAGTTTGCTCAAACTTTTTTTACGGAAATTTTTAATGGGAAAAATTTTATAGATGAATTTGAATTTTTGAAAAAATTATAAATTTTAATTTTCAATTTTTTTCAACTTGAAATTTACTTTAACATTTTCCCCCAAATTTCTTTCACCTCAGAATTTTAAAAAATTCAAAATTAAGCAAATTTTGAGAAAATGGAATTGAAAAAAATTTTAAATTTCATACAATTCTGACAAAAATTATAATCTAAGAAATTGCAAAAAAAAAAAGGAAGAAAAACATTCAACATCTAGACTCGAACCGTCAAAATCTGATTTACATCAAAATTATTTAGGAGCTTGTCAAACAATACCTCACGTCGCAAGTAATTTTCCATTTTTTGATATTAATCATTAAGAGGAAGTATTTCTTTGGAGAGGGGGGGGGGGGTGTCCGGATCAAAAAATAATATTCAAATTTGGCGTTTTCAAATTGGTAAAAATATCGAAATTTCAAGATTTTTAATCTAAAAATATCAAGTTTTTAGGCAAGTTCTCATTTTAAAAATCAGTGAAAATTATTATTGAAAATCAGTATAAAACAATAATTGCAGCATAGTAATAAATCAGTGGAAAAAACACGTAAATAGTAAAAAAATTGATGTCACTTCATTTTTTGCATTTTTTGAATTTCGACCAAAATTGAGGACCTTAATCTCCAAAGTAGGGAAGAATGTTGAAAAAACACGTAGAAAGTTCTTTTCGCTGTAATTTGCTCAGATTTTGAAATGGTAGCTTAGAATTTTTGAACTCATTGAGAAACAATTGAGATTTTATCTCAAAAGTCGAACTTTAGACATTTAAAATTTTAAAAATTGCTTTTGAATCTCTTTTCAACTCTTTAGAAAATTCCACAAACAAATTCGCCTTGAACTTAACCAATTTCTAAGATATTGCAAAAATTAAGAAAATTACGAGGACATCTCTCACTCCCCCTTCCCTCCTCTAAGAACGATGCTTCATTAGATTATCAAAAAACCTATAAAAAAAATTTCAGCGAAAATCAGAAGACTTCAAAGTCAAAACCTGGGCGATTTGGCTTAAAATCAGCCTTTTTCAAGATGCAGAACGTACCAGGAGGTGGAGGCATTTTCGGAGGTGGCACCTTCATCTCCATAGGAGGTTCTTGCTCTTTGAGCTCAGATTGAGTATTTTTTACATTTTGGTACATATTCGTGATTTGATGCAGCAATCTCAACAAAGGCATATTGACCTGAAAGAAAATTGACTCGTATTACAGAAAATAAAATAATAAAACTGGCTCTATCAAGGATAACTCACTTGCTGAGAAATATAGTGCGCAGAAACGCTGACATTCAAGGCTGTATTCGAATGTTTCTTCAACTGGCCCCGAGATACGTACAACATATTTCGACGCTGCCGACTCAAGTCTTCAACCACAGTCATATCAGCAACTCTTCGAACATCGCATTCCAAATTGACACGTTCGCATAAAAAGGCAGGTATTTCAGAGGCCATCTCCAGCGAATGTTTTTCTGCATTAAAATAGAAAATATTATCAACTTTCTAGCTCGTTTTTTTCACAGAAAGGATTAGAAAATCTTACCATGGAATTTGGAACCTTTGGTTTGAGGTTTTCCTGGCTTTGGTTTTTTACTAGAATCGGTTTCGAAACTGCCTTTACCCAGTTCGCTGACAACGATATCGATTCTCATCGATTCCATGCCTCCGACCAGGGTCAAATTTGAGCCCCACGAATCCAACGACGTAACCGCATTATTATTTCCGGCTGTGAAATTAAAATAATCGTGTTTGAGATTTTTTTCGCTGAAATTTTGTCTAATACGAGACTTACATCCGGTATTTGTGATCATCTGCTGCGGCATCACTCCCAAACTGGACAACAACGGTTCGAAGATCAAATGCGCGTCTAGCAGACGTAAAGAATCATGCATCGGATAAAGGCTGTATCCGGCGGCAGCTAAAAGCGTATAATCCGGATTATTGAGCGAGATTCCAGAATTCACCGCTGGCAATTCTTCTTTAGGAAGATCCCAGAATGTACTTTTGGCCACCTTGGACTCGGTGATTTTGGTATCAGCGTCTTCAAAACCTTGCTTCGCCATCCAAGTGTAGAGATCTTCACCTTGGCCTGATTTACTCAAACCGGTGACGCCGGAACCGGAATTCGATACGAAATATGAGACCATAGGAGGGGATACATTTTGGCCATCGAGACTGCCGGCTGAATGCTGTATCATTGTATCTCCTACAGCTCCAGAGCACAAGCTGTGAACTGATCCGCAAGAATGAAGGATGTAGTTGGAATTTACGGTCGTTGTGTCTGCTTTTTTAGTGGCTGAAAAATCACAATTGAAGATAAATATTTTTGTGACTGAAATGAGAAAGCCAGGAGAGGATTTTTACCACTTTGATTCTTCTCATTGGAAGCTGCTGTATCGGTTCTTTGGAGGAATTGATGCTGAGGTGAATAGGTAACTGATCCGCTGGCGATTGGGAATATTACGCTGGCTCGGGACGATGATAATTGCTGAGTTGGCAGCAAAGATTTCTTTTTCCTTCTGGGAGGTACACCAGGCTGTTGAAAAAATGTACATTATTTATATGAATCTGTCTCAAAGTTACTGGGCTCTTTCTTGACACCTTACCTTATTTATAGTTGCATTTTGACCGCTAGATCCAGGAGATGTAGGAGAACTATGCATTGTCTGAGGCACATCACCCATGTTAGTTGAGAGAGTAGCGATATTTTGAGGCTGAGCTGTATTCGTCGCATTGGGAACGTTTTTACCATCTGATTTGCCTGCTGAGGAAGATCCAGGAGCTGTAAAATAAAAAGTATTATATTGGCTGATGTCGTGGAATTTATTTTATGGAAGCTAAATAGGTGAATTTGCATGCTCGAGAAAATCAAACTGAATTAAAATCGGCATCTATAAAACTTCCGAGTGATTTTTTAAAATTAAAATTCTATTATGGTGAGTTTGGATGATTTAAGGAATACTGAGGCTTAAAAATTTTCTTTAGATAATTAGCTATTTTAATTGATGAAAATTGGAACTTTCTCGCTAAATTTAATTTCATTCAAAAAAAATAATGAATAATCGAAAAATCATTACTAGGTACTTGTGAGCGAATCATTTCAAAGGAATTTTTCAGCCAAAAAATTCCTCAAATTATTATTACCCATCAATTTTTAAAGAGTCATTCCGTCCCAATTCAAGCAATTTTTGTGTTGGGTCCTTTGATTTTACGGAATTTTTTTTCTGACTCCTGTGATTATTCATCAACTTGGAAGACCAACAAAACTAATACAATCTCCCCACCCTCACTCAACTGAAAGATATGGGAAATAAATTTTTTTTAATTTTGTGATTTAAAAATATCCATTTATTAAAATTTCAAGAGTTAGAAGTTCGAATTTTCTCATAACAAGCCCAACTTATGAATAGAAATAAATGCCGTTTAAGTTCCATTAAAAAATTTGTAAAAAATATCATACACTCAAACTTTTAAGTATTTCAACCTTCATTTAGGGTGTTCGGATCAAAAGGAGCAAAAAGTGTCAAAAATTTTAGTCAGAATCCAAAAAAAATTTCAAGTTTGAACATCAGCTCAGTTTTTGAATTTGAAACCCCTAATTCTTTCAAGTGCTTGAATTAGATTTAAAAAATGAAAAAATGTGAAACTTGGTCCAAAAATCGAATTATTTATAAGTTTCGACCTTTGACCCTCCCCTCCTCACTTACTACACCACCATATTAAATTTTTTCATGCATGAAAAATTGAAAATGTCACGAGGTATATGTTTTGGTATGTTTTTTTAATAAAATGCAATGCAATTATAATTTAAAATGGATGAGTGGATGTCGAGGAAATGTAATAAAAGCGGTGATCATTTTGTACTTTTTTTTTTTTGAAAATTAAAAATAAAGTAGATGAGAATTTTTGTCTATACTTTGAACACGATTATTAAAAATTCATTCTCTGTCTTCACTTGAACCCCTCTCCACTCCACCTCAAAAATCAGAACCCATCTATGACCAAAAATTTGTGGAAAATTAGGTTTCTTAATTTTTTTAAAAAAAATTCTTAATATGATTTTTTAATCCAAAAATTCCATTGAAATTCATTTTTTCAACATCTAGAGAAAAACTTGATTTTTTCATGTTTTAAAAATGTTTAGTAAAAAATTCAAAGAATTATTAGAAAAAAATTACGAGAATATTTCCAAGTATTAATACTTCAATTAATAAAAATCATTGCAGCGATTTTTCTTCAATCCCCTTCCCCTTGCAAGGATCAAAGTAGATTTTCGAAAAATGAAATCAAGATATGTTTTATATTCTTAACTCTAAATATAAATTTTTTCAAGTTATATTTTGGTGTCCCTAAAAAATAAATTATGAAAACTGTATGTAAATGGTGAATACTTATTTCTAGGTGAAAACGTTTATGAGCAAAATCATTTTCCAATAACAAAATTTAAAATTTTTTTCAACCCAAAATTAAAAAAAATAAAAATCCTCAAAAAAAATTGAACACAATTTATCAGATTTTGAGGCCAACTGAGAAGAGGAGAGGGTGAAGTTTGAGGGTAAAATTTAATCGCACCAGATCAATTTTTAATTTTTTAAGAATGAAAATATTTTGAGGCACATCGTTTGTTATGTTTTTTGAGGTACAAAATTAGTTCAAATATTGGACATAATTTTCAGACACGACCCAACCAAGATCTATTCTTCCTTTAAATTTCTTCGTATTTCCTATTTTGAGTGTAAATAGAGAGAAAAAGAGATCTTGGAAGGGTTGAATCAAAAAGGAAATTATATTCGTATTCAACATCCAAAAAAACCCCATTAACGAATTATGCCATAATTATGAAGTATTTAAAGCATAAAAATATCATGATGAGGACGGAGGTGGGGGGGAGGGGTCATTGAGAGATGGCAGAATATCTCAAAGGCATAATTCCCATCTCTTTGCATATTTTTTTACCTGTCAATTTATTTTAGCCTTATGAGATTTTATTAAATTGAAGATTAGCCGAGCCGAGACTAACGAAATTGGAGGAAATTTGAAATCTATATTTTTAGAAAATGGTTGCATAAAATTTTATGCATGATTGTTGCATCGAATATTTTATGAAAGAAAAAAAAATGAATTCGAAAATTATTGGATTCTTTTATAAAAAGTTCAAGATTTTTCAAATTTCATTTTTTTGAAAAATATTCGATATAATGAAAAAAATCACACATGCGATTTTACAGCCAATTATTAAAAACATGAATTTCAAATTCAAGCCAATTTCCTAGTCTCATTTTGAAGAATCTTCAACTCAAACATTTCACTCAAGAGTTTAGATTTTTTTTATTTTTAGGCTCAATTATTGAAACTTTTTCTGCAAAAAAAAAGAAAAGGCCAAATCCAAAAATTAAGTACCTAGATTTTTGAACTTACCACCACAAAAATCGAAACAAACCAAACATCATAATTTTTTTTTGAATTTTGATCGAAATTGTGGTCCACTAAAATTATTCCTCTCTCAGAATTTTCCAAATTTTACCACTAGTTAAGACAGGAAATAAATTTTCAGCGAAATCAAACGACTCGAACCAAAAATTAACTCGAATTGAGATGGAGTGATCCCTAATTCGAACAGCATCATGCATAATATCTGATTTTTAAACTAACGATTATAAATAAAGCTAACATGATGTGATTAAGCTTAGATCTGCACAACTGATAGAAACACTAAAGAAATCTACACAGCAGAAGAATGCTAGAGAAATACATAAGCTCAAGTAACACAAAGGTGTTTCACGTGTTCGTCACCTCTTTGCAATCACAAAAGGTAACACATCGAACGATTAAACTGAAAGCTCGCACAACACTATACAAAAAATGGACAAATTTCTACAATCGATTAAACTATGAAAAAGCGCAGCTACTACAATGACACTAAACTACACAGCACATGTACAAATTACATTAGCTTTTCGACTACTCCTATCTAAAATAACATCAGCGATCTACTTTCCAAAATCCAAATAATTCAAATCTCGCACAAAGGTAATACAAAACAGGGTATCCGGAGACTAAAGCGATCTAAAAAAACAGCGCGATTCATTCTCTTCGTACATTTTGATCACAGACACCCCACACTTGGATGTGGTATAATGCGTACCGTATTTATTGGACGGGGTTTTGAGTACTTTACGTAATGTATTGGGAGTGACGCCGATACTGGGATTAAGTAACATGGCGCATTCATCGGTGACTTCGCATTCTTCGCAGGATACATCGGCTTCGGCGTCGCCTTCCCCGTCACCGTCTCCTTCATCGGTAAGCACAGCGTTTTCCTGCAGGGCAAGCAGCAATACGTATTCCAAAACCATACCCAGACATGTAGTACACCGTAACCAGAAATCAAGCCAATGTATATGTAAATTTTATAGCTATTTGATCGAGAGTGTGAAAATGTCCTTAAAAGCGTCGCATTGGAGTTTTTCGTTCTGAGAGACGTCTTCGATTAGAAATCGCGCTACTTAAGCCAACATGGAACAAGGCAGTGGCGGATTTAGCAATGCTGAACTGGATGAGGGTAGTACTGGTCAAGGATGATGGATCTGCCGTTGAAACCGATTTTGACAGCTACTGAAAGGCCAATCATAATGAAATATGATTTCGAAAAAAATTTCAGACTCCTGGCACAAACATTTTGGGGAGGAAGGGCCAAACTAGGGATCTTTTCCCTCAATTTTTACAATTTTTTTGGTCAAATATACTTAGGTAAAAAATTTTGCGTTTTCGAGATACATTCTAGGAAATTGGAGGAATTCCAAGAAATCTTTTCCAAAATTTTTTGAATTTTGGGGGATTTTTTTTCAATTTTTGAGAATTTTTTTCAAACCTTTTTGGGATTATTTTTCAAATTATAAGATATTTTTAATTTTTGTGGACTTGAAAAAAATTGGGACTTTGAAATTTTTGCAATTTTTTTCTGTAATGGAATTTTTTCAATTTTGAAATTTTTTCAAAATTTTTAGGATTTTAAAAAAAAAGTTGTGAATTTTATTTTTTTCAAAATTTTTAGGATTATAAAAAAGTTGTGAATTTTATTTTTTTCAAAATTTTTAGGATTTTAAAAAAAGTTGTAATTTTTTTTTTGAATTTTTTGAATTTTTTCAACTTTTGGCGTATTTTTTCAAAATTTTTAGAATTTTTCAAAAAAAGTTGAAATTTTTTAGCAGAGTACCACCTTTTTGACAATTTTGAACCCTTCTATTCGTAATGAGAGTCAAAAATTCAAAGCAATTTTTTCCTCAAATTAAATGCCATCATCCATAACTAAACAATTGAGAAAATTCCAAAATAGGCAGCCCCTTCGACGATAAGAATGATCAAAATCGGTTCCAAGATGGTATTTACCCACTTGACCAATACTCTTCCAAGACCGGAGCTGGAAACGGAGGCGACGTTTTCAAGCATTTTGTTAAATCCACCACTGAAACAAAGAAACTACTAGTACACCAATAGATACAATACCCAATGAATCGGAATTTATACAAGTATAAACAATCAAAGCCATATGTACAGGAAAGATACACCCGATAGCATGATTTTTCCCTCTATGAAAGCTTCATTGGTGGGCACAGTACTGGGATTTTGGTCGGACACAGCTACACCGAACTGAATATGATCGATAAATAGGAGCAAATAAAAACATGAATTCTTACAAAAAACTATCGGGTCTTCGTAATCGGCAAACGTATCGTGTCTACAGTACTCGCAATGTAGTACCTACACATTGAAACATCAATTTATATACATACACAAACAAATATTTAAAAAATTATCAATAAAACGTCAAGTTTTCAAATTTTTGCCCATAATCCCAATTTCATCGGCCTTCCCGGCTGTAAAAATTATATCCTAATGGTGATCCGAATCAAATAGCTACAAAATAAACAAGATTTCGAAATAGTGAATTTCGATTCAAAATTAACCTCTTCCGGATCTGGAACGGCGAACGTGACGTTTAGGGGCTTCACAGCGTGTCTTTTGCTTTTGAAATTATGCTCTAGCAGCAATGGGGTGTAGAGGATGTTCTTCCATTGACGACTCAGCACAATTACTCCCTGGAAGTGAAAATTAGGTGTGAAAAAATTGCTATTTTTATTAGTTAGGTGAATTATTATATTTACTTGTCTCAAGATGGATAAATGCGGTACGTCTTCTTTGAGGTATTCTTCGATATTTGAATTCAATAAGGTGTATTTTCTCAAAATATTACACAGCTGGCAAGACGGATCTTCTTGAAGAGTTTTAGCCAAAGGAGTAATACGTCCATATCGGCTCTGCAAAAATATCCAGATCGTTTTTGTAGGAAAATATGCAAAGAAAATTTAGCTACAGAAAATTTGTAATTTTTACCTTAATGGGCATATGTAAACTTTGGACATCCAAGGCTTCAGCCATCAAGCAGGTAATAACAGCGGTATTTCTACGATAAAGACATCTCAACATGTGGACCACTCGAATGGCCAATCTGTTGCTAGGATTCATCCAAGCATTTATGGCTGGTGAAGCTGTACTCAACAAATTCCAATCCAGACTGAAAACGAATTGAGCAAATTGAAAATTAGGAATTTGGAAAAAAATATAGATGTGGAAAGTAAATCGAATTATTACCGAGTGTAATCGATTTTCCTTGTGATTGGTGTCCGAGGAGGGGCTGCGAAGTTGAACCATACTTGTTGAATTTCGATTATGCAAGAAGATGCATTTCCGTCGACAATTTTGTTCAATGTACTGTTTCCACTGAGGGGGAGAATCCGAAAATTACATTTTAATTGGGTTAAAAATTGAGATTAGAATTCGGATGAAAGTTTTCGTCACAATACAAACCTATTATCGTTTTTATCGCCTGAGCCACTAGGTGCTTTATCTTGCTGTTCTTTTTGAGAAGCTGATTCGGATTCGGTTGCTGCGTTGGCTGGTCCAGCTGAAGATTCGGTGGTTTCTAGAATTTAAAAAATTGATCAAATACTTGCAAATAGATATTTTTTTCAACACAAATTGAGTGATTTCTTCAGGAAAAAAATTAATACCATTGACGTGTTTGGCAGAAGCCTCCAATTCATCCTTGGATCGGACGGAATCAGTGCAATGGCCTTCAGAAGGTGGCACAGGAGATGAACTTTTGCCTTCGACTGTTTCTTTATCGTTTTGCTGTTCGTCTTCTTTTTCAAATTTGGAACGTTTTACGAGCTGGTTCGAAAAAAAAAGGATGAAAATATTAAATTTTTTCAAGAAAGAACGTTTCATGTCGATGAAACTATTTTTTGAACTACTCAAGTCTTCAGATTTTACTCAAAAATTTTGAATAAGGTTATCCCATTTCAAACATTAAAAACCATTTTTTTAAAAAAAAAATTTAGCCCCTTTGTGGCTCCAAAGTAACAGATTTTTTTGCTTTTTGTTTTCGTGATTTTTCATTAAAATATTAAAAATTCATTTAACAATCGTAATTTAAAAAAAAAATGGAAATGAGACTCAAAATCGTTCATAAAATTTTTTCAAAGTTCAAAGTAGAGCTTTAGGGCACTAATATTATTAGATGAACCTGTTCACAGGATATTTTGCAGATTCATTTTATATTCCTCAACATTATTTGAGAAAAATCTCAACCTTGATTTTTGAAAACTTTTTAAAAATTATTCTGAGTCTTTTAAAAAGCTTTTTTCAACATGGCAAACTAAATTATTCCAAGAATTAGAAATAAAAATTAGGTACTTTATAAAATATCGCAATGAAAAAAAAATTAAAGAGTCCCTTTTTTAGAACCACTAGAAGGGCTGAAAGGTTTTTCAATCTTTAGGATGGGAAAACCTTAGAAAAAAATTTGAAGATCCAAGATCAAAAAATAATTGAGCTGACATGAAATGACCCAGAAAATGAACTCACTTTAAACGATACTCCTTCGAATCCACATTCCATCATAATGAATCCCATTTTATCTTCAGTCAGCGTGGTCAAATCGTCCGGTAAGGCACTCAACTGTAAAATAAATTGGATTTTAATACATTCCTGAACTTGAAAATTCCATCAAATCGACCAATGGCGTACCGTATTGTTATTTTCGGTGATCAAACTATCAGTAATCGTATTCGACGGTGAACCTGAAGATTTTGAGCACGTGGTAAATAAAACTTTGGACGAATACGTCGGAATGGCAGTGATAACTGCGTCTTTCAACAGCGAACATTCGTTTCTCAGTCTTCTTAATTGAGTATGAATTTTACCTAAGTAAAAAAAAAAAATTAGTCATCAGTTTGACAAAAGATAATTTTTTCACGAGATAATCTCACTTACTAATATTAAAAGTAATAACAGTCTCTTGTTCTTGCTTTTCTGATGTCTCTATGTACACGGGCTCCCCTCGAATATTATCTTTACCCGGAGTAGTGGTAAAATGCAACCCTAACAAAAGGGCTTTACCGGCAGCTCGACTTAAAACACCTTTTTTCTGACCACTCGGAGTGACCGTAGGTCGATGGAATGTTTGGACAACTTCTCTAGCCTGCAATAAGACTAGATTTAGTATTAGGATGGAAATTTTCAAAAATCTAAAATCGCCAATCACCTGTTTGCCATAATGAAATCGAGCGGTGACTTCATCGACGCAAATAGCCAATAAAGAAACGCAAGTTAAATCTCTTAAATTATCCAAAGCTGAAAATGAGATCACTTCTTCTACAATTGACGCTTGAAGTACTGATATATTTATCTAAAACGAAACAATATTATTAAAAAAATGATTCCGATAGATAAATCTATAAATCCAGACTTGATTTCTTACTTTGGGCAGAATAACTGTTCCTTGTATTTGGGATGCGATGAATTCTTCGTAAACGCTGTAAGGTTCATGGGTATCGGAAGCCTCTTTTGGCATATTTTTTACTCTTTCGACCGTGCTTCTTTTACTTCCGCCGCCTTGTAATTGACTCAGATATTTATCTTTTTTCAGCACGTTGGCAGATTCTACTTTTCCGATGCAGGACATTTGGAGATGGTTGAGGACGGTGATTGGATGCAGGATACTTAACGTTGGGGTCAAGGCGTCGACAAATCTTTGTAGAGATTCCAATATCAAAGGTGTGACCATGATATCGACATCTCCTTTCATTTTGATGATGACTGTCGTCCTCGTACCGCTTTCGTTCCTCAAAGATAACAATTCTTCTTGCGAAACTGCACAGAAAATATTTTGAGTTAATTCTTGATACTTGAATTTTTCAAGATCAGCATATCGACTTACTCAATTCAAAATCTTCATTCATACTGGTAACAAAATCAGGCTGGGCTTTATCCCACGGATACGAATGGTCTGACATTCGACCATAATTCGGAGCCGGGCTGGAGTCGCAATTTAATCGCCGAACCATCTTCAGCGAAGTAAAACCTTCGGTCAGCACATCAAATCTGGGCAAATATTTGCTCCCTAAAAAAAAAAAAGCCAAAATGAATAAATTCGCTTTCAATGAATTTCAGGTTTTTTTCCTCCAATTTACCTATGAAAGCTAAACGACCATCACTGGAACGTTGAAAGAATGGCACCGTGAACACATCGGAATGAGGAGGTAACGAAACTTGGGACCAATTTGTGCATCCAACCTGAGGCAGAATATTATTTGATTAGATTTCTCATAAAATTTACCATTGGTCTGATTGAAATTTACCTGAGACAGATGATTTATGTAGGTGGACATTAAAAGAGGCGAATCGACGATTGGTTTATTGACTTGCATATGAAGATTGACCAAGGTCAGGTCTTCCTGGGACGATACAGCTGATATGAAAGATGTACTTGATACAGAATGTGAATCGGATGAATCTAGCAGCAGAGCTGAGGCGGAAGTTTGTACTAATGTATCGTCGTCGTCGATACTGCCACTTTTCAGCTTAGGGCTTTCGTTACGATGAGGCCAAGATGCCGGTGCTTCGATCAGATGTCTTTGTATATGCTCCAGACTTCCGATGAGAGATTTTTCATCTTCGGCGACAGGAGTCTGTACGAGAAAATCGATTAGATCGATGAAAAGTACTAAATTTTGGACACAATTGACTCACCTGATCGTAATAATTACGAGAGAAGTAACCTACGCTGCGATGTTCCGGCGTATGGATCTCGTTATCACTTCGATGTACCGGTAATGACATTTTTATTTCGTTCAAATGACTCAAAGGTAGTACTTTATTTTTCTCCGGTAATATATTCAAATCGCTACCGAATCGTTTGCTAAAAAATAAACAAATTTCATTAAAATCGATAATAATTTGAGAAAAATAAACGATAAAGGTGAATTTCATACCATGGTAAAGTTCCTTCGTGAACGTACGAACTGGATGAACTTATCACCGAATTTCTCAACGATGAACTGCGACTATTCGGTGATTTCATTTCGGTCATGTTACTATCGATAGAATTTCTATTATGGCTAAGCTCTTCTTCGGCCGAGAAAAACGTCTCGGATTGATTTTCACTGGATAACGAGACAGTTCGTTTGAAAATAACGTCGCCTTTGGGACTAGTCGGCTTGGTATCCGTTGATAAAGAAACGAACGAATCTGTGCCATTCGTATGGCTCTGAAAAAATCGATAAATTAATCGTAATCATCAAAACGAGTAAATACGACGATTGACTTACATCATCTTTATGATCAGAGGAAGTCGAATGGCCTCCGCGAGTGTTGAAATAATCAACAGATAATTTGGAATCTGAAATACTACTTTTCGGGGTACCGTCGCATTCTCCATTCTCCGGCACGCTTAAAATTGAACCTAATGTATTAAGACGTGAATCCGAATCCAATTTGGTGGGCGGAAACGATGTCGTTGGACTAGAGTCGATCAATCGGGCATATGGTACTTCTCTATTAATATGACTAGAGTTTGGAAGTCTGCAAAATATGTAACGAATGTTGAGAAAAAATTTCTAAAAATGGTTCAAATAGATTTTAGAATACTCGCCTGTTATTGACTGATGTATACGAGAATCTCCTCGGTAACGACATTTTACCATCGAATTGGGGATTATGACTAGGAGTAAGGGAGCTACCGGTAGTAGCCGTTGACTGACTATCGGTCACCGAATGCGAACTGGCTACGACGTTATCGCCGGAAATCGCGTGATTGTCGCTTTCTGTCATCTGAAAACGCAAAATTTCAGCATAGAACCCGTCTCTTGGGCGATTTCGTATCAAATTTAGTCTTACTTTGGATCGAACACTGTTCGAAGATGGTACTCTGTGTTCGGTCCAAATGGGCACAGGCTGATCGTGAATGGTCATATCTAAGGCGTTATAAGGCGGAGTATGGAATACCAATTGAGCCTCGTGCAGAATACTTTGACCGAATCCGGGGTCTTTTCCATTATCGTTAATTCTAAAAACATATTCGAATTTAAAAATCTCGAAAATGATATGTACTCAAGTCAGAAAATAAAAGTCAGCTTCAGAGTTGGGGTTAAACTGACTCCAAATTGACTCAGAATCCGCAATTACTTCGGAGCGGAGGCAAGAATCGTTGTCACAGACCGACTTCGACGTCAAGGTCAAAGACTGACCCCGGAATCAAGATCATACAATGACCTTAGAATTAAAGTCACAGACTGACCCTGGAATTAAGGTCATACACTGACCTCAAAATTAAGGTCATTGAGTGACCTTGGAATCAAGGTTATACACTGACCCGCAGTTGAGGTCATAGACTTGGGCTCAAAGTTAATGTCACAGGCTAACTCCGAAGTCAAGGTCACGGTCTGACCTTGAAGTTAAGGTCACATACTGACTCCGAAGTTAAGGTAACAGGCTGACCCCGGAGTCAAGGTCATAAACTGACCTAACTGACCCGTGACCCTGAAGTCAAGGTCACAAACTGACCCCAGAATTAAGGTTACAGACTCGACTCCAAAATCAAGGTCACAGACTGACCCTAGAATTAAGGTTACAGACTCGACTTTAGAACAAAGGTCAGACTGACCCCAGAATTGAGGTCACAGACTGACCCTGGCTTTGAATCCAAAGTCACAGATGGACTCCGAAGTAAAGTCGAGATCTGAAGACAATGTATAAATTTGACTCCGAAGTCAAGCTGGAGTCAGGAATCAACTTTTTGGCTGACTTCAATTTCCGACGTTACCCTACAAAAATCTGCACCTGAATGCGACGATGTTGATACCATCTTGAACATCTTGTCTGGCAGGTTTGAAAAATCGTTGACCATTTCTATTACGCCCAAAGAACACACAACCTCCGATACATCCGCATCTTCCGGTAACCAATAATTTACTATCGCTAGGCCACAAGAACCATAATTTTTTGTACCGTTCGTCGTGGAATTTCAAAAATCTAAAAGTAAAAACCAATAAATTGATTCAAATTTTGATAATTTTAAAATAAATTCATGAATACTGTACTTGTGCTGAACAAGATGTAAATTTTTATCTGTACTACATAAGGAGGCAGCTGCTTCGAGAATAAGAGGTCCCAACGAGACGCTACCAACTTCTAGCCAGATATCGTTACCATCGGTGTTCATTCTATGAACACATAAATAAATAAATCAGACTCAGACGTCAATCAACTTCAATTATCCAAACATTTTGATTAATTTATCTCACCTATGTTGAGATCTACCACTACACGTCGTGTTTGTATTACTATTGCTAGCTGTTCCGGTTCCATGTTGATTACAAACTTGCGAATTGGCAGCTACCATGTGACGCAATCGAATGGCCGGAATTAAGGTGGTCACTCCACTTTTAACATGATTACCGTGCAAGTTACAGGTAGCGATTCGAATCGGAGAAGCCTGTCAAGAGTCGAAAATGAAATTCAGATACTCTAATATCTTCTCGAGTATCAATTTACGAAAATGGGCATACCCAAAGATTAAGAGCGGTGTTCGACTCGACAAGATAAAAATCAATAGCATCGATGGTGCATCTAGTCATTCTATATTTGACATCATTGGAAGATGGACACCGGTATGTGCCATCAGGATCAGATTCAGGGCACTGTTTCGGAGCAACTCCATGTAAACATTCTTGTGGCAGTCTAGGCGGACGTAATTTATTTTCGCTGTCGAACATCAGCAACACCAATGTCTCTAATCCGACAACAACGTGATAAAGCTACCGAAAAAGTAAATAAATTAATATTCCACAATCATGAATCGAAAATATTAGCAATAGGTACCTGAGGAGAGGTCAATTTGGCGCTCAATTTGCCAATTTGTATTTCCAGCATCCAAGCATATTCTAAAGTTTTCTGTTCTAACGTACGACCTCGATCGCTGAACATTCCGTGACCTCTGATTTGCAATCCTGATAGCATCATGTGGCCCTGGTTCAAATGATTGTCTCGGTGCGGTCTACTGGGCACTTTATCAGTACTTATGAGTATGGCAGGAGAGAGTAAAAGTTGTAGCTGCATTTCTTTGTATTCGATTTTCATCTCGAAACCGAATCGTTCCAGCAAAATGATTGGACAAGGTGGATCTTTATCCATACAACTCTGTCGAGAGAAAAATAAAAGATTATTAGGTATTTTACATCGACGATGATATTTTTATGAACATATTTACGAACTTTCATGAGATGAGCTTGGATATCGTGCATTGTGATCGAGACGACGATATCTAGAGGTCTATAGAGTCTAGGATCGAATTCTTTTTTCGACAGCTCATCCTCAGATAATGAACTAGAATCGGCTACGACGGTTGAAGATGATGTGGTAGTGTTGTTAGCTGATACAGTTGGCGGATCGTTCATATCAGTGAAGGTTTGATCTTCGCCGAAAATACTTTCCTGAAATATTTCAAAATTCAAAAATTCAGAATGAATAATTTTAAGGAATTGCAAAGCTGATATGAAAATTACCTTCAAATGGACCAAATGCCTAAGACACGTTCCGAACAAAAATATAACCGAAGGTCCAATTTCCAATTCTAAACTAACTTTATCCGGAGTCAACGTCGAAGGATCAAATTTCTGATTACCATCCTACAAAAGATACGAAAATTGCATAGTACACGAATCCACATTCTCAATGGAAAAACAACAAAAGCTTTAAAGCCCATCACCAGACTCACTTTAGACCAATGCAACACAGAAGGATTTTTTCTTACTCCGGGCATCCTCATAGGCGATAAAAGAATCTCCTCTTTTTCCGGAGTCGTTATGTCGGCTTGAGGGGGAGGTCCGAACGGTGGCATCGGATGGTACGTGTAATGAATACTCAACGCTGCGATTGGTATTGACCAGAAATCAATCCAACCGTTGCTGCGGATAGAAATTCGTTGTGAATCGATTCTCTTATTTATCGATGAGATGCAAAAAAAGAGTAGAAATACCTTCGTTTACAGACGTTTCTCCATTTTCGACCGTTGTCTTGTGGTCTCGGATGCAAAAGGGAGCCATCTCGTGAAAGTAGTTTGGCATTTTTATCCAATGATAGAAGGATTCCTCGACTGGTGTATACTTCTGGCAAATGCATGGTCAAGTCTACGCTTTCACCCTGCGGAATTAATTTCATAAAAATATTAGAATTTGAAATCCGCCTAAGGCAAATTCAAGGCTTGATAAAAGCCCAATTCTTCGGGCTTTTTCATAAAATTCGCTGCCAGATTTATTCATTCTTCAAATTATTTACCTGGATCCAAAACCGAAGCGGAAGTGTTTGAGGTAGAAAATCATCGAATGGCAAATCAAATGAGAAATCAAACAAATCTCCACAGACCGCAATATGAGCTGAATTGATGAAAAAAAAAACAAAGTTGAATGATTGAAGATAAATTAAATTAGTTGAAAATTTTTTAGAAAATTAACCATTTTCTTGATTTTGCGACGAGCAATCAACCCAATTATATTCGTTGCTTTGGGTCAACAATTCAAATTCTTTCAAAAGCACCGTCAACTTCCAAGTATAAGGAATAAAGTGTAAAAGATCTGGTTTCGATTTACTGGCCCAGTCATTAATTAGATCTGTCAACGTGAAAAATATTCTCATTAAAAAATACTTTCATATTCAATAATCTTATCAACAGAAAGAAAAGTAACCTTCGAAAAAATCTTTATGAGCGTAAATAAACCATCCGGTAGCTTTACATCCGGTTAAATTCAGTAACCATTCTTGATGCTCATTCCATCGAATCGGATAATGACATCGAACGGTAAATTCCAAAGTTTCACTTTCCACCAAACTCCGGAACTATGCAAAAATATCGATTAGATCGAAAATTCGCATCGTAACAGGCAACATTCCGCGTAATACCTGTAAACTAGTTGTTGCTTCTAAATGCAACAATTGTCCGGTGATTTTGGTAATATATCCATCTTTATTAACAATCCAAGGCATGGTAACTTCTAGATATGAGCCAGGACCAACGTTCACGTGTACAGCGTTCGTTTCCTGATTAAAAATCATTACATAAGTCATCGAATAATCGCCATAAATGAGATCATAACCTTGACACGAATAATACCTTGTTTTTAGTAAACAGTATGTCTATAGTGGATTCGTACAAGGTGCTGAGCCGTATATCGAATGATTGAACTTGTCTTTTTTCACCCGGTTGAGGAGGTTTGGTAACCTTGAAAAAAAATCAGATTAATAATCACTCAGCGGAAATTTATGGTTTAATGATTGATTTATTTACTTCCAAGTTTTGGTAATCTTGAGGAAAGAAAAATTTAAACAGATGTTCTCGTTGTCTATCGGCCCACGGACCGTAACTGAAATCTGTACCTTTGCCACACTGAAACGAAGAATTATTTTAATCGATAAAATTACGTATTTTATGAGATATTTTTACGAATTCATACTTTAATGTCAATTCCCCAAATCGGCGGAGCTGATTCGACTATATCTCCGTTGGCCAATTGTAACATTTCTGGCTCCTCGGGTACCACACCTGTTCGATTTTCATAATTAATTTCAATTCATAACAAAATAATCGACTTTTTATTTTACCTGGTTCATCCATGTAATAATATAATTCTATTTTATTGGAAGAAAAAACCACGAAACCAGCTCCCATATATCTGGGAGGTTCATCAGCGATACCGGTATACTTAGGACTAGGTGCCAATATAACCTGTAAATTTACCCATATTTTAGAGATAGTAAAGAATGCACAAGACATTTCACCCAGTACCTTGAAGTTTTCCGCTTTACATTTGACAAAATGCATAAAATGGTCCAATCGCGAGGCCGCTGGTTTGGTTGAATAAACACAATGAGCTTCTTCAACATTTATCGAAAGTGTTGTAGGGACTAGTCGATTACCAAACACGAAACGACCCTGAAATCAGAACAGTTTTAAAATCTATCCGTTCGATACAAATACTTCATCACTTACCGATGAAATATCGACTTTGATGACAGGTATCAAATCTCGCCAACTCTTGCCAATGGATACTTGTTGTCGTTCTCCAGGATCGTGAACCTGAGCTTCTACGTCTCCTTCTGCAGAAGAATTCAAGAAAATATACTTTATTGTCTAACTTCAATACGCAATTTTGCGGAAGGGTATTAGTACTCACTGGTGACCAGCTCTTCCCATGGAATGATTGAAGGTTCTAAACCGAAGGTTCGTTCTAATTTACTATATAATTCACATCTGTTATAAATATGCAATTCTAAACCGTTCAACATTACAGACAGCCGAGTATCTGAATGGGATAAATCTGGAAAAAGAAACCAAATATTAATCCAGAGTGTTTCATTAATGCAATTTATAACAAAATTACCTTCAGAGACATCTTTCGGTACGTACGAACGCCACCATCGAAATATTAGCCAACCATCTTGTATTCGTATAGTGTAATCGTGTGTTATATAAACAATATCTCGAAACATTATTTTTCCAGAAAGGGCGCAAACGGTACACGAACCTGTAATAAATCATTTACCAAAATCTATTCTGCTTTGACTTGATAGAAGCTCATACTTGAAGTGTGATACTAACCAACGTTCAAATACCCCTTGCGAACATAAAATTTGGTCAGCAATCTTGTTATAATGTATCCTATGACTCTAGAATTATAATAGGTTATATAGATGACCCACACCACGGCCGAGATTAATGAGAATAATAAAATAGCGAAATTTGAGTCGAGTAAATCAATATCCATTGGATTAGTTGTGTTGGTGATCAAAGTTGGTAGTACATCTTGGTTCTTGGGGTCCATGATTTGAGATGTTGTTATTACAGTATTGATCCAAGACACCGATTACCTGTAAAACGTTTAGATAGTACATAAATAGGATGTTTGTATTTAAAGTAGTTATTTCTTAAAAACAGCAGCTGATAGAAGTGTTTACTTACATTATTAGCTGATAGATTCTTTCATCGAATTAACTAATTACCGCTGATCATTCATTGAATTCCATTCAAAACGATAAAAAGATGAATATGTACACAATTTATCACTCATTTTTAATCAAATTTATCTTTTAAACGAATTAATTTTAGATTATTTTTTACATTTTTGATAAAAATCATTTTCCCAAGTTCAACGATGTAAAGACATGTAGTTAAAATATGGATAGCAAAATTTAAATGAAAATTATAAATCGTTTTTTGATTGGTTGGTCAAATGACGAACTGAAATATGATTGGCGGAGATCTGAAAAGAAGTATATTACGTCATTTGTTTATTTCTCCTACTTTTTCAATTTTTATCTCGCAGTTATCAATTATCATATCAATAATCAATGAAAGCAATTGAAAACAACTGAGAAGTAATGAAAAATTAGAATTTTATGGTAAATATCCATTAAAACACTTTATTTTTTCTTTCATTAAAGTCTATTCATAAACATCAAAAGTAAGAAATACGGAAATTTCTCATTTCTTATGCCTTACTTTCGATTTTTGAGTATGGACCTTTTATAGTACATATTATGATGTACCTCGATTTGGGATATTTACTTCAAGTTTCTAGATTATGTCATGTTGTAGGTGAGTACTACCTGCCAATTACTCAAAATGTTGAAATTCGACGTTCCCGATTTGTACGTGAAAGATTACAACAACGATTTCAAGCAACGTCAGGGATCCTTGTTCGATGCATTGGAAGCTGCTGAAAAAGAACATAGTGAAATAATCGCTAAAGCCAAGAACAAAGCTCCCAAATCGGCGCATAATTACAACCAAAGATCGTTCACCAAACCGTATCGAGGTAAAGAAAGTATTTTTAAAACACCAGAAACACCTTTATCTCGTTTAAAGACCAAGAATTATGGAAAACCTCGAGGTAAATGGACAAAATATTCTCTTCGCGATGTATCTACCGATGACATGTCCGATACTAGCAACACTCGAGCTGCTTTTTCATTCCTGAGAGAATTAGAAGATAGAAAACGTGCTGCTGCTAAAGAAGAATTCCCCGCAGATTATAAACCTATCTTTGCTAAACCGCAAACCAAAACAGAAGAAAAATGTACTTCGAGTAAAAAAGAATATAATTTTGGCGAGAAACCGCAAAAGGTACAGAAAAAGAAAATTCGAGCAACGAATGATTCCAGTGATCTTAAATCAAACGTGAAATTAAATCATTTGCAGTTTGACGAAGAAGATGAGTAAAAACTACTGATCGTACCATTATTTTGCAATTTTTTTTTTATGAGTGTATATAATCTATCAAGTAGGAATGGAATGTTTTTGTTTTATTAGGTATTCAAAATTTGATGTTGTTAAAGTTCAAGTTTTTTCGTTTTCGTCATAAAAATACGTTCATTGTTTACGTATATTTTGTAAATATATATTATTCTAATAAACATTATTGATTAAATTAGTTATTTGAAAAAACTGTGAGGTCAATGGAATCTTCATTCGATAATTTTTCTCTCAACGAAGTGTTCGTGTTTAACGTAGATACCTAAATCGTTGGAATCGATTACCTACTTCCCACTGATGAAATCAGTTCACGATGAATAGAGTTGAAAGGTAATTTAGTTGAAATTAATGGTCCAAAGAATACTAATGTAATGATAGATTATTTTGTTTTAGGAGTAATACCGTAATTCCTCAAAAATTTGTGGATTTTATCAGATTATTTTTCCTGGTAATTTTGCCGCTTCAGTTGTTGATTCCGGATTATGTGTTACATTTAGGTGGTTTCTTGTTATCTGTTGTATTACCTTTGAAATCTGCCGTCTCAAAACACATTCTATTTATTGCAGGGATTTTTTTGAACATAATTCTAATGCAATTTGCCATACCTAGCGTAACTTTATTATTTGTAGGCTCGTCATTTAATTTTTTAATTTTATTACAGCAAATCGTACCGACGGAAATCATTATATATTTTGTAATATTATGTTCAATATTATCGTTCATTCGATTTTATGTGAACAATTTGCTGCTCATATTGACCTGTGTTTCTGTCGCAGTACCTATTTTGAGGTCTAACGTACATTTTTCAATCGTCCTAGATTTGATCGTCAAATTTTTGTGCGATTTGATCAGAAACGAATCAGTGATAGATCACGTGCTTAATATTTTTAATAATAAATGGAATATAAAATAAAATATGTAGTATTACTGAGGTAAAATTAACACAGTGCGATTTTTTTTTTATCGTGGACACATCGCATGACGACCTCCATCAACAGGTAAAGTAGCTCCGGTAATATATGACGAATCATCACTAGCAAGGAATGCAATTGTTTTGGCTACCTCGTCAGCGTTTCCAGGACGGCCCAAAGCATGCGTTTCCTTTGCTCTTTCTAAAAACTTGGCGTAAGCTTCATCATCTAATCCACCTCTTTTCTGTAATTCGGTTATAATCACTCCGGGGTTCACGCTGTTGACCCGGACTCCTTTACTGGCCAATTCCAAAGCGACACACCGAGTCATTTGATCAATAGCTGATTTTGACATGTTATAAGCCAGCACACCGGGAAAAGAACGTAGACCACAAACGCTAGACACATTCACGATGTTTCCTTTGGATTCGACCAAATGAGGCACAGCCAACATGGTTAATTGATAGACAGCCCGAACATTTACGTTGAAAACACTGTCGTATTGCTCCAAAGAGGTGTTTTCGATACTTCCCATTTCGATAACACCGGCGTTATTGACCAGCACGTCTAGTTTATTGTAATGTTTTATCGTGCTGTCGATCATATTCTTCACATCTTGCTCATTAGACATTTCTCCGGTGATTAGAAAAGGCTTCGATTTACTCACTGATTCACATTCCTGTGAAACTTTCTCCAGATTGGCAACGTTCCGACCAGTTAGTGCAAGTTTAGCTCCTAATCCGGCGAAATGGATGGCCGTGGCTCGTCCTATGCCTGAACTGGCACCGGTTATGAGAATGATTTTATCACTGAGGGTCATACTTCCAGTTGAACTTTGGACTTGAAAAACAGAAAAACAAAACCGAGCTAAATTAAGAAATGATCACACTTGGAAACTGAAACGTCACTAGTTGTCTGGTGTTTCGAGCACTCAACGTAGCACCGCTATAACAAAGGAAAGGTGGAGCTGAGAAACACTTATCTACCGGCTATCTTTTACAGATAGGCCCACATGAATACCTTTTCTCACGAATGAGGGTAATAAAAACTGAGTTTTGTGATGCTTCTGTTTTCAACTTCGAGTTGTACTATGATAATATGCCATTGTAATCTTTTACATTACATTGTGATGGTAGACTGAGCATAAGGTAAAAAGAAAATGGGTAAATTTATCTACTGTCAGGTGTTGTTTGACACTATTTACATTTGTTAATTAGTTTCATTTTTCATTAATTTTTCGTGCAATAATGCATGAAGATAACAGAAAACAAGAGATCCGATAAGAAAATGAAGTAATTATAAATCGTACTTTTTTATGGGAAGCGAAAACTTCTATTTGTCGATGTTTTACATTTGGCTACACTGATAAAGAACTTTTCTTCACTAAACTTGCATACAATTTGAATTTTATTAAATTTTGATGATAAAATATTTATCTTTTTTATTCTGTTGAATAATTTGTGAAGTTTCGCGACTATTTCGTTGTATCTTTTAATTATTTCCACTAATTTTCATAATGTAATAGAACTTTTGAGTATTCAGTATCATCTTGCACGAATTTAGTATTAGATTCGCTTTATTAAGTCATATTTGCCTCAAAAATGGCTTGAGTAGAGCGTACCGCATACGTCGTATTAAATTGACTTACGGATATACAGTTTGAAAAGCTTGTCAAATAGCGCGTCATTTAGGTATATTACTTGTTGAGTTCGTATTTTGTAACTTAAATTACGTAAATATTGAAGCAAATTATTGCACGCTGGGTTGCTTTTGCTATTCATGTAATTAGTGTACTGTTTCACAGTATTCGGCACTGCGTACAATTGTTGAAAGTATTTCAGGGAAATGCTCCAGTATCGTTGAGAAGTAGATGTATTCTGTTTGATATTGCTTGTTTTCAACGTACTCTGATCGTTTGATGTAGCCTCCTTTGTGGTAAAAGAGTATCGGAATTATTGTGCAGATGAATGCTATATTTGAGTAGAGTTCGAGTCAGACAGGAGTGAGTCAAATTCTAAATGTTGGTTGTCGAGTTCATATATTTGAATATCTGTCACGAAGAATCAGCGTCTTTCTCTCGGTGTAATTTTCAAAAAAAAAAGACGCAAGAGGAACACGTCTCTAGTTGATTTTACGTTGCTGCAGTTTTAAAGATCTCAGATTTTTGTAGTCGAGAATGAATGAACGCCGGATAACAATGAGTAATACATAAATTTATCTGATTAGATTAGTTCGTTCGTTCGTAATACATCAATCACTTGACTGACGAGAATGATTATTAGTTTGTAATGTGAAGATTGTAATGTTTCCATGCTGTTTTCAATTTTCTAAAATTTATGACAGAAATTGGAAATAATCTACCAGAAGTTAGTGCGATTTCGCCGAAATTTTTTGCTCATTTATTATTATTTTTATTTATTATTTTGAAAAAAAAAACAAAAATTTGTTTATTGACTTTCTCTTTTATTGAGGCAACATTTGAAAAAATTTCAGTGTTGCAAATTGCAAAAATTTAAAAGTCTTTCCAATTTTCTGAATTTTCTTCCAAAATTTTTTTGAATTTTTGATTTTTTTGTGGATTCTTTGAATGAAAATTGCAATTATTTCGTTTTAATTGAAACTTAGATATAAACAAGTCATAATAAGTTGAATATGAGAAAAACTCGCGAAGTTTGGAAAATGGAGTAATTTATCCTTACTTTTTCAATTCTGTAACTGGTTACATTGTTACGCACACTTTGCAAAATCGTGTTCGTTTTTCCATGCTTTGATGCTTTGTTTTCGCGTTATTAAAATATCTTTTGTTCATTAAAATGACTATCACTAATCGTATTAAATTCAGATTTCTTTTAAATAACGTACGTTCGAAGGTATTTGACGGAATCGAACAAAGAACATTTCGCACGATCTCTTGTTAACTCAATTCTACCGTTTCCATTCCAGGAAACTTCCTGTGATCGACATGATTGAAAATTTGAGCCCGCTGAAGCAAACCGTGCTTGGAACCTTGTTCACATGGGGATTAACTGCGCTGGGTGCCGGATTTGTTGTCGTGTTCAATGGAAAACAAGTAAGTTGTGCATCTATAATGATGAGATTGCCCAGAATCTTCTATTCTAACCGTTGATATTGTTTGATAGAGAAAATTGCTCGATGTGAGCTTGGGTTTTGCTGCCGGTGTCATGACAGCAGCCTCATTCTGGTCGTTATTAGCTCCAGCTATTGAGATGGCTGAGCAGAGTGAGCTGTACGGTAAAAACGGAGAATTCGCTTTCATTCCGGTAGCTGTGGGATTCTTCTTGGGATCGTTATTCGTTTATATGGTCGATGTATTTCTGGCTGATTACGACTTGACACCGGCTACTTTACATCAAGGTAATGTAATATTGGTCTAGCTGTCTATATATATCATCGTATTAAATATGATTTCGTTATTACAGAGAGTCACCGAAAGTTCCGGAGTAGAAAGAATAGTAACGATGAAGGCGAATCTTACAGTCACAGTGCTACTTTAGAAGGCAAGTTGTGCACTTGGTTAACGATCCCATCGAACTACGGTTTTATTTTCTTCATCATTGAATAGCTTCTGCCGAATAATTTGTTGACGGTTGTGCACTTATATCATTTCATTTTCAATACGAAGTCTTCGTCTACAGCTCATTTCGTGAGGCTGTGTCCAGCGAAACGTATTAAAATGTCCGGCTATCGTCAGAATTACTTCGTACTAATTAATTTATTATAGATTATTTTCTATTGCGAGTTTTTCCCAGATACGAACTCGAATCGTCGTCATAAAAGTATAATTAATAGCCGAACTCAGATTACCTCGTTTCGTCGCATACCGATCTTTATTTCCCTTGCTCAATAAGAGCGACGTACGCTCATTAGTGAAATTTATAAATTGATAGACGAAAAAACAAGGCAAAAAATATATTACAACGGTAGGGAAATTATTTATGCAAATCTTCCATCTTGGAATTGTATAAACTTTGCGAAATGTTGAAAGTCGTCCGCCCAAAACCTGATTTAACGAGTTTAGTTTTTTTTTTTTACGATCAATTGATGGGTCAATTTTTCATTTTGCGAATGTTTTCCAAATAGTGGTTTAACTTTTGGCGAATTTTTTGCCCTTAGATAATTACAGCGTTAGTCGACGCCGAAGACCGAATTCCGGTGACTCGAAAATCAAAATAACTTCGCCGGAGGCTGATACAAAGCAATGGAAACGAATGCTGTTACTTATTATCGCAATTACCGTACATAACGTTCCGGAAGGATTGGCAGTTGGTGTTGGATTCGGAGCTGTGGGCTCGTCGCCATCAGCATCGTTTGCATCTGCGAGGTAAGATTTCGATGTTGCGAGAGTGAAACTTTTCGTCTAACCGTTTCTTACGAAATAATTTTACGGAATTTTTCGCCCAAGCTGCTTAATCGAATGGTAATTTATTAACAGTGGAGTTGGTTCGGTTGCGTTTGTCTGGTGTACTGAACCTGGAGAATTTTAGGAACCCCTAACACGATCCCCGTTCAAACATTCGAACGATTTATTGTAATATAAGTCATAAAAGAAAGACGACCATCTAGTGGGCTGTTATTTTTCAATGTACCCGAATAAATATATTAGTTTCAGGTAGAGATATATTAAATTCTACACGAACCTTGAAAAAAGCACGCCCAGCGACACCGTCCACATGTATAATTTATCAATTTATTCGGCCTCAACGGATTCGTGTAGTTTCAGAAACACTCCTTTCTGCTCGTCTAGTTTCCAGCCATGGAATTTACTATTTTCAATAGAACGGGGAAATTAAATACGAATGAAAAGTCGATTGTTATAGCGGATTTTCCATGCTCGATTCGGTTATACCTCGGTGCTATTCGTTTCGATCTAATAAAACCTGATGCGTCGTCGTCGTCTTGGTGTGACCTCAATGGCATTAGCGGTTTGACTTTCACCTTCAACGGTGGGTTTACTTATTTGGTCTTAGTATAGGTTAGTTTTTTCTCTCTTCAGATACGACAACGGTCCTGCCGGGAAAATTGAGATACGCTTGATGCGATTTAGGTTGTGGTGTATTTTTTTGTCGCTGGAAAGTATGAGTGGTGAAAATCTCCAACTGGGTTGGCTAACGAAGAAAATGTACCTTTTTGCGCGGCACATTGAGATAAAATCTTTCACCCAAGAAATGCTGTATTGATCAAGTTATGAAAAACCAAGTCGAAATATTTGTTTGGTGAATGATCGCGAGCAGGAAAACAACTGAATTAAACCTGCTGGTCCATTAATATTTTCTCATCCGTTTGCAGAAAAGTTGATACCACTAAAAGATTAAAAGATATTATTTCGCAATGGCGGCCAAATTAATATAAAAATTCGTTCGTTTCAATCTTTACGATATTTTTTGGCGGAAAAATTGAAGCAGCTGTTCTGCATCCGGTGTGGTAAAAAATCACTATTGAATTTCATCCACTTTATATTCAGTGGTTATAAAATAAGTATATACAATTTCTCGGAAAAGATACTTCTCTGGAATGTTTCAAGTTGTTTTTGTGTGAAATGAATAATATTTTTTATGAAAATTGATTCATAAAATAATTTTCAAAAAATGGATCCATGAATAATTTTCAAAAAATGGATCCATGAATAATTTTGAGGCAAAATGATAAAATTTTTAAAAAAATTTAATTTATACAAAATTATAAAATAGATTCATGGTTTGAAAAAGTGAAATTATTTAGATGGTTAAATTCTCTGCTTATTAGCGAACAAAAAAAATAAAAAGTTGTAAAAGATGTAAAAAGTATAATTGGGTTTAAAAAAGTAAAAATTCGAATTCGTATTTTTTAAAGATTAATTATTTGACCCTTGGTGTGCCATCAGAATGGCAGGAGATTACTTATGAACAATATTATGTGATTTTTCACAATCTATTTCACAATTTTGTATAAATTAATTTTTTTCAAAAATTTTATTATTTTGCCTCAAAATTATTCATGTTTTCATTAGAACCAGCTTAGACATTTTCCATTCTACCTCTCCTCCTGCGAAGCCAGAAGTTATTTAATATTGCAACAGATGAGCTAAGCGTTTGAAGGGTGGTGGGACGGGGGTAAAATGTACTAAAGAAGAAAAAAAGTATTTTTTGAATGTATGGGGAGGGGGGGATGAAATATTAAATTACCATTTTCATGATTTATTCGTAACATGTGATCGTAGAGAAAAATGAATAAACCTTCATTACATATGTTCAATGATCTGAGAATTATACTAAACAATTCAGCTGTTTCTATAAACTACTTCAAATTCTTTAACTGTGTGATCCGAATTCAAACTTTTGGCCAAAATTTTCAATTGTAAAATAAAAAAACTTGAATTGTTTGAACGATTATTGATCAAATTTCTTTTAACAATTTTAAGAAATTTTTAAAAAAATGAGATGGCATTTTTCTAGAATTCAAGGATGAAAAAAATTATAAAAAATTGTAATGCTATTGAGGACAAATTTTCAGTTAGAAGAAATTTAAAAAATAATTATTTTTTTGGTTAAAACAAATTCAAAAATGAAAGTTGAAAAATTTTTAAGAGAATTAAAATTTTTAAGAATTTCTCAATTTTTTGATTTTTTCAATTTTTAAAAATTTTTATTCTTGAAAAATTTCTGACTTGAAAATTTTTTCAAATTTAAAATTTTTTAATAAAAATTGTAAAATTTTTTCCAATTTTTGAATTTAAAAAAAAAGTAGTTTTACGTTTTTCAGAATTTCTTCCTGCTTGATGAATAATATTAGAATTTTAAAAATATGTAGCTCCATAAAAACACAAAATTGATGAAAAAAAATTAAAGTCGAAGCTCGAAAAAAAAATTTTTGCAGAAATTTTAAAATGTTAAAAAATTAAAATAAAGATTGATTGACTCCAAGAATTTAACTGGAATCAAAATTTGGTTATCTGTAAAAATTGTATTTTTTTCAATGAAAACAAATTTTGTTGAAGAAATTTAAAAAATAAATGTAAGTTAGATAACATTTAAAATTTCAACGACTTATCTGGACAAAGAATTGTAATTCATCTTTTTTTTTTTGAAACATAATTCAGAAATTGTTCATACTTTTTTTGAAAATGGGCCCAGCCCATTCTGGCCCGTCAACATATCGCAAATTCGCTACATAACTATTTCAATAATTTTTTCCAATAATTTCCAGCTGCATTTCCCTCTTCCCAGTCTCAGGATCCAAAATTGCTTCCAAATTCGGATAAAATTCGAATTAATTTCCAATTTCGACAAATTAATTTAATCGAAACAACTCAACTCGTGCCAGCCACTCGAATTATATTACAAAATATCAAAATATTCCAAGAATTCGACTCGAACGAGGAAATAAAAACAGACATACCGAACGACACATAATAAATCGAGTATGAGTATTTTATGGTGTCATTTTCTCCCTGAACTTTTAATTAAAGCCACGTTACCTTGAACAGAAGATGAATTTAATCGCGACGAGCATTCGAAATTTTGATTACCGAATTGATCTGTCGTTGAAATATTTGAAATTTTTTCAACCATAATCGAAATATCTACAGCACTCGAAACCGAAGAAGACTTGACGGAAAAGTTGTGTAAGCGGCGACCTCGTTTGTAATTTAGCAAAGAATTCGGAATTTTCGACAGACTCGAGTACCTGATATGGGTGAAAAAAAGGAAGGTTTTTCAAAGCTCGTTCAATAGATCTACACTTCTTCCGTCGTTAAAAATTCCTCTAGATTTATTACCATCCAATCTTATACATTTGTTAGTATAAATTCCTTCGATGTTAGGTAGGTCGGTTTTGTAAAAAGGATACAAGACGACACGTCTAGTTCTCGGAAGGATCATCTTATCAAGAGTCGCGGTAGTGACTCCACCCCGCCCTATGTCCCGACTGTCACTACCGAAGTACTCTTATATTCTCTGACCAACTCGCCCGTGTTAAACTGCGATTTTCAACTCGTTATAAAAAAAAAACCATAACGAGTTGAAAGTCGCGGTAAATTGCATTCTTAATGATTTTTAACGGGCTTTCTTTTGACACCAAAACGAGCTTTCTACGTTAAGTTTAACGTAAGTTCTGAAGGTGAAAAAAACGTTGATTTTGGTAAAAAAATCGATATAAAATCGATATTTAATCGATGTTTGCGATGTTGATCGCCCGATTGAGGTGCGAACGCAGTTTGAAACAGTTCGTATGAAAAAAGTATTGAGAGTTGAGTGTGCAGATAAGTAAAAGCGATTGAAGACTAGAAAAAGGAATATTTTAGTTATAAATTCGGGTGGAAATAAGTTTTCAAAAGTTTTAAAACTTGTTCCGCTCGAATTGAAAAAAGCTAGATAAGGTCGATAAAATTTGTGACAGTGTTACCAGTAACAAAAACTTTTGGTAACTTATTAAATATTCCTTTTTCTAGTCTTCAATCGTTTTTACTTATCTGCACACTCAACTCTCAATACTTTTTTAAAAAATGGATAAATAAATTAAAAAAAAGATGAAAGTGATCGGTAGATGTAAATTGTGTAATACGGATCGGAGTAGCGTTGATGATGATGAAATATAACGTTGAATTCATCAGAAATTGCCCTGTCTACGCATATAAGTAAGAATATCACTCATTAAAACTTTCATTCGATCGCACACTCAACTCTCAATACTTTTTTAAAAAATTGATAAATAAATTAAAAAAGTGAAAGTGATCGGAAGATGTAAATTGTGTAATATTATTCTTCGGATCGGAGTAGCGTTGATGATGATGAAATATAACGTTGAATTCAGAAATTGTCCTGTCTACGCATACAAGTAAGAATATCACTCATTAAAACTTTCATTCGATCTCATAGAATAT
Organism: Pseudococcus jackbeardsleyi; assembly: GCA_038380155.1. Classification (NCBI taxonomy): domain Eukaryota; kingdom Metazoa; phylum Arthropoda; class Insecta; order Hemiptera; family Pseudococcidae; genus Pseudococcus; species Pseudococcus jackbeardsleyi. Next base: position 9,502,646 of record CM076241.1, read on the forward strand.
CCATTTTAATTTTATGTAATTAAAATTTATTATAGAATAAGGAACTTTGGTGTAATGAAATACACGTTAACGAATGGGCATTGCTAGAAGAACGTGTCAAGCTATTCTATCAAAGTGCAATTGAAAGCAGTGATCGGTGAATTCTTCGAATATGTAGCTAAATTTCCGGTGATGTTGGAATCCATAGAGGCAACAGCAGCGAGCAGATATGCTAGAAAGGTTTTGTATCTTGTATCTAGTCACGTAATAATTTCTGATTTAATCGACGTATTCAATTCGTTTCAAATCGCACTAATCGTACTTTTATTCTTGAAATGACTTCTGTAGTTGATAAATCGTGGGTGAATGAAGGCGAAATTTTGATTTTACCAGGAAATCAGTTTCCTACAGTGGGTAGTAACGATGAAAAATGGCTCATTCGAACACAATACTCTCATCCGGAATTCGTACTGATTCGTAAGAAGCCAGCTCACCGGAAATGAGCAAATTTTCGAGTGTTTTTCATTCTACCAATACCAATACCAGGTGGAAAATTCGCGTGGAATTTGTATTTTAGTAAGTAGATATAGTTTTCAGTTCTGGTTTAGAAAACGTCGAAGTTGGAAATTAAGAATTCGGCGAGGTATTCGTTAAATAATTGACGTGTAGGTGGAACGCGAATACAAATCAACGCCGAAGTATCGTGCTGTTTTTGAAAGTTTTCAACGAAACGGTATACTTAAAAGACAATATTCTCGTTCCAATTGTTATTTAACGAAAAGCGTTATTGTTCAAGTTGATGAGAACGAATAACAAAATACTTCATTCATAAGCCAAATAGTCCTATCGGTTGAAATTCGTTCGATTAAGTAAGTCGTTACCGCTGTGTAAGCATTTGCAATTAACTATATTACGGAATTATAATTTGGTGTTTGTATTAGTTTTCTACAGTGGGTAGTAACGATGAAAAATGGCTCATTCGAATACAATACTGTCATCCGTGAATTCGTACTGATTCGTAAGAAGCCAGCTTACCGGAAATGAGCAAATTTTCGAGTGTTTTTCATTCTACCAATACCAATACCAGGTGGAAAATTCGCGTGGAATTTGTATTTTAGTAAGTAGATATAGTTTTCAGTTCTGGTTTAGAAAACGTCGAAGTTGGAAATTAAGAATTCGGCGAGGTATTCGTTAAATAATTGACGTGTAGGTGGAACGCGAATACAAATCAACGTCGAAGTATCGTGCTGTTTTTGAAAGTTTTCAACGAAACGGTATACTTAAAAGACAATATTCTCGTTCCAATTGTTATTTAACGAAAAGCGTTATTGTTCAAGTTGATGAGAACGAATAACAAAATACTTCATTCATAAGCCAAATAGTCCTATCGGTTGAAATTCGTTCGATTAAGTAAGTCGTTACCGCTGTGTAAGCATTTGCAATTAACTATATTACGGAATTATAATTTGGTGTTTTTATCAGTTTTCTACAGTGGGTAGTAACGATGAAAAATGGCTCATTCGAACATAATACTCTCATCCGTGAATTCGTACTGATTCGTAAGAAGCCAGCTCACCGGAAATGAGCAAATTTTCGAGTTTTTTTCATTCTACCAATACCAATACCAGGTGGAAAATTCGCGTGGAATTTGTATTTTAGTAAGTAGATAAATTTTTCAGTTCTGGTTTAGAAAACGTCGAAGTTCAAAATTAAGAATTCGGCGAGGTATTCGTTAAATAATTGACGTGTAGGTGGAATGCGAATAAATACAAATCAACGCCGAAGTATCGTGCTGTCTTTGAAAGTTTTCAACGAAAAGGTATACTTAAAAGACAATATTCTCGTTCCAATTGTTATTTAACGAAAAGCGTTATTGTTCAAGTTGATGAGAACGAATAACAAAATACTTCATTCATAAGCCAAATAGTCCTATCGGTTGAAATTCGTTCGATTAAGTAAGTCGTTACCGCTGTGTAAGCATTTGCAATTAACTATATTACGGAATTAGAATCTGGTGTTTTTATTTGTATTTGCAACGCGATAAAAAGTGATTTAAGACTGGTCGTTTGGATATTCGATAAAATATATAAAATATTTTCAAAACTAGCTCTTCTTGTTGATGCAAAGTCGTATCGATTACGTTTGCTTGATGTGGCGTCGAGTAATTCAGTTTTGTACAGTGGGTAGTAACGATGAAAAATGGTTCAATTCCGAGTAATTTGATAATTATTAATTATCGATGATTATGTTTTTGTTTTAGACTTCGAATTCATCAATTATTGGTCACGATGTCAGTCAGTTTTTAGCTGTCCGTTTGAACATTCCAATCATCTAACCATATTCTTCCTTCTAGAGCGGTAAATTAGTAATGCAGATGTTTTCAAAGATCAAAGAACATTTAGAATACGGCGAATTTTTATTATGTGTTTTAATCGACGAAATAGAAAGTTTAACTCATGCCAGAAATGCCTGCATGAACGGTGACAAACCTTCGGATTCGATTCGTGTAGTGAATGCTACTCTCACACAGCTAGATCAAATACGAAAGAAAAAGTCTGATTGTATTCTCAATTTAAAACAATGAATGTGTTTTTATTGAATTTATTGCTTCAGCTACCGTGATTATGAATCTTATGCTTTTTTCCTCCTCGAATACGAAGAAGGTAAAATAAGGGATACATTCTATATCGAGTATATTTTTTCAAATGAGTTTATACGGTTCAACTTGAAACACGATTTAGTGAATTTAAGTTCAAATTATGTTATTCGTTCATTAGCAAACGATTTCTTTGAAGACAGTATACTATTTTATCAGAAATAAGTATTCATTCGTTTACGTGCTCATCGAAAAATGATTGGATGATTATAAATGCGATCAAATCAATTTTGAACGTTTTTCATCGAGAAAAGTTAGCTTTTTGGTGGTAAATAAGGTAGCTTGAAGTTAAAAAAATCACCTCCATAAATAGTTATTAGGTTACGCAGAAATTAAATTTTCTATTTTCGATGAAAAATGTCAATAAAACAATATTTTATTTCAGATATTAAGAAGCGAAACATAATCTATCGAATACCGTTCCTAAAACGATTTCTAATCCTTTAGCTCCTAAACGAGTTACCACGTTTTTAGAATTAAGTAAAGGAAGATATATTTTCAATGTTGTATACTATCGGTTCATATCTCAGTTTTGATCTGGAGCTGGTCTATAAAATCATAAGGCTTTTGAAATTGGCTTTGATTCAGGTACGTAGCAGTTGTTTTTTGAAAAATAAACAGTTTTGATATTTTTTAATTGATTGAGTTTTTTTCCAGGTTGGAGTTACGGAGCAAGGACCATTGCCGACAGAAGATTCGTTGTATTTTGAAATACTGACAGTTTTAGATTTAATAATTCTAAGCGTAGGTATTGAACTTTTGGTCATAAGTGTGAAGGAAAAACTGATCAATTTTTTCAAAGAAGTGGATGTAGAGTAGCTAGTTTGGAGTAAAAATTAGAGACCTTGGATCTAAAGAAACTCGATTATTTGCTATATCTGTTGTGTTATCTTATGAAAGAGGGTTCACATTTACTACATTCATTATCAAGGGAACATCTCACAAAAAGTTCATTGAGAATTTTACACAATGAATCGAACTTTTTTTTTTAGGTAAAGTGGATAAACAATTTAATCCGCAGTCAAGACTCAGTTGTAGCTTTTTAGTTCGAAATTTGAAATGGAATAAAATGATGAGAAAAGAACTTACGGAAACGATTTAATCGAATATTCAAAATTACCTTTCTTCAAGTGCAATCTAAAAATAGAAAATTGAAATGAAATGACACATTGTCTTCAATCAAGTATATTTAGATCGAATGAAAAAGTACAATAAAACGAAGAGAAAAGAACAACGTTTTAATCGAATTAAAAATAGAAATTTTACTGCTCCGGAAAAACGACTCTAAATTTCCCCTCCGTTGCTACGTACAGTTCGTTGAGGTAGTTTCGGAACAAGGTTACAAAAATCTCGTCGCGCTGAAAGTAAATAACAGAAAAATGATTAATAAATACAAGACTTTCAGTAATAATAATAACGACATTGTATGGCTTACTTCTTCGTTTAATTTAATCTCCATTGTCGTAATTAGTTTGAGGAGCCGTGTTAACGCCGGATAGTGCTGGTTGCTTGGTGCAACATCTAGCAGCCTATCCTCGAGTGCCTGAGCTCTTACCGATAGCTGTAAAATTGAAAAAAGTATTAGAATTTAGCGAAAAACGTAACGAAATGAAATTGAAGCAGTGAAACAGCATGTGGTATTATGTAATGAATAAACTTACCGGAAATCTTTGTGAATTCTTATTGTATGGTTGTACACGGTTTTGATTCCGATTGCGACGCCCAGTCATTTTTTTTTATAACTATAACGAAAGCAAATTAAACAATAAAACAAATTATTAGTAATCAGTTTCACTTTAAAATGAATGAAATCGGCAATTGGTTTGGTACTCTGTGTCTGTAGTTTGTGGTGTATCGTAATTTCGTAATTTACCAGTGTTTGAAATAAAATTGTACGGAAGAATTCGTATCGATATGTTTCGGTTTCAGTTATCAAGTTAGATAGGTATAAGAAGCGGTTAGTAGGTGAAATTTTGTTTTTGTTTTTTCTTTTTTTGCTGATAAAATCTGCGGCGTATGTTGTGTTAATTATCAGGTTGAAGTGTGTTCGTATTATTTTCGGTTCAGAGTGCTGGTCGCCAAGTAATTAATTGTCTGTATAATTAAATTCGTCGAGTTGTTAATTGTTCGTAATTAAAATTGAGGTTTCTTTCGTTTATTAGGGAATTGTATCGTTGTATTTCAGTAATCGAACAGGTACGGTTTTGTATTTTTGAGCGCCGGTAGATGTTTACATCGAGTAGAATTCTTTGATTATTGTAGTCAAATCGTTTCAGGATGGAAAGTGATTTAATGGAAGTGGAGCGTCGTGAGAGGGAGCTGCTGGATCAATGGAGATTGTTGAAAGAGCAGAAATTTCGATTGTACAAAGAACATGAACAGTCGTTGGAACAGCTCAGGTCGGAATTGCGACGTAAAAAAACCGAAGTTGCTACTTTAGAAGAGAAACTCTTGGAATGGGAAAATAAGTTATCGAAACTGTCTTCGTCTGCGGAACCGGAGATTTGTTCGTCGGTATTTCCTTTACGTGAAGAGGCAGAGATAAAGGTAGAAAATGTCTCAAATGACCAGTTTGATGTTGATGAAATTCAAAATGTATTAGTAACCGAAGAGGAATCTGTTGATGAGATGTATGACGACGATGTTGGTTCAACTTCAAATAGTATAGATGCGGGGGAAGAATCTTCGCATTCGTCGCCGAATGTGTTGAAGAAAGTTTCGAAGAAAAAGAAACCAAAGAAATCGGCGAGAGTGCGGCGGGGGTGTTATAAGTCTGTCGCGGTGCAGCTGGTGGACCGTTCGCTGCGAACTCTGTTTAAGTTAATTTTAGAGACGTTGAACGTCAGAAATGATGCCGAAATGGTAGTGGACGGAGTCAGGTTGGACGTGTTGCTGCCGGATGTCTTGTCTGATTTTGAAGATCGTGATAATGAACGCCGTTTAATGAAAAGTAAGCTATACCCTAGTATTAGTTGACGATTAAAAAATTCATTCGATTCGAAGTGTAATTCTAAAGTCGATATTTCAGATAGCTGCATGGCGTATAAAGTAATGGAAGCGTTCGATGAATGTTTATTTCTAGCTGAAAAGCTTGGTTGCTTTAGTAAGGTGTCGGCGGAAGCAAAGGATGCGTATATGGCTATTGTCAGAGAGAAGCGGTTAACGGTTTCCAGAATCAGAGGTCGGCGAAGTATTCGGCGTAAGAATAAATACGAAATTTACCAGAAAGCCTGTAGCCTACGGAAATTATTGTAGGTTTTGCCTGTTATTTACTCAATGTATGAAGTTGTTTGTATGTATTCTTTTGTTATTCGTTTGTTCTCGCGTAATTTTTCGTTTGTGGTTTTCTTCTCGTTCATTCTTTTTCCGGTAGTTGAAAATTCGCAGTGAATTATTCTTTTGTTATTCGTTTGGTCTCGCGTAATTTTTCGTTTGTGGTTTTCTTCTCGTTCATTCTTTTTCCGGTAGTTGAAAATTCGCAGTGAATTATATTTTGGTATTTTGGTATCAAAAAATGAGCTCACGTGGTATCGATCAATTATTTAGGTCTATTATTGCGAAATTCGATTATTCTTTTATTGGTAAATTTTCTAGGATTTCTAAAATTGTAACTTTTTTCGCATCAGATTGATTTGATCAGTGATCTGTTCGTCATTTCTATCTTAAATGAATTTTTTTTTCCTGTTTCATTAAGAAGGGAATTGTTGAGGGTTGCTCCGCCTTCGGCTGGCAATAAGCTGCGAAGATTAATTAAAGCGAGTTAATTTTTCATGAACTTTCATTTGTGACATTTACCAAGCCGAGAGGATTTGTTAGGTTTTAGAAATTGATTAAAAATAATCCCCAAGAACTATGTGATGTTTGCGTTTTTAAAAAATTCCCATTAAAATTCAGTAGAATAGTTTAGAAATCACGCAGAAACGTGGATAAAAAGAGGAATCGTTTGGAAAATGCTCAAAAATTGTGTTTAAAAAATTGTAAAATTTTCATGAAAAGTGTATAAAAAGTACCTACCTTAAGTTGCTCAAAAGTATAAAAAATGATCGAATTTGTTTCAAAACTTGCTCAAAATGACACAAAAGTTGTTGAATTTTCGCTTGAGAAAATTTCTATCTACGTTTCTGGGAAAAAATGGTATGAGTAAATTTGTCAAGTTTTTTTTCGTTAATTAGTAAAAATTAGCTTGGGTAATTGTGAATCTCGATCTTTTTTTTCTAAATTGAAATTTTTTTCTTGATTCGTAGTTTGTATTTATGTCATATATTTGTTTGTGCGTTACTGATATTGAATTTTTTTCGTTAATTAGTAAAAATTAGCTTGGGTAATTGTGAAGCTCCATCTTTTTTTTCTAAATTGAAAATTTTTTCTTGATTCGTAGTTTGTTATTTATGTCATATATTTGTTTGTGCGTTACTGATATTGAATATCTATTATTATTATTTATATTGTTTTCATTGGAAATTATGCTGCAAATGGTTGTAATATTTATTAAATTAAAAATGGTAGGTACAATAACGAAATAAAAATAAAATTGTTTGTACGATTAGGTCGTTTATTTTCACAATTTAAAGAAATCGATCGAACGTATTCTATGTCAAGGTTATTTTTCATCGCCTCAGATAGATATTTTAAGTGAAATTTATAATGATAAAAAGCATCAAATTGTAAAAACCGAACATTTTAAATGATTTGTTGAAAAATTTGGTGACAAAAATTGAAGGACGATATCTCATCTAAAAGACTACTGTAAAATTTCAAATCTTTTTCAACCTTCGATTATCTTTGTTAATATGATATGATTCATTTGACGAAAACAAAAAAATCGTAATGAGTAAAGAAGAATACCTCAGAGAATTGAAACGTAAAATGAAAATATTGCTGGGTACGAGACGATTTTTTCTTTTATTTCAAAATTCAATCATCTCGATATAGCTGGCAAAAAAATCGCCTCAGATAGATACTTTAATTGAAATTTATAACGATAAAAAGCATTAAATTGTAAAAATGGAACATTTTAAACCATTTGTTGAAAAATTTGGTGACAAAAATTGAAGGACGATATCTCATCTAAAATACTAGTTTGAAATTTCAAATTTTTTCAACTTTCGGTTATCTTCGTTAATGAGATTCATTTGAGAAAAAAAAAATTGGTAATGAGTAAAGAAGAATACCTATTGAAATTGTCATTTTCAGCGCATGACGAGGTTACAATTTTGGTCGCTACAGAAGTAGTTGAAATGGGCCGCTGTTTTGGGTGCGAAACATAATTTTATTTTAAAAATAATACACATTTCATCAAATTTCACATTTTATTTTAAATTTTGATATTTTTTATCAGGAGATGAAAAATGTAAAAATGGACAAAATTTTGAGAAAATTAAATTTTGATGAAAATGGGAAAGTAGTGTTTCGTTTTTTTTTCAAAATGATATGGGAGAAAAAAGAAAAAAGAATGGAAATTATGATCAAAACGTCAAATGACCAAAAAAGTTATTAGAAAAAAATTCGAATACAACTGTTTTAACTTTTTTTTCTACTTAAGTTTCATTCTAAACTATTATATTAGATTTTAATTGAAAAAGAATACATACCCGACCGTAATAAATAATATAATTGCTACAATTGCTGAACTTATAACAATAAAAGTGAAATAACTTTTTTGGTCATTTGACGTTTTGATAGCTTGACAAGATTGAACTTCAATCTTGTCAAGCTATCAAAACGTCAAATGACCAATAAAGTTATTTCACTTTTAATGTTATAAGTTCAGCAATTGTAGCAATTACATTATTTATTACGGTCGGGTATGTATTCTTTTTCAATTAAAATGTAATATAATAGTTTATAATGAAACGTAAGTAGAAAAAAAAGTAAAAATAGATGTAATTGAAATTTTTTCTCATCTCGTTGAGGCACCGGTAAATCGTGGTGTCATACTTTTTTTGCTGCAACGTTGCGTCACTGTTAGATGAAGTTTTTATTCGTTGCAAACTGCAAAGTGATGTCCGTTTATTTTATCCTTTGTAATCTTTCATTATATTATATTTTCGCGATATTTTTATGAAATATTAACGTAATAACGCAAATATGATCTGAAATGGCAGCTATTACTCGGATGAAGTACAATTTGCATTTCGCTGTGGGTAAAGTCAACGTTACACACAGCGAAATGCAAATTGTAATTCATCCGAGTAATGGCTGCCATTTCATTGTGGTTTAGTGAAATTTTTCGCGATATTCATTGAATATTAACGTAATAAATATGATCTGAAATGGCAGCTATTACTCGGATGAAGTACAATTTGCATTTCGCTGTGGGTAAAGTCAACGTTACACACAGCGAAATGCAAAGTGTAATTCATCCGAGTAATGGTTGCCATTTCATTGTGGTTTAGTGAAATCTTTCGCGATATTCATTGAATATTAACGTAATAAATATGATCTGAAATGGCAGCTATTACTCGGATGAAGTACAATTTGCATTTCGCTGTGGGTAAAGTCAACGTTACACACAGCGAAATGCAAATTGTAATTCATCCGAGTAATGGCTGCCATTTAATTGTTGTTTATTCGCGATAGTGAAATCTTGTGCGGTTTAATAAATAATTTTTCCGTTTGTGTGGAAGAAGAAGACGTGGAGCCGAAGATCGGTGAGTTCAATTACGTGTAGTCAATGTAATTTGTAGTGCCGGAATTTCGTTTTCGTTCAAAACGAAGCGAATCTTAATCGATTTCATTGAAATCGATTAAAATTTACATCGTTTTGATCGAAATCGAAATGTCGGCACATCGATTTAATCGAAATCGAATTACATCGACTTCATCGTAATTGTTTTCATATGATAATGTTTACGTTGATAAGAGGTTACACAGAATTTCCGAATTCGAATTTGTTTTCAATTATTTTTTTCCAAATTTAATATTTTTTAAAACAAAATCATGATAATATTCGAACCATCGCTGCTAGGTTTGATTTTTCTGTGATTTCAGTCAATTGCATTCGAATTGTATTTTCTTTTTTTAAGGTATGTAAGGAAAAAAATGAAATAAAAATTGAATTTTTTTTCAGAGTCCGAAATTTTTCTCCACTATTTTTTCTTAAAATTGACTTTTTTTCAAATGTTTGACTAAAAATGTTTTATTTCTTTTCAGAGTTTGAAATTTTCTCGATTATTTTTTTCCAAATTAAATTTTTTTCCGAATTCGAATTTTTTCTCAATATGGTTGACTAAAAATGTTTTATATCTTTACAGAGTTTGAAATTTTTTCGATTATTTTTTTCCAAATTAAATTTTTTCCGAGTTCGAATTTTTTCTCAATTATTTTTTTCCAAATATCGGATTATCAAGAGAAATATTCATGCATTTTGAATGAAATTTTCTCGATTATTTTTGCATTTTGAATGAAATTTTCTCGATTATTTTTTTCCAAATTAAATTTTTTTACGAATTCGAATTTTTTCTCAATATGGTTGACTAAAAATGTTTTATTTCTTTACAGAGTTTGAAATTTTTTCGATTATTTTTTTCCAAATTAAATTTTTTCCGAGTTCGAATTTTTTCTCAATTATTTTTTTCCAAATTAAATTTTTTTCGAATTCGAATTTTTTCTCAATATGGTTCCGAATTCGAAATTTTTCTCAATACGGTTGACTAAAAATGTTTTATTTCTTTACAGAGTTTGAAATTTTCTCGATTATTTTTTTCCAAATTAAATTTTTTCCGAGTTCGAATTTTTTCTCAATTATTTTTTTCCAAATATTAGATTATCAAGAGAAATATTCATGCATTTTGAATGAAATTTTCTCGATTATTTTTTTCCAAATTAAATTTTTTTACGAATTCGAATTTTTTCTCAATATGGTTGACTAAAAATGTTTTATTTCTTCACAGAGTTTGAAATTTTCTCGATTTTATTTTTTCCAAATTAAATTTTTTCCGAGTTCGAATTTTTTTTCAATTATTTTTTTCCAAATATTGGATTATCAAGAGAAATATTCATGCATTTTGAATGAAATTTTCTCGATTATTTTTTTCCAAATTAAATTTTTTTACGAATTCGATTTTTTTCTTAATTATTTTTTTCCAAATATTGGATTATCAAGAGAAATATTCATGCATTTTGAAATTTAGAAAATTCATTAGCTTACTGGTAAACAAATGCCATTTTAATAAATTTTTCAAAATTAAATTTACTTTTGATGAGAGTGAAAATCGATGAAAAAACGTCAAAATTGACAATACTAGAATAAAAATGATTGCTGTCAAATTTGAAAAAAAGCCCATCATTTTTTACTGAAAAGAGAAAGTTTTTAGGGGTTCAGCGAAAATTTTTACAGGTAGAATATTCGAAATGTATAAAGTAGTACTTCGTAATAAAATTAATTTTTTCCAAATTAAAATTTTTTTCAGAGTTCGAATTTTTTCTCGATTACTTTTTCTTAAAATTGAATTTTTTTTCAGAGTCCGAAATTTTTCTCCACTATTTTTTTTTAAAATTGACTTTTTTTCAAATGGTTGACTAAAAATGTTTTATTTCTTTTCAGAGTTTGAAATTTTCTCGATAATTTTTTTCCAAATTACATTTTTTTCCGAATTCGAATTTTTTTCTCAATATGGTTGACTAAAAATGTTTTATTTCTTTACAGAGTTTGAAATTTTCTCGATTATTTTTTTCCAAATTAAATTTTTTCCGAGTTCGAATTTTTTCCTCAATTATTTTTTTCCAAATATTGGATTATCAAGAGAAATATTCATGCATTGTGAATGAAATTTTCTCGATTATTTTTTTCCAAATTAAATTTTTTTACGAATTCGAATTTTTTCTCAATATGGTTGACTAAAAATGTTTTATTTCTTTACAGAGTTTGAAATTTTCTCGATTTTATTTTTTTCCAAATTAATTTTTTTCCGAGTTCGAATTTTTTCTCAATTATTTTTTTCCAAATTAAATTTTTTTTCGAATTCGAATTTTTTCTCAATATGGTTGACTAAAAATGTTTTATTTCTTTACAGAGTTTGAAATTTTCTCGATTATTTTTTTCCAAATTAAATTTTTTCTGAGTTCGAATTTTTTCTCAATTATTTTTTTCCAAATATCGGATTATGAAGAGAAATATTCATGCATTTTGAATTTTAGAAAATTCATCAGCTTACTGGTAAATAAATGCCATTTTAATAAATTTTTCATTAAATTTTTTTTCGAATTCGAATTTTTTCTCAATATGGTTGACTGAAAATGTTTTATTTCTTTACAGAGTTTTAAATTTTCTCGATTATTTTTTTCCAAATTAAATTTTTTCCGAGTTCGAATTTTTTCTTAATTATTTTTTTCCAAATATTGGATTATCAAGAGAAATATTCATGCATTTTGAATTTTAGAAAATTCATCAGCTTACTGGTAAATAAATGCCATTTTAATAAATTTTTCAAAATTTTTTTTCCAAATTAAAATTTTTTTCAGAGTTCGAATTTTTTCTCGATTATTTTTTCTTAAAATTGAATTTTTTTTCAGAGTCCGAAATTTTTCTCCACTATTTTTTCTTAAAATTGACTTTTTTTCAAATGTTTGACTAAAAATGTTTTATTTCTTTTCAGAGTTTGAAATTTTCTCGATTATTTTTTTCCAAATTAAATTTTTTTCCGAATTCGAATTTTTTCTCAATATGGTTGACTAAAAATGTTTTATATCTTTACAGAGTTTGAAATTTTTTCGATTATTTTTTTCCAAATTAAATTTTTTCCGAGTTCGAATTTTTTCTCAATTATTTTTTTCCAAATATCGGATTATCAAGAGAAATATTCATGCATTTTGAATTTTAGAAAATTCATCAGCTTACTGGTAAATAAATGCCATGAAGACGTGGAGCCGAAGATCGGTGAGTACAATTACGTGTAGTCAATGTAATTTGTAGTGAAATTTTTCAAAATTAAATTTACTTTTGATGAGAGTGAAAATCGATGAAAAAACGTCAAAATTGACAATACCAGAATAAAAATGATTGCTGTCAAATTTGAAAAAAAGCCCATCATTTTTTACTGAAAAGAGATTTTTTTTAGGGGTTCAGCAAAAATTTTTACATGTAGAATAGTCGAAATGTATATAAGTACGAAGTTTAACTTTTTTCTACGCCATGTGCTTGTATAACCATTATTTCATACTTTCAGCTCCCCCCACGGCTTGCCACGCTTCAAACAAGGCTGGCTGATGTGCCGTAATTTTTTCCAAATTAAAATTTTTTTCAGAGTTCGAATTTTTTTTCGATTACTTTTTCTTAAAATTGAATTTTTTTTTCAGAGTCTGAAATTTTTCTCCACTATTTTTTCTTAAAATTGACTTTTTTTCAAATGTTTGACTAAAAATGTTTTATTTCTTTTCAGAGTTTGAAATATTCTCGTTTTTTTTTTCCAAATTAAATTTTTTCCGAGTTCGAATTTTTTCTTGAGTATTTTATTTTTTCTCGATCATTTTTTTCTAAATTAAAATTTTTTTTCTGGGTTTGAATTGTTTGTGGAACATTTTTTTCCAAATTAAAATTTTTTCCATACTTAGTTTGAATTGTTATTCATTTATTGAAATTTTTTCGGAGTTCGAATTTTAATTTTGAAAAAAAGTAGTTGAGAAAAAATTCAAACTCTGAAAAAAATTCGAACTCGGAATAAAGTTCAATATATGATATAGAAAAAATTCGACTTCGGGAAAAAAATAATTAATTTGGAAAAAAGTGGAGAAAAAATTCGAACTCACAAAAAAATTTTGAACTCGAAAAAAATTTCAATAAATGATGGGTCAGACTGTCAATAGTCATTTTTGTCGTTTCATGTGATCATGAGATCATGATTTCATGAAATAATTCATTATTTTTTTTTAGTTCATAAAAAAATTGATAATCATTCAAAAAACGTTTAATTTCATTGAAAATTTAAAAAACAAAAACAAAAATAGGCACAAAAACCAAAAAATTCATTTTCGAAATTCTGGATTTTCTGATTTTCTTTTCATTTTACTATAAATGACATTTTTAAATTTTTTATTTTCTTTGAATCAAGTCCTATTTGAAATTCTTGTAATTCCCATATGTTCGCAATAAAAAAATTACGACTTCATAATAACTTACCCATTTTTCGCGTAAAACGGGTTTCTGTGTAACCTCTTTTAGTTTATAGATGTTGGTTTATTACATCACTGCCGTAAATTTAGCCTTCATTATTAATTATCGAGTTCTTTTTAAACGATTGGTATTGCTTTCACGTGTATTTGGATATCGTAGTTTAAATCGTATATATTTTCGTCAACACCTCGTGTGATGATATTTTCAAATGGTAAAATTCGTCTGATAATAATCGTATCGCAATATCCGAAGTTCGTAGTATCAGAAGTTCCCTAAACATCCGAATATAATTTACTGGTCGAGTACATTAAAAATCGATTTTTTTTTTTAGAAAAATTAACGATGGGAAAAGTTGAGTAGTTTTTGCAAAATGAAGTATGGCTCGATTGTGGGGATTTTTCATTGGAATGGATTAATTTTGTTTACGCTATTACATTTAATATCGAGTCCCTTGTCGTTTTTTTTATCTCACAATTAGGTACGAGACCATAATCTCATTTTTTCAACGTGTTGTTTCATAAGTAAGATATATTTATATTGATGAATGTTTTCGAAGCTGCAAATGTATTTTTTTTTATTAGTTTACGTATGTTAAATCGACGGTTTGTTAAAAATTGGCCGTCGAGGGAGTATTTTTCTGCCAATTGTTCTTCAAAAAACCATTTCGATCAGTATCGGCACAGTTCGTAGCATCAGAAAGGTTTCACGTGTATTTGGATATCGTAGTTTAAATCGTATATATTTTCGTCAACACCTCGTGTGATGATATTTTCAAATGGTAAAATTCGTCTGGTAATAATCGTATCGCAATATCCGAAGTTCGTAGTATCAGAAGTTCCCTAAACATCCGAATATAATTTACTGGTCGAGTACATTAAAAATCGATTTTTTTTTTAGAAAAATTAACGATGGGAAAAGTTGAGTAGTTTTTGCAAAATGAAGTATGGCTCGATTGTGGGGATTTTTCATTGGAATGGATTAATTTTGTTTACGCTATTACATTTAATATCGAGTCCCTTGTCGTTTATTTTATCTCACAATTAGGTACGAGACCATAATCTCATTTTTTCAACGTGTTGTTTCATAAGTAAGATATATTTATATTGATGAATGTTTTCGAAGCTGCAAATGTATTTTTTTTTATTAGTTTACGTATGTTAAATCGACAGTTTGTTAAAAATTGGCCGTCGAGGGAGTATTTTTCTGCCAATTGTTCTTCAAAAAACCATTTCGATCAGTATCGGCACAGTTCGTAGCATCAGAAAGGTTTCACGTGTATTTGGATATCGTAGGAAAGGTTTCACGTGTATTTGGATATCGTAGTTTAAATCGTGTATATTTTCGTCAACACATTGCGTGATGATATTTTCGAATTGTAAAATTCGTCTGGTAATAATCGTATTGCAATATCCGATTTTTTCTACCAACTGTTCCCTAAAGATCCGACTTCAAATGCCATTTCGATCATTATTGGCCCAATTTGTAGTATCAGAAATTGAAATTGTGATAAAGTTTAACGTTTTGCATCGGCCTCATGTGTATTTGGATATTGAAGTTTAAATCGTATAGCTGATATAAATTTCTCGCTTTCTTCATTCCAAATGTATAATTTCAAAATATTATACCTACTATTTTTGTTATTTCAAAAATGAAAATTCAAAATATTTTAGCATCGATAAAAAAAATCGAAATAAAAATAATTTAAACTAAATAAGTGTAATGAAATATAAAAATTTTTATAATAAAAATAAAACAAATTTAATATTAGTAATTTTTTAAATAAAATTAATTTCTGAAAATTTTTATTAACGGCATTTATATGGATTATGTAATATGTACTCCAGATCCGTTACAAATTATATTGTTATCAGTATTTCTCGGATATTGGACGGTAATGTGAATTTGTTTTGTTTTGATGTCGTCCACTTGGAAAAGTTTTGTGCTCCCTGGACCTCCATTCACATGATTTTCATCATTTAATTATTGTCATCAGTATTTCTCGGATATTGGACGGTAATGTGAATTGTATTCGCAGATGTTTTGTTGTGATGTCGTCCGCTCGGAAAAGTTTTGTGCTCCCTGTACCTCCATTCACACGATTTTTATCATTGAATTTTCGTTTCTTGTGCTCCCTTTTCTACTTGCTGGAAAACTGGCCGTCGATTTTTTTCTTAAATCCATTTTTTCTGTCGGTAACTGAGAAGAAATTTTGTCTGTAAAGGTGCGATGAAAAGCGCAGCACAGCTTTAACTACTCCATTTACATGATTTTTATTAAATCATTTCGTGTAGACATTTTTGTCGTTTCATGTGATCATGAGATCATGATTTCATGAAATAATTCATTATTTTTTTTTAGTTCATAAAAAAATTGATAATCATACAAAATAACTTAAAATGAAAACTAGGTAGTAACGGTCTTTGTAAATTCCTTGTTTCTTTCTATATGTATTGTGTTGTATTTGCAGTGAAATACAAACTCGAGGTGTTTTTTTTGCGAAAATTTCGTGCGTTACTAATTGTATTTATATTTATTGTTGTTGAAGCTGCAAACGTATTTTCCTTGCGTTTAATTTGTTCGATACGATCTGTATTTATATTTATTGAAAAGTGAATACAAACTGTTTTGAACAAAATGAAGGCAAGAAAAATATCGTTGTAGTTTCAAGGACATAAATATAAATAGAAAAGGGATCGAACGAAATAAATGCAAAAAAACAACTTTCAAATTTGCTTTTCTCAGGAAATACAACAGAATACAGATAGAAGTAAACAATGAAGATACAAAGACCTTAAAAAAGACACAGCAAAACAGAATTACATAATAAAAAAAGTAATTAATTCAAAAAAGTTGTCAATTTCAAAAATATCTGACTTGAATTTTTTCTTAAATCCATTTTTTTTGTCGGTAATTGAGAAGAGATTTTGTTTTTAAAGGGGCGATGAAAAGCACAGTACGGCTTTGACTACTCCGTTTACATGATCTTCATGCAAAATTAAGTAATCAAGATTAGTGTGGGCTGCAACGCCAGTAAGTAATTACGATATAATTACCATGGCCATTTCGTAATGAATTTATTTTATCCCGCTTTTCTTTTCTCATATACAATCCAAAATCGTTGCAAGTTAAGCCTAGTTCATATGTCCAATTTGAGGTATCGAGTCAAGCTCATCGATTCGGATTCGTATCACGGTTACCAAGTATTGTGTTTCGATTACGGGAACGTAATAAATGTCCAATTTGTGGTATCGTGTCAAGCTCATCGATTCGGATTCGTATCACGGTTACCAAGTATTCTGTGTCGATTACACTTCTTTATAGGATTTGTATTGACAAAATATGAATCGATTCACGATTTCTACAAATTTAATGTATTCGTCACTCTGGGAATGCTGTTTTTGGTTAAGTTTGTTGTACATATGTGATGCCCAATCCATGTAATTGCCAAATTAATGAAAGTTGCTTGTTTAATTTTATGAAATTTATAATTTCAAAACATTATACAATTTTTGTTATTTTAAAAATGAAAATTTGAAATATTTAAGCATAGAGAACTAACATTAATTCTTATTTTCAAAAAAAATTTAATCAGCTATTTCAATAAGAAAAATTTTTGCACTGAAGAAAAACTATAATGAATGAAAAATCTTCTTTGTCGCACAAAAAATTTTCCAGTTGAAATAGCTGGTTGATTTAATTTGAAAAAAAGTTAAATGTCAGTTTTTTATGTTGAGAGATTGAGAAATTTCATTTTTCAAAATGAGAAAAATGGTAGCAGGTTTTGAAGTTATAAATTTCATAAATCAGACAAGCAATTGCCTAGTAGGTGATACTAAAAAATCTTAGTATACCAAAAAAATATAAATAAAAATAAATGAAATATAAAAATTTTTATAATAAAGATGAAAGATTAGTTATTTTTTAAAATAAAATTAATTTTTTAAAATTTTATTTTTAATAATTTGAATTTTTCATTTCTTTAAAGTTAATTATCTGCAATTATATGGATTATGCAATATGTACTTCAGATTCGATACAATTTATGTTGTCATCAGTATTTCTCGGATACTCGATGGCAATGTGAATTGTATTGTGGTTGACTTCTCAGACAGGTTTCTTTGACATCAACTTGGTGAAAACTTGCGCCAACTTTATGCGCGCAATGTTTTGTTTCGATGTCGCTGTTTTCCCCTATGTAGTTCATTCTGTGAATTTTTATTCCGGTTTTTGCCCCATCTGCAAAAAAAAACTTCAATGTTGGTAGGCTATTTTTGGAAAAGGAATGAGAATTAAATTTCTTCTGTAATGGGGCGTAGAAAAACACAATACAGCGGATAAAAATGGAGTACGCTATTATTGCTTTTTAGCTTTAGAATTGCGCTTACCAAAATGAATTTTCATCCAGTTAGATGTTTTGCATATTTAATGATTCGCTGGCGAAAAAATTCATTTCCAGAAAAACCCAATTTCCCATTTTTTTAAACCAACAATTACTTCCGCCGACTACAGCCGAAAAATTGGTAGCTTTGTTAATTTATGTGCGCTTAGTCCACATGTCTAATTTGTGTTATCGAGGATCTTGCTTACGTTTGCAGACATTTTTTACTTCGGTATCAGTATTGCTGGTGTCAGGTTAGTCATTTTGCTTAAACATTTTACGAGATTTTTGCTGATTTCATAATTCGGAGGTAGTAACGGTCTTTGTAAATTCCTTGTTTCTTTCTATATGTATTGTGTTGTATTTACAGTGAAATACAAATTCGAGGTGTTTTTTTTGCGTTTATTTCGTGCGTTAGTATTTGTATTTATATTTATTGTTGTTGAAGCTGCAAACGTATTTTCTTTGCGTTTAATTTCTTCGATACGATCAGTATTTATTTTTATTGAAAAATGAATACAAATTGTTTTGAGCGAAATGAAGGCAAGAAAAATATCGTTGTAGCTTCAAGGATGTAAATATAAATAGAAAAGGGATGAAACGAAATAAATGCAAGAAAATAATTTTCAAATTTGCGTTTCTCGGGAAATACAACAGAATACAGATAGAAGGAATCAATGAAGATACGAAGACCTTAAAAAAGACACAGGAATTACATAATTCAAAAAGAAATTTAAAAAAAAATTATATAAAAATGCCTAATATTAATTAAATAATTGTTATGAAAATAAAAAATTTTATCTCTATTTCGGTTTCACACCATGCCGGTGTTTCAATTCCTTTGAGTGACGATGCGGCGAGCTGAGGTGCGACACGATGGTCAATTTTAATGAGTTTCATTTTGTTCTTTCATATCGTGTTGTAACAGTGAACCTCACATTCTTATTACGTGGGATTTCCCTGTTCCTCCAACATCAGAATCATATTTCATTTCCTGCAAAGCTTGCAACAACTCGTCAGCTTCTGCAGTGTGCTCAGCTTGTGTTTCACTATCTATTCCATGTTCATTGGGATTTGCAATTTCGTGTATCAAATTTTCAACGTCTTCTTTTCCGTTCGCAATATCTTGCAGTGTTTTGTGATATTTCACCGAGACTGCAAATTACATTTAAGTGGTGACGTAACGCATTTTGATAGATCCTATCACATTCATCTAGGTACTAAAAAAATCCGTAGCTTTTGATTCTTTTTTCTGTTTCACAAGCTGGCCTTTGGATGGCCGAGGTAAGAGAAAAGCCAACCGTAGTCGTTGATCTTTGGGGTCTGGCTTTCTTCTTTTTAAAATTCGCAGTCGTCGTATTTTATCGCAAACCTTGGTAGGTGGTACTTCATCTAGGTTTCTCAATTATAAATCGAATGCAAAGTACTAAAAAAATCCGTAGCTTTTGATTCTTTTTTCTGTTTCACAAGCTGGCCTTTGGATGGCTGAGGTAAGAGAAAAGCCAATCGTAGTCGTTGATCTTTGGGGTCTTGCTTTCTTTTTTTTAAAATTCCCAGTCGTCGTATTTTATCGCAAACCTTGGTAGGTGGTGCTTCCATTTTTGGGATGGCCGAGGGAAGAGAAAAGCCAATCAAAGTCTCTGGTCTTTTGGATCTCGTTGACGTTTGTAGACGTCTGCCAAACTATTGTATGGATAATTTGGCAGACGACTACAAACGTCAACGAGAGCCAAAAGATCAAAGACTTCGATTGTATTTTCTCCTCCTTCGGCTATCATTCCGGATAGATGCAGGCCATCAGGATGGGAATACCGGAATGGTAGAGTTCCCTTCGACGGCCCTTTCTTGCAGGGGAGAAAAGTGTTCGTTTCCACAACGAGGGGCTCGGTTCTTTTTTCTTAGGGGACTGTGAGTGTATTTTCTTGTCCTTCAACCACTTATACACCTTCTTTAATCCAGTGTACGCTCAGGGGACTGTGATCATTTATGAATTACCTATATTACAAGATTAAAACTCAAAATATAAAATAATAAATTTATGAATAGACAATACTTACTCTGTAACCAATTTCACACAATGTATGTCTTATCGTAGTCAAGATCATATGTATTTTTTAGTTCACCACACTTTGCACATACGTTTTACCATCTTCAACAATAATGAATTCCAATCTGTATCCATGTTTGAAGGCAACGTCGTTAGTTTCGTTAGGTCATAAGGCTGCCGATAGATTTACTGTAGTCATGTTGTTTGATTCTGTTCTTTCATAGCGTGTTGTATTGAACTTCACATTCTTATTACGTGGGATATCTCTGTTCCTCCAACATCAGAATCATATTTCATTTCCTGCAAAGCTTGCAACAACTCGTCAGCTTCTGCAGTGTGCTCAGCTTGTGTTTCACTATCTATTCCTTGTTCATTGGGATTTGCAATTTCTCGTATCAAATTTTCAACGTCTTCTTTTCCGTTCGCAATATCTTGCAGTTTTTCGTGATATTTCACCGCGGGTTCACTTTGATGATAAATACTGCAACGTTGAATGTATGCGTTGGATATTTTTCTGCTTCGTGTTTGTTACACTCAGTAGGTACACGATACTTTCTAATTACATGCAATTACACTGGACAAAGATAAACGTTTCACGTTTTCAAATTAGGATTAATTTAATCCGTAGCTTTTGATTCTTTTTTCTGTTTCACAAGCTGGCTACACACCATGCGTGATGCGTCGTTTTTGATACGCGCATCACCAGCGAAACGCGAATTTGAGACAAAACACGCATAGTGTGTAGGGTGTCATTCGCGCTGATTCGCTTGATTCGCAAATCGGTTTTTTCGCGATGCGTTATCAAACCACGACCGGTCGGTTTCTCCAACCTTTCATTTTTCATGGAAAAGCTCTTGAAGCACAGCTTGATGCCAACTCCATTCACAAGATTTTCTTCTTTTTAAAATTCGCAGTCTTCGTATTTTATCGCAAACCTTGGTAGGTGGTACTTCCATTTTTGGGATGGCCGAGGGAAGAGAAAATCCAACCGAAGTCTTTGGTCTTTCGGATCTCGTTGACGTTTGTAGACGTCTGCCAAACTATTGTATGGATAATTTGGCAGACGACTACAAACGTCAACGAGAGCCAAAAGATCAAAGACTTCGATTGTATTTTCTCCTCCTTCGGCTACTATTCCGGATAGATGCAGGCCATCAGGAAGGGAATACCGGAATGGTAGAGTTCCCTTCGACGGACCTTTCCCGCAGGGGAGAAAAGAGTTCGTTTCCACGACGAGGGGCTCGGATCTTTTTTCTTAGGGGATTGTGAGTGTATTTTCTTGTCCTTCAACCACTTATACACCTTCTTTAATCCAGTGTACGCTCAGGGGACTGTGATCATTTATTAATTACCTACATTACAAGATTAAAATTCAAAATATAAAATAATAAATTTATGAATAGACAATTTACCCAAGTTCAAATTAAAAATCTACCTTAAAACCGGACTGAAATACTTTTAATTACATACTGATGGCATCTGGTCGGATTGATCAAAGGCACTGACAAGGGGATCAGCGAAAGAAAATATTACTTCGTAATAAATGGTCAACTGGTTATTTGATAAGATCGAATTGTCATCAGTTGCAATGGATTTTGATTGTATTTTCTTGTTCTTTGGTCACTATTCCGGATAGATGTAGGCCGGCAGAAAGGGAATACTGGAGGGTGCTGGCCTTTCCTGCGCGGGAGTAGGAGATTGTAATTTAGCCAAGTTATACTGATTGGTTGAAATTCCCGGATGGTTCGGGGGCAATGTTTTTAAAATTCGCAGTCGTCGTATTTCATCGTAAACCTTGGTAGGTGGTACTTCCATTTTTGGGATGGCCGAGGGAAGAGAAAATCCAACCGAAGTCTTTGGTCTTTCGGATCTCGTTGACGTTTGTAGACGTCTGCCAAACTATTGTATGGATAATTTGGCAGACGACTACAAACGTCAACGAGAGCCAAAAGATCAAAGACTTCGTTTGTATTTTCTCCTCCTTCGGCTACTATTCCGGATAGATGCAGGCCATCAGGAAGGGAATACCGGAATGGTAGAGTTCCCTTCGACGGACCTTCCCCGCAGGGGAGAAAAGAGTTCGTTTCTACGACGAGGGGCTCGGTTCTTTTTTCTTAGGGGATTGTGAGTGTATTTTCTTGTCCTTCAACCACTTATACACCTTTTTTAATCCAGTGTACGCTCAGGGGACTGTGATCATTTATTAATTACCTACATTACAAGATTAAAATTCAAAATATAAAATAATAAATTTATGAATAGACAATTTACCCAAGTTCAAATTAAAAATTTACCTTAAAACCGGACTCAAATACTTTTAATTACATACTGATGGCATCTGGTCGGATTGATCAAAGGCACTGACAAGGGGATCAGCGAAAGAAAATATTACTTCGTAATAAATGGTCAACTGGTTATTTGATAAAATCGAATAATCATCAGTTGCAATGAATTTTGATTGTATTTCCTCGTTCTTTGGCCACTATTCCGGATAGATGTATGCCGGCAGAAAGGGAATACTGGAGGGTGCTGGCCTTTCCTGCACGGGAGTAGGAGATTGTAATTTAAGTTAGAAATAATATCAAGGATAATGAATTCCAATCTGTAACCATGTTCGATGGCAAGATTATTAGTTGAGGGATTTACAATTCGAATAGCGTAAGGTGATTTATCCACTAATCTGAAATAAAAACACAACGACTTTGTTTCTTTTTTCAACATATTTTAAAGTTATTCACAGATAGACGAATTGGAAGATATCTTTGGGATCCGGCGGGGGGGGGAGTCTTCCGGCTTTTCTGCGGTTCTTTATCAAGTGGACCAGAAAAGGGAATACTCCTGCCTTTACACCCGGTACTGTTCATCTGTTCGGAGGCAATGATGGAAAGGCGATGCTGTAAAACTGTTGAAGATGGGAGAAGTCACTCAGTTTTTAGTAATAAATTGAATAGGATAAGTAGTTTGTAATTGTGCGGAAAGTCGAAAGATGAGCGATTACGGAGAACCGATGTGAGATTCCGAATTTTTCCCATTTTAATGTAATGTTAATGGGTAAAATTGGAGTCTGCATATCGTTTTCGTGAACGGATTCAAGGTGACAGCGAAGAACCGCAGTTTATTGGGGTATCTATTGTATTGAAATATACATAGAAGAAACAATAAATGTTGATTTGTAGTATTACTGTGTGTGAATTTCACTTGTGTGAACTTTTGATATTAATACTGTGTTGTATCGAGAACCATCATTCAAATTTGTATAGCGAATTGTTCCTTTTACATTGTAGTGTAAATGTACTGGTAGTTGTGGTCAAAAATGTTTTCCCTACATTTAAATAATCATTCAAATGTAAGTGTGGATTGAAGTACCATCATTCAAATTTTCATAGGGACTAGTTCTTTTTGACACGGCAGTGATGTTTTACGAATACTTGTAGTCAAATATGTTTTGTTCATTTGTAAGTTATCATTCATATCATGATATTGATTTTTTTCCTACAGGATTCCTTTATTAAACATCTGTACTGTTTGTCAGTGTCTCGGTAAGATAGCTTCTGGTGTTTGTTTGCAAGCAAAGAATGTGTGTTGTAATGTAGTGCGATTATGTTTGCAGTGTCGTGTTAGCGGAAACAGTTTGCGGGTAGTGGTCATCGGTGTCGTCGTTTGTTGTCGTTCCGTAGCCGTCCGGGAACATTGTTGGGCTCAGAGTTTGTAGGATGCCTACAAAAGCTGAGAAAAGACGGGCTCTTCGTAGGACTTATAGAGCCTGTTCTTTTGGGGGGGGAGGGGTAGGGGAGGTGGAAGGGAAAAAAAGAGCGCAAAGCTCCGCCTTAGAAAATGGGCGTTTAAAGAATAGAGCGCAAAGCTCCACCTTAGAAAATGGGTGTTTAAAGAAAAGAGCGCAAAGCTCCGCCTTAGAAAATGGGCGTTTAAAGAATAGAGCGCAAAGCTCCGCCTTA
This sequence comes from Pseudococcus jackbeardsleyi, assembly GCA_038380155.1. NCBI lineage: Eukaryota > Metazoa > Arthropoda > Insecta > Hemiptera > Pseudococcidae > Pseudococcus > Pseudococcus jackbeardsleyi. The sequence continues at coordinate 9,526,772 of CM076241.1, forward strand.
GAAAATGGGTGTCTAAAGAATAGAGCGCAAAGCTCTTTCTTGGAAAACAGGCATGTAAATGAAACAGCCGAAGGCTCTGCCTCAGAAAAAACATGTTGCCAGAACAATGTGAATAATGGTTGTCGTGACACAGAAAATCAGTTCCTAGAGTGTAGTGGTGTTGCAGTTAGGCGTAGTAGTAGGACACCAGTTAAAAATCGTTTGTTTGAAGACTATAAACTTAGTTTCAGTAGTAGTGGTAGTAGTGACAGTAGCAGCTGCAGTATTGTGTGTAGCGAAAGTGAAAGTATTGAAGGTCAACTTGTTGCAAAACATTCCGTGATAGGTTGTACAGATAGAAGTACAGAGGGAAGTAGGCGTTTGAATAATAAGGCGCAAAGCCTCGTTTCTGATAGTAGACGCTCAAATAATAAGGTGAATTATCTCGCCTCCATTAGTAGGTGTTCAAACAGTGTTAACAGTAAGGGTAAAAACCTCGCTACATTAGACAACAGTGTAACAACGAATACGGCAAATAAGCAGCATAATTATTCAATGTTAAACGTAGTTGAACTTGGTGCTCTGTATCAGAGAGAGCGGTCTATTGTTGAAGATGAAGTTGACACGGCAAATGTGTTTGTTGGACCGATAAAACCGAAATGTAGTACAACTACAATTCTACCCATCGATTGGGGTATACAAACTGAACCTGAACACTTTGAACATGAAACTGGAACACACATGAATGGTTGTTCGGCTGATGTGAACTCAGAGTTGTTTAATTCTTTTCAAAGTCAGGAATTGCAATATGAGGAAGCTAGAATTGACTGCGGAGACATGGTGCAGTCTAGTGATTCTGCTCAACAGTTGGAAATGCAAAGGCTGTGTAACATGCAAGTAACATATGAGCATCATTTGAAAGAGAAGTTACCGCACATAGAAAACTATAAAGCAAATTTGGCGGCAAAATTGAATAGAACAGAATTAGGTGATTCAGTTCTAGAGGCCCACAAACTGATGAAATGGGTAGAAATGGCTCGAAAGTTGCATGTTTACGCATTACATACGGCAATCCGGAAATTAAGGGAGTTAGTTAAACCGCTTTTGGATAAGAGCAATGCTGTTGACAGTACTGTTGAGAAGCAGAAAGTGCTTGCTGGTTTTAATCAACATAAAGCATCGACCGAACCATATTTTTGGGAATCTACGTATGCTTGTTATGAAATGAAAAAGCGTATGCGTGTTTCAGGCGATGAACAAGGACCGCATGCAGGAAAAGAAGCATGTAGTTTATCTAAGGCATTAGCAACTGATGAATGCGGTGTTGTATTTGACTTGTTTCCTTATTTATCATATGAAAATCCGCAGCAAAGGTGGCATTGTAGTAGTAAATTGTGCAAAATTTCGGACTCGGCAACCATTGTTCCTAGATTGCAAAGTGTTTATGAAAAGTTCACCAAGGGTAGCCGTTTCAAGTGTCTAGATTACACTGTGATGCAGTTTGATCTGTGTCCGAATAAAGAATCACACAATAATAGTCGGTTGGGTCATCCATTATGGTGTCATACTATGAATGATGGTAGTACAGATTTGTTGTTTTTGTCAAATTTAGGTCCTCATTATCCTTTGGTGAAACGTGTGTTGAGTGCTGCATATACAGTTCGTAGAAAAAATGCGAAATTGAACGAAATATTTTTCGCGTTGCAGGAGTGTAATGTTGTTGAATTAAGAAAGCTGGCAGATGGGTATAAGCAAACGGGATCGCAGTTTGAAATGCATTCTAAAATATATGGTTGCCAAGATGATATTCTTAACGAATACAAAAAAGGTGTCGCTGAATTGCTTAAACAGCAGTCGAATGTTCCATTATACAGTTGTTTGTCCTGTGAAAGTCTGAAACCCTTGACCGAACTACGAACGGTCGAAAGAATACAGAAAATGCCTACATGTGAAGCGTGGATAGAAATGCTGAAACGTGTACGAGCGGATAATTTGCCAGCAGATTATGTATGTGAGTACTGCTTAAAGAGTTTTCGGAAAGGTATGATACCGGCGACGTGCCTGATGAATGATTTGTTTGTCGAGGAAACACCGGTAGAAATAGCTACTATGAATCAGTATGAAAAAATTTTAATTCAGCGTGCAAAAGCTTTTCAAGTGGTAACAAAAATGGGTACTGTTGCTGGACAAAACAAACCAGCTAGTGTGTTGAATCAAAAAGTAACGGGTAGAACGTTCCATTTGCCTTTGCCTATAGAGGAAACGTTGCGCAGGTTACCCAAACCGGAGGAATGTTTGAACCCCAACCAAGAAGTATATATATTGGTTAGAGGAATTCCAACTAAGCAGCGTAAGATGTGGGAGTCTTTGGTAAACGTTTCAAAGGTATACGCAGCATTGAAGTGGCTGAAGCGGAATAATTATTTGTACAGAGAAATAAAAATGCCGTCTAACGCTGAACAGTTATGGCAACAGTTTGGTGACAAGGACGCACGTGTACTTGTTGGTACATCAGTTGATGAACGTGACAATGAGTCGCAGTGTAGTTGTTCCGAGGACGAGGATGAGCCTGAGTCAATGGAATTTGAAAACGAGACGGAACAGGAAGTGTTTGTAAATGGTGTCCAGTTAGTGAATTTGAATGCCGAAGGTGTGGCTGGCAATAGGAATGCAGTTGAGCTGTTGCTCGGGTTTGAAAATCCATCCAACGCATGTTATGCTAATTCTGTATGTCAGAGTTTATGTAGTTTTACAGCCATTACTGCATTGTTGCAAAATAGACAGTCTATGGACGCTTCTCTGATCGGAGAAAGAAGCGCACGTGTGTGTGAAGAATTCTGTAAGGTCATGCAACGTCAAATTGAGCGTTCTGTTTCATTCAATAGTTGTACAAATTTGCGAAAAGAGCTTGGTATGCCGTTTAATACGGAGCAGCAACAAGATGCTGAGGAGTTTTTCGGTTCATTGCTACAGCATGTAACGTTTATGCGGCAGAAAATCGTGGTAAAGTCGGCGACAACGATAAGTTGTTCCACTCCTGGCTGTGCGACAGGCACATCACGTATATACGATGAAGATTATTGTTTGAGACTGCTAGTCAACAAAGAATTTGACATAAATGAAACTGTTACGCAACGGTGTAGCGTTGAAAAGAATCTGTTGTGTACCGTGTGTAATTGCCGTGGAATTAGTAGTACATATGAGATTGTTGCGTCGTCAGATATCGTCGTCTGTCAGTTGATTATTTACGACGTAAAAACTGGTGTAAAGAACATAAGCGGTAAAACGATTAGAAATTTGTATCAAACAGATTTGATGATTAACGACTGTACGTATAGTCTGCAATCTGTCATTTATCATCATGGAATACGTCTAAATGACGGACATTATACGTCAGCGATAAGAGTTGAAGAAAATGTATGGATGTTGACGAATGATCGCAAAGTGAACGTGGCTTCGCCAGTTACCCATTCTGGTGATCCGTATTTGTTGTTTTATAAAAAGAAATCCATCGTGCGATGTGATGAAGTTGTGCCTGTCGAACAAATTGTGCCGGATCCAGTAAACAAAGAATTGGTACCTGTTAGTACAGAGAACGGTGTGCAAATGGAGATTTGCGATGATTATGTCGAGGTCGAGGAAGGCTCCCCTAATTTGCAATTTGAGTCGACTGTTAATGAAGAGGTGTTGCAAAGCGACGGGCATAATGCTGTCGAGTTACCAACTGAGATGCAGTTAGAGAGCTGTGTAAATGAGTCTGGTAACGATCAATGTATTGAAAACGTCGAATCACAGCGAAGCAGGCAGCCGGCAGGTGCACAAAGCGAAAACAGTGAAGCAGCGTTGTTGACTTTGAAGCAGCGAGACGACGAATATTATCAGCAGTTTACGATTCATCAAATAAATGAATCTCGCATCAACAAAGACGCTGCGACACTGTACCAAATGTTGAAAGTGATGGCCGATGTCATCGACAATAGAGATTTGGAATTGGAAGTAAAGTGTTTCCCCGATCTGTATCCGCACGGTAGTAATGGAATGGGTGTTCGTCGTCAAGTTGCAATAACTGCGTTTGAATACAGTAAACTGAGAATGAGATCGCGTCATAATAAGTTTCGACTCAACATTCAGTATATATTTTTCTTGCTGAATTTAACCAATATTCGTCAGTTAGCATCTGGAATTTACCATAAAATGAGCACAGGTACTGAAAAGATGAGCGCTAAACAATTTATTGATAGAATGCGTAATGGAGAATTGGATGAATCGTTGAGTAACGTGTTTGCCAAGCTACGTAATACAGCTCAGTATTGGTATGGACCGAGGCAGGATGTCATGACAATGATTAATGCGTATGGTCCGGCAACGTTCTTTCTTACCTTAAGTCCTTCAGAGTACGATTGGACTGATTTAGACGTCTATCTGAGGCGTATGAATCCAGTGGAGAGTAAAGGAAAATCACTCGCTCAGTTGATAGCGATGGATCCGGTGTCCACGTCTAGATTCATAGATGTGAAATTTCACGCAGTTTTGAATTTTATTACCGGTGAAAATGGTCCGCTTGGAACAGTGACTCATTATTTCTGGCGTCGAGTATCAAACCAGGGGTTTGCAACATTTTCACATTTTATTGTGGGTAAAGGATGCCCCAGTACTCGGCGTAGCTAGCAACACCGAAGTTGCAGAATTCTTAGTAAAGTATGTAACATGCGCTCTCCCAGATAAGCGTTCATTCCCTACTCTCTATCAGAGAGTTAAAAATATCAAACCCATACTCATAATTCGTATTGCATGCGTGCTAGAAAGTATAAAGGTAAAACCGATAGAGTATGCAGATTTTCGTTTCCTCGGGTAGAGAGTAAATCGGTTACTATACGTTCTGTTGAAAAGTCAATATATGGCAGACGTAACTTGAAACCAAACAGTAGATTGTACGATTTACCGCGTACCGAAAACGAGACTTATATCAATGACTATAACGCTGCCATTTTGCTTGTTTGGCAAGGTAACATGGATATCCAGCTGATTTGTGAGAAATCAAGAATTCTGAGTCAATATATCACAAAGTATCAAACAAAGGAGGAGAAAAGTTATAATGTTGACATGTTTGCGGACATGAATTCTAATAAAACGTTGAGCAGTAGTCTTTGGAGTATTGCAATGAGAAGTTTGAATAGTCGTGAATGTGGTGCTTTAGAGGCCGCTGATACCTTATTAGGTCATGGTTTACATGGGAAAGATAAAGAAACGGTTATTCGTTACATCAATGTTTATCCTATACGTCAGAGGAAAATTAAAAAGTTGAAAGATATGGAAGAGTTGGACCCGGATTCTACGGATATCTATTGTAAAAATTTTGTGGATACCTACTATCCAGATAGACCAGCAGTGTTGGAGAACGAATGTTTGTACAATTTTGCAGCCAATTACGAGGTTGTGCAACGCGAAGGAACAGAAACGATGTATAAATTTGCTCACGGTTATTTAAAAAAGCGTTCTAAGCCGTACCTCATAAAGCATACCATATTTCGGGTGAAATCCGAGCCTGAAAATTATTTCTTTTCATTACTGTTGTTGTTTAAGCCGTGGCGAGTAATGACAGACTTGAAAGGCGAACACCTGACTTACATGGCTGCCTTTACCGCTGGTATGGAGGAGTATCCGCAGGCAGTGGAATATCACGAAAAACTGCAAGATATTGCCAATGGAAAAGAAGACGTTGAAAATATGGTACGTGAACTTGCAAATCGCGATGAACAAGGAGTCGATCCTGAAACACAGGCTGAGCAAAGTGCAGAAGCCGACGACTTGTTGCAAGCTTTGCAGGAAATGAAAGATATTTACGATCAGGATGACGGTGAAAGTTTGGAAGACATGATTGCCGGTTTGAACGAAGAGCAAAAAGAATTGTTTGATGAAATGGTTGCCGTGTTGGAGAGTCCGGATAAAAGAATACGGAAATATGTTTCTGGTGTTGGAGGAACTGGAAAATCTCACGTAATTAAACTGATAGTAAAGTATGTGCGTAAGGTACTGAAAAAGGATGTGGCAGTTTGCGCACCGACAGGTATTGCAGCGTTTAATATCGGTGGTGTTACTATACACAAGTCACTTCAAATAAAAGTTGAGCAAGGTGATATACCGCCGTATGAAAAGTTTAGAGATGATGTATTGCAGATTGTAAGAGCATTTTTTGAAAATACAATTATGATTATTTTCGATGAAGTATCGATGGTGTCTAACATACTGTTTTACTATATTCATCTGAGATTAAGCGAAATCAAAGATACGATGAATGATCCTGATGGCTGGTTTGGTAGATTGCACGTGTTGTTCTTTGGTGATTTGTGTCAGTTACCTCCTGTATTGCAATTGCCAGCATTTTGCGATCTAAGCACAAAAGCGATGAACAAGTATTTGAAATGTTTGTTTGCAAAAAATCTGTGGAAAGATTTGTTGTCGTTTAGCGAATTGACGATTAATATGCGTCAAAAAGACGATCCCGCATACGCCGAATTGTTGCGTTTAGTGCGTATCGGTATAACTACGAAAGAGCATAATGAAATGCTTCGAAAAAGAGTGATGAAATTTAAATCTGAAACTGCGGCCGGTATGTTAGAAGAAATCTGCGATAAATTTGCCGAGCTTCCGGCAGATACTGTGTGTGTATTACCTTGTAAACGTCAGTGTGCATTTATCAACCAAAAAATGATGGATCGTTTGAATGGTGATGAAATTGTGTTGGTAGCTGATGATTCGATATCCGGACAAGGAGCACGTACGCAGCGGTGTGAGAAAGCTGTTGAAAAGTTGTATAAAGAGAATAATACTGATCACAGTGGTGGCCTTGAAAGGTTTGTTACAGTAAAAGTGAATGCCAAAGTAATGGTGAGAAGAAATATCGATCCTACTAATGGATTAGTGAATGGAGTAGTTGGTACATTGAAAGAGGTTAAACGAGATTCTAGTGGCAATCCTGAAACGCTTATCATTATTGTTGGTAATGAGGTGTTAGAAGTTCCTAAAGTTAGTGGCAAGTTTCATATATTACCTAATGTCACAATTACACGGACCCAGTTTCCAATAGTGATTGCTTATGGAATAACTATTCATAAATGTCAAGGTTTAACGTTGAATAATATAATTACAGATATCGGCGAAAGTGTGTTTGCCTGCGGGCAAAGTTATGTGGCGTTATCTCGAGTACGGTCGTTGTCAGGCCTGACGTTGATAAACTACAGTCCGCTTGGAGTAAAAGTGTCTCGTAAAGCTATTTTAGAATACGATCGTTTGTACAAACTTAATAATAAAAGCTTTCTTTCAGAGTGGCAACAATTAAGAAAGAAAAACAATTGGTACAAGACTAAAGATGTTGTTTGGTATCGGGATGAACAGAATCCTGTACGGGATGCTATACAAGAAGATGTAGCTGCAGCGGTGTTGCAGGATCCTGAGGAAGTGGTACCGCCTCTGTTCACGCAAAATGAAGAAAATGTTTCTTACGCTACCGCTATATGTCAGTGTTTGTTTTGTATAACTTCAATTGTGAAAAACATTCAACTAATAAACGATGAACAGTACACTACCGATGATTATTGTATCGATGAGATGGCTAAGCCTTTACACACGGATAATGCTGCAGATCACGAGTTCATAAATGCTCTAATGAGGTTGTGTGTGCAGTACGAGCAGCAAAGTGCTGATCTGAGCACAGTCGAGCTGAGAAATTGTTTAGGCGAAAAGTATATAACTGACACTGAACAGAACGTTGTACAGTGTATGTTGGATATAATTAAACGTTGTGCATTTATACGTAACTTAACGAATATTGATGTCAACGTTGTTGATAAATGTTTGGGCAAGAATTGTGGATATACCGCGAAAGAGGGTTATAATTATTTTACGCTACCTCTGCAGGTGCAAAAACAGAAATGTACTATTCAGCAGTTGGTAGATTTCTCCACAAAGTGGGATGCATTTGAGAAAGATCAAGTGTACAGCAGAGTTTGTGGGCAATGCAACGAGCAGTGTAGAACTAAACTTACTGTTTCTGCCTCATCTCAGATTCTCATATTAACTATAAAAATTTGGGAAACGATGGTTGACCCTGGCAGAGCAAGTATATCAAAAGTGCCAAACACGGTAATTCAGTTGAATAATGATCGCTACCAATTGAAGTCGGCCATTTTCGAATCAAATACTATCTCTGAAAATAAAACCGTAACATACTACCCAGTGGTGAGAGTAAACAAAAAATGGTGTATTGTCCGTGATAGGATAGAATTTATTAAATGGCCAAACGGTAGTAAGAATGTGAGGCTTTTGTTCTACGAGAAAATCAGTAAGCAAAGAAATCAGCGAAAACAGTAGGTTTGCTGTACAAAGAGATTTAAAAAATGCAATAACATTATAATCTAAGTTAGAAACGACGTAATAAAAAAAGATGATATCCGCGAAAAATAAACTCCGCCAGAGAAGTTGGAGTCCCCGCCCAAGATCGTCTGTAACGTACATGTAAACTTTGCTGCAGAGTAGCAGTGTTACCAACGTAGTAAAATAGTTAAACGTCTACAAAGGAAAAAAATATTTTGCTGGGTCTCCGAATAAAAGGAAACTCATGTAATGTAATTTAATTATATAATTAATTTTTGATAATAAAATGTTATGATATGTTGGTGAGATCCGCCCTGAAATACATCCACCCGCTTCACCATGAAAATAAATGTTTGTTTAAAATAAGTCAATTAAAGTAGGAAAGAGGCATGATATGTTTCGATGATATCCGCCCTGAAATACATTTCCTATCTTCGCCATGAAAATGATCGACATTTCAGTTACATTTGTTTGTTTAAAATAAATCAATTAAAGTAGGAAAAGGGTATGATATGTTTCGATGATATCCGCCCTGAAAAACATTTACTAGTTTCGCAATGAAAATGATAGATATTTGATTTGATTTTTTAAATCATGTTCACATCAGCAATATTTCATTTTCATTCATGGTAACCTGGAGTGCTAGCATATCAAGTCTTAACGCATTCCTTATCTTTTTCGATTTTTTCTTCGGTGATTTCTTCTTCGGTGAATTTAAATTTTGTGACATCAGAAATATTGAAGAGAAATTGGAATCCGAAATCAATTTCCTTTATGCTTCTTGTCTTTCGCAAGTGCTGCTTTAGTTCGTAAACAACAGAATGTTGAGTACGATTTGATATGGAAATGTTGTGATATGGAGCAGGAATCCGCCCCTGAAGCACTTGCTTGTGTTGAAAAATTTGTTGAAAAAAAAAATTTTGCTAAAAAAGGAGGGCGGTTCGCCCTCCATGACTCTTGTTACTAATTCCATGTGTAAGTGGTAGAGCGAACCGCTCTCCTTTTTTAGCAAAATTTTTTTTTTCAACAAATTTTTCAACACAAGCAAGTGCTTCAGGGGCGGATTCCTGCTCCATATCACAACATTTCCATATCAAATCGTACTCAACATTCTGTTGTTTACGAACTAAAGCAGCACTTGCGAAAGACAAGAAGCATAAAGGAAATTGATTTCGGATTCCAATTTCTCTTCAATATTTCTGATGTCACAAAATTTAAATTCACCGAAGAAGAAATCACCGAAGAAAAAATCGAAAAAGATAAGGAATGCGTTAAGACTTGATATGCTAGCACTCCAGGTTACCATGAATGAAAATGAAATATTGCTGATGTGAACATGATTTAAAAAATCAAATCAAATATCTATCATTTTCATTGCGAAACTAGTAAATGTTTTTCAGGGCGGATATCATCGAAACATATCATACCCTTTTCCTACTTTAATTGATTTATTTTAAACAAACAAATGTAACTGAAATGTCGATCATTTTCATGGCGAAGATAGGAAATGTATTTCAGGGCGGATATCATCGAAACATATCATGCCTCTTTCCTACTTTAATTGACTTATTTTAAACAAACATTTATTTTCATGGTGAAGCGGGTGGATGTATTTCAGGGCGGATCTCACCAACATATCATAACATTTTATTATCAAAAATTAATTATATAATTAAATTACATTACATGAGTTTCCTTTTTATTCGGAGACCCAGCAAAATATTTTTTTCCTTTGTAGACGTTTAACTATTTTACTACGTTGGTAACACTGCTACTCTGCAGCAAAGTTTACATGTACGTTACAGACGATCTTGGGCGGGGACTCCAACTTCTCTGGCGGAGTTTATTTTTCGCGGATTAAGGATTTTAACAACTACAAGTTGGCCTGTTTGTATTTTAAAACGCCGCTCGAGCCGATTTGTACCCAAAGGACATCGTATATCGAGATGGGTTTCGTTTAACGAGGCCATAATAACGAAAATATGAGAATGAATCGAGGTGATTTTTCATACCGTGTGTTATTTCGTTGTATTACTTTTTCTCGGAAATCAATTATTTTTATCTGTTGAATTACCATCAGACGATACAAAGGAAATGGATAATTTTTCGTATTACGTAATATTTAATGTTGAATTTTTCTTACACCATCGATAACCTTATCTATTTAGGAATCTATCGAGATAAGTTGGTAAATTTCTGTCTGATGCAAAATTATCCGAAGTGTGGTAGATATTTTCATATTTTGATACTTGAAAAACATCCAGTTAATCGATAGACGAATCAATTAATTTTATTAATGGGTATTATTGATTCAATCGTCCATAGTACGATTTTTTTACTATAATTTATATCGTTATACTTGGAAATTATGGGATTAGGTAGTCGCTGGGGGTAAAATTTTCAAAAAAAGAAATTAAAAAATTTTTGGAAGCGCCGGGTATCGATCCCGGTACCTCTCGCATGCTAAGCGAGCGCTCTACCATGTGAGCTACGCCCCCTGTGCTGGATCTCTGATAAAATAAGATTATTTTAAACTGAAGCAGGGTACACACCTTTGAAACTACGTCACAACTAGTTCGGTTGGATACAGCATTCGACACGAGCCCGGGCTACCGATTTATTCGAGTGAAAGTAGTCGAAGGGTAATTGGAGTAGAATTTAGAAGTGCGAAATTTGCAGACACGAGGAGCATATCCGGATGCTGCGTTTGTATATTTGTGTCTAATTGTGCATTAGACGTGATTTCGTGCCAAGAGTATTTTTATTAATAACCTTTGAAATGTTTCGATGTGAAGAGCGTCGATTACGATGAGCATTTTTCGAATTTGTGTTGGAATTTCGACGTGTATAGAAGATCTTGATGTAGCAGATGTGATTGGAAAAGGAGAAGGGGTGAAATTGAGGAAATTTTGTGGAAACGTTATGATAACGTTATGAAACTGAGACCTTCAATTTGATAAAAATATTAAATTAATTATTATTATAAGGTGTGTGTTCGAAAATGAAACGTAGGATGGTAAAAATTGAAGTAAATTGCGATAACGTTACAGAAACGTAAAAATAACGTAATCGAAACGCAAAATGTAACGTAACAGAAACCAATAGATTTGGGAAAATTGAATAAAATATGTTATTTAGTCACGAAACGTGAGGTGAAATAAGAAAATGGAGAAATGGAAGAAATGTTACAAAAATGTAAAAGTAACGTAACCGAAACGAAATCTGTAACGTAACAGAAACCAGTAGATATTGGGAACATTGAACAAATTAAGTAAATTTGGTCACGAAACGTGAGGTGAAATAAGAAAATGGAGAAATGGAAGAAATGTTACAAAAATGTAAAAGTAACGTAACCGAAACGAAATCTGTAACGTAACAGAAACTAGTAGATATTGGGAACATTGAACAAATTAGGTAAATTTGGTCACGAAACGTGAGATAAAATAAGAAAATGGAGAAATAGAAGAAAATAACAAAAATTAAATATAACGTAACAGAAACGAAATCTGTAACGTAACAGAAACTAAGTAATAGATAATGAGAAAATTGAACAAATCACATAAATTTGGTTACGAAACGTGATTCAAAGTAACAAAATGAATAAATGAAAGAAATATAACGGAAACACGAAAATAACGTAACAGAAACCGAATCATCATCATGCAGATAAAAAATTTGTTGGATAATCTTGATTTCTTTCTTTTATGATTCCAAATTTCACCGAATGAAATATGGAACTGGTTCTATCCCCTTCCCCACTGCTTCCCCTTCTCCTCTTTCCAATCCAGCCTTCCTTTTTTCTATTTTTTATTTTCATTCACAAGGTGCCTACTCAACTGGCAAACAAAACTAGTAAAGATAAGAAAATAGCATGAATTTTAATAATTCTATACTAAAAAATACATTTCCTTGTTTTTGAACATTTTTTTCATCATTTTGCAAACGAAATTGAAAATTTTTTGCAGTTCGAATTATTTTTCATCCTACTCAATTTTAATGATGTTGTGTTTAATTTTTAATCAGTTTTACATAATTTTGAGAAATCGGCTATTCTGCCAATTTAGATAATCTTTTATTAGATTTTTGGCTAATTTACTTTTAAAAAAGTTCAGTATTCAATTTTGGTCGCTATCCAATCCAATTTTTGGTGAATCAAGTTTTGCACTGAAATTTTTCAATTCATTTTTTTTTACTCGTACTTACCAATTTTCCATTTATTTAAATTGTTCAGTAATGTGATAGGAAACTTTCATTTTATCATTTTGCAGAAAATTTTCCAATTTTGTAGATATGATATTTCTTTAATTTACATCCCGCGAGGAAAATATTTCACGACTTTGAAAAATGTATCTTTTCCGATCCATTCGATGCTGTTTCCAACTTCCCGCCTCGATTCACTCTCACAAAAAAGCGCAAGCTGGATTGTAAAATAGTAAACAAATAAGTACATCTCGAGTCGTTGGCCTTTGAAAAGTTGGGTGGTATTAGGAATAGGTATTCACGTATAACGCGCGATAGCCTCTTGCCGCTTATGCTGGACGCATACGCAGAAATCCAAGAAAGCATGCAGCTTTGGAGGTCCGACTGATAAACCATCGGCAACTCGTTCCATTCTGGAATGTGGTCACTTAACATACCTGCGCTTCTTCGCTATACATAACGTGACATGTTCGGCGCAAACCGAACGCTTAATGGTTTAGCCATTCACCTTTTTTATTTTTTCATCTCCATTTCTTTATTAAGCAGATATTTTCAAATGTATTCGTCTAATTTGCACACCTAATCTTGAATTTCAAAAATTCCTGGTCGAGTGTCAGAAATATTTTTTGAGTGTTTGATAAAATGGAATATTTTCTTGAAATGATAATTGATCCCTTTTTTTAATTTTTGAAAATGCTCATTCAAGTCCAAATAATCGATTCTGGAATGGAAATGTCCAGCTCCAAAGTTTATGAGGAAGTTGTGCGCTGCTCGAGTGTTTTTTATCCAGTCCATGGAAATGCTCAGTAGGCAATTTCTTTTACATTAGAGAAATGCAAATTGCATACCTGATATGTGAAGGAATTTTTAATCAATTGCAAACTTTGTACCGTGTTTTATCAATATTTTCTTCTTCGAGACCGGTTTGAGTTTCTCTTGTTGAGCTAGCACAACTACAAAATACATAGAACGTCGATGTGATTGAAGAGTAAAATGAGGCAAAAAAGGAATTTTTTGGATTTTAACAAAGAATTGATGAGATGGGTCACTTGGAGTTGCAAATTTTTGAAAAAAAATGTCGAGTTTGCCAGCTTAATAGGAACATGGGACCATTTTTTTTTTTTTGGAAAACCCGCGGTTTTTGCCAAAACGTTATTTTGGTAGTCTACGATTTTTATTATTATTCATTTTTTTTTTTTTTTTGGAATTTGTTGGTTTCCCTAAATTAGAAATATTTTCTTTTGAAAAATCTAAATTCATTAAAGTATCAAAAACGAAAAAAAGAGAAAAAATTCGAATTGTTCTTATCTATTCGAATCAAAATTAATTTTCTTAAATCATCTCAATTCGGTCCCACTGTTTGCTTAGCCAAACAAGTTAAAAAGTTATGATTATGAATTGCAAATTTGAAGCATTTGTTATTGTTACTTACCTTACAAAGTTTGAATCTTTCACTCAAACACCTTAAAATTGAGCTAAAATTCTAAAAAAAAAAAAAAAAAATGAAGTCTCATTTATTCTTGTTGAGTTTTTATTATTGGAAGAATTTCTGTGTCAGTGTTGCCAACTGCATGGGATGTTTTAAAAAATTTCAGTTGGCAACACTGTTACGAGAAATTGCATATAAAAAATTAGTCAAAATCTTAATCATGAAAAAAGTGTTTTGGCTGATTTTTCAAGTCACTGGATAAACACCTTAAATTTTATGAAATTAGCGCAAATTAACATGCAGTTGGCGGTACTGACAGGAATTTGTCTCCAAAAGCATTTTCTAGCTCGATTTCAATTTGTTTAAGTGAGTGATTTGAATTTTTTGAAAATTGAAAACGACTCAGATTCGTCTGTCTCATTTTGAGTCAGTGAAAAATCACATGAAAAAAGTCGAAATTAGGTTTGAAAGTCAGCCAAATTCGTTCATTTTCAGCGGACTTTCTTTGAAATTTCAAAGAAGTTCATTGATTTCTCATCAAATTTTGGATATTTTGCCGAATTTTCACTGATTTTTCAGCAATTTTTTCACTGTGCTGCAGTTTTTCATTTATTTTGGATAATTTTTACTGATTTATGAATGAGAGTGATAATTTGCACTTTTCAATTTTCAAAATCCCTGGTAGAGAGCCAATAATAGTATTCAGACTAAAGAGAAGTATAAAACCTCAAATTACAACTTTTTTAGGGGTTGATTGAGGTTCCCGCAGCTGGCACAACCCAAATACATAGAAGAAAAAAAAATGTTATTTTTGAAAATTATCTTTTTTGAGGTTTTATAGCTCCCAATCCCTTTTTTGGTGAGGGGGCACAAATTTTTGTGAGATTATCTACTCGAAATGAATTACGCTGTGCAGATGTGGCCAAAAATTTTTTAAATTCAAAAAGTCAAACACATTTGGGGAAGGGGTCAAGTTACCATAAAGAAAAATATTTTTTGAATGCATTTGACCATTTGAGGGTTGATCATTGAATTTTTCAAATATTTTTTATTACCTTTTTAAAGAAAAATGAATGAAAATTTTTCTTAATTCAGAAATGATAATAAATTTTAGGAAGAATTTTAAAATTATTGGAGAAAATTTTCGAGTTTAAAGAAATCTTAAAAACAGGAAGTTGAAAAAAATTTTGAAAAATCGAAGTTTGAAAAATTTCTTGCGATAATTTTTTTCTACTTCGATTTTTAAAAATACTTATTCACTTTTTTTTTTTTTAAAAAAAAAGGTCAAGTATAAAAATATTTTGATGAAAATATAAAATTGGAAAAGTTATAATAATGAAATTGAAAAAAATTATAATATTAAAGTTGGAAAAAAAATTGAGGGAAGTTAAATTTGAAAAAACTTCAATTTTGGAAAAAAAAACATGAAATTGAAGAAATTGAAAATATTTAGGATTGAAAAAATTTCATGGAAGAAAAAAATCATCTCTGACTTTATTTCATCAGATCACTTTTTTCAAAATTTATGAACACGTTTTCGAGGTTTTTCAATTTTGATTAATTTTTTAGTACATTTAATGGTTTCGTCACGTGAAATTCCAAAATAACTTCTCAAGATTTTTTTGTACTTGAGCTTTTATTTCTTTTTGCTCCATTCTAATGAAGAATTAAGTGGATTTCTAAACCTAACTTATTCAATTTCACAGGTAGTGATCTAGTGAATAAAATCGGAGATTTTTTCTATTGTAGATTTTCAATGCGAACGAAGTGAACCAGTGAAAGATGAAAAATTTGTAGTGAAGGATAGAAAAAAGGACCTTGGAAGATGAAAGAATTTTTTCCATCATTATTCATTGCGTCAATGTGCATTTCCTCATCGTCAATGTTGGTCAGTCGGTCATCAAAATTTTTCAAATTTCCCTCCGTTTTGAAGGCATAATTTTGAAAAATTATGAAAAAAATGAACTTCTGATGAGAATTGTTGGTCATCATTACCTATTTAGCAGACATAGATCTCATTTCAGTGACCAGGTTATTTTCCCCAGACTTAGACTCAAACTTGGATAAAATTTTTGTACCAATTACCACAAATATGCTGGCATTTTCTACGTTTATTTTCAAAAAAGACCTCAACTTGACACAAAGAAGAAAATAATCGTATTCGAGCAAGAATAATAAGCACCAGAGCAACAGTTTGGCAAGGCTTTAACCACATCGTCTCGCGGAGAAACGACCAGCAACATCAACAACTATAACAACGTTGTTTCGTACACATCGCGAACAAGCTCGCGGTACCGTACAAAGCGATCCTGTACGGTCATTCACTTTATCATTTGCATTCATTGTTAAAAGAGCATCGCTGAAGGCTGAACCGAGACTGTACCGCACACTCCGCCGTTATGACGGAGCGAAAGAGTCAAATATCGGCGAAATCTTCACTCGACGTAATAATATAACAGAAGGAAAAGATGAAGCGGGGCATCAACGTCGAAAAAAAAACGGACGAATAATCGCCATCGGTTAAAAGTACTTTTTACACGGCGTCGTGGTCGAATCGATTGATGTGTGCGTTTCGATCGAAAAAAAAATTCGTCGTGGGTAATTTCGCACACCGCCAAAATGAGATCACGTGCGTCAGGTGCCCGGAGATGATTTTCATATTGTATTGGAATAGCCGGAGGCGATTTTGAGGCCCGCAGCGAGCAACATCTTCGCGGCAGAATGGAATTTTATACCTTTGAGGGCCCCTTGACCCTTCTTTATATTCCAGCAACGGCAACGGCAGCAGATGAACAACAGGAATTTTTTTACCGCTGGTAGATTGGGTAGTGAGACAGGTCGTGGTTCGACTATGTTGTGGGAATTGTGTTCGTGTGCGATAGCAACGTGACCTAAAAATTTTTTTAACTCATTAGAATAAATTGACGCGGTCACCTTTAACTCGAGAATATTTTCTCCTCCGCCCCCATCGCCCCGGCTAGCCGAATTTTTGATGGTGCGGTGATTGACCTATATTTTTCGGATGAGGTTCGAACGATTGGGCGAAATTTTACCGACCAGATTTAGAGTTGGATTGAATTTTGATGCGAAGTGTAATTTTGCATCGAGATCGTGTTGTTGATTTAAATGTGGCTGTAATTTTAATCAGATTTTCAAGTGTATTTGAAAAAATGAAAGTGAAGGAGTGAAAAATTCACAAAAATTGGGAAACACTCCGATTTGAGTGGAGAGTTTATGAACGAAAAATCAATTTCAATTACTTTCATAGTTCAACTGATTTTAATGAATATTCTACGAGTACATCAGCAGACGAGTATAATTAGAAAAAAAAATCGTATGCAGTGATTCCGAAAATTGACCTGTTTGGCTCTTTCAATTTTTTTTTAAATCCCAAAAATTTTATGAAAAAGTCTCATTTATTCACTTCAGGAAATTTTTAAATTCTGCTTTTTGCATTTTTCAGACCCTGAGAAGAACTTCTTCAATGAGTTTAAAAATTCCAAATTTAGGTAGATTAGGAAAGTTCATTCATTGACCTCATACCGAGCTTACAATATTATGATACGAAATTTCAAACTTTTTCCAAGGGTTCCCAAAGTTGGCCCTATATATTTAAAAAGTCACTTTTTTGTATGCTATGAATAAAATTTCCAACTTTATTCAGAGGGGTCTAAATTTGTTTTTTCTGAAAAAAAAAGAAAGAAAATGTTAACTTTTTTGCTATGAAATAGATGAATCTCGAATCATCCTTCAGCAGTGCTTCAAATTCTGATTCAGGTAAATTGAACCTATATCCCATGCAAAATACATCACCACAACTCAACAGGAATGATTAAGAATTCTAATTTTCTAAATTTGTAAAAACCCCTCCTCTTGTAATGATGAAAATAAAGTTTATTTAACAAAATCGAAAAGCTCATTTCATTCTTTTTTTAATATTTCCCCTAAATTATTGATTTGTTGATGAAATCAAGATCAAGTTGAAAAATTTGTGGACACGACAATTTATGAAAATTTTCTTTTGTTGATTCCGAAAAATTATTTCTGAAATTCTGACTCCTCCTCCCCCCCACACACACACACAAAAGTGAAACAGTATTTTAGCCAAAAAAGTTTGGGCTTGAGTTGAAAATTTTTGAGAAATGACGTTTTTTAAGTAGAATTCTCATTTTGAATCAAAAAAATGGAAAAATCGTGATTTGAGTGTGGATATTCGGAATAATTCCATTTTTTAATATTTTTTTCTTTCACTTCCCAGTAATCCAGCTTTGATGCAATTCCTACATTTTGATCAAAATATGGAAAGGATTCCATCTCGTTTGAAAATCTTTCACCTTCCTCCTCCCATTTGAATTTCCTGTCTAAATGACTATTTTTCGATTTTCTTTTTCAAAAATTTCAGTCGTCGAACAAGGTGCCTCAGAGGTTTTGAAAAATGAAAAATTATGGGTATGAAGCTGTAATTCTAGGAGGATGACCGTGAAAAAGTCCTGAAATTAATTCAAATAACTTTCAAAACTCAAAATACATCTGAAATCCAAAAATTGAAAAATTATTTTAAAAATTAATGACTCAATTTTTTTGAAGTACAAAAAATGTACAGACAACTTTGGAATTCTTGCAGGGTGTGAGTGATTGAATTATGAAACAGAATGTTCTGGTTTGAATGTAGAAGTTTTCTTCAATACAGTTTTCAATTTATTTTATACTTGATTGAAGAAAGTGTAGGGGGAGATGAGGGTAATAAATAGAAAAATTCTTGAAAAAAAAGGGAATTCACATAAGAAAATTTTGTCAATCAAACACACAAGTGCCTCGATGTTTGTAAAGAATTAAAAATTTTGACAAAAATGAAATAAAATACTCGAAAAAAATTGAAAACTAAAGCTGATGTTATTTTAATTTTCTATTTTTCTTTGACTATGTCGTTATAAAATTCTGCTTTTTTGAAAAAATTATAATATTTTATTTCTGAAAATCTGCACAGTATCAAGTCTTTGAAACATCAGTAGGATTTCTGAATTATATTACTCGCTCATTTCGAATCAAAAATCATCGAAAAGTCACTGAAAAAAAATTTCTGCTGAGGGAAAATCAGTAAAATTGTTTAATTTTTAGCGTGTTTTCGAGTTTTTCTGATTTTTCAGCGAATTTCAAATGTTTTACCAACTTTGGTGAATTTTTACTGATTTTTCAGCAATTTTTTCCACTGTTTACTTTCAGTAAATTGTTTTCACTGATTTATAAATGAGAGAGTAGTAAATGTTACTTTGGAGAATTTTTCTGAATTTGAATAATCGTGGGAGGAGGAAGGATAGTGGCAAATATTTCTGTACCTCATCATCGATCAGTATATAAAATAGGTCATAATACTTTAATTCTGACAGAATCTTGAGCAGCAGAATTTTTTCATGATTTTTTGAGAGTCCTTTGGGAGGAGGGGAGGGGAAGGGGGTAGTAAGATGAAGTCAACGTTTTGACGTCCGGTTTTGTTTTGAAAAAAATATTTCAACAAAAAGTCGTCTTTGGTTTGCTATTCTCGTCGGGTTTTGGCGCAATAGCTGATATTTTAAGTGTTTTTCAAGTATTCGCATAGGGCAGAAGGAGATGGAAACCGTATAGTGGGCTGCAGCCTTAATTTGCATTTTGGAGTGGCTCCCATTAAATCCTAATTTTATTAAGAGTTGGTGCCTCTGGGGGGAGGGATGCGTATGATTTTTATGATCGAAATGGTATCTATGGATCATTCTATCAGCAGAATCAAGACAATTTTTATTTCTAAAAAAAAACTTGATTTTTTTAAAGGAATTTTTAACAATTTTTCCAGCTTTTTCAAAGTGTGAAGGGAGGAGAGAAGCATTGGTTCCAAAATTCAAGATTCTTTCATTGAAAATGCATTTTTTGGGAAACCTCTTGCTCAAGCATTTTAATTCAAGAAAATTACATAATAAAGTACTTTTTCGTTTTTTTCAAAAATATTTTATACAAAATAAAGTTTTGAATGGAAGAATTATCCCTTCAATTCGAAAGTTCGGCTACCAAAGATACTTGTTTTAAAGTTAGGCTGTCCACTCACAAGATTGGTTGAGATGGTACTTCAGTTATGATTATGAACCACCTTGTATATTTATCATCGCTTTGAGACAGAAACCGTTTCAGCTCTCCGAATACTTGTTAGATTTGACGAACGATTTATACGAATCGAATTTCTATATTTACAACTCGCGATTAATATTGGAATTTGATATCGGTTCGAAATTTTATATCGAAGCTGACGGTCGACTTGGTATGAATGGAATGATGTTTTTTTTAGATCGACCAGCACACCAGCCAACTAGATTTATAATATTTGCTGTATAAATGATTAGTATCGCGGAATAGCGATGGCGGTTATAGCAGCTTAAGTCAATTCGGTGTGAAAATGTTGGCTTGGTCATTAGGAAATCAAAGATAACGGCGTCGTGGTTTACATTAATTATCCCTTCGTGGCCCCGGCCCCTACCTTAACCTCCGATTTACTGGCTGCGTTGAAAGGCAGCGCAGCGGAATTTGCATTTATTAGATAATCGCCTCTGTTTTGTTTCTGTACAAGTGACATACCTGTATGAAAAATGCGTTTGCAACGTAATTGGATATTTTTCAAATATACCGAGACTTTTTCCCCTATCAAATTATTTATTTCTTTAACAAAATGAGCAAATGCATGTAGCAAAAAACCAGTTCTAGGTACTTGGGCGCGTTTTTTTTTTTTTGCAATCGAACATGTGCAGAAACTCGAAAGGTGCATGACTTCAAGATTCCACGAAAAAGTCATCTGTTTTGGTGAATTCTTCGAGGCAATGGTTTTCTTCGAAGTAATACCCTCCATATTTCCCTTTCTTGCCTTCTCTGAAGTAGTTGAAAAAGATGCTCCATAGGTACTCTAATTGATCCTTTTATCGTAAAAAGACTTCCGAGAAGTGTCGAATTATTGATTTTTATGGAAATTTAAAGACTGGAAGAAAAAACTGACCTTTTTTCACAAAATTTATTTCAACATTTTGATTGATTTTTTGAATTCCTCATCTTGATGACTCGTTCTTTATGCAGGTAGGAAGAAATCTCTCTCAGCATCACCTCGATGTAGGCAATTTGTTGCCGATGAGAATTCATTATCAATTCAACGAGTGTAATTTCCTTGGAAAAATGCTACAGGGATCTTTAAAAAAAAAAAGAGAGAGCAAATGGGTTTGATTATCAGTTGATGGTCACATTTTTCATACGGATCGTTTACTCGGATGCAGTAAACAAAGCATCCATCTATGGCAAAATCGAGTCATTATGATTTTTGCAAAAATAACGAGGGAGTTTTTTTCCATCCAAAATGAGATCCCAGTTATGTCGAAGTTCTGTTACAAATATGTGCAATATTATTCGAAATGTACTTACAATAGGTGCTACGAGTACTTACGTCTGTAGAGTACTTACGGTTCGTGTTATTTGTATTGTTTGTGACTGTAACAAGCTCTCTACGATCGTACACATTCCTTGCCATTATCGTATGATAATGGTTTTATCTACGATCGACCTTCATTATTATTCTGTAGCACTTATCTGTCGATGGCGTTTACTCTTCTTTCGTTGGAATTTCAGCGGCTTTTTAGATACCTGTACGAAGAGCAACATGTGGTCGGGTAGCCGGAACGGCGCGACTTGTGTTCATTGAGGAAATAAGTTTGTTTTTTTCCTCGGTTGTGGCCATGTGGGTAGTTGCGGTTGCGAAAAAGGCGAATTTTTTCAGTACGGCGAAGTTCGTGGTTACGAAGAGAGTTTTATGAGGAACTGAGTTCGTAGATGATTGAAAAATAAAATGAAGTTTGGACTAATGGTTTTTTGCGAAGCTATTTTTCGAATTTTTTGCACTCGATTTTTATAGTTCTGAATAGACAAGTTGCACGAAAATTTTTTTTCAAAAAAAATATGATAGATCAAAAGTAGATGTTAAAATATGAAGATTTAAAAAAAAAATCGAAAATTGGTCCATTAGGATCCGCGTAATGATTTTTTGAAAGTTGCGTTTTTTTCGTAGCTCTGAAAAAGGGGGCGTGGTCACTGTGACGTAAATAATTCGGATTTTATGGAAAATAGTTGGCTGGTGGGTATAAAATGATGAGAACTTTCTAAATACAGGAACAAAAACAGAATTTTCATACGTACTTATCAGTTGTTATCAATGAAAATTTAGTTTTTATTCTCGTATTTAGAAAATAAGCATCATTTTATACCCACCAGCCAACTATTTTCCATAAAATCCGAATTATTGACGTCAAAGTGACCACGCCCCCTTTTTCAGAGCTACGAAAAAAACGCAACTTTCAAAAAATCATTACGCGAGTCCTAATGGACCAATTTTCGATTTTTTTTTTTAAATCTTCATATTTTAACATCTACTTTCGATCTATCATATTTTTTTTGAAAAAAAATTTTCCTGCAACTTGTCTATTGGAAGTAATGGAATAGAAAATCTTGGTAAAATAGAGAAAATCGTACTAGATTGATTCGAGAAATTTTTCTATTGAACATAGAAGTCTGGGTGTTATTGATATTTTATGATCATAAAGAGTGAAATATCTATCTAAAAAATGATAAAAAGTCATTTTTTCATCTAGAAGACATGAATAAGTCATGATTTTTCATCATGAAGCCGTAAAAATTTCAAGATTTCCATTTAAAAATCTTCCAAGATGTTGATCTACATAAATTTATTTTCATCGTGAAAAGGTCAAAATGTTGATATAAAAATCATGATAAGTCACGATTTTGAACTAAAAGTTATAAAAAAATTGAGATTTTCATCTAAAAGTTGACGGAAGTCTAGATTTTGATTTATAAGTTATGAAGATCTGATAATTTTGACCTAAAAATCATGAGGTCACGATTTTGATCTAAAAAGTCAAAATTTTGATCTATATTCATAAAAAGTCACGATTTTGATCTGAAAGCTATGAAAAGTCAACTTAATCTAAAAGTCAAAAAATGTGACAATTTTCATCTGAAAATCTGCAGATGTTGAAGAATGTCATGATTTTGATCCAAAAATCTACAGCAGTCAAGATTTTGATTTAAAAGTCACGAAAAGGTCACAATTTCAACCTAAAAAGTCAAAAAAGACACGATTTTGATTTTAATACCATGAAAAGTCACAACTTCGATCCGAGAGGTATAAAAAATCTATTAATAATCAAGAAATCTTAAAATGTCACAATTTATAAATTTTTAGATCAAAATCGCGACTTTTCAGACTTTTAGCCCTTTGGTGCCCGGCGAAAAACTAACGGATGAAATTGAAAAATTTTCACGTTGCTGAAATACACCAAAGACCAATAGCTAAAAGCTAAAAAAATATTTGCTTCGGGTGAATTCATTTATTTGGAAATGAATAGCTTTTAAAAATCTTTGAAATTTGGCTATATTCGTTTCCAAATTTACAGAAGCTCCAACTGACCTGAAAATTGCGCCAAAATGTAAAGGACTGAAAATTTGGTAAGGTAACGTGAAAATAATATGTATTAGTTCAAAGGTCAAATCACCAGAAAAAATAAATAAAAATGAATCCAAAATTTTTTCAAAAAAAGTGAAACCTTTTCCGCCGGAAATATCAAAATTTGATCATGCTGAAAGCAAAATTTTCCGATAGAAAAATATTTTGTGGTAAATTCGAGACATTTACAGAAGGAAATTTGTGTAAGTATTGAATAATATTTGGAAATTGAGGTTCAAGGCTAAATTTGACAAAAAATTGAAAAAAATTGATAAATTTTGTTCAAAAAAAGAAAATCCAAAAAAATTGTTTTTGATATTCCAAATCATGTACTTATAATTTGGAAAAAAAAATAATTTCTTACCGAAGTTAACTCTTCATTAATTAATAAAGAGTGAAAATTTTCAACGGAAAAAATGTTTCATTTTTTCGATAAATTTTTCTATGCATTTAAATGGGCCTTAGTACGATCTTGAAATCTGAATTCCAAAAATTATTAAATACTTATACGAATTTCCTTCTGTAAATGTGTCGGTTTTCCCACAAAGTATTTTTATATCGGAAAATTTTGCTTCCAGCAAGATCAAGTTTTGATATTTCCGGCGGAAAAGGTTCCACTTATTTTTGAAAAAATTTTCGATTTCTTTTTCTAGTAGTTCGATCTTTGAACAAATGCGTATTATTTTCATACTATTTGATTAAATTTGCAGTCCATCACATTTTGGCGCAATTTTCACTTCAGTTGGAGCTTCTATAGATTTGGAAACGAATATAGCCAAATTTCGAAGATTTTTAAAAACTATTCATTTCCAAATCAATGAATTCACCCGAAGCAAATATTTTTTTGGCTTTCTACTATTGGGCTTTGGTGCATTTCATCAGCGTGAAAATTTTTCAATTTCATCCGTCAGTTTTTCGCCGGGCACCAAAGGGTTAGATCAAAATCGTGGCATTTCATGATTTTTAGGTCAAAATTTTGACATTTTCATGACTACTTTTTGAGATCAAAATCTTTAGAATTGAAACTTTTCAGATAGGTAACGTTTTTTGAATTTTAAATTAAGCCGATTTCCGATCAAAATCATGACTTATCATGACTTTCAGATCAAAAAAAACAAAACTTCCTGATTTTTAGGTCAAATTTGTCTCATTTTCATAACTTTAAAATTTGAATCAGACGTTTCTAAATTTTTAGATAAAAATCTTGACTTTTTATGACTTATGACTTTGAATCAAAATTCTGTCTTTTTATGACTTACGATTGAAATCCTGATTTGGATTTTTACGTCAAACTTATGATGACTTTTTCACGGTGAAAATAAATTTAGATCCACATCTTGGAAGATTTTTAGATAAAAATGTTGATCTTTTTATGGTTTCAAGAAAAAAATCGTGAACTATTTATGCATGTCGTCTCGATGAAAAAATGACTTTTCATCATTTTTTTTTGAGTAGATATTTCACTTTTCATGATGATAAAATATTGACATTACCCAGAATTTTATGTCTGATGAATAGGGAACCGCAGCGTGACGTCACAGTTTTATTTGTGTGTGTTAACAACGATATTGTGTGCGTAAATACACAAACTCGTTTGGTACGAACCGAAAACGTCGTCCCATTTAATCGCATGTAAAATTGCGAGTTTTCAATTTCAAATTTCTTTGCATTCAACACAGCGATTTTATTGAAACAAAAAAGATTTTAAAGGAGGACGATTCTTCTTTATTTTACCAAGATTTTCTGTAAGTATGTACTAGAAAAAAATTTTACATTTCATTTTTTATTGAAAATGATTTTGATTCTAATTCAAAATCTATAAAGATGTTTTTCTGGCAAAATTTATTTCAAAAGTCAAACTTCTAATTCTGAAGTTCTAAAAAGCCATGATTTTGACAAGTAATACTCTTGTATCTATGAGTCATGTAACATTACGATTTCAGTAAGAAGAAAAATTTAAATGCATACCCTGTTTATGAGCTGTGATTCATCAATGAACATTAGGATGACTACCTACGTACCTACCACAGGAAATTAACCCCGAAGAAAGAAGGAAATTAGACCGAGGAAACTTTTTTTTTTGGTCTGGTTTTGGCAACGTATTTTATACCGCGTCGCATCGTCGAGAATACAATTTTTTGTCATCGTTTCCGGTCGTTTTGTACTTGATTTGTTGTTTAGTATGCGCCAAAAGTACACTCGGCGTGCTTTTTTTCTCGCCTTCGTCTTTGTGCCCGGATGGGGAATATCTTGATGGGGTATATTGCACGGCTAGACGATACGATAAACGGATGCACGAAATGAAACGTGCCAGAGTGTAGGAGAATTGCAATTGCATTATGAACTTGAGAGATTACGGTAGATTGCGTAGCGTTGAGATGCAGTTGCAAATTGGAATTCTTTACGAAGGTGATATTGACGATGGCTGGGGACAGTGAACTTGTACGTTGCGTTGTCGGTATCCGGTTGAAAGAAGGCGCAGAAGTTGTATCCATCGTGCAGAATTTGAAGTATTGGATGGTATTTGGAGGAACGCTAATAACGCTGAGATTTAGTTCGATTTTCAAAAATCGGTTACAAATTTGAAGTAGAAAAATGTAAAAAAAAATATTCAGATTTATAATCTAGTTTTGAAAAGATTACCATAAAAAAAAACGATTCCGACCTTTTGGAGAGAATTTTTCAACATGAATTTTTTTTCGATCTGAGACAAAAATTGACTTTGAATTTGAAATCAGCACCTCCAAAATACTTGAAATCGATATACAACACGATATTTTATCATTTTTCAGACTTATCGTTCGCATTCTTCACAGCCCCCCTCCCCCCAATTTAGAAAACTCATCTCGTCATGAGTGCAGTATAAACTTATGAAATTTTGAACAACGTGGAAAAATTTAGATTCATTTCAATTAGTAAGAGATTAATCCCAAACCAACATCATTTTTTGATAAGAGGAGAGGGGGCGATAAGAGAAGGGGAATTTCAAAAAACGATAAAAAATCGTCATGTATATCGATTTCTAGATTTTGTGGTGCGTTGAATCAAAAAACAATGTCCATTTGACGATTTAATGTACTCAATCACTTGTAGCCCCCCCCCCTAAAGGTTCCTCCTTCCTTTTTAGACAAACTTTTGAAATTTTGAACTATGTAGGTACTTATTTTACTTGAAATAAATTTGATTAATTCTAACTCATACAGAAGAACAGAACCCAATATCAACCTTGAGAGCTTTTCCAGACGGGGTGGGAGCGAGTGGTAAGAGGAGGAGGGATTTTTAAAAAAATGATAAAAAGTCGTCATGCATATCGATTTCAAGGTTTTCTGGAGCGCTGAGTCGAAATACGATGTCCATTTAACGATTTAAAGTACGCCAGGGATGGAAAACTGGAACTAGAACTGTAATGATGAGAACTGGGAACTGGAGAACTGGAACCAGAACTGAAAGAAATTTCAGTTCCAGTTCTAGTTCTGACGATTTTTTTTCAACTTTCAGATCTAACTACTTGACCATTTTTCATTATTTTTTAAAATTGATCATTGATGACTAATCCATTGAATAAGTACAGGTGTTGACAAAAAGGCAATTTTTTGTACAAATTGAAAAAAATGAGGGATATTTTTGGCTATTTAAAAATACTGAAATTAGTCTAGTTGCCTGATTGAAAATGTCTTAAAAAGAATATTCGAAATAATACAAAATTGATGGATTTTTGTGGAAACTGTTTAGAGTTCAAGTTGAAAATGAGAAAAAAATTGTCTTTTTGAGTCAAGAAATTGAAAAATATTGCATTTACAGACAAAAATTTGTAAGAAATTGAATAGATTACATTTTGAATTAAAAAATAGGATACTGGAAAAATTTATATTCTGAAGTAAAAAATTATTTGAATGAAAGAAATGAAAAATTGAAAATTTTGTTAAAATTTCATTCATGAGTCGGAAAATTTAGAAAATTCTGTATTTCGTGTAGAAAGTTGAAAAAAGCCACAATTTTGCTTTACTTATAATAGCAATATTTTTTAAATCATGGATGTTTCCAAGATGATTTTTCGAATTAAAATGCCAAAATATTTAATTTTTTTTTAATTAACGAAGAAAATTTTTATCAAACAACAGTTATTTTCAAAATTGCTGAGAAACAAATGCGACAAAGTGTTGAAAAATCACAATGTTGAATTTTTTATCATCGCCAGCTGTACTTTCATATAAAATTTCAGCTTTCAGCCTAATCGATTTACGAATAAAATTCAAAATTCACCATCTTCGAACTGAAAAACTGGAACTGGAACTAGAACTGGAACTGAAATGATCAGAACTGGGAACTGAGAACTGGAACTGGAACTGAAATGATCAGAACTGAAAACTAAAAACTGAAACTGGAACTTTATTTCTTCAGTTTTCCATCCCTGAAAGTACCCAATCACTTGCAGCCCCCCCCCCAGGTTTCTCCCATTTGTCAACTTGTGCAGTACAAACTTTTGAAAATTTTAACTATGTACTTTGAATAACGTTGATCGATTCCAACCCATATAGAAGCACTAGGTACAGAACCACTCCCAAACCTAGGGAGATTTTTTCTTTGTTACGGGGTCGATAGGAAATGGGAGGGGGGAATTTTCAAAAAGATAAAAAGTCATCATGCATATCGATTTCAAGGTTTTCTGGGACGCTGAGTCAAAATACGATGTCCATTTGACGATTCAATTTACCCTAGAACTCGCAGCCCTCCTCAAGGCCCTTCTCCCTTTTCAAAAAATCTGATTTTTGTCAATTTATGTATGTAGCATAAATTTGGAATTTTGAATTATGCATTTGGAATAACTTGAATCAATTTTAGCCTATTCAGAATTGTACAGAACCACTTCCAAACCTAGAGATTTTTTTTAATTTGGGAGGAGCGATAGGAAAGGGGGAGGGGTTATTTTCGAAAAATAATGAAAAGTCGTCATGCATATCAATTTCAATGTTTTCTGGGGCGCTGAGTTGAAAAATAATATCCATTTGACGATTAAAATGAACCTATATGAAAAAATTACCATATTTACATACGTGTTTCTAGAAAAAATTTTGAAATCTACTCAATTTTTGATCTCAATCATTTTATTTATAATTATCAAATCTTTTCCCATAATTTGAAAATTTCTCATCCTTCGAAAAATCGTCCTCCTATTAGCATGATACGCTCTTGTTGAATTAATGAAATGACGTTAGCGATACGAAAAGGTATGTTAGGTATTTGCCATACCCATACCCTTGGCGCCTTATTCCAATTCGACAATTCTTGTCTAGCCGAAAGGAAGTCACTTCCACTTCAGAAGATGTTGAGTTACACTCACTGACGTCATATTTTCAATATCATAGGTACTTGTTGAAAGCTCGAGGAAGTTGCGAAATGGTTTTCAAAAAAAGAAGTACACGAGAAACCTTGACCGAATTTACTGGGTCGCATCTGCGTCTAATTTTTCCTGCATATGGTCTCACGTTCGTATACTTCCGAAATATCTTCTTCGTGGTTACTGTTAAACGAAAAAAAATGAAATTTCTCTACATATGTCCAGAGTCTGTACCTAGTTCGTAAGAAGAAAATAGAATGTGCACAGAGTGCATTGTTTATTAACCATTAATGCTGTAATGGTGATAATCTCATACTCGGATGTGCGGATCGGATTGTGTACGCAGTACACGTTATCGCACATTCGAGTTGAAAGGAATCCGGTCCGAATCGATCAGCGGGAGATTAGTTAATGGACAAGGTTATCCCCTTATCTTATTTACTAGTTGAATTTGTTACTATCATGTGCATAACATACTCGAGTCGTATACCTCACACATGCGCGCGTTAAAGAGGAAGCGAAAAAACGATAGACAGAGACAAAAAGACATCATGAGAATAAAATGTGTAATGTAAAAGTTCAGCGGATAGGCCACGCATATTAAAGGAAAAAAAAAACAAGGTCGGATTCTTTGGCATTTCCGTTATTCGCGTTATCGAATATTTCATCCGTTTTGGCTGCTGCTCTTTCGCTCTCACTCGATCGTTTTGCTTGTGCACGTAGTAGTGATAAATGATCGGTTTCTCGATGACCTTATTTTATAAGCTGGCTCGTCAAAGACGTCTCTGTGTCTTGAGTCTTGCCGGGTCGATACTCTTTGACGTGTTTAATAAGGGTCGTTCGATGAGGGTTCGTAGGTATGCGATGATCGAAAACGTCGATGGCTGAGACCAATTTTCACACCAGGGTCGTTTTGTATCTTGGAACAAGTGGGCAAGAAGCCGGCATATTTTTGGCATCATGCGGAGAGCTCGTCGATAAGGGAATGCCGATGCGATGTACGTATCAGTAGAAATATCGACGGATTCAAGGATCAGTTCGCTTAGCCGCGTTCGAAATCGAGTTCATCGGTAATTTTTCGTATACGCAAGGTGTTAAATAAATAACGACACGTGTATCATTTGCCTAATGTTAATGAACCGAACGTATATTGTAGATGAATATTGAACGGATGCTTTCCAATGGTCGATAGTTCGAGGTACCTAGTTCAAAATATTGTGCAGTTTGAGGAATTAAATGAGAGTTGAAATTATGTCCAAAGTTCGTCTCCAATTAATATAATCTCATCTTCATCTCTTTTCGAAAACCCCAGAAATAAATCGAATCTATTTTCCTACCTCTTGGGAGAGAAAATTTGCTCACCGATGAAAATTATTCCATTTTTGGAATCCTTTCGTCCTTGAATTAGCCTCAAAACCGAAAAAAGAATCTCGAATGGTCATTTTAGAGTAATTTATTACACACTTTCTCAATTTTCTGCACCTGTATCCCGAATCTCCTCCTTGCTCCTCCGGTGCCCTCTTCGTGTCACCGTAAAGTCAACAGTAGCCATTTTTTGCTACTTGAAAAATAGGACACACACGATAACTTGATAATTTTCGCTATCGGAACTGCAATTCCTCCTCTTACCCCTTTCTCCTTCGACCCTCGTTTTATTTTCGTCCAAGACATTGTCTGTGTGTATAGTCGAACTAGTAATAACGTAATAACATAGTTCCTGTTCGACTTGTACGCCCAAAAGGAGGAAATATGGCACGTTGATAATGAATGAAAAATCAAGTGTGAATGAATGGCATGAATGACTGATGACGTCATCAATTAGTTGAATTATATATCGTACCTCTCGAATATCGAATGTGAACGCAGAACGAAGCACGTTACGTTGATGCGGACTTGTACTTTGATTTTGACCAGTTATTTGTTGGTTTGCTTTTTTTTTTTACATCAATGTACGTGTGATAAATTTTTCAACTTATGATCGATAATGAGCTTGATAGAAGAAAATGAAAAAAATTCAAATGTGAAATGGCTGAGAAGCAATTTGGCGTCGTAAAAAAAATATTATAACGAGAATCTTGAAAATCAACATTTTTATAAGAATCGTTAAAACTGTTCGTAAAATAGAATCGAAGTAGTCTAAAAATTTGAAAGATTGGCTAAAACTGTTTTAGGAACGTTGAAATATTATTATGATCATCATCCATCGAAATTATCGTAAAATTTGTTGAGAGATTGTTGATGAGGCGGTGAAAAAACTAAAAAGAAAATGCATGCTATGAAAATAGTTGAACGAATCGTAAAAGTCTCGTAAAAACTGTTAAAAAGTAATTTAGTGTGTAATTGAGAATGTGAAAATTGGTGAAAAAAATTGTGAGGTAATAAATTGCGTAAAATTTTTGGAAATATCTGAGAATTTCACCGAAAAATTCCTC
Organism: Pseudococcus jackbeardsleyi; assembly: GCA_038380155.1. Classification (NCBI taxonomy): domain Eukaryota; kingdom Metazoa; phylum Arthropoda; class Insecta; order Hemiptera; family Pseudococcidae; genus Pseudococcus; species Pseudococcus jackbeardsleyi. The sequence continues at coordinate 9,558,043 of CM076241.1, forward strand.
CTTTTACTGAGTAACATGTTGAAAGTTTCATTTAAAAAAGTTTCAAAAATTATTCTAGTGATGAAATTTTTTCAAAATAATAGAAAGTTTAATAGTCTAATTTTTTGTAAATTTTGTTTGCTTTTTAAATTATCGTAAAATTTATTCTAACTTTTTTTTAAAAGAACTTGAATTTAAGAAAAATTGTTGGAATTATGTAAAAATTTGATAAAAATCTATGAAATTATCTAAATGATTCCTGAAATTTTTTTGCATTGTGAAAAATCATTGAATTCCAATGAAAATGAGGTGGAAAACAAGGTGGCTTGATGACGGTCCTGCTAGTTGTTATTTTTTCAATAAAATTTGAACATTTTTCAGTTTTTTCTCCTCATAGATGTTTTCAAAATTTTATGCATGTAGTCAATTTTTCAAGTCTTTGTCTATTAAAGTATGAATTTTTCAAAAAATAAATTCACCTTTGGTGATAATTTACACTAATTTTTTCTACGGAATTCAGAGCAATTTTTTTTCTTATGAAAGAAAATTCTTAATTATTGTTCATGTTTGGTGAAATTCGTTGAGGGAAAAGTGATGAATTTTCAACTTTTGAAGCTCTTTTTTCGCGCAAGTTTTCGTCCTCGCAGATATTTTACCCCTTCGTCGGTTTTTTATTTTTATTTGTGGGAGAAAACCGAGAAGATCGCAGGGTATTTATGGGGAATTTATGTAGGTAAATAGGCATTTATGTTTTCATTTCTTTTTAGGAAGGAGGAAGGGGAGGGGGCAACGAATTGTGAAGACATTATCTAATTTTGAATTCCCATTTTTATGATTTGGTAGACCCACCTTGTTGACATCCTTTATTTATTTTTTTCATAACTTCATAATTTTGCCTTAAAGTGAGTTATTCCTTTTTATTTGAAAATTCTTCTGTAATGAAATAATGTTCTAAGATTCATCAATGTTTAGAATTAAATTTGAGTTGTTTTGGTGACCGGAAAATAAGCATCTAAAAATCTCGTAAAAAGTAGTGATTTTTGACAAAAAAAATTCTCAATCACATGCAGAAAAATTCTCCTGAAGAACTTCGGGAAATTGATTTGGAAAAGCTATATAGAAAAATAAATGAAAATTATTTTTGGTAAGTTCCAATTTTTTTTTTCAGTTTTGGCGTTTTTTCTTTCATTTTTACTCTGAGAGGGGTGGGGAGGGGAAGGAAATGATGCGATTTAGAATCGCTCGTGTGAGTCGTAAAGAATCATACTGAATCCATTATTCTGAATCGCATTCTCGAATCTCGATTAGATTCTTTTATTTTTAAGGAATCTCAATTTTGAAAATAATTTCGATTTTTTTGTGTGTGTAAATCATTACTCTCGATTATTTTACCGTTCATCATAAAAATTTCAGGAAGAAGTGCATTCGTTGAAAATCATCGATTTTTACATATTTTTCAGGCAAAATTCATTGTTTCTCAGTAAATTCTCTATATTTTTCTGTCAAAATCATTATTATTTTTGGTTCAAAGATAAAAGGGAAACCATTCTGAGTTGGAGTGAAATTTTATTACTTTGCTTCAAAAAAGCAGTCCTAATTTGACTAATTCAAATTCAGTGCATTAAGTAATTGATTGTTCCAAAAATCTCAAAGGCTTTCAATTTTTCTATCCCCAAATTTGTACTTTTATCATAGGTCTATTAAAAATGTTCTGAATATTATACGTCATTTGAATAACAAATTACTGAATATTTCATTAGATTTTACCTCTCTCCACCAATTTTCATCCATTTCAGCCCCTCCCTAACACAATTTTTGAGTATGCTTATGTTTTTTTTGAAGAAGGGGCAGTTTTTCGAAAGTTTTCAAAAAAATATAATTTTTGACGAAAAGTAGGTACATACTTTCAGGCGTAATTTACCTGTGCATTTTTCTCTCCTCCAGACATTTTTTAATTATCGAGCCATAATTTCTCAAATTTTCATCGAACATTCTGTACGCCCCTCTCTCAAACAAAAATCAAAGCCCTACTCTCTTTCGCCCCAACAATCAAAATTTCCTCCATCTCCATCTACGATAATTCTACGAATACTACATGCATAATACAAGAATGTATAGCCCCACCGGCCACATTATCGAATCGGTTCAGCGTACGATTCGGCGCCTTATCCTTTCACCGCCACGCCGGTATTATTATACCTCTGTCGCGAAAATCCTCCGAACTCGAGATAATAATTAATTGTACCGGGCTAATTGCAGGTCTGGCCCCAGCCCAGGTGAGTTAATTGCATAGTATTCGCGGTCTCGTACCTAGAATGGCATCTACGAGAGAAGATACAGTAACTTCGAACACTACCTGAAACTGGCCCCAAAGAAAGAAGGTGCTGCTAACATTGTGACGCAGTATTAACGCACAATATTAGCGCACGAAGGGGAAAAAAAAGTACAACAAAGAAACAAACAAAAAATGGCCAATACGCAGATTTTTCCGCCGGTATTTTGTCGCGAACTGAAACGCCTGCGTATGAAAAACTATTTCCATTTTTCCACTCCTGCGACTGGCACCGGCCGCACAAAGAAAGCACACCGAGAGCTCTTACGGTACATATGGTTAAATTGATACGAGCTTTGTATGGGCCGTCGATTAAACATTATCGCAATTAATGTTAAATAATTGAACGCGGACGGAAAGCGCCATTTCATGGCTGGTGAGAGATTGCGGAGCGGAGCACGTCGTACCACCAAGTACGATATACAATGAAGATGGTAATAATTGTCGTGTGGAATGTTTGAGGTCATGCGGAATGAATCGGCATTATTTTTTCGCTTATGTGAATTTTCGAAAATATTTACCTTTATCGTCGATATGGACGGTGCTGGGGCCATCGTATTCATATGCTGAGTGTGTTGTTCAGGCGCCGTCCTCCGCTCGGACCCCTGAGCCTCGGTATGATGAAGGACTATCCTGTACTAAAACGGACCAAAATTATGATCGAGTTTTGCGATTTCGCTCTGATTTTTTTACGACTTCGCCTTGATGATGGTCTATTCAAAATCCATCATTATTTTTCTTCCAACTCTGAATTGGAGGGGAGGGGGTGAGCATCGTAATTTTCAGGCCATTGCGATTTTTTTGTCTAATTAAGAAAATTTGAAGGTTTATATCTCGAGATAGGTTATACTTGAAGGAAAACTGTTTACGAGGTTCGAAAGAGAATTAATAGCGGATTCGAAAGCGATAATCACATTTTGAATGGTTCAAAGTTGAACTTCCGTAATGAAAGCTCAACTTTTATGATGATCACAACAGATGAAAGTTGCCATTAAAAATCTAAAAAAATTACAGTAGGTGGTAATTATTAGTATTACCCATTTTTCAATCAACAAATTTTCACGATGGGATTTCCACATCTCCGGGGTACAGGGATCCACAATTTTGGCCAAAATTCAAAAAAATGGAAAGTGATGTTACATATAGGTTTCTATTAATTCGAAGTCGCTGATTTCGAATATGTGCTTGGTTGTTTCATCCGACTCCTCTGAACCCGGAACCCCTTATTCGCCCTCTTGAAAGGGTCAAAATTGGAAAAAATGAGAAATAACGCGTGACTTCTTGTTTGTTAGGTATTTGAAGACATTGAGTTCAAATTTGCTTGTTTTTAGGATTTCACTCTTCGGTGCTTTCCTTGCTTCCCTCCATTTTGAGCAAAATCATTTTGAAAATTTGAAATGGCGTGTGACGAATCAATTTTCATTAATTCAAGGAAAAAAATTCGATTTCGAATTATTATAAACTTACTTTTTGATTTTTCTTCCTGCCTCGTGCTCCAATCGACCCCCTCCCCAACTAATCGTATTCAGATTAGTGACAATCGATATGCCACACGCCATTTCAATTTTTTAACATAACTTTCCCCAAAATGGAGGGAGGGGGCAAAGGGAGCACTGAAAGGTGAAATCCAATAATTCAGCAAATGTTTGAATTCAGTGCCCTCAAACACCAGACAAACAAGTCGCACGTTATTTTTAATTTTTTAGAATTTTGACCCCTACCATGGGAGCTAATAGGAGGGTTCAGAGAAGTCGGATGAAAAAATCAAGTACATATTCGAAATCAGCATCTTCGAATTAGTAGAAATCAATGTGCTACTTCACTTTTTCAATTTTTTTGAATTTTGGTCAAAATTGTGCACCCCTGCCCCCAAGAGTCAAGAGATCCCATCTTGAAAATTTGTGCGTGAAAAAGTGGGTAGAAAGGACCACAAACTGTAATTTTTCCAGATTTCTAAATAATGGTAGCATTCATATATTGCAATCATCATTTTGAGCTTTTTAAAAAATATGATTATCGTTTTGAATCCCATATCAATTTCATGGTGCCGAGTATGCAAATCATAGAAAACATGAAAATAGCTTGCATTTTAAACATTTTCCACAAGAAGTATGAATTTTCAACATTTTCTTCTCGATTTTTAAATTGAAAAATATCTTCTAAATCGTTTATCAGTTTCATTTTTTTATAAAAAAAATTTCTGCCCTTGCTTCTCTCGGGCAGGGCACGAAACAATAATTCGGATTCGAGTAAAAAATACCAAAATTCGAATCAAACGGCCGATAGAAATGAGTCAAAAAACGATAGCTCAGATTCAAATAAGAGAAATCAAAATTCAATTCAAAATGAAAATGATATTAGAATAGTTACGATAATTTACAGTGATTATTAGAATATTTACGGTAATTTACAGTAATTATTAAAATATTTACGACAATTAGCCGTAATTAACTAATTATTAAAATATTTACGGTAATTATTGACATTTTTACGGTAAGTTACCGTAACACTTGAATTACTTACGGTAATTTACCGTAATTATGGAAAATTTTACGGTAATTTACCGTTATTATTGAAAATTTTACAGTAATTTACCGTAATAATTCAAATATTTACGGTAATTTGCCGCATTTATTCAAAAATTTACGGTAATTTACCGTAATAATTCAAGTATTTACGGTAATTTACCGTAATAATTCAAATATTTACGGTAATTTACGGTAATTATTGACATTTTTACGGTAAGTTATCGTTATAATTGAATTATTTACGGTAATTTGCCGTAATCATTGAATTATTTACGGTAATTTACCGTTATTTTTAAAAATTGTACGGCAATTTACCGTAATAATTCAAATATTTACGGTAATTTACCGTAATTTTGAAAAATTCACGGTAATTACCGTAATTATTACAATATTTATTGTAAGTTACCGTAATAATTGAAACATTTACGGTAATTTACCGTAATAACTGAAATATTTACGGTAATTACCGTAATAATTGAAATATTTACGGTAATTTGCCGTAATAATTAAAATATTTGAGGTAATTTACAGTAATTATTACAATGTTGACGGTAATTTATTGTAATTATTGGCACATTCACGATAATTTACCATTAATTATACTGATATATTGACTGTAATTATCAAAAATTTTACTGTAACACTAACTTGGTGTCTACCGGGCATAAAAATCATGAAAAAAAAAACCAAACATGAAAATAGCATGAATTCTCATTTTCTCAATTCAGTAGACACCATAAATTCTCTTTTGAACCTCGCAAACGGTTTTCCTTCAAGTACAGATAACCTATCTCACGAGCCTCTGAAGTTTTGTTACTGAGCAAAAAATCCCAATTTCTTAAAAATCCGTGCTGCAGCCCCTTTGAGGATTGGAAGAGAAATAATTGTCGATTTATGAATATACCATCAAAGGGAACTCGTAAAAAACTTGAATTTTGGTCCGTTCTAGCATGGTACAGCCCTGAAGGAAATGGCACCGGAGACGTGCCACACAATATTGTTATACTGCACGTACCTCAGTCCATTTCAACGTACAGTTTATAATGAGAAGACCACGACAGACGGAAGAGGGAAGACCGAAGTATATATAATTGTTGCATTAACAGATTGCATTACAATTACTTGGTGTAAGACAGTCAAGCTAATAGCAGGATACTATATGCGCGTTTTCTAATTAGTCCCCGGGTAGTACTGTATAACTCTATTAGACTCGCAGACAGTCGCAGTCGCGATCGAAATGATAATGAAACGACCAAAAGACTACCATGCAAGTTGATAAAAATGGTATCTGCTAAGGATGCCTGCATCTTCGTAATGATAATAATAATCATAATGATGATGATGATGACGACGACAATGGCGACGATGAAAATGATGATAATGAAGAATATATGTTACGATTGTTATACAGAGCGGTACAAAATACTGCTGAGATGTTTGGGTATGAGTTCTAAGTGGAGGCGAATTGTATACGCATAACTGATAACTACATATGTACGAGGCCATAAGTGTGGTATGTAAACGTATGGTATGGTGAGGTTTGCTGTATGTTCGCATGTGGGTCAGGCGAGAGGTAAGTTACGAGGTGAACGACCGATAAGTGATTTATTTCGAACGAATGCCTATTAATTTACTCGTTAGTAGATAAATTCCACGGACCGACGAAAAATTAATAATCCAAGGGTACGAGTGTAAAACGAAGATTTTCAATGCAAGTGGTTTTTTCTCTTCCTCGTACTTCACCTTTTCTCGTGTTCATCTCACTAGGGAATAACTTCAGCAGTTCGTAGTAGAATGGGATAAGATTTCGATTTTTGGAAAAGGCATGTCGTGTTTTGAAGCCACTGTTTCATAAAAAGTCTTTCCTGATATTACCCAAAATAGGTCTTTTCGAGCGACTTTTTGAAGTTACAGAACCTACAGAATTCTGGCTAAAAGTCAACAGTGGGAGCCAGCTACGAAGTTACTGCGTGAAAAACTCGCAGTAACTTGGTCGATGAGTTACAGATTCTGTAACTTCAGTCACTTTCACTCTCACTTCACTTACAGAAACGAGTCGCTCGAAAAGACCTATTGTTTCTATTAGTTTTAGACCACAGAAAACAATTTGAATCCTGCTCCCACCCATTCCAGATTTATGGTGCTCCCATGTTGAGAATTCAATACACAATATCTCTGGAAGTAGTGAATATTTTCCCAGGTTTTTTTTTGATGAAAATTTTTTAAAAATATTTTTTTTTTTCAGAAATTTCTAACGAGGGATGTAACTTAATTCGATGTAAAATTTTGAACTGACACAAAAATAAATTGAAAATACCTAAGTTGATCATGAAAAAATGATATTTCTAAAATTTCATGTACTGAAATGCATTTCTTAAATTTTAACATTTTTTTGAAATTTTGAAATTATCTTTTTGCTTTGAAAAGCATGAGATAGAAAATGACGAAAGCAACTAAAATTTAGTGTCTCTTCCATCCCCCTCAAATTAATTAAAAGTGGTTTCAAAATGTTTTAGAGACCAAGAAAATTTTGAAATTATGCAGCACTGATAAGAAAAGTCCGTCAAAATAGACCCTTAGAATTGTAACACCTAAAAACTTAGAATACCTACCCACATGCAATTTGAATGATTAGAGCACAATTTTTCAAAATTTATCACTTTGAGTTCAAATTCATATTTTTTGGCAATAATTTCCCTGGAAAAAATGCAGACGACGTGGAAATAGCATGAAAAGTCCTTAAAATAACCAGAATTTTCTTTTTTAAAACATAATACGCAATTATACCTCTCCCTAAACTATTGAACGCAAAATAGGGTGCCCGGTTTTACTTTTTACTGGGGGAGGGAGTTAAAAGTAGCAAATCGCAGATTTGACGAATTTTTTATTCTTACCAAATTTTGCGCTTTCAAACACCTCAAAATCGAGCCCCAAATTTTTTTTTTGGTCTGCTGGAATAATTTTTGATAACATTTTTGAAAAACTGCATGACAGGGCTACGAATTGTATTTTAATTTACGCATTTTTTTTAAATTTCAGTCAACAACACCAATGTAAAAAAAATTTTAAATGCTCTAAAAAATTAATTCAATGAAAAAAATTATTTTTCAAGTTACTTACTGAATGAAAAACTTCAAAACTTGAATTTTATGAAAATTGCGTAAATCGTAATGAAGTTGGCAGCATTATCAATAAAATTGAAAAAAAATATCAAAATTATTCTAGAAGAAAAAATTTTTAGTTTGATTTTTTGGTGTGTGTAAAAATATAATTAAATTCACTCAAAATGATTTTCAAGTTAGAAAAAATCACAGGACATCGAGTAGGTGAGATATTTTAAATCGATTTATTTTCCTATTGAGGATACGATAAATATCATATTGTCTTTATTTTGGAATTTTCCCTTCCAAAGCACCCTTTCCCTCTCCAGAAGTTGGGGAAAATGAATTTCAAGTCTGATTTGAATCGAACTCCTAAAGTAGTTTCCCTGACAAATCTCTAACGTTGAGTCAAACTTGAAAAGTTGCCTTTTAAAATTTTTGTGAAAATATTCACTCCCTCAAAAATAATATCTCCAAAAGTTGCACTCCACAACATCGAGTTTCGAGCCTCTGAAAAATTCTTAAATTATGAGTCACAATGTGTACAATTGAGTGATGTTTCCAATAACCGTGATCGAAATTAATTAGCTTAAGGTGTGCCTGTCTTTTTCTTTCTTTTTTTTCGTACACGATCGACGATGTGACGTGGTATGAATACTAAGCCGAGTATTTTTTCCAAGTATTTCGCCTGCAATTAAAACGACAACGTGTTTTCATTAATTGGTTTTTTATCGACATGAGGGTAGGTCTATGAGTGAGTTTCGGTCGTGTTTTGTATACGAGATGAAAATCACCATAAGCTTAATGGTAGGAATTCGTTTAACGCGGTGACATTTTTTCGAATTTATTGAACTTTGAAATGTTTTTCTCTAAATTTTATGGAAAATTTCTTGCAGTGATAAACAATATTAAAAATCGATCTGAAAAAAAATTAGAAAAGTCGGAGAAAAAAATTTTTAAAAAAATGATGGCATTTCTGAATTGTTTATTTGTTTCTGATATTTCAGTTTGAGTTGGGGGATCATCATTGTGACATTTTTTAAAAGTAAAAAAATGGCACGAAAAAAACACGAATTTTTGTATTTTGATTTCGATACGATCCTTGCGATCTCAATAATTGTTTCTTTATTTCATTTTCAAGATTTGTGATCCTGCCGGGAAAAAAAGTGACCATGTGTAGAAAAAATTGATGCCTCATGCAGTCTTTTTTTCATGTTTTTGGTCCAAATTACACCAAATCTGGACCAAGTAGTAGTAGTAATAATGTTTATTTAGAGACGCCCGACATCTTGATCTTTAGCGTCTACATAGATACATACAGCAAATTAATAGAAAAGCATTGTAAAGAAATAAATTATAACAAAGCCAAAAATGGAACTAGAAAACGTGTAAGAATAAACAAACTTATATACTAGAAAACAAATTAGTTGCTTGAAGGAATTTAAATAATTTTTGGCACATTTCTTCATTGTCAAATTGGACATCTGTATATTTGAAGTTTGGTCCTAGGATATCTGTTTTTTCTTTTAATCTGGACCAAACATTAAAAAAAGACAGATTTTTTTTGCACATGGTCCTCTTTCTGCGGCAGGATCACAATAACATATTCCTTTTATTTTGTGCTCATTCCTTGAAAATGGCTATTTTAAAAAAATGCTATTTGGGAATAGTAATTTTTTTTATTTTGAAAGTATTTTGGTCTCCTCACATCGTTTCAACTACATATTTTCAAGTCAGTTTTTGAAAACTCGGCAAACTTGAATGAATTTTTTTGAATTTTAATTATTTTTTATTTGTATCCATAATGTGGATGGTATAACTTATAATATGAGAAATTTGAGAAAAAGTTTGAGGATTTGAGAAAAATTTCAAATGAATCGAAATAAGTTGAAAATAATCCGAAAATAAAACGATGAATCGCTGAAGAAATTTTCTGATATTTCAAGGATTAAGAATCCTTTGAAAAAAAATTATGTTGGAGTCGAATCTTCAACAGATCATCGCTACGTTTAAGAAAAAAATGAAAAATATTCCCAAAAATTGGGTATTTTGCTTTTTTTGTTGTTTTTCAATGGCATTGTGTCTATACTGGCAAGAAAAACTAGAAAAATTGAAAAATAGTTAGAATATCAGTGATTTTTCTGCAAAATCCAAGAATTTTAAAAATATTCGACTTTCGTTGATTTTTTGTAAAATAAGCCAAAAAAATGGAATAAAAATATCGAAAATGATTTTAAAAAAATGGCAAAATTTTTTTAATTTTTCAGATCCAGTAATCGCGAATTCGCCATGAATGGCCAAAATTTTTGTCATTATTTTGTTTATGTCACGCTCTTCATTTCACAATTTTTTTATGCCTTTTCCAAGTTTACAAAAAAGTCGAAGACGACTCTCCCCACCCTTACCTAGATGGCCTTGTCCTTGGTACAATTGATTCTGAGCTCTATAACTATTTTATTTCACTAATTTTAGCCATTTTTTACAATAAGTAAACTCAATCTTATAATATTTTTTTTTTTTGTGTGTTTCAGGTAAGAAAATTTATCATAAAGTTGAATTTTCCAGACCAATTTTACTGAGCAAGTAAAACATTCATTACTTTATTCATATCTGTCCTCTGTAATTTAAGAAAATTCACTTACTTTTCTCCTCTTTCCTTCAAAAACTATAATTCTTCGCGTTAGATTCGCTTTACCTGAGCATGATGTCGAAACGATGTCTGAATTTTGAGTACTTTCGATGGAATGTACCCAAGCTGGTGGAATATTTCATCGGGGTTTTTGTTTGACGCTGATACGTACATTAATTTAATTTGAAAACCGCCGACTGTTGGGAAAAAGCCTGAGCAGCGTTAAAAGTATCCATGCGAACGGTGTGTGAAATCCGTCGAAATATGTATGACAGCCATCGATTCTAATTACGTTATAGAAAATTTGATTAGCCATTGCCATTTTATTTTGTGTGCTGTGTACGGCATAGCTTTATACGTGCACCACTTGTTTCGTGTTCGTCGAATGCTCTCGTAATATGGGGCATAATTGAATGAAAAAATTAATCGATTTAGGGTGAAATTTATCGCGAGACAAATGTTTAATGAAATCGAATATCGTGTATTCCATACCACAGCAGAAGATATCGCGTGACAGGCGATAATTCGTCTCGTTAGGTTTGCTCGCGGAATCCAATATTTCGATTATAAATTATTGATCAAGTGGCAGTTTCGAGTTTGAATGTGTGAGCTATCCGAGCAATATGATCGGTTCGCTGGACGTGAGTCTTGGGAGCTGGAAAGAATTTCGAAGTTTGTGCGATGAAGAAAACGAATCGCTTACGGAATTCATTTCTGGAATCATATTTCAATAAGTTAATCGACTTTTGATATCTGGCGAAAGTCGACGAATAAACAAGACCCATAGAAAAGCTTTGCGTATAATGGGTTATGGGTAGCCGAGAAGAATTCCTAATGGACACGCCTTTTTCATGTATGTTGAGGCATTCGGCAAATGTTAACGGCGAGCCGAGTCGGTCTGATTCGTATTAGCATGATTGTGTATTATGTTTGCAAATGTATACAACGGCGTTCTTTAAGATATGTCTTATTGATTGCGAAGAATTTCTGGTATTTATGGTCGATAATAAGCGAAATGATTGTCCGAAACGAGTGCTTTGTTGAAGCAGTTGGATATTGGACTCGAATGTGGATTATTATAATTTCTCGTTGAGTGAGATTTACTTTATGGGAGTTTACTTATGAGGGAGGTTGTGCAATCGGGCGTGAAATTTTGAGCTGGGGAAAAATTAATTCTGAAATGCATCAAAAGCGACTTTCTGTCCGAAGTTCCGCGCCTTAAAGTTCATTTCTTGAATTTTGGTTAATTTTTAAAAATTTAAAAGTGCTCCATGTATGGCTTTGAAAAAGTTCAAAATAAGGAAATTCAATCCATCTCATTAGGTTACTAAAAAACTACCTATAATTTGTTACACACTTACTCTATTTTTGAGTCTGAAATCAACCAAAGGCTGTTCTAAGGCTTTTTGGAACTTTCAGCCAATTTCCAATTACGAAAAAATGCAAAATTTCGTTTATAAAAAACAAGTAAAACGAAATTTTAATTGAATTTTTATAAATTTTCCGATTTTTTTAAAAACCATCATTATGAATTTTTGACTTTCATAACTTTTTTGTAAATTTTAGAATTTTTTTTTGCTAATATGACTTTTTTACTTTGCATGACTCTTTCTCCTTTACTGGTCTTTCATGACTTTTTTCACTTTTCACTACTTTTTTTACCATTTCAGACTTTTTCCATGACTTTTTTTCATTTTTTCCAGACTTTTTCATCACTTTTGTCTCTATTCATGACTTTTATTTAGGTCATAGGTACCTTTTCATAACTCTTTTCAAATTATATATATGATTTTTTCATTACTTATTTCACTTTTCATGACTTTTTTTTTTTACTTTTTCACGACTTTTTTCAAATTTTATCACCTTTTTTTCCTTCCTGACTTTTTCATTACTTTTTTTTTTCATTCTTCGTTGCCTTTTTTTTATCTTTTCATGACTTTCCAAATTTTATGACTTTTTTCACCTATTTTGATCTTTTCATGATTCTTTCAACTTTCCATGCCATGTTTTAATGACGTTTTCAAATTTCCTGGCTTTTTCATGTCTTTTTTCATTTTTCATTTCTTTGTTTCCTCCATTCCAGACTTTTTATATGACTTTTTTTACCTTTCCTGACTTTTTTTCACTGTTCTTAAGGTTTTTTTACCTTGTAATGACTTCTTCAAATTGGATTAATTTTTTCACTTTTCACGACTTTTTGAGAAATTTATGACTTTTTCACCTTTCCTGCCTTTTTATGACTTTTTATCAACTTTCATTACTGTTTTCAACTTTCATCCATAATTTTCTAGATGCTACCGATTGGTTCTACAAATTTTGGATTTTAATTGATCAGATAATTTATCAAAATGTGTAATCCACATTTGTAGATTTCAGGAGTTCTTGCGAATTAATTTTTAACCTTTTTTAAAACTGAAGCATTTCATAATTTTCTGGTGCGGAACGTTTTGAAACCTATTTCAGACAATTTGGAAAGTCGAAAATTGCGTAATGCTGGACAAATTTAAGTTATTGTCTCGATTAAATCAAATTTTTACGTTTCGCATTTTTGTAAGTCCAAGGGATGATTTCAAAACTGTAAAAAATCGTCAAAATTCTAGAAATGATCTTTGGTATCTATATAATTTTAAATAAGAGCTCGGGGAATCATCTCAAAATTCTTGAAAATTCCTAATTTTGGTTCAAAAGTTGCAACAAATTCAATAAAATAATACTTTGAGATCAAATGTCTGACAGAAGTTACAAAACAATCGCTTCGAAGAGTCCAAAATCGATCCCAATTCCAATGTCCTAGACACTAGATACCAAATACATACAAAATCATAGTTATTTTTCTTTTTACAAGCACGAAGACACCTCTTTATCGTCGATATCGACGTTAATATTCTGCAACGATTCTTATTTGGATGGTCTGATTTCCATTTTTATTTACATACTTAACACTGGTTATATTCGGCATTCGGCAATTCGCTGCTTGATGGTTACTCGGAGATTATAATATCTAAGCTAGAAAGTCGAATCACGTCGAAAAATTTATTTGACACGGGTATTTCTGCTGGCAAATGATACGGGTAATTCGTGGCGATGGCGGCAGCGGCAACGGACCAACTACAAGAAATACTAAGATTTGATTTGGCCGCGGCATTGGCAATGCTTACGGAACGCGCGATCATTACACGTTCCTTTGCATGTGTACGCATAAAAAAAAAAGCGAAGAGAGAGAAAAATAGCATTACGTTTATTTTTCATTATAATGGTACAAGAAAGAGAGAACAGTATAAAAATAAGAAGAATATTAAAAAGATGAAAGAGAGAGATGGATGTGGCGTTGGCGGGGCCGCCGGGGACTTTGAAATATGCGCGTAAATGTATATTGCGAAGCTACTACATAATAGCCGAGTAATATTATATGGTGGCGAGAAAGGGCATCTCGAAGGGAGGGAGGCGAAGAGACGTATGCTAGGTACGCATCGCATACGTATACAAAGTTTGTAAAAGGCTATCGACATATTGGCCTTCCATACAATTCTTAGAATGTTGTTTGGAATGCGACTGTGGCCTGCCGGCTGGCATCTTTCTCTTTCTCCTCTTTCTCTATGGCGTATCTTCTGGTTCATTCAACGATAGCCGGCATTAATGGCAGTACAGTTAGTATTATGTATGATCCTGGATCACATTTTTTTCGTTCGCCATTTCCTGGCCAATAGATTTGTTTCAATGAGGTTGGAAGAATGTGAGCTGTGCTGGGAATGAAAAAGTTCATTGATGAGAGAAGGAATTGTGTGACATACTAATGAAAAAACAACTCGAAATGTGGCTAGAGTTGATTAAACTGCCGAATGAATAAAATTATCGAAAATAGCGTAACAAGCGATTAAATATCAGTAAAAACGTATGTTGTACGAATTCTTTTAATCATCTTGGCGCGTAAAAGTCGAAAAAAATTATTGAAAATTCAAGCGACATTGAAATTACATTCAGATTATCTACGATAAATTGTACATAGAATATCTGCAATGAAATTGTCTGAGAAATCAATGGCTCAAATTCGTTAATTTTTTTACAAATATTTGTTGAAATAACGTATGTAAAATTGAAAGAATTCCTAAAAGGGAAAAAGGGAAATTTTGAAGGGAAATTTGAATCAGACGTCTACGAATTCGAGAAATCGTTTAATTTAATATACAAAATTATATACACGTTTGAATTTACATATCAGACGTCGAGAGGCTTCTGAAATGGGCGGACTTTAGCTTGTGATGGGAAAGTAACGTAAAGTATCTATAAAATGGATAAAAATTATGGAAAATCAAGCTTGAATATCGTGTACCGAATGTCTAATGATCATGAAAGTCGTGAAATTTGAATGAACGTCACAAAGAGTCATGCGGTAATAACTGGAAGTTGTAAAGTAGGGAAAAATTATGAAAGAATAAATTGAAAAAGTCAGGAAATATGGAAAAGTTATGAAAAAGTCAAGAAAGGGGAAAATGTCATGAAAAGTTGGGAAAGGTTTGAAAAGTCATGAAAAAGTCAGGAAAGGTGGAAAAAGTCCTGAATACGTCAGGAAAAAAGAAACAAGCAACAAAAAAGATGAAAAGTTCATGAAAAAGTCGAAAAATATAAAGAAAGTCATAAAAAATCAGGAAAGAGAGAAAAAGTCATGAACAAGTCAGGAAAGGAGAAACAAGTTACAAAAAAATTGAAAAAAGACACGAAAAAGTCAGAAAATATGAAGAAAGTCATAAAAAGTCAGGAAAGGTGGAAAAGTCATGACAAAGTTTGGAAAGATGGAAAAATCATGAATAAGTCAGGAAAAGAGAAACAAGTAAGGAAGGGGTGAAAAAAGTCATGAAAAAGGTCAGAAAATGTTAAAATCAGGAAAAGGTGGAAAAAGTCATGAATAAGTCAGGAAAACTGAAAAAAATCATGAAAAGTCGAGAAAAGTGGTGAGGAAAAATATGAAGAAGTCAGGAAAGGCGATAAAGTGATGAAAAGGCCAGGAAAGGTGAATAAAGTCGAGGAAGGTAAAAAAAGTCATGAAAAAGTTGAAAAAATGTAAAAGTCATGAAATTGAAAAAAATTATTCGTCAATAAACATGAAAATATTACAAAATTTGAGAAAGTCATCAAAGTCGTGAAAAAGTCACAACACTTTGTGGAAAGAAGTCCTAAAAGTCGAACTCAGGAAAGGTGGAAAAGGTCAAGGAAGGTGAAGATTGTCATGAAATGTCAAAAAATATGAAAAAAGTCCCGATGAAGTCAAGAAAGTTGGAAAAAGTCGAGAAAGTTATAAAAAAGTAATGAAAAGTCAAAATTAAGTTTTGAAAAGTGTAAAAGTCATGAAATTTGAAAAAAATTATAGGTATGAATAACATACTTTGTAAAAGTCATGAAAGCCGTGAAAAGGTCACAAAATTGGTGAAAAATGTCCTAAAAGCCGCTATAAGGTCATAAAATTGAAGAAAATCAGGAAAGGTTAAAAAGTCAGGGAAGGTGAAAAAGTCTAGGAAGGTAAAAAAAAAGGTAAAAATAATTGAAAAAGTCTTGAAATTTGAAAAAAATCACATGACTTACGTGAAAAAGTTACAAACTGTGAAGAAAGTCATAAAAGTTATGAAAAAGACACAACATTTGTTAACAGTTCTTAAAAGATCTTAAAATTTGAAGAAAGTCATGAAAAATTCATCAAATTTGAAAAAAAAAGTCTTTAGGGTTATGAAAATTTAATATAATTTGGAGGAAAAAAAAGGTCATAACAGTCAGAAAACACCAAAAAAAAAAGTGATTTTTTCCATTATTGATTTTTAGGTCGTTTCTTAAAAGTTTCATCAACTTTTAATCTATTTTGAACCATTTTTAATTCATTTTGTGGATTACTTCAATGTTTTTCAATCAGTTTTTGCGATATTCGGCGAGATTTTAAATCGAAGTGCGATGATTTTTCAACAACTTTCTAAATGCTGTTTTGTTGAATTTCAAAATCAATACAAACTATTTTTATACGTAGGAAGTTTTTAGTAAATTTTTTATTTAAAATATTCAAACTCGAAAGAAATTTTTATAAACAACGCGGTGATGGTGTGACAGATTTCTTTTTTGTATAACATGGCAGTTTTTTTACCAATCTTGAAAACTGAAAAGCTGCAGTATAATTTCATGAATCAGGAAAAGTCATAAATTTTGAAAATTTTGAAACTTTAGAAAGTTGCAGGGGGTGGGGTAGAGATGAAATGTTGGAAAAAAAGACGTTTTCAGAATTCGAACGTCTTTTCTACGCATATTTCTTCCTCTTGTAGCTCTTGAGGAAGTTTGAATGTTTCTGAAGAGGCTTTCATATAGACATCAGAAAGCTTCCCAGCTCCGATCATCGATGAATTGGAAGCAATGACCTTGCTTGATACTTTGTTGCGCGACGATAATTTAAAATAGGATATTCGATCATGATAGTATACGTAGGTATGCAATAAACGGAATTAGAATCTCGATTGTGTACAGTTCACCTCTCCTCGTTCCTTTGGCTCGGCCTGCACTAGTAGGTAGCTCGATTAAAAACCTGTAATTACGAAGCCGATGCGATGTCGGTCGTTTCATCTCTGCTGTAAAAGGAAATCTTTTCTGCGCGTAGTGTCATAATATGGTAAAAAATCTCACCGCGTATACGCGTCCGTCCGCGTGCGAGCTCATGAGAAAAAAACCACACCGCGTCCGTACAGGTGACATTCTGTAGCAAGGTTAAATACCGCGCGAATGGGCTGGTTCGTTGCTAGTCGTTAATTAGTACTCGTTAATTATAAGATGAGCGGAGTATTTCTGGTGCGGAGTTTGGCGGTTCTTGTTCACTCTGCTGGGTTTTTGAATGAAATAGCTGATAGTATCGCGTCCTGCTTGCCCCTCCGTCTGGGCCCTGTCATCTCGCTGGTGTGAAAGTCGACGATTGAGGAACCCCTTTGCTGCCCTGGGCTTCATCTGCATATACGTGAAAATCTTCGAATCGACGAGGTTTTTAATTATCGATGATCGGAAATCAATTCGCGTCCAGTCACCGGGACCAGTCGATGGTTCGAATCAGATATCTGGGTTTCGGCTTAATTGAATTTTTTATGTTGTGTTTATATAGTTGAGACGAATTTTACACGAGGCTCTCTGAGAATGGTTCGAAAGGTCAGTGTGGAAGTTTATCTGAGGAAAGGTCATCGTCGATGAGATTTATAGAGTTGAAGATTGAAATGATGAATCGGAGGTGTGTGCGGCTATTTTTTCAGAGGATTATTCGTATTTTGCGAAGAATTTGAGCCAATTTCAAAGTTGAAGAAATGAGTGTTTTTCAAAATCACAATGTGGAACAAATGCATGAAGGAAAAAGCATGAGGAAGGATCTCAACTTGAAGTAAAAATTGAATCGAAACAAAAATAAATCGAAAGAACATCTTAAAAAAAACCTTTACCCAAAATTTCAGATGCTGAAGTTCATTTCTTGAATTTAGGCGAATTTTTGGAATTTTAAAAATATCTTATTGCTCTAAAAATTACGATAAATCGATCTTATCAATGAAATAAGCTTGTGGGGTAGCGAGGTTTTTTATACCCACAAACAAAATACGGCGTCCTAATTGCCCTGTTGGGACGTAAATTATAACGCGGCGCGTCCCCCGTATTGCGAATTTAGGGGACCTGTGTCCCAAATAAATAGATCGCGATTTAAACTCACTACAGTCGTCGTTGTACCACGTACTGTCGTAGTGAGTGAGAGGAGAACTACGGTTGGCGTGTATACGTCCTGTTGTAGTCAGTGCAGGGATACTGAGGTCGCCTAATTACTGGTAATTGGTTCACTGTTGCAGTGTGTTAATTACCAGTGATTATTCGAGTCGCCTTAATTACTTACGAATACCAAATTCACTGATACAGTGTATCAGATATCAGCCGAATTTATAAAGTTTAAGAAAAGAATGGTTCGCGAATACGTTTTGATTAAGAAAAGGAAAAAAGAGAAAAGATTTTATAAAGTGTATTCGAATGAGATACAGGCGAGAGACTCGAAGTTAAAAATTACGTTAAGATATGATACAGTCAATACAATACAGCGGATACGTGAATACTGATTTTTTAAAAGGTTTCCCTCTATCAGCTAGTAGTGGCTTGGCTGCTAGAAGATATACTGTACAGTGATAGAATTCGTTTTTTCAAATTTCCAAAAATATCTTTTGAGCTTTCTGAACTTTGTATAATATCACTGCACCTAGCCAAAACGTCACCTGGTAATTTTGCACAAATAACATCCACCATTTCATTAAAATCAGTGACCCCTAAAGTTTTGAATTGTCTTTCAACAAGAGTGAACCATAAAGACGAATTATCATCAAGAAAATTGGGTAAAATAATTCTGTGATAGGGTAGATTCGAAAAAATAGGCTGTGAGACACTTGCGGTGCTATTTGTGGCAGTTGACATCGCGGTGGTAACGAGAGGAATGGTACTAGTACCCGAAATTGCAGCTGTAGTCATGATTGAGAGAGACTGATTCGATTTTTTAGATTTGTTTCGGCACCACTTTGTGGGGTAGCGAGGTTTTTTATACCCACAAACAAAATACGGCGTCCTAATTGCCCTGTTGGGACGTAAATTATAACGCGGCGCGTCCCCCGTATTGCGAATTTAGGGGACCTGTGTCCCAAATAAATAGATCGCGATTTAAACTCACTACAGTCGTCGTTGTACCACGTACTGTCGTAGTGAGTGAGAGGAGAACTACGGTTAGCGTGTATACGTCCTGTTGTAGTCAGTGCAGGGATACTGAGGTCGCCTAATTACTGGTAATTGGTTCACTGTTGCAGTGTGTTAATTACCAGTGATTATTCGAGTCGCCTTAATTACTTACGAATACCAAATTCACTGATACAGTGTATCAGATATCAGCCGAATTTATAAAGTTTAAGAAAAGAATGGTTCGCGAATACGTTTTGATTAAGAAAAGGAAAAAAGAGAAAAGATTTTATAAAGTGTATTCGAATGAGATACAGGCGAGAGACTCGAAGTTAAAAATTACGTTAAGATATGATACAGTCAATACAATACAGCGGATACGTGAATACTGATTTTTTAAAAGGTTTCCCTCTATCAGCTAGTAGTGGCTTGGCTGCTAGAGTCCGAGAATTGGTCTGCATATTTTCCCGCAAGATGCAAGCCGGCTGGCGGCGTCGCCTGCGAAACAATGCAGGGGAATCTCGATGGCTGAATCACCTTTGTAAAAAAGGAAAGCCGCGGATTCCGGACGAGCACGTCATATACCCAGGTATAGATGCTGACGGCCGGCGAGGGGTGAAACGGCGACTTCCTAATACATCACATACGCAAGTGTGCGATGTGTAGGGGTTGCCAAAGTCGCCATGGTCATATACGGGGTTGCCAAAATCGCCATGGTCATATACCCCTACAAGCTAAAAATTGGCATATAGTTATGCCCTATTTTCAACCTCCTAAATCACTTGAAGGTGATTTCAAGAAGTTTTGGAGTTTTCCAGCACTTGAAGAAATCCTATAAAATGGTTTATGTGGACTTTAACCTCCCTCTCTCCAAAAAATTGCAATTTTGAGCCGAAAAAAAAATAATAAATCGAAATTACATAATGAAAACCTCAAGATCTAAAATTACAGGCTCTGAATTTCATATCAAGGACCATATTTATAAACTTTTTTCTATTCTGGGAAATTCAAAATTTTTCTGAAGGCTCTGAAATGTTTCGAAATTACTTCCAAGTGATTTTGGAGGTCAAAAATAAGGTGTATGCCAAATTTGAACTTTTTCATTTATAAGATCAAGTTTTCATGATTTTTCAGGGCGATGAGGTAAATTTTGATCAAAAATTCGCCAAAATTCGAGAAATAAACTTCAAAACCCGAGATTTTGGATGTGGGATCCTGGTCCATTATTATGTACTTTCGATTTACTTTTTTTTTCGACTTAAAATTTACTTCAAGTTGAAAAACTTCATTTGTTGGAATGTTTTTTCCAGAGAGTGAAATTATTTTTCGAATTTTAGAGGTTTTATTCAGTAATAAGTCAAACTTTTGACCAAGAAGTCAAGTTACGTCATTCAAAGCTAAATCATACTTACTCTATGTCTAAACTTTTTGTCTCTAAGGTCAAGCTTTTTTCAAATATTTTGATGTTCAAAAGTAAAAAATTCATTCTTGTTTTTCTAGCGTTTTCCATTACAGTTTTCAACTTCAATTTACTCGGAAGTGTTCTTTTGCCAATTACAAAAGTTGTGTCTGATGGATTTTGAAAAATTCTATCAAAAATCTATGTTTTTTAAATTAAAAATTTTGATATTTCTTGATCGATGCACTACGAAAGTATTGTTATTGAAATTAAAAACATTTCTAAATGGAGTTTTCGATTCAAGTTGCTAAAAATTTCAATTTGGGAGATCGTTGTGATTTTTTTTCGTTTGAAATGTTTCTTTTTTTTCGGAGGGGGAGGGGCTTGAAAAATTCAAAAAGTCGAGCTTTTTGTTGAACAAATTTCATTAGACATTCTGATGAGAGGCCATGCTCTGACGCCTCTTTTTTTATGGAATTTAAAAAAATTGGAAAAAGTTGTGAAAAATGTATAAGTAAATATTTCTGAAAATTATAAAAATACAACTCAATTTTTATATTTTTCGGGTTGAACTTTGAACCAAAATGATCATTTGAGAAGGGTACTTGAGAAACCTCGAATAGTACACTTCAGTCATTTTTCCTCAATTCGAGGTCCTCCTGTACCCTCCTAGGATGATTCATTAGGTTCAATATTCATTTTTGAAAATAAAAAATCCTGTCAATCCATCTTATTTTTCAGGAATACATATTTGAAAATTTTGCATTACTTTTCACCAAACATTTTTTTTTGATAACCTTTTAAAAAAAGGAAAGTCTTATTACATGGTCCCTTATTTATGTAGGAAGTCGAAAATAAATTTTGAAAATCACTTTTGGGGGCGAGACTTCTAAACACACCCTACTCTTTTATTTAATATGTATCTGTGAGAATTATCGAAAATCACTGAAAACCAGTCAGAATTGCAGCACAAATTAATCAATGAAAAAATTTTATTTCACTAAAAGGAAACAGTGAAAAAAATTGCTGGAAAATCGGTGAAAGTTTGCTGAAAAGTCGATAAAATCTCTGAACTTCTTTGAAAAATCAACGAAATTTTTCGAAAAATTAGTGATTTTTTTTAAAAAAAATTGGATTCCCTAAAAATCTAAGAGTTTTACAAATTTCCTCAAATTCAGAAACTGCATAGATCATTCAAAATTGTAATTCGATTTAAAGTCATGCCAAGAAATAAGTATGCATCGTCATCAAAACAAACACATTTTTCGATAGATGCTGGTAAGAATTTGCTAAATCTTAATCCATACGACTGTGGCGTACATCTTACCAACATTACTGCTTCCCTTCCTCCCCCCTCTCCCAAGGTTTAACCTTTGGAAAGAATTTTTGCATCTGAACATCGCGTCGCTATGCTGCGCTGCTCGTATCATTCACGATGACAACATCCGCGTTCCTTTCAATGATATACGATGGTAATTTTGTTTTTGATTTAATGGCCTATTAACAGTGTACCGATAACGATTCTGCAGTCGAGCTGTGGCCAGGAGGGGCAGAGGACGATGCCCCGACCATAAGACGATTTTATACCGAAAAAAGAGAAGAATTTTTGTTGAAGGTGTCGTCGCCTTCTCTGTCGCGAACCTAGTTAAGCTGGATTGCATTTTCTCGGCGATGATTTTTTTATTTTTCTACTTTTGTTTTACGAGTACCGAAGTGTTAAGAATGTGCTGAGGAGGCTACGACGTCGGTGATGGGATACCTCTGTATTTACGAAAACGATACGATGTTTATGCATGGCCATTATTTATACATTCGTACATGTTGGTACGTATATGAGGAGCCATGTACGTACACGTACTCATGTACGTTTCGAGTTAAATAGACGTAGCAGAAAGGTTTTAATATACTTAACTTTTCAATAGTAAGGAAAGGCTCGCGTGAGAAGATTCTAAATCAACATTCTCACGGCGATAAATTAGAGTATTTCGATGATGCGAGCTTGATTTTTAATACATGTTGGTCATTCTGATGGTCGAGAATGGGTTATTTTTAATTTTTCGACCTCGATGGATCGGGTTTGTTGCGAAAAATTTCCAAAAAAAGGTCGCAGTGTCGTAGTTTGGAGGTGATCTTTGAGGTTTGGATGAGTTTTCTGTTTTCTCTCATTTATGAATCGGCCAGATTTACGGCCCAGTAATCAGTGAAAATATTTCACTGAAAGCAAACATTGAAAAAAATTACTGAAAATCAAAGAACTTTGCAGAATTTTCTTGTGCTGAAATTCTGACCTTTCTTCAGTGACTTCTCGCTAGTTTGATGCGAATCATCATTTTAAAAATTTTACAACTTCCAATAAAATAAAAAAATTGTTTACAATTTTCACGATTTTCACCCTTTTTTCTATGATTTTTATGCCAATTTTGTCAATATTTATGATTTTAATTAATTTTTCATTTTCAAATCAGTGAAAATCATTGAAAATCTCTGGAAAATGACTTTCAGGGCTATGATAAATCAGTGAAATAATTTCACCAAAAGCAAACAGTGAAAAAATTGCTGGAAAATTAGTGAAAATGCACTGAAAAGTCAGTGAAATATCTGAAATCCCCTAAAAAAAAAAAAAAAAATAGTGAAATTCTTTAAAAATTGGCAAAAATTCGCTGAAAATCAAAGAATTTTTCTGATTTTTCCTGTGCGGTTTTTTCAATGAATTTGCGCTGATTCGAAGTGAGAAAATACAGTTTCAATATTTTTTGCCACTTTTCGATGATTTTTTTAATATTTCAATTTCTGCGTAATCGAATAAATCAGAAAATTTTAAAATTGAATCAAAATGAAGTTGTCAATGGATCTTTGCAAAACAGGAAAACTGTATTTTGGCAAATTTTAGACCACAATTTATAGAAAAGTTCTCCTTTGCTTAGTTCCCCAAAACAAATCTGTCTGGTAAAATAATGGTGAATTAGCCAACGATGTATGCAAAGTAGATCTATGTGCTGATGACGGTCGCTGCAGCGACGTGGTGCGGATGATGCGTGTGGCCGATCCAAGGTGAACGACTCGCGAACGGAATGTTTGTTATTTATCCGGATTTGCTGGTACCTCGCTGTCTACAAATATTCAGCCGCCGGGTCATCTGTATGCCAGGCCGCGGCCGGCACGATGCGAAGTAAAACTGGATAAAAAGTCCACCGGGTGTATTCGATCGAGTACTAATTTGGCAATTATGACTGTGCATACACCTGTAGCCACGGTATTTGGATCGTGTATTGGTGGCAAAGCAGAGATTTGCGGTATAAATTTATGAGGTTGATTGGGGGAAATTTTTGATATCTTCTCAGAAGTTTACATTTGATGGATTCTTGGCCTGATGAAATTGATGGAATAAAAATTAGTGAATTTTAATTTTTTTTTTTCTTCAGAATTGGTCGTTTTAGTGGTCAGTTGGGGTTCGAAGAATGTAATTATCGACAGGGTGTCCACTTCGTGGAAAACTTAAACAAAATGGTTGATAATTTACCTATTGTTGATTTTTTTTGTTCGGTATTAGAACAAACCAAAAATATTGTAAAAGTTTGCGTAGAATGTATGAATTTGAGACTGGAGTTTTTGGTAGGAGGAGGGAGAGGGAGAGGAGACAAGCAATAAATTGTGTTTTTTTTTCAATTTTCAGCCCGGAAAACCCCGAATACTTCAACGAATTGGTCTGAAAAACTTGGAAAAATCAAGGAAAATCTTTTCTGAGATTTTTCGAACACCCTGTATTGAGATTATGGTTGATGAAAAATTGATGAATTTTATTCTGCTTTTCGTGGAAATTTTAAAAATATTCTGGGGAACAGGGCATAGGAGTCATTGGCTCCGGGCTCAATTTCAGACCTCGACTCTTGACTCCGGAGTCATTTTGAGACCTCGACTCCAGACTCCTGTGTCAATTTCGGACCTCGACTCTAATCTTTGACCTTGACTCCCTGATCCCGGTTTGATTACGGAGTGGACTCTTATGGGAAATGGTAAAAGTAAAATCGAAAAATTAGATTGTTTTTTGAAAAAAATTCTTTATTTAGCACTTGATTTAAACGAAAAAAAAAAAGAGTTCACCCAACCCTGATACAGATAGTGATTGTCGATAAGAGACGAACCTGTTTCGTGTCGATGTCGCCGAAACGTTTACCTTTTCAATTAATATACCAATCGATACGTTATGTACGAAATGAAATGATCACCAATTAGCTCTCGAAGATGTCTGAGGAGTTTTTTTCAACATTCTTTTATTCGACACTTCGACGGTAAGAAGAAAATCACGCCTATTTTAAGCATTAGTCTGGGTATCTGTAGTGGCAGGCGTGATTGTGTACGTTTTCGTTAGTTTATCCGAAATGATTTCCAGTCTAATTAAGGCGAAAGAGGAACTGGCATAGCAAGCTGGAGAATCGTTCAATATTCGCGTGAAAATTACACGATTGAAATTTATTAATTCCGTTTTTGAGTCGAGTCGTCGCCGAAATGACAACGTTTTTCCTTTATTTTTTTACGATTCGATGCATATAACCTCCGGAGAATTTACTATCGAAATGTATTTACCGACTTTGAAGAGAGCGAACCCGAATACGAATTTTTGTTGCGGATTGGAGTAAATGTAAATTTTGCAGCGATATTCGAATAAATGTAAGAGCGAAACCGGTCTTGCGTGTGTGATTAATGTAAATATTAAAATTCGTCTCCATTAATAATGTATCATGTAGTACGAGTACCGTATACGAGTGATACTGTTATCGTATCTGTGGATGCTGGGGCCCCGGAGACAGCCTGCGCTGCAGACTTCGACTTCCCTAATCCCCAGGTGGCATTTTGGACGACGCGCGATTATTTAGACTGAAAATTTTCGCCGTCGGTTGGAACATTTATCGAGCCGGCGATTCTTTTTGAAATTTGCATTAGCACGCGGTCGGCGAATTGTTGATTGGCCGAAATAGCCTTCGTTGCGCTGTGGCCCTTGCGCGATCGGGTTCGTTGGCTTTTTCATCTTCGGTGTATTTTATGTAAGGATGGAATCCCGAATGAGTTGGATGGTGCAAGCGGGTAATTGATGGCGTAGATGCGAACGAATCGATGATGGGAATTAGCATTTATACGTTGCCCCGGAGCTGGCGATCTGACGAGAAGTTTGTGGAATTACCGCGATGAGCGACGACCAACGTGTAAATTGAAATTTTGTAAGAAGGAAGAAATTTACGACTGGGTAGATTAATGAACTCGTGGAAATTTTTTTCGTACGGAGACGATTAATCGAATTTATTCGGATGGCGGATCGCGATGCGGTAGTAAGGAACTGAGGATTGTAGAAGGATCGTACCAAATTTTATGCAGCTTTGGTGTGGAAATTGTTAGTCTGCTGGATATAATATACCTACGTAAATTCTGTGTGACGTTGTTGTTTAGTTCTTTGTAATGCTTGAGAAATCCTTTTTGAACGATTCTATCGGTCGAAAATTTATGATAGATTTATTTCAGCCACTATTAATTATTTACGTACAGATAGTACGATTTGGATTGGGTTAATCAAACGAACATGAATTTGTCACTAATCAAGTTCAAACGATTTGAGATTCTGCAAAATTATTGTCAAGAGATTCATTTGAATTGATTGGTTCATGTATTACATGTATGTATTTGTTGAATGTTTCGAGAACGAGTTGTTCGATTCGATGAAATCATTCGAGAACAACCTTTTCAGTTTAATTAAGTCATTTGAGAATAATTTTTGCAATTTAATGAAGTCGTTCACGAACGATTCATTCAATTTGATGGAGTCGTTCGCGAACGATTCGTTCAATTTGATGGAGTCGTTCGCGAACGATTCGTTCAATTTGATGGAGTCGTTCGCGAACGATTCGTTTAATTTAATGGAGTCGTTCGCGAACGATTCGTTCAATTTATTGAAGTCGTTCGCGAACGACTTGTTTAATTTAATGAAGTCATTCGCGAACGATTCGTTCAATTTGATAAAGTCGTTCGCGAACGATTCGTTCAATTTGATAAAGTCGTTCGCGAACGATTCGTTCAATTTGATAAAGTCGTTCGCGAACGATTCGTTCAATTTAATAAAGTCGTTCCTCGTTCGCGAACCATTCGTTCTATTCAATAATCGTTCACGAACGATTCGTTTGATTTGATTTAACGAAGTCGTTCACAAACGATTTGTTCAATTCAACGAAGCCGTTCGCCAGTTTAATGATGAAGTCGTTCGCGAACGATTCGTTCTATTCAACCAAGTCGTTCGCGAACGATTCGTTCTATTCAACCAAGTCGTTCACAAACCATTCGTTCTATTCAACCAAGTCGTTCACAAACGATTTGTTCAATTCAACGAAATCGTTCGCGAACAATTTGTTCTATTGGAAGTAGTCGTTCGCGAACGACTTGTTGAATTTAACAAAGTCATTCGTGAACGATTTGAACAAGTTGATGAAGTCGTTCTCGAACGATTTGTTCAATTCAACAAGTTCATTCGTGAACGATTTATTTTCATTGATTCAATGAAATTGTTCGAAATGAAAATGACTTTCTCCGTTTGACGCAGTCATTTAAGAATGATGTGTTCAATTCAACGAAGCCGTTCGAGAATGATTCGTTCGATTCAATGATACCGTTTAAGATCTACTCGATTAATCATTTGGTAAAATGGTTTTAAAACTTTTTCAAACTTATTGACCCTTATATCGTATGGTTTGAAGTATTCTCGAATGTTCGATGAATTCGTTCGCGAACGATTTGTTCAATTTAGTGGAGCCATTTGCGCACGATTTGTTCGATCAAGTACATTCGTTCGAAAACGATTTAACGATTTTCCTAGATTGATGAAGTCATTCGACCAAGAATTATTTTTCAAATTCAATGAAATCATTGAAGAATGATTTGTTTGATGAAGTCATTCAAGAACGACCTTTTCTTTTCTTTTCCGTTTGATAAAATTGTTTGAGAACGATCAGGTTGATTCGATGATATCGTTCGAGGAACGATTCTTTTTCTTTAAGAATTTTTTGTGAATCATTTGCTTTATGTAATAAAGCTTTTCGAGAACGATTCTTTCAAACTGATCGGTCCATGTATATCAGGTATTGTGAATCGTTTTCGTACGATTTTCTCTTTTCAATGAATTCGTTCGAGAACGAATTGAAAATAAATTGGTTAATGTGATTTTTCCGTGCGTGAATCTTGGCGAATTTTCTATCAATGATAATTAGAAGTCTTTCAGAAAGATCCTTTTGAATTTATTGTTCCATTTATTAATTTTTGTGAATTCTTTCTTTGCCCGTGAAATAAAGAGAAGATGAAATTAGTCGAGTCGTTTGCGAACGAGTCTGAAATACCTGATAATTTCTTCAATTGATTCTTTAACGACGAAAATGGGAAAAATTCTCAATAAAAGCCTGCATTTTGATTTTAAAATTCATTTTTTTGTACATTTTTTAAACGTATTTATTTTTATTTGATTCTTTTCTCATTATTAAGTTTTGCGAGGTTTTTTTTTTTTAAAGGGGTGGAGGAGTTGGAAATATCTCGCCAAAGATCCGTTTTCCTCTACTCCGTCTTCTGATGCACTTCAACCGAAATTGATTTTGCGAAAATTCTTAACAGGAATTCGTCTAAATTGAAAGCTCTTGCTTATTCACCAAACTGTCATCTTTTCGAAAATTCTCCTCGATTAAAATAATTAAAAATGGTCGAAATCGGAGGAAAAAACGAAACGAATTTTAAACCGAAAAAAACGCGAATTATTATTTAATTAAATAAAGTAATTTCTTAGATTCCTTTTACCTTTTTTTTTTTTTTTTGTAAGCTTGACAACGTGCTCAAAAGAAAAACACCCCATATTTATCGCAATTCAACTAAAATAATGGAATGTTATTATAAAACAGCGACGTCGGTCGAACGAAAACTGGAAAAAAAGAGGAGAAAATCCCACAAAAAGAACATCGAAACGAACGCGCAAATACCGAGCTTTCTTCCGTTAAATTATTTTACAGACTTTCCTTAATTTCACATCGTCTCGTTCCCCCCTCGCATCTCCTTTATCTTGTATCCTTTTACCGCAATTCTGTGAAATGTAAAAAAAAAATCGTATAATTAAACGTTTTAATACTAATTCGAGGCAAAAATGCTTCGTTGAACTCGTGCACGTAGTTTTTTTTCCCTCGAGTATTTGTGTATTATTTACGGCGAATCGGTTAGGCAATATTACATACATGACTGAAAACT
The DNA here is from genome assembly GCA_038380155.1 of Pseudococcus jackbeardsleyi. Lineage (NCBI taxonomy): Eukaryota > Metazoa > Arthropoda > Insecta > Hemiptera > Pseudococcidae > Pseudococcus > Pseudococcus jackbeardsleyi. The sequence goes on from CM076241.1 coordinate 9,586,979, forward strand.
AGTCTGGTAAAGAGTACTGCTGAGTAATTGGTGTTAGTTTTTTAATCCAAGTTTGCAGTTTTTTTCCATGGTGAGTGGTGAATATTGATCGGCATTTGGTTGGGTATTTTTCTAACAGGGTTTGAAAAGGGGAAGGGGGTTGGAAGTGGAACTCGAGTTAGAAATTTCCCCTCATTTCTGGATTATGATTTAAATCGAGGAGAAAAAAATGACCTAATCGTGATTAAAAATAAACTTTGTTTCAAAACTGACCTTCGAATCTGCTCTTAATTGAAATTAAAAAGAAAAGATCCAGAGAGGGGGATGAAAAATGCAATTTAATTGATCATTTATGAGTTTATACGCGTGTATTTTGCACGTATCCGAAGTTACGGTGGCGAGTAATTAATTATGAATGAAGAAGACGACGAACCGATGACAACACCAAGCGAGGCGCACATTAACGTCGACGATCGACTCAAAATGACAGGTTAATTGCACCCAGATGCGGATGTCCTTTCGATTAGTGTTCGATTTGCATCTGCGATAAGGTTGCTCGCGCCACGAATATATAAAGCTGTCCGTTAATCTGATATTCTGGCAGCGTAATGTATGCGGCTCCGATTTATATTTCCTCCGGTTCGGTGTGAGGGTGCTTGCTCGTCTCGGTTCGTGATTGTACATGTATTGTGTATTGTCTCAAGTACAGATCACGTTTAATCGACGTGGTAAATCAAACAATCGTAAACGGAATATTATTAAAAAAGGAGAAAAATCGAACGATATTGGGCTTTGGTGTGATCAAATGTGGGAGGAAGGCAAGAAGAGGAGATTTGAAAAGAAATCGAGGTAATTTGTTGTCTACACACCTTGCCCGTTATACGAGGGGAAAAAATAAAACGGTTATTCTTTCTTAAACGAACGATTAAATACGCGGAAATGTGTATAATTTTACTCGTTATTATGGACGATGTACGTATTTCTTTTTCTCTCTGTTTCTTGGCGTTCGATCGCTAAATATTAAAAGGATTATAAATTGGCGTGTATCAATTTGTTATAAAGGCGACATCATTAAAAAAGGGCAGAGATGGTAGGCTTATTTTTAATATATACTCGGTGTAATTAATAATTATTAATCGCGTTGTACTCGCGTTTAAGTATGTATTTTTATACGTGACCTACATAATATGTATTTTGTCGAAGAGTAAGGCAATTTTTCTCATTTAATGAGTTATAAATAATTGTCGAAGTTATTATCGCGCGTAAGTCGTCAATAGGTTTTTATTTTATTGGAATCCATGTCGGTACCCGGAACCTTACGATGGCGGCGAGATCTTAAGAAAGGATATTTTGATATCGTCGGTGTTCGGATTTTGTCGGTGTGATGAAAAGTATCGTCTGAAGGGCGTGAAAAATGGCTTTTTTGGACATTAAATTGATAATTTTTTCAAAGCTTGGCTTGGGCATGTACAAAATCACAAGTTATGATCTATCGGAGATGGCAGTGAGAAATAAGGCTTCCTTTTACCTGGGTGCTATTGAAATTGTTCTAGTATTCTGAGTTGTTCGTACTCTTTTTTAGCCCCCAAAAAATCTTCTGATGCCACTGGCCAATGGAAACATTCCAAAAATAGGTGTACCCCTCAGAAAATTTTTTCCTTTGGTAGGATTCTCAGCCCTTCCCTCCCCCCCCCCCATTCCTCAAATAACTAGAAATAGTTAGGAAAATATTATAAACCGTATACTTACCGCTTTGTGTTTATCAAAATGATTTTGATTCGCCATTGCCTTGCTCGAGTGGAACTTTTTCGTGCTTTTCCAAGAAATATGTCTATTTGAGATTTTTTTTTTGTATTTTTGAGAAATTTATTCGAAAATGTATAATTTTTCGATTTTTTTATCACAAACCTCATTTTTTTCATTTTTTAACAATATTCAGACCTCTTCTGGAGGCTTAGTTATTAATAGACCTATTTGATTGAAAATGATGTTAGATATTCTGGTTCAACTTCTGAAAAAGTTTTTAGTGAACTTGAAAAATTTTCAAAATTTGAATCCAAAGAAAGGTGTCAAGTGGTTATATTAGGAAACCGTAAGAATTTACCAATATTTTATTTTTCATTGGGAGGGGGGAGGGGTCGTCAAACTCACGAGTCATTTCTTGCTTTAGTGGGGTCAAACATTGAAAACTCTGGCAAAAATCTGAAAAAATTCACGTGGATTTTCATTGAGCTGGGCATCGAAGTTGGTCATTCTTTCCATCAAAAATCACTTTGGTAACATTTCTGTAATCTGTTGTATGAAAGATTCTCGCAGAATAAAAAAAATAATAGTAGAGCAGGGTGCCCATTTTCTGAAAAATCTGGAAACGTCGAGGGATTTTGATAACCTGGAAGAGTCAGGAAATTTTATAATTTTTTCTTTTGACGTTTCAACTGCGGATTTTCTGTTTGTCATTTTTGTTCGCCTTGATGTACGAAAACATTGATAGTTGTATAAATGCATGATTGCCTTTGAAAGGTATCTAAAAAATCTCATAAAAAATAAGAAGTGTTGATTTTTGAAAAAAAAAAAAATTGTTGGAATACGACACATTTCAAATCATACTACACAATTTTGATTTGTGAGTCTCACGCTAAAAACATATCCCCTTAATACCTGCTGCTTCATTAGAAAATTTCAGAATTCAAGAAAAATGGTCACTTTTTGGTTATTTTTTCATTAATAAAAAACTTTTGGGTTACTTTTTTCTTTATTAAGTCATTTGTAGTCATTTTTTCATTACTGAGTCACTTTTTGGTTACATATTCTGTTTTTTAGTCAATTTTTGGTTTCCTCTTTTCATTATGATACCACTTTTTGGTCACTTTTTTGATTATCTAGTCACATTTTTGTGTTTATTTATTTTCTAATCATTAGGTATTTTGGTCATTTATTTCATTATCACGTCATCACGTCACTTTTTGATCACTTTTTTCATTGCGTCACTTTCTGGTTAGTTTTTCATTATGTCTTTTTTTGGTCACTTTTTTCATTGTCATTTGTTCGTTATTTTTTTCATTCTGAATTACTTTTTGATCACTTTCTTTATGATATAGTCACTTTTTGGTCACCTTTTGCATTCTAAATCACTTTTTGGTCATTTTTTTATTTTTGATCACTTTTATTATTAAGTCAGTTTTTTTCACTTTTTTCATAATCAAGGCACTTTTTGGTATATTTTTTATTATGTCATTTTTTTGGTCACTGTTTTCATTGTAAATCACTTTTTGGTCACTTTTTAATTCTAAATCATTTTTTGATTTTTGATCACTTTTTTGTTATCAAATCACTTTTGGTCACTTTTTTCATTGCGCTACTTTCTGGTTAGTTTTTCATTATCAAGTCACTTTTCAGTCACTTTTTTCAATATGTCACATTTTGGTCACCTTTTTTATTGTGTTCTTTTTTGGTCAAGTTTTTCATTTTGAATCTCTTGTTGATCACTTTTTTCATTATTAAGTCACTTTTTGGTCCCCTTTATTATGTCATTTTTTGTTAATTCTTTCTGGTGAATCATTTTTTGATCACTTTTTTTCATTATCAAGTCACTTTTTGGTCCCTATTTTCATTCTGAATAACTTTTTAATTACTTTTTTATTGTGTCACTTTTTGGTTACCTTTTTTTAAATTCGGAATCACTTTTCGATCACTTTTTTCATAATCAAGTTACTTTTTGGTAGCATTTTTCCATTCTGAATCACTTTTTGATCGCTTTTTTTATTATCAAGTCGCTTTTTGGTCATTTTTTTCATTATTTCACTTTTTGGTTACTTTTTCATTATCAAGTCACTTTTCGGTTAGTTTTTCGCGATGTCAATTTTTGGTCGCTTTTTTACTACTTAAGTCATTTTTCAGTTACTTTTTCATTATCAAGTCACTTTTTTATTTTCAAGTTACTTTTTGGTTACCTTTTTCCATTCTAAATCACTTTTTGATCGCTTTTTGCATTTTCAAGTCACTTTTTGGTCATTTTTTTCATTCTTTTACTTTTTGGTTACTTTTTTACTACGCCACTTTTTGGTTGCTTTTTCATTATCAAGTTACTTTTTACTTAGTTAACTTACTTCTTCGTTACTTTTTGGTCTTTTTTTTCGCTTCCTTGAAGTCACCAAAGTCACATTTTTTGTGAACTTCAAACCACAGTGCATTCTTTAAATCACGAATGAAAAAATACCCACGACTTGAAAGCTTTTCCTTTGAGATGAAAGTTCTAGACCTATTCTACTCAACTACGTCCTACGCACTCGTTTCGAATCGGTTCTGCCTTCTGCGTCAGTGCGTAGATCCGTATACGCGTAACGAGCTCCATTTTTTTGAAGACATTTTTGCTCGACTACTTCATGTACCGGCAACAGGTTGATAGGCCTGTTCGCTCTCGAAGACGTTTTTATTTGTTATATTCAGTTTGTCGGCTACTTTACGATTATTTTATTTTCATGTATAGCGGCTTAAAAAGGAAGCCGGAGCTGGTTGCAAATGACGACAATAACGCGGGTAAATGCAAATGTACCGTTAGTACCCGCGCTAACGATTCGATAAGCGCGTACCATGTACTTTGAACGTACGTATACATTGTACGGTGCTATACCGGCTATGCGGTGTACATTGTATGCATATGTATACATTGTATACACCGTACCGCACCACCGGGCTACGGTACGGTGTGGCAATTTAATGCACATATACGTATAACGCGATAGATAATAAATTATTTGAAAGCGCATTTCGGAGAGTTAGGAGTGATGCGAGCGATGCGATGGTACGTTTACCGTACATTATATGTACATACTGGTACTCGTATGTACATATACGAGTACGTCGTCGCTGGTAACGTCGCTTTGATACTCGTAAATTACATTTAATAACCGGAAACCGAGAGTTTATACCCGAAACCGCGGCTGCGACGGGCCCGACCCGACCATACAATCGTATACACCTCGTAATATGGATTTCCATGTGCTATATACGCGATGGATACCGTCATCGTCGCCTTGTACTGCTAAACGATGACCAGCGATATTTAGGGCGAGAAATTATTCACCTGAAGAGAACTTTAGGTCTAGATGCAAGGTGTGTACTGGGTATGCAAAGTACTTAAATTGAGGAATAAAAGTAGGAATTCGGTCAAACGAGCCCAAAAGTGGAAAAAATGATAATTTTTGCTAAAATTTAAGGAAAAAAATTCGAAATTTTTTTCTTTGGTTGGAATTATTTCAAAAGTCACAAATTACTATCTCGTGACTTGTAAATCAGTGAAAATTGCAGAAATACGGATGAATCAGTTCAAAAAATTTGCAGAAAGCCAAAAATGAGAAAAATTGGGGAAAAATTGATGAAAATTCAACGGAAATCCGCTGAAATTGAAAGAATTTATTTTATTTTTCCTGCCCAGCTAGTAAAGTGGCATAAACATGGCCAGAAAAATCCAGAACATGGCTAGAATTTCAATTTTTTAGAGCCAGTAGACTTCACGAGTAGAAAATAGTTCGAGAACAGAAAAAAATTCATTCTTGCGATTTAGTAGACTTATTACCTCGAGTTTGGTTTGAATAAAATATTGTTTATTTCAAGGCAGCCATGAAGAAAAACAATATGCAAAAAATGAAGTACTCTCTCATTTACAAATCAGCGAAAATTATCGAACATCACTGAGAAACAGTCAGAATTGCAGCACAGGAAAAAATTAGTGAACAATTTCCACTGAAAACAAATCAGTGAGTAAAATCACTGTGGAAAATCGAGAGGAAATTCGCTGAAAATCCAGTAAAATTTATGAATTTAGCTGAAAAATCAATTAAGATCTTTGAAAATTCTGTGAAAGTCGTTGAAAACTCAGTGAATTTTGCTGGTTTTTCGTATGCTGCGATTCTGACTGTTCATAAGTGACTTTTCAAGTTTTCATTGTTCAGAATGAGAGAATAAAGTTTCCTCTGAATGGAAATGTTGATAACATGGATTCGGAATCGACACGTAACCAGGTAGCGCCACCATCGAATGTTGAAAACGGTGTCCAAAAGGTTCAAATCACAGAAAAAATCATACAGAAATAGCCATTTTGAACCTTTTGGACACCGTTTTCAACACTCAACGGTGGCGCTACCTGGATACATGTCGATTCCGAATATGTTTTCTCCTCTCATCTTGACTTTTAATATTAAATTGATTTCAAGAATATAAAAACTTGTTTTTAAACTTTAAAAATCTGCCTTCAGCTCTCTGATATTTTTCCTGTCATTCTGACTTCCTGATATTTAGTAATTTGATTTCGAAAATAGAAAAATTTATGTTTTCAAAAGTCATTTTCTGACTTTCTGATATCTAGTTACCGTAATTTAGAAAATGGAAAAATTCATGTTTTTAAAAGTAAAATGTTGATTTTCTGATACCAAGGTAATCGCGAAATATGAAAATTTATGAGTAAGTATTTAAAAGTCATCTACTGAATTCCTGAAATTTTTTCTGTCATTCTGACTGTCTGACAATTAGTTAATTTCGAAAGTATAAAAATTTATAAGTTTTTGACTTTTGGCGACTCAAAATAGCGTGACGCAAATTTCGACCTCGAAAAATTGGAATGACTCCTTCTCCCTCCCACCCTAGAGGAAAAAACATATCCATGTTGATTTCAGATGCTTAACTTCATTTCACGAATTTGGACCCCTTTTTTTTGTAAAATATTAAAAGTTTCACAATCGCCCCATTAAAACATAGAAATTTAATAATTATAATCAACGAAAAATACCGAAATTTAGTATATACCTAATTACCCACTCTATTTTTTACCTTCCTATAATCGATTAGAAGTGGTCTCAAGACGGTTTAGTGGCTTCTCAAATTTTTGAACTTTTCCAAAACTTGAGAAAAGCTCGTAAAAATGGTCCATATGCAATGACATCCAAAATCGCCTAATCAGCCGTATTGGTGACCTACTTAATCGTTTATGGTATGATTTCCCAAGTTCAAATCCATGATTTCTGGCCGAAAATTGTTTTAGCCAAAATTAAATAATAGATACGCTTTCAGCGTACCCATTGAGACGAGTGGTGTTCTGAGAATTGTAAAAGGGAGATCAAAAATGAGATATCTGTTCAGTGTTCACTTTCAACATGGACGTATTTTTCAATTTTTCTGGGAAAATTTCTTTGCCCAAAAATTTAGGTTTGAACATTGAACTTGAAATTACAAATTTTGGGAAAATGTGCTTGAATCGATCAAATAAGTCACCAAACAACTAAACAAGTAATCAGCGTTTTTAAATTTTTTAATAAACTTTTTCAGTGCTATAAAATTTCAAAATTTTCTAAAAGCTCTAGGATGTCTAAAACAGCTTCCAATCGATTCAGTAGTTCAAGAATAGAGTATATCTCAAATTTCAGACCTTAAGATCGAATTTTAATATTTTGCAGGACGAAAGTGATCTTAAATTTCCAAAAATTTGCCAAAATTCGAAAAACGAAATTCAGCTTTCATGAAATTTTGGGTGTAGAATTCTTCTATAATGTCCTTTCAATGTATTTCAATTTTGGTCCAAAATTTTACAAACTGATTGAGATACCTCCCTTGTAACTTTGTATTTAATTTATTTCAACGAATATGAATCGTATCGTCGTCGACATTTGACATGTAAAATAATTTCACGCTTGAGCTAAAAACGTCGGAAAATGATGCATCATATGAGGTCAGGCTTGGTGTATCTACTCGTAGTTTACCCCGATGAATACTTGAATATTACTCCCATCTGGCGTATAAATTATCTGTACCTGTGGAAAAACCGTCTACTCGTGCTATATTAATGAAAAATCACATAGACGTGGAATAAAATTGGGGCACTTGGGTACTAGAGAAGTTAACTTCGCTGTAATGGTGTAATTACATAGTTCTATATAAGTTACCAAAATAATGCTAACTTTTGGCGCATTTGTGTTTGTTTTTTGCAGAAATTTAGCATTCGGTATCGGCATACAAAATTTTCCCGAAGGATTGGCCGTAAGTCTGCCCTTGAAAGCGGCCGGATTTTCTAATTGGAAAAGTTTCTGGTGAGTGAAATTTTTTCTCAGGTTTGGATGACTGAAGTAAACTTTGCAAAGAACGTGGACGATTTTATCGCCATTTAATTTGCCAGGCATATCGTCGATTTGAAGTGAGGAGAAATTGATTTCAAATTCTTAGAATCTATTGTTAGAAACATTAAAATTATTTTGAATGAATTATCGACGTTTTTTGTAAGAGTAAGGGCATACGTATGCAAATGCATCAAATATCGTCCACTTCAAATCTTCAAAAGCCATTTTTCTTTACATGGAACAGAGGAAACCCCTTAATAGCTACAACCTACCCAATATTTGATTCCAAACATTCCAAAATTCAGAACTTTAGGGGAGTGGAAGAGGCGTTAGGTTATTTACTCTCTCATTCTGAACCAGTGAAAAGTCACTGATGAACAGTCAGAATTGCAGCACAGGAAAAATCAACGAAATTCATTGATTTTCCAGTGATTTTCTTCACTAGTTTGTTTACAGTGCAAATTTTTTCACTGATTTTCGATAATTTTCACTAATTTATAATTGAGAGTGTATTAAATGAAAAAGTTGAGTGAGTATTTGATATTGAAAATTTGGAAGCACTGAAAAACCAGAAAAAGTCGAGGAATTTTTCGAATCTAGAAAAGTCAAGGAATTTTGAAACTTTCGTTGGCATTTTGTTAAAATCCTAAATAAATTGTTTAGAAAAGTGTACTTTTTACTAATAAATAATCAATTTTTCAAAAAAAAATCCCTCGTTTGAATTATTTACAACCTTTTTTTTCTACACAATCGGTTTATTTTTTTTAGAAAACCTAGATTTCTTTGATAAAATCGTGATGAGAAAGTAATGACATGATGCTTTGAATCGCGACTTTGAAAAAAAAAAAGAGAGAACATAAGAGAATTCAAAATTTTTGGTCAGATTTTAGAAAACTTCACGAAGATTAAAATGAGAAATTTTCAACTTTTGAAAGCCTTTTTTTACTAAAAATTTTGCCCTTGCTTCGCTCAAGCTCGTCATATTGTGTATCTCATCAAAATAATTGATATTTCATCCTTCATTGATATTTTTTGACCTACTGGGGCAAGCCGAAAATATTGCAGAAGCTTTCTTGGAATTTATAAATCAAAGGTACGTGTTTTTTGCGAGGGGAAGGGAGGGGGAAAAATGAATTTTTGAAAAATTTAAACGTATTCGCATAATTTGGTAGGCACCTTGTCGTAATCTGTTTCATTTTTCAAAACTTTATTATAATGTTGCTTTGAAATAAAATTTTTCTTATTAATTTAAAATGTTTTCTGTCACGAATCAAAGTTTTCAAGTTTTTGCGTCATTGAGGGGGGAGGGGGGAATCAGAAATCTTCATAATTAAATTCCAATCGTTTTTATGGTCAGAAAAAAGAACATCTGAAAATCATACACCTTCCTAAGAAGTTAAGATTTTTGAAAAAATTGTTAGACGTCGTGCATCTTAAATAATTTTTCATTACTGGAAAATTTTGAAAAATAAATCCGGAAAACCTTGGAAAAATCATTGAAAATCAGTTCTGAGTTCCTTACTTCTTCAACATAATAATCCATGTTCAAATATTTCGAATCATAATGGCAACGATGAGTATTTTTTTCAGTTTAATTATAATAGGTTTGCATGGTCCGCCATTTTCTTGCGATAATTCGCCCGAACGTTGAGAATTCATTCCACGGCGTTACCCGGGAATTCAAATATGACCGGCTTGTTCGAACTCTCAGGTCTTAACGTCGCGTCGTAGGATGTGTTTTCAGTATTACGAAAAATTATTGCAAGAAAATGGCAGATCAGCATATCTGAAGTTATAGTGCCTCAATTATGCTTATTTTGACCCCTCTCCCCCCTCCCACCTGAATCAGATTGGAAATTACCAACATTTTTGAGAGGTTTTATGATTTGAAAACAAATTCGCATGATAAGAAAAAAATTTGTTTATTATTTAGTATTTCAATGCCCATTCAAAGATTACCTAAAAGTTGAAAATTCACATATTCGATAATTTTTTCAATTTTTGAAGAAAGGCTACATTTTCAATGAAACGATAAAATTGCAAATTACACTTTCAAATCGACCCCTCTTATTTTAATTTAGTATTCGATTTTTATTTTTCACATTTTTCGTCGTAATTTCCATTTTTGTGCATTTTTAAAAAGCTTTTAAATTCTTTCGCAGGTATGGTCAATTAAGCGGAATGGTGGAGCCTTTGGCCGGCATGCTTGGCGCAATTTTAGTCGCAATCGCCGCACCGACGTTACCTTATGCTTTGGCATTCGCGGCGGGAGCCATGATATACGTCGTCGTCGATGATATAATCCCCGAAGCTAATTCCAGGTATGATATGATCCATTTTGCCAATTTTTTCGCCATACAATCCTTATCCCTAAAAATTCAGTTGATCCCGGATGATAGTTCGTTAGCCTGTAATTAATCGCTGCTTCTCTAATCGAGCAGCCTGCAAAATGGTACATTTACATTGCAACCCATGGCGAAAAAAGCTTTACGCTTTTTAACGTATATTTGTTTATATTTTGGTCGAATTATTTCTCATGCGAGTTTAACTGGTGACCGCGCACGTCCGCTTTGTACCGTGAAAATCGCTTATGGAAACGAAATTAAACGTTTTCCAATGTAAATAGACAAACGACGGACGATTTTTCGTTCGCCGTTGGAAAATTCGTATCCATACGTTGTTCGCTTATACGAGTGCTGTAGTCACGTCGGTTGCTGTCGCTGCCCACCCGCCGCCATCCTCGTCGTCGTCCTTTTCCAAACGTAATGAAAATAATTTCGAACTCTTTGGGAAATTCCGTCTGTTTGGTAAAGGTATACCGAAGCGGAGGAGGGTTTAATTGCGATGGAAGTATTCGCTGAGTGGAATTGTTTTTGCTCGTTTGCGAGTACCGTCGTGCGCTTTTTGTTTACCGTCAATGAGACGAGTGACTTGAAATCGTCGAATTTATTAAAGAATTAATATCCCGGTAAAGGAAAAGTCTAGCGAGTTTGAAATGGATTAGACGTGTAGTCTGTTCGTAAACGATAAAATAACGCTTGAATCGAGCAACCGAGAATTCGTCTTTTATTATTTCGCTGGATGCTGGCTGCTGTTCGAAACGACGTTCCGAGAGAGGACATTATTACGAGACGAGCGAGCATTGTTGGCGAACTTTTTAACCGAAGAAAATGTTTTTTGCCCTGTATTCTCTGGGTTTATGGTATTGTGTGCGAATAACGATTTCAACGGTGTTAAAAACTATGTAGGTGATTATTTCGAAAACAGCGTCGAACCCCTGTTGCCATTTCTGTACTTTCAACGGTGTGGTTAAAAGGATTTTTTTTGGAAGAGAAATGATTATTTGGATGAAAAATGTGCCTTTTGGTGAAATTAAATTATGAAACGTTGAGAACGATTTGTATTCTTGAAGTAGATAGATGGTTCATTCGTTCTTGTGCGAGTGAATTGAAGACGAATAATGATTTGAACCTTGAGCCGGAAGAATTTTTGGAAATTGATCCGATTGACTCTATTTGAAAATTTTATTCGAAAAATTATTCAATTCTAATGGCTAATTTATTTAAATTCAATGAACGGTTTCTAGCGATTCTTTAAAAAATTAATGTGATCATTAGCGAACGATTATTTATCGAATGATTAAGTAAACGATTTTTTTTTATTATTAATTTGGCTACCAAATTTTTCTGTTCGCTGTAAAAACATGTTTGTCATTCATCACTTTATCAGAAATTCATTCAAGAAATAAAGCTAGGTTTATACTGAACATAAGCATAAACATAAGAAATAACCTTGAGCATAAGAACGGTTTTAAAATTTTGCGCATACAAAGTTTATTTGTGTAACATAAACATAAACATAAAAGTTGAATAATTTCAACTCTTATGCTTATGCTTATGTCTTAAATTAGCGTTTATGTCCAGTATAAACCTAGCTTAAGGTTCTTTCGTTCGTTGGTAATTGATTCAGTTTCAGTGGCATTTCAGATTCCACGATTTGTTGCCAAATTGATTCAAAATCAAAATGTACAATTTTCATTAAATTCATTCGGTGAATTTGTAATTTTTGACATTTGTTAAATGATTCCGATTCAGTCGTTCGCGAACGATCAATTGTAAATTTGATGATGTAAAAATTGTGATTTTAAACGTTCGTGAACGATTTGTTGCAAAATGAAAATAATTAAAAAGAGATTTGTCAATTTGATTTTAGTTTAGAATGGTTAGCTTTAGTCATTCGTTGTCGAATGATTCTGATTCAGTCGTTCGCGAACGGTCAATTGTAAATTTGATGGTGTAAAAATTGTGATTTTAAACGTTCGTGAACGATTTGTTGCAAAATGAAAATAATTAACAAATAATTTGTTCAATTTTATTCTAGTTTAAAATGGTTGGTTCTAGTCGTTCGTTGTCAAATGATTCAGATTCAGTCGTTTGAAAACGTTTCATTTCAAAATGAATATTGATTTAGAAATTGCTCATTCAAGTTAATTTCATCAGTTAAAATATGTAGAAAGGAGCAAGTTTGGTCATTCTTTGGTGATTCGTTCCCAGATGATACCGATTCAGTCGTTCGCGAACGGTTTTCTGCAAAAAATTTTAATTAGAAATCGTTTTATTTAATAAATTCTAAACTCGCTTATTTGGTCAATATAGAGTCATTTTAGTCGTTCGTTAACTGAATCGTTCATCAAATGATTATAATTCAGTCGTTCGCAAACGATTTGTTTTGAAATAAATCTAATTTAAAAAATCACTCAGAATTTTTTTTTGGTAATAGTGAATAATTATAGTCGTTCGTTGGTGATTCGTTCATTAGATTATTTCAAATCAGTCGTTCGCGAAAGATTTGCTGCAATGAATTCAATTGGAAAATTATTCATTTATTTTATTTCAATGTAGTCAAAAATGTGTATGTTTTGTCGTTCGTTGGTGATTCGTTCATAAAATGATTCCGAATCAATCGTTCGCGTTCGGTTTGTCGCGAAGTGAGTTTGATTCAAAAAGTATTCATTCTAGTTCAGTTGATATGAATGATCAGATGTGATTTCAGTGTTTGTTGAAGACTCGTTCATTAAATGATTCTGATTCAGTCGTTCACGAATATTTTATGGTTGCTCTTAAATATTACTTGTGCCAATTGGTTTTTTTTGGGAGGGGAGGAGGGAGAGAGAGGGTTACTGTGTAATTTTAGTGATTTGTTGGTGATTCGTTCGCAAACTGATTCCGATTCAGTCGTTCGTGAATGATTACATGAAACATGAATCCAAATTTGAAAAATATCTAATCATTCGATTTCTATTGGTCGAAAATGAATGATTTCAATTGTTCGTTTATGATTTGTTCATCAAAAGATTTCAATTCAGTCGTTCGCGAAAGATTCGCAGCGGAAAATTTAATTGAAAATTATTCTTTTATTCAATTTTTATTTTTCTTTGGTCAAAAATGAGTGATTTCGGTCATTCGTTTATAATTCGTTCATCAAATGATTCTGATTCAGTCGTTCGCGTACGATTTATCGCGAAATAATTTCGATTTAAAAATAATTCATTCAAGTTTATTTGATATTAAATGTGTTTTTAATGTTCACTGATGACTCGTTAATCAAATGATTCTGATTCAGTCGTTCGCTAATGTTTTATCGTGAGATTTACTTCTTTTAAAGATTGTTCGTTCAATTTAGTTTTTTTTGAAGAATGTGTAATTTTAATCATTCGTTCGTGATTCGTTCATTAAATGATTCTGATTCAGTCGTTCGCGAATTTTTTATTGTAAAATTGATTTCTTTTCGAGATTTTTTGTTGAAGGGTTTTTTGAAAAATTTTAAATTTTATTCGTTCGTTGGTGATTCGTTCGCCGTATGATTCCGATTCAGTCGTTCGTGAGCGATTTGCTGTTGCTGAAACATATGTTCAATTCATAAAATCATTGGTTTTATGTAATTTAGTCAGAAGTGAGTGATTTTAGTCGTTCGTTGGTGATTCATTCATCAAATGATTCTGATTCAGCCGTTCGTGAACAATTTTCTCAGAAATTTATCCAACTTTTGAACTATTCGTTCAATTTGATTTGATTGGTAATAAGTGATTCGAATCTTTTGCGGGTAATGTGTTTTTTCAAGTGATCCAAATCAGTCGTTCGCGAACGGTTTCTTGCTAAATTGATTCAATTTGAAAATTATTCGTTCAGGCGAGTGATTTTGATTTTCTCAAAATTGATTTAGTGATTCACTTTAGTATTGGGTCAATCGTTCGTGACGAATTCGCTCGTAAAATGATCTGGTGAAGGATGTTTTTTTAAAATTCGTGATTCCATCTTTTGATTTGTTTTGTTCAATCGATGAATTGATTTGTGCATTACCAATTCTCTCGTTCGTGAACCTCGACGATTATATTCAAACTTTTCATCTAAAGAAATCTGAAACTGGAAATCAAAAAAGCCTATTTGAATTGCGCTGGGACTTGAGAATACCTACATTTTGAAGCATCTGTGGCAATACTATGTAGATTTTTATCAATTTTCACACCATTTCCTTAATCTAACGTAAAATCGCATCCCTGCTAGAAATTCGTATCCAGTCGAGCCTCCAAAAACAGAATCTTACCAACGCTGATTACTCTAAATACAATATAACTTGTTATCAGTCCTAGTCCAATGCACTCAAGCACGCTCAATCAGTGGAGCATGCAATCACCGGTTAAACAGTAACCTCTAACGATTCATAAATAAAAGTAAATTACCACGTGTCAAACCAGAGGAATAAACAATACGATTTTTTTTTTCGGGAAATAAGTCATCGCGCGTTTGTTATTTGTTCAAGTGTTTTGAGACAAATAATCAACAAGCAGCGGGGTTGAGAGGGGGCAGAATGTTACAGTTTTTTTTTAAAAGTTCGTCTACATTGTGGCCTACGTATACTTCTGTTATAATATTTATGCCAAATTTACCTCTTTCAAAATTATGCGGGGGTTTATGTCGGGGGGTATTTCGTGTAGATGCGGAGGACGAATCGAGGAAATCGGTGCTGAATGTGTCGCTTAACTTACGTTTTTGACCAGTGGCTTTAGTTAAATCCTCGTTCTCTTTTGTTTGAAAGCTTGGCACAGGATACGAAAATTTTCCACGACCGTGTTGGAAACAATGTCATTGACTCTAGAGACGATGAGAAGAGAAAATTTCAAATTAATACCGATCTAAATAACACGTTTTTTTTTTTTTTTTGTAAGCTTTTAAATAAAGTAGTCTAAAGTGGGAGGTTTTGTGGCGGGTTTTTTACCTTTTTCCTTTTTCCAAACTGAAAAATTGACGGGTTTGCGTGCGTTTTGCTGGTCGGTTGGCATAATGTTGGCGTTTTATTATTGTTTCGTTTATTAATGTTATTATCTTGTCACTTGTAATAGCCGCTTTTTAATTCGATTCATCTTTTAACACGTAGAATACGCATTAGTGTGTATGGACTACGCACTTCCGCTTACGTGCCTTATTAAAATTAGTACTTTTCAAGACTGAAAGCAGCGTGTGCGGCGAGTTGATTGTGCCGGTGTGTGCGTGTGTGATGTTCGCGGTGCGGTCGGTACGGTACGGGCGTGAAGTGTAATGGTTCGGTTGATCATTTTTCACCTTCGTATGCCAAGTCGATTTCTGGTACAGGGAGTAATTCCACGGCGAGATGCAGGTTTATATTGGATCAGGTATCAAATTTTCAAACTGAA
The DNA here is from genome assembly GCA_038380155.1 of Pseudococcus jackbeardsleyi. Taxonomy (NCBI): domain Eukaryota; kingdom Metazoa; phylum Arthropoda; class Insecta; order Hemiptera; family Pseudococcidae; genus Pseudococcus; species Pseudococcus jackbeardsleyi. Next base: position 9,602,774 of record CM076241.1, read on the forward strand.
AATTATTTCGATGGGATTGAAATATTTGGAGGAGATTATGAGTTTGGGTCAATTTTTTGAAAGATTGAATTCCAAAATGGAAAAACTCGAGAAAAATGTATTCCAGAATCTATTTTTCTGAATGAAAATTTTCCCAAAAGTGGTCGAAGTTTTCTGAATCGCATTAAACAAATTTTTTACAAACAATTGTTCGTGTCTTGGACATGTTTTCTCGGAAAAAATTAATTTTACTTTGTTCGGCGAATAATTTGTCAATAATTTGAAATCCCCTCTTCCCTCCGCGATGTCGAACGTGAATTTTTTCCATAATGAGTTCATTCTGGCAATGTCAGTAGTAATTTAAATTTTAAGATTGTATTGTTACTGAGAGTATATCAAGTCAATTTTTTTTAAAATTTCAAACGCATCATCTTGTCTGCAGAAGAGGTGGAAATGACGTAAAAAATCTAATTATGATAAAAATCATTCAAAATTTTGGAAAAGTTGGCAATTATTCGAAAATATCTTTGAAACGGTTTAAAATATTGAAAAATTTGATTCGAATTCATAAAAACGTTCAAGAAGTGAAAGAATAAATTTCAAGAGTTTTTGAAAATATTATGAAAAACGTTTCAACTGCGAAAAGAAATTGCTCAATTTCTCTACAAATTCTTCATTCCAAATTAGTAAAAGTCGATAAAGTGATGATAGAGTTGTTCAAAACAGTTTTAAATTTGCACCAAATCTCGCGCAGAAGTTTTTTAAAACTTTGATCAAAAGTTCTGAATTTTTATAATTATTTTTTAAACCTGTTTAAAAGTTGATAAAATATTGAAAAAATTGCTGTAAACGTCTCTAAAGTTTTCAACAAAGCAAAAAATCCGAATTTTAGTAAAATTTTCATTAAAATTGCCTAAAAATTGGAATAGTTAGAAGCTGTACCTTTACAATTTTTATTGGGTCAAGTACTACTCGTCATGAAAACTTTAGGATATTGTAACATCTAGATGATTTTTTAAAAATAATAAATTTGTTTGAAGTTTTAATAAATGGGGGTTGAAATATTTCGCTAAATTTTCAAATTAAGAAAAAAATTTTCAATCGAATGGTTTTAAAAATCCATAGGAAGGCGTTGAAATTTCTCAAAATGACGAAATTCTTCAAATTGTGGATTCATTGCTAGGAATTTCATGAAAACCACCTATCTGAAGCTATTTCAGTTGAGAGATTTCAATGTAGTTCTCAATCTTTTATATTTAAAAAAAATGTGAAGGAGAAAATGCAAAATTTACTAAAAATAATTCTAGCTCGTTGAAAACTTTTTATCTAGAAAAAGAAAAATTGATAAGATCACAGATGGAAAAATCGTTCAAAACTGAATTCATTAGCAAAGGAAAATTTTTTAATGCTGAATAAGATTTCAAGATTTTTGTAAAAAATCGTTTGAAAAATTAGAAATGAAATTTCCCCCAAGCATCTCGAAAAATACTAAACTTGAAATTTTCAAAAATTCAAGATCAAATTTTTTATTATAAGTTGCTCTAACGCGAAACATCTTTCAAAAATTTTTCCTCTCAACTCTTTTGAAATAATAAATATGTTGAAATGGCATAAAATCACACAAAATCAATCTGAAATGTTCGAAAAAATTACTGTTATTATGCGAAAAAAAAATAAAATTCAATTCTTCATAAATCTAACTTGAAGTTCTTTACCTACTTACATTCAAAAACTCAGAAAAATATATTAAAAATATAAAAAAAATTGTTCATTTTTTTTTGAAAATTGAACAGAAATTACATAAGAATTAAAAAAAAATTGGATGAAAATGTGTGAATTTTCGGAAAAGCAATGAACTTGAACATTACACAAATGTTGATATTTTTTATTTAACTTTCATGAAAATTCGCTGAAAATAATTTCAGAAATGTTATTTTTCAATATAACAATCAATTTTGACGAAATTTTTAGGATTTTTACAAGACTTTTTAAACATTTTCTCGGTTGATTTCAATGTTTTTTCATTTTTTTTTTTGTATAATTTGTTACTTACGATTAGATTGTTTGAAACAAATTTTATTGTCATTATTTGAATAAATTTCTCGTGCTTTTCTAAACAATTTTTAAAATATTTCAGCATTTTCTAAATGAAATTCTGAATATTTTCCCAAAATTTTGTAATTTTTTTATTGATATTGAATGCACTTCTTTCAATGACTTGAACGATTTTGAATGAACGCAATTTCTATTTGTCGAGATATTTTCGAATAGTATAAAATAATGCTTGTAGGTAACTTCTTTTTTTTTTCAATAATTTTTTTGACATTTCTAATTCCATGAATATGATCATTTTCAAAAATTTGAAGTGAAGGGTTGCTTTTCGTATTTTTGAGATTTTTCTCATTTTCAAGTACGTTATGAAAAGTAAATTTATACCAGTCAGTAAAAGTTTCTAAGAACATGCTCTTAATGATATTCCTTTTGAAAATGATCATTCTTGAAAAATTGACAATTTTTTGCTGCATCTTTTTTCAAAAACCTCCATTCCTAATTGCTGCTGAAATCGACAAAAGGGATGCAATTTTACCGTGTCGGTGTTTCAAACAAGCTTAGTTTTCAATTTCCTCCCAACATTGTATTTTTTTGTCTTTCGATCAGATTTTAATAGCATTTTCGACGACATTATGTAAACATTTTGGAAAAATCTGCAGCGGAAATATTGCGGGTAGCTTTTTTCAATTTTCTCTCGTCTACGAATCTACGTGTATTGTTTTTGTTTTCGATACGTGTTTCGTTGCCGGTTTCCTCTTTCGTTATGAGATTTTTTGCCTCGAGTATATTGGAAATTTTATCGGTTGGAATCCCCCCTCCCCTCGAATTCCATTCGTCTGCGTATTTTTTTCGATGTTTTCTCGGTTATTTGAAACATCGTGTAAGGCGTTTTCATCGGTCGTTGATATTCCGTATTTATAATGTCGCATTGAGAAACGAAGACTGACGCGTTCAAGTCAAAAAGACGTATACGAAGAAGGGAAAAAACACTAGACATAAATACCGATCGCAATATAACTGTACGAGGTACATATACTTAAAAGAATGTCGTTTATGTTTTCCACACACATACGAGTTCAAAGTAGACGATAATAGCGAGTGTAGGTACATTGTTGCTATAAGATTTTTTTTGTACATTTGTCAAGCGTGTCTGTCTGGTACGATATGTTTGGTTAAAATTACACTCGGACGTGCCAATACCTTTGGATGACGATTTGATATTTATACAAATGTTAGGTATTTTCGTCGAGAGAGGAGAAAAATGCGTTTTGAAAGGAAATGTGTAGTTTGGTTGGGTTGTGAGTGTGAGGTATGCTTGTGTTGCGACGACCTAGATTTTTAATCGTCGATGACCTTTAAAGAAATGCTTCCGCTGTGCTTTTTTAAAATAATATTTACTCCGAAAGCGATCGCTTAATTTTTAACGTTAGAAAGACGAGGCAGATAGAAAATACTTACGACTAAGTTTATCCAGAATATGCATCAGGCAAGGAAATAAAAATGGCTCGAACGAGTGAATTTTTTCTGATTGACTTTTACGAATTCTAAATTACCATGCAACTCAATTTTTTTACCTGAATCATATGTATATTCTCTATTTTTTTTTCAATGCTGAATTTTTTTCATTATTGTGAAATTTTATTTCAAAATTAATTTCATCTCTGAATTTTTTTTTTCATGAATATTTTTGAATCAATTTTTTTTTTTAAATTTTCCTCATTTTTTTCAACTTTGATATTTTGCTTCTTCAACAACTCTAAAAAATTTTCAACAACAATTTTTCAACTAATGGAAACATTTGGACTGAAATTTTTTTTGAAAAACTTTAGTTGAAAAAAAGTTTAGGAGAATTAAAATTAAAAAAAAAATAGATTGAAGAATTTTTATTGAGTTGAAAAATCTAAGTTTGGAGAAAAAAATTTCAAAAGTTGAAAAAAATTAGAGAAAGTTTGAAAAATATGTGTCTTGGAAATGAAATATCCGAGTTGAAAAATTTTTGACCCCCGAAAAAAATTTAATTGAAAAATTTCTTTCAAAGCTGAGAAAAAATTTCATTAGTTTTGAAAAAATAATTACTTATGTAGAATTGAAAAATATCTTGATAAAGAAATATTCGAGTTGAAAAAATTCTGAGAAAAGAAAAAAAATTGATTAAAAATTGATAAAATTTTGAAATTATGATTTTTTTAAAACTCGTATGATTCAAAAAAGAAAAATTCAGTCGTTCACACCTTTTTTTTTACTTCATCTTATGCATATTCCTTGTAAACTCAGTCGTAAGTATATTGAAAATATTTTCACAATACTGACACTGGATTTTTTTTACAGCGGGAATGGAAAATTGGCTACATGGGGATGTGTCGTTGGATTTTTGGTCATGATGGCCTTGGACGTTGGTCTTGGATAGGATGCAGGTTGTTAATATATATTAAGTAAACCCCTCACCACCCTCCGCCCTCATTCCCATCCAAAATGATCTTATGTGTTTTACCTTTACCTACGTGTATAGATTTTTTTTTTCGTTTTCGTTTGAAACCAAGACTGATTTATAAAAACGAGCGATTTGTTTTGTGATCCATTCCCTTGCCCAGACCCTGTTCGGTATTTCCAAGATCGCTCGACCAACGCATAAAAGTTTTAGTTTTGTTTTTTTTGTCGTTTTTTTTACGTTCGTTTTGTTTTTCGTTTCTAGTTTTTCGATATCCCTTCCAAAGTTGCTTCAGAAAGTTGTGTTTTTTTGGTTATAGCGAATCGTTGTACTTAAAATTTAGTTCCTTTCGTTTTACTATTTTTTTATTTCGGGAGTGTCGATCGCATAGAGATTGAAGTGCCTTCTAGGTTGAGAATTTGTATATACTGGAGCTTCGTTTCCTTTTTCCCAAAAGGTGATATCGAACGGTACAATTTGTACGTATTATATAGTTTTACCTTTCAATTTAATATTTATATCGTTTATATGTGGTAAATAAAAACGTTCATTTATTAATGCTGTTTTTTTTCTTCTTTTTTCTTCTTCTTTGTCTCTTGTGTGTAACTTACTGTGGTTCTCTTTCATTTTCTCTATATTTTTGTTCCCTTTGTTATATGTTTATGATTCGGGCTTAGTAATCACGTAATGTAGTTTATTTAACGAGAGAATGTTACATGAATAATGGCCAAACGAGCTCAAAAGGGTGGTGGTTTTTTTTCCTCCGCATTTGATGAATAAGGTTGCGTGAAATGGAAGTTTTTGCGGTGGAGAACTTTCACGTGTATTGGAAAAGTTACTTAAGAAGATGCTGCCAAAGGGTGCGGTATTGAATTGACTAAAGAGTGAGAAGGAAACGAGGAAACGGAGGTTTACTCGAGAGGACTTTTACATTAAGAATATTGTAGGTGGTTTTTTTTTTATTATATGAAAGAATAACACATTGGTTTTTTCAAAAAGTTATTCAATTTTGGTTTCTGCGGTAGAGCCAGCGTTTAATTATATTATTTTTTTGGTGATGCATTGATGTGTGCATGTGCATATCGCATGATTAGGAATTGTACAAATGAGATACCGGAAAGAGAGTATCCAATTAAAGGAAAATTAATCATTAAGGTACCATAAGAGTAATGACATATAGTAGAAAAAAATCCTCTCCAGGCAATTACTTATTATCGGTTACTTGAATTAATGCGTCGATAAATTAATAACATGTGTTGGACTGATATTATTTCGTCTACTTAAATACTCATTTATTTACTGAGAAGAAATTCGAGATGAACAGAGATGTAATAGAAATTACTTCGATTATAGGATATTAAAAAGATTGAAATAATTAGCCTGGTGTATCTTTTGACTTGATTTACTTACGTGATGTGTTTATATGTACAGAAGTAGCTGGTTTGTAGGAAGAGGCGTGCATGATTAAAAAAGATATGTTTATGTGAGTATTCAAGTATATTGTGAGGTAATAATGTGCTTAGAAGTTTGGGTATTTGGAAAATTCCAAATTGGGTCGTGAACTATTCGTGAAATGAGAAATGATTCGATTTGGAGACGATCGAGTCTTGGATGATTCGTTTGAATGGTGGTCAATGCTTTGTCAATTGTTCAATGATTCGTTCGTTCATGAACGGTGCTAGGCATTAATGATTTATAGATGGGCGATTCGTGGTTTAAGGATGATTCATTTTTTGGCAAACGATTCGTAATTTTTAAAGTGATTGCTTTTATCAGAAAGAATTACTGTCATTTCTGTGCCTTTTTTTTTTTTTTTCAATCAAATAGAGTTTCAAATTAAAGCTTGAACTTTTTCAATTTTATCCAAAATAATAAACGAGAAATAAAAGATTACTAAATGCTGTTTAAAAAACGTAATGGGTTTTTACCTAAGGATCCCTTTAAAAAAATTGTAAATGTTTTTATTCATAATTTTCGATTTAAGGTGCCAATTTTTATCCTTAAACGCTGATATTAAAAAAAATCCAGTTCATGATTGGTTAATTTCTCGATTTTTTCTTTAAGGTATCTGAAACAATTCAAAATTTGCGAAATTATCGTTTCGTTCACGTTTGAAATGGCTCGTAAATAGTTCATCGTTCGTTGTTTTTAAAATGATTCATTTACGAACGAACGATTCATCATTTATAAAATGATTTTTTCGTTCTCCGATAATCCATCAACCTGAAATCATTTATTTGTTCGTGAATGATTCATAGTGTATGAATTGAAATGAATCATTCGTTCGCGAATGATTCTCAACTGATGAAATGATTCATTCGGTTGTAAATGATACGTAGCATGTGAAATGATTCATTCGTTCGCGAATGATTCATAGCATACGAAACGATTCATTTATTTGTGAATGAATTGAAGCTTGTGAAACGATTCAGTCGTTCGCGAATGATTCATTGTTTATGAAACGATTATTCGTTTGCGAATGATTCATAGCATAAAAAACAATCATTCATTTTGTGAATGATTCATAGTTCATGAATCGATTTAGTCGTTCGCGAATGATTCATAGCTCAAGAAGCGATTTATTCGTTCGCGAATGATTCATATCATATGAAATGATTTATTCGTTCGCGAACTATTCGTAGCATATGAAATGAATCATTCGTTCGTGAATGATTCGTATCAAATAAAATGATTCATTCGTTCGCGAATGATTCATGGTATACGAAACGATTCATTTATTTGTGTATGAATTGAAGCTTGTGAAACGATTCAGTCGTTCGCGAATGATTCATTGTTCATGAAACGATTAATTCGTTTGCGAATGATTCATAGCATAAAAAACAATCATTCGTTTGCGAATGATTCGTAGTTCATGAATCGATTTAGTCGTTCGCGAATGATTCATAGCATACGAAACGATTCATTTATTCGTAAATGAATTGAAGCTTGTGAAACGATTCAGTCGTTCGCGAATGATTCACTGTTCATGAAACGATTCATTCGTTTGCGAATGATTCATAGCATAAAAAACAATCATTCGTTTGCGAATGATTCGTAGTTCATGAATCGATTTAGTCGTTCGCGAATGATTCATAGCATACGAAACGATTCATTTATTTGTGAATGAGTTAAAGCTTGTGAAACGATTCACTGATTCAGTCGTTCGCGAATGATTCACTGTTCATGAAACGATTCATTCGTTTGCGAATGATTCATAGCATTGGAAACAATCATTCATTTTGTGAATGATTCATAGCTCATGAAGTGATCAATTCGTTTGCGAATGATTCATAGCATACAAAACGATTCATTCATTTGTGAATAAATTGTAGCTCATGAAACGATTCAATCGTTCGCGAATCAATCATGGCTCAAGAAACGGTTCGTTCGTTCGCGAATTATTCAAAGCTCACGAAACGATTCCTTCGTTCGTGAATGATTTTTTTTTTGAAAATTACATACTTGCAAGTAATTCACCATTAAAAAAAAACAACCGTTCGCCGATAATTCGATTTACAAAAAATGAATCGTTTCCCTTGATCTGTTCTCGTAAGTCGAAAATAACTCATCATTTTGACAACATCCACAATTTCACTGCAGTAGCATTAATCATCAAATGTATGGGAATTCTCGTTCTCCAAACACGTATCGCATTTTACTCGGATGCAGTCGAAAAACGAGATGAATAATTGTTACGTTCGTTGGCGATAGTCGGCGAAACGGAGCTGGGAGGTGTAAACGAACGTATTTTTCCACCCCAGGGGAGAAATTTTTCTCTGTAAATGTAAAATTCGCCGAATACGTTGGAATTATCTAGAGAAATACGTACTTTAGTTGGCAGTAACGTTGTATGTAAAAAGTTGACAGCTACGGGAGTCGAATATAAGCGAGTGAATGTGCAAGGATACCGGGGGTAAAGCCAGTACCTACTGTTTTCGTTGCGTAATGAGATTTTATCCTTCGTAATTGGGATTTTTGCTGTAATTTACGTCTTTTGGGAGATAATTTATAGGTTTTGCGGTATAAATTGCCATATTGGATGTTGATTGGTTGGCCTCGCATAGAGTACGACTCAGCCAGTAGAGAAACCAAGTATACGGAGACGGAGTCTAATAGAATTTATCTTATCGAATTGAAGAAATTTTATCGTTGGCGCAGTGGCGGCGTTATACGCGTGTTTTTTCCTTAGGTCGTGGCGCACATTCCATGCACGCTGCGGCCATAGAAATTCCATCTCTTTATTTGTACGAGGATTCATTGAGCAAAGAGAGAGAAGCTGGACGAAAGGTAACAGTTATCGCTGTTGGCAGTCGTCTATGAGCTGGCGGCTGCTGCTTTCGAGTGGTCGGAGACGCGAAGGGAGGTAATGGCGCGATGTAAATAAACGCCGGAACGTTTCGAGGGCGGCATAAAGTAAAAGCATAACGACGACTGCGACGACGAGGACGACGACGTAACTTTTTAAATCCATTGAGTAGAATGGCGCATTCCAGTACACGTATGCTGGAGTCGTATTTACCATCACTAGTATAAATCTAACGTATGTCTGTAATCTGTATACATGTCTGCGTACATAGTATACGAATATGAAACAGCAGAATGCATTAGTGCGTTTGTATAGGTAAAAGGTAAGCAGAGAGAACAGCATTTTTATGCTGCTGGTACGTATGTGTATGTAGATGTACGTAGAAATAGCGTATAGCTAGATGTGTGAGTAATGCATGCGCCTACTGCCTACGGTAAGCCTGTAGAAAAATTCTCGGAATCCGGCGCTAGAGTTTACAACTGTTTTTGACACTGGTGGATGTACGTATACGCATACGTATGCATATGCTGGTCTTACTGTATACTATACTCGATGGTACATTTTTACGACGTTCAGGGGTGCCTATTATGCGTTATTTATTACGCGACGCGAGTACTGGAATTTTTATCGAGTCTCGTGTGATCAATGAAATGTTCTCGCCGTGAATGGATGGACTCGAGGATGGCGAGGTGTTCGTAAACCGTGGAATTAATCGCCGCCTGTACGCATCGGTCATACGTAAAGTGGTTTACGAAGCGATCGTCTCGAAACGTCGAAGGAAGTGCCGCACAACATTGCAGCATTCGTCGCGACGAATTCAAAGGTCGTATGAAAAATGTATTTTTTCTCTCTGAAAGACTTGGTTGGTAGTTTTTAAGATGGCTCAAGTTGTTCGTGTGATAGATGAGATTGTTGTCGATTGTATGCATAAAAGTCCTGGGAGAGAAGACTCAGGGCACTCGAACCCCTTCCTAAATAAGCTCGGGAAAGACATTTTTTGTTGCGAAAAAATGTCAAAAAGTGCATCTTTTGCTGCAAAAATGTCAAAAAGTGCATTATTGCTGCAGCTGCATAAATAATAACAAAAAATGCATTTTTTTGCTGCAAAAAATGTCAAAAAGTGCATCTTTTGTTGCAAAAGCAACTGCAAAAATGTCAAAATTGCATCTATTGTTGCAAAAATGTCCAAGTGTATTTTTTGCTGCAACTGCAAAAATGATGTCGAAAGTGCATTTTTTGCTGCAAAAAAATGTCATAAAGTGCATTTTTGCTGCTGTTGCAAAAATAATGCCAAAAATTCATTTGTTGCTGCAAAAAATGTCAAAAAGTGTATCTTTTGCTGCAAAAATGTTGAAAGTGCATTTTTGCTGCAAAAATGATATCAAAAAATTCATTTTTTGCTGCAAAAATGATATTAAAAAGTGCAATTTTTGCTGCAAAAATGTTGAAAAGTGACTCTTTTGCTGCGAAAAATGTCAAAAAGTGCATCTTTTGCTGCAAAAATGTTAAAAGTGCAGTTTTTCTGCAAAAATGATATCAAAAAGTGCATTTTTTGCTGCAAAAATGTTGAAAAGTGACTCTTTTGCTGCAAAAATGTTGAAAGTGCATTTTTGCTGCAAAAAATGTCAAAAAGTGCATCTTTGGCTGCAAAAATGTTAAAAGTGCATTTTTTTCTGCAAAAATGATATCAAAAAGTGCATTTTTTGCTGCAAAAATGATGCCAAAAAGTGCCTCTTTTGCTGCAAAAATGATGTCAAAAGGTGCATTTTTTGCTGCAAAAATGTTGAAAAGTGCATCTATTGTTGCATAAATGTCTAAAAGTGCATTTTTGCTCCTCAAAACATACCTTTTTTGAACAATTTTCTTTTGAAAGAAAACTCTCTGAATTGGAATAGGTCTTTGATGAAATTTAACATTGAAAATCATTGAAATGATCTGATAATCAATGATTTTTTATTGATTTTTCTATAAAAAATCACTTAAGTTTTCAATAAATTTCCAATTTGTCTGGAAAATCAGTGATTTTGATTGAAGATAGGTGAAAAATCACTGATTTTCAGTTGTCATTTCACCGATTTAAACACGTAAATCTGACTAATTAGTTCAGATTCTAAGAGTGAGTAAATTGTTGGTCGATTTTCATAAAAATTTCACGTGTTCTACTGACTTAGCAAATTTTTATTAATGTTAGCAAATTTTCACTATTTTTAATGAATTTTGACTAATTTTAGTGAACTTTTACTAATTTTAATGAACTTCAACCAATTTGAGCAACTTTTTCATCAATTTTAGTGAACTTTTATCTTTTTTAGGGAATTTTTATCGATTTTAATCAATTTTTCATTATTTTTTTGTGATTTTCTTAATTTTTTTTACTGTTTGCTTTCAGTGAAATTTTTTTACTAATTTATTACTCTTATCTTATTTTTGAATAATGAAAATTATCAGGCACGAATCACTAAAATGCAGTCAAAATTGCAGCACAGAATCAGTAAAACGATCCTTACTGACAAAAAATTAGTGAAAAAAATCCAGGAGAAATCAGAAAACTTGCTAAAAACTCTGTAGATAATATTCCCGAAGTTTGCTTTAGAAAAATCAGTGAAATTCTTTGAAAGTTTGGTCGAATCTTTTGAAAAATCAATGAAATTTCTTTAAAAAGTAAGTAAAATTCTTTGAAAAATCATTGAATTTAGCTGATTTTTTTCTGTGTTGCAATTCATGACTGTTCATCAGAATTCCGTTTTCCAGTGATTTTTGATAATTTTCACAGCAAATTTTCCACATTTTTTGACAGATTTTTGTCTCAATTCTCGTTTTGCATACAAAAATGGTAGGTAAACCTCAAAAACACAAAATGTTGCAATTTTTCAGAAACATAATGTAAAAATATTTAAAAAATTGTGAAATATTCTCGATTCATCACGAATCGATGAAATCATTAAAATTGTCTTACTGAAAAATCTGAAGAAAGGTTCGAAATGTCGTAAAATTTGTTCGAAATATAAAAAAGGTTTTATGATCTTTCAAAAACTGATCAAAATTTCCAAATTATTTAGAGAGAAAATTATTTTTTCGAAAACCGGGTTTTTATCCAATTTTTCGAATTATATATTTTGAACGTTTTTCATATTTTACTTCTTTTTGAACTAATTTTTGACAATTTGAACATTTGTGGAGACCGTTTACTTCAGTAATTTTTGATGTGGCGTGGCGTCAATATTTGAGATTTTTCGAAAAACCCTGCAATGTTTCAAATAATTTTGCAAGGTTGACTCAAATGAAAGAAGAGGGGCTAAGTTTTGAGTAATTTGTTCGCTCTGCATTTCTAATTTTTACCTGAAATATTTTTTTTTGCAACTCATTTAAAATTTTAAAGATTTTTCCCCTCCATTTCTCTTGATTCGAAAGTGAGACATAAATTACATCTCTTTTTGCGTAAAATTTTCACAGTTTGGATATTTTTCAAAATCTTGTGCAAGCGGAGAGTGATCATGAAAAGTTTTTTGATTACGTTTTTACTAATGCTGAAAATTTTCTTTCAAGATTGATAAAAATTTGATATTTTTAAAAATTGAAACGAGTTCGAAATTTTTCAAAGCATTAGCAAAGATAACCACATGATTAAGCGATACAACATCCACATAATCCGAGCACCACGAAGAAGGGAGGAGAGCTGTCGAGATACGAAAGTCGATTTACGTACGCAGAAGACCCGTAGGTTATTGGATATTGGCGAGTATTAAGTGTAACCGAATACGCGATAAATTTCGAATAAATTTTCACGGCGACGTCTCTGACGCGACTTTTTCTCAAGCCGCTCGAGTTGGAATATCGTTGATTGAGGATGCTGTTCCTTTTATCTTTTTTTCGGTACCGTTACCGGTTAAATTTATGATGCTCTCGCTACGGTGGTCCACGGTTATTATAATAACGAATGGGAAATAAAAATTGGTCCAACTTTTTTCTCTTCTCGGGTCTTCGGCGTCTCGCGAGTTCCAAGGCGAAATTTTTTCTCTCGTGGCGTCTTCGACTGAGAGAGAGGTGGGTAAAATTTGGTAAACACTGCGCTGCGCAGAATTTAAACACATAAAAACACTATTGAATAATTTCCCCACTGTTCATTTCGTTTTGAACTGGTACTATATCTTTAGTGCTACACTCGCCCGCACAGGTTGCGCTGTCTGACATTTGTCCTACTCTGAATTTTATTTATTTTATTTTTCGGTATTTCGTTGTTTTAGGTTTAGGTATTTTTTTTGTTTCTATACAAAAATATTATAGTTTTTGACGAATAGTTTGGTTCGGTGAAGAGATCGTGGTGTGATGTGTGGATACCTTTTTTGGCCTGGGATTAGGGTAAGTTTAAGTTTTCAAGTTATCTAAGTATGAGGCGAGGAGAGGTGCGGGGATCTAGCATAGTTTTTTTTTATCTATTAGCATAATGTACTAATTTTGACGGTCGTTTTAAGTGCGTGTGGTTTACTCGGATCGCTGCTAATCTACTTACTCGACGTATGAAAGTTCATTACTCTTCTGTGGTCTGGGAAATTTTCTTCAAAACAGAATATGTCGTCACAGCGGAAAGTAAATACACGGGGGATAACCTAGGTAGGTCTTGAAATGAGGAGGGGGGCACAGGGTGGAAGGAGAATATGCCAAGTGAGAAAATACCACGATGGGCGATGTTGCCACGTTTTTTTTTCAAATTATACGGGAGAAAAATTTCGCATCGTGTCTTAATCGTACGATGACGATGGGATGATTACGACGAAGACGACGTTCATTCATGGCGTGAAAATAGTTTATTTGCGTATTCGAGAACGATAATTTATTTTGGTAAATGGCGCAGAACCGTTGAAATCAAGAGGAAGTACCGCTAATCACCTTTTATACCACAGTGCCATTGGTGTTGGTGGCTGACGAGGTCTCTGCAGTTTGTTTTACTTTCTTTATCGTTCCTAAAAGTTCTACTGGCCTGTGCAATTGTGCAGAGAGGAGGGGAGGGAGTTTCCTGTGGACTTGAATCTTTTTTTAGGGAGTCTGCGGAGCTCTGAGAGAGCAAATTCTGTTTTTTCATGACAAGGACACCACCACACCCTCCCTCCCTCCCTCCCTCCAGCAAAAAATTCACTTAACTAAATCGTATAGACATTCGAAAAACTTTTTTCTTTTTTTTCTTCCTAGGTTGGCTGGGTTCCGATTTCGATTTCCTTTGCTCAGCCTTCTGCCAATGAAGGTATCGAAATAAATTCTTGAACGTTGTACAGAGAGACGTTGAAATTCTCTATCGTCGGGTCGTATTCGAAGTATAAAATTTCATGAAAAAATGTAACCGATTGATATAATTAAATTGAAAACTTATCGCGATTGATAAACAATAAATTAAAACTATAATAATGTTGTGAGTTAATACGCGAATGTTATTTTTTAATTTTGATTACCATAATCGTGCCGCATTCTTGGAATTACTGTTCTCTTGAGGTTTTTTTATTTTTTATTTTTTTTTTGAGAAAACTTTCAAAAGAGAACGACTGGCCGGATGTTGTTTCGGGTGAAGGCGAAATCGTTCACAAAAGCCACCTTTTTCCCCGGAACATCTGCGTTCCACGAGAGATTTAATCTGTTGGTTTTTCACGACCGCGATACGATAGGCGTACGTATGTCAAGGGGGATCAAGCAGGACGAATGCTAGAGCCTATTACAGTGTCGTTGATCGAGTTGGGCGATTAATGAGCTCGATATTTGGGTCACTGTGAAATGAGAGGGATTCTTGAAATTCGTATTGCGTTGTATTGGAGTGCTACAGGATGTTTCGAAAAGTGTGAAAGGGATGGGAGCGGGTTGGAGAGATTGAGATGGTGTTTGAAAAAGAAATAGAGCAATTATGTTGCCTAAGTTGGATTTTGTAGGGTGTTTAGACGTTTAGAGAAATGAAAATGTGAGAGAATCGAAATTATCATCCATATGGAGGGATTAAAAATCAAGAGATTTTTGTCTTGTATGATTTTTTTCAATTTTTCCTACTCGAATGCAATTTTAAAGATGTTTCTGATCATAAAAGTCGTTAAACGTCATAAAAATTGAGAAAAAAAAGGTCGCAATAGTCAGGAATTTTTATGAAAAATTGTCAGAAAAATTTTCCTTTTTAAAACATGGTGAAGATTTGCGAAAAAAATAGTTATAAAAAAGTCGTAAAAATTCGAAATGTTAATGCAAAAGGCAGAAATATCAAAGTTTCTTTGATTTTTTCGACTCCCGATAGAAAATTTTCAATTTCTCTGTGAAAAGGTCGTCACTTTTTTCCAACTTTTTGACTCGAATAACATTTTTTTGATTCGAAAAATTAATGGTTTTTTGAGAAATTCAAAGAAAATTCATCTTTTTTAAGCATTGTTGGGAATCATTCGCCATTTTGGAGAGAAAAAAGTCTCAAAAAGGTTTGGAAAGGTGATATCAAGGCTAATGTATGTAGTAGATCTCAAAGTTTCCTCAATATTTCACACTCCTGATGAAAATTTATTAATTTTTCTGTAAAAAATTTGCTGAGTCGAACGTTAAAGACAGCTTTGCTATTTCTTTGAGAAAAACTCCACCTCTCTCTTCTTTTCCTCCATTCAATTCGATTTTTGTTGTATTTAACCACCCCCCCCCAACACATCTCACTCCTGACTCCAAAAAAAAAAATAATCGAAGCTGTCATTGTTTGTAGTTCTCTGTTCTTTTAAGCAGCCACAAAAACAATTAGGAGAAGAGAACATTGCTCAGATTCTGACAAGCTGAAAAAGTAACGCGAAAAAAGTCATCTTCAACTTTTTCCTTCTTTCACTGCACTCATCTGTCATCTGCTTCGTTGTTCACCCACTTCTCAGTTACATTTCGATGATTTTTATGTAACGTTGAAAATGCCCACAATTACGATTATTTTTCGACCCCTTCAATATCAAAATAGGCAAAACTTCTTCCATAAATTTTTCCGAATCAATTCGATGCAATGAGGTTTGTACTTTGTACAAAGTTGCATAGGTCTCGGTTAATGGCGATTTTGATGACTGATTACATACTTTTTGTAGTAATATTAACGCGCTTCAGTGATCGTGGAACAAGTTGAAGAGTTAATTATAATGCAAGTGATTTACGTGACGTTCATTATGCATTTATATACCTGAGAATCTGGTTTTCTGTTACAATTTTTGCAATTATTGTAGCGAATACGTGGCGAGGTGAAGGGAGGATGTATGCAGTTTCTTCTGATATTTGATTTATCTGCTGTTGGTAGCAATTGTTTAAATTTTCGTTTTGTTTTTTTTATTTTACCTATGATTTTTTTGATCAGATATTGAGAAAAATGATACATGCAATTTAAATACTTAATATTGAAGGTCTTGAAAATCTGAAAAACTAGAATATCCATCAACCAGATGAACTTCAATTGATTTTTTTCGACTTTTGGCGATTTAAAACCTCGATTTCCAGATTCGGGCAGAAACACTAATGACCAATTTTAGATCTTATATCATGTCCTTTATCAAAAAATTTCAGCCACTGAAGATTATTTGGTGAATGAATGTGCCAAATTTTTCAATCTTCGAAATTTTTATCCGAGGAAGTACGCAAAATGATGATTCAAAATTTTTCTGAAAATTGGAAAATCAACTCATGTACTTGGAAATGCCAAAAAATTTTAAAAATCTAAAAAAGTAGGAAAAATGTTTTTTAAATGCATGTTCTGGTTCATTAAGTTTTAAAGTTCCTTTGATAAGCTCAGGGGTAAGTAACACTTTTTCTTTCTGTAAAATTCACTTG
Source organism: Pseudococcus jackbeardsleyi (assembly GCA_038380155.1). Lineage (NCBI taxonomy): Eukaryota > Metazoa > Arthropoda > Insecta > Hemiptera > Pseudococcidae > Pseudococcus > Pseudococcus jackbeardsleyi. The sequence goes on from CM076241.1 coordinate 9,619,345, forward strand.
AAATCTAATTTTGATGAGAATGGAATGTCATGATATCCTTGACAACGATGTTGAAAAAAGATAATAGATTACGAAATTATTTGGTCGTGTTGTTGAAAATCTGAACTAGGAAAAATATAATTTGAAGGCCATTTTTGAAAAATGTTTATTTTCGCTTCGTTTGGACTCAACAGATTAATCTAACTAAGCAAAAAGAAAAATTGATTTTCCCCCTTCCCTCAATTTTTTATTTACTGAAGGTGGCCGAAAAATTTGCCCTCTTGTAAAAATTTTCACTGAAAACAAATCGGCGAGAAAAATCACCGGAAAATCGGTGAAAATTCACTGACAAGTCAGTAAAATTTATGAATTTAGATGAAAAATCAATGAAAATCTTTTTAAAAAATCAGTGAAAATCTCTGGTGTTTCCTGTGCTGCTATTCTGACAGTTCATCAGTGACTTTTCACCAATTCAGAATGAGAGAATGGAAAGGGGGCTTGCGTGGAATTGAAGAATTTGAGACACGTGTTTTTTCAGAGGAAGTGGGAGAAGGAGCAATTGAATGGAAATGAATTTTCAAATGTTCAGCCTGGAAAAATCTGAATTTTGGGTTTCATTTACCTATGATTTGGTTAACACCCTGACATGATTTGTTTCATTTTCCAAAGCTTTATAATTCTGCTTCTTTTCCCCTTAAGTATGTATTTGGAATTTTTTGTAATGAATTCAAGTTCTTAAGTTTCGGTGGGGGGAGGGGGAGGGCAAGACTTTCAAAATTGATTTTGAGTCGTCTTTGTGGCCGAGATAAGAGGATCTCCAAATCTCATTGAAAATAGTGGTTTTTGAAAAAAAATTTGTTGGACACCGTGCATTTCAAAATTTCAAATCATTTCTCTGCACAATTTCGGGTCATGACGTGGAGAAATTATCCTCTTCCTAGTGATTTATGAATATCATTGTACAAAATCTAAAAAACTTGGAAAAATTTACTGAAAGATCTGAAAAATTCAGGTGAAATCATTCCCGGAATATCATGGACACCTTGATCGACGAAAATTTCGGAGAATTGCCTTTTTTGAAGATCTTTCTCATGCTGTCAAACCTTTTTTGGGGGTGAGTAAAAAAATGAGTACAAAGACGGAATAACATGAAGATTTTTGATTGGGGGGGGGGGGGGGTAAAAAGAGCTTTTTTTCGCTCTTCAGTCTTGAATAATTTATATAATTGTGATTTAATTCATGCCCGAGCGAAGCAAGGGCGAAGTGTTGAAAAAATTGGAAATTTAATGCCCAAAAAATACATTTTTTCGTTGTTTTAAATGTTTTGATGCTTTGAAAAGATCAATTTTTTGAAAAATTTTGCATTTGATTCGCTCGAGTACCAAATTACAATTGTAATGAACTGAGGAGTTTCGTTTCAAAACGCAACAAAAAATTTGTTTCGAATCAAAACGCAACATCTTTTTTTTGCCCCCTCCCCTCCAACCCTCCTTGAGGTACAAGTGCGAAATGACCCCAAAACATGTAGCTGGGGTCCTAAGCTTTCCAATGAGTCCGCCCCGAGCCAAAATCCCCCACCCAATTTTGAATGACAATTTTTTTTTTTGCAATTTCCCAAAAACCAGGTCTTCGGAGATGTTGCGTTTTGAAACGAAACTCCTCAACTATTCGAGGCAACATTGTGAAAAACTGCTCCTTTTTGCCTCCCTGCTCCGAAACGGCTTTTTGGAAGGGTACAAAGTTGGTTTAGTGACTTGGAATATCAAAAGAGGAAAAAATGGGAGACCTTTTTTTTTGCAGTCACAATAAATAAATTGATATAATGATTACGTCAACAACCGAGCAAAGCTTTGAGAAAATTGGATTTTTCAATGTCCAAAAAAGGCATTTTTCTTGTATATTTCTGACCTGAGGGGGGCAGACCCCGAATCTCTCCCTGGTTACGTCCCTGAATTTTCATTTAGAATGGAGAATCTAGTCCAGAATCGATGAAGTCCTCTGGCTATCTCATCAAGTATAATTTAAGCTGTAAAATTCTAAAAAAAAAAAAAAAAAAAAAAAAAAAAATGGAACAACGCTAAAAATTTCTCCAAGTCTGAAAAAGTAAAAGTACGCCACCCAAAGACGTCTATAAAACGGTAATCGTATGCATGGGAGACTGGGAGTGGTAAATAGCGTTGAACCAGAAAGAATGTTAATGACTGAAAAACTGTTCGCTAATACCAACATTAATAAAGCCATTACTTGCAGTCAGCCTGGGTAAAGGGGTATTGAACCAAATAAGTTGGCAAATTTGCGTATACGAATCATATTCGAGTACCTCCAGCTCGTAATGAGGAGGCCGATTTTATTGTACTCGAGTACCACCTGTACTACCGGTAACCGAAAAAGGTTTCATTAAAAATTTCTCATTCCAGCTGCCCCCTCGAGTACCAACGCAAGACTACTGTTGTTCGCCTTTCGGTTGCATACATGTGCTAATGTCGTACATATACAATTTCGGAAGTCGGAAAATATTATAAGAAGGTGAAGAAGAAAACGGGCTCGTAAAAAACTGCGTTGCTGCGGTGGTGACTAATACTTGGGCATGAGCACGCAGCGGTATAAAAATTATCGGAGTTCATTAAAAGAACCGGTATTGTTGTGCAAGTTTTTTGGTCGACGACGCAACGCGCGCTCCGGTGGAATCCCACCGGATACGTGTAGTTTGAAAATGGAAGGTACTCGAAACGGTGCGCAACTTACAATACACACGGTTCGAGAAAGAGAATCCTTGTAGAGAGGAAAGAAGCGAAGGAGAGGAACGAGTACGGAGATGAATTTGGTATATTTTTTAATACACGATACAATTAATAAAACCTTGGAGCTCGGAGTATGTAGCTGAGGACTGCCACTTGGGGAGGAGGGGAGCGAAATCCCCGTGTGGAATTTTACTTGTAGATACGCATGCGTCGTTGTCATTGTTGTGTCTCGGTGCTGGTGGCAGGAAATCGTCGTAATTAACGAATGATTATTTTTTCTTTTTCGTTTAATTTATGGTACTCGATATTTTCGTTCATTCGATACCAACGTTTTGCATATTGAATGGTTGGTTCATGGGCAGTTGGGCACAACAACAAGTGTGATGATGAAATCCTCTTCTTCGGTGTAGATCTAGGATTAAGTTTGCATAGGATTTTTGGTCGAGGTTTCTCCTCTCACAGTGACGTTTGTTTCCATCGACGTTTCGAATCAAAAATTTAGTTTCAGATTCCACACGTGAATTTATCGCAGCATCCAATGTAAAAGATGTCATAAATATGTTGGAATCTACCGGTGCTCTGTATTTTGTCGCCGTACGTTTGGTTATTTATAATTTGAATAATTTTTTTCCCTATTCGCTGGTTTTTTATTTATAGTCAGCGTGGCGTTATTTATTAAGCTTTATAAATGCGGTTACGCTGGGGTGTTGATAAGTAAAAATAGTTGACGCTTTTGGTTGAAACGGAGGAAAAGTATTTTAAACTTGGGCTCCTACGGTAGCCTTGGAAACATCTGCACCTTTAGGGTGACATTCGATGTAACATGCATTTGTGTGGCGTAGCTAGGATTATGCTGAGGTGAGTTGATTAAGTTGGTGTCCCCGAAATGTGTTCGTGGTGCAGGTTTGATGGCTGGTTCGAAAGCTAAGCAATGGTGAGAGTTTGAGAGTGAAAAGGAGATGAAAATACGAGTTCATTGGGCGATGAAGAAGGAAATGAGTATTGAGTACAGTCAATTTTATTGAAGGAAAAAAAATAAATTGGAAAAAGACAGAAAATCTTGAAAAGTTTTCTAGAACCACGGAATTTTTCCTAAAATTTGAATATTTTTTAAAAAAGAACCATAATTTTTAAATTTTGAAAAATTGGTTCTTTGAAATTGGCGTTTTTCTGAATTTTTCTCCTACTCTCTTCTTTCATTTATAAATCAGTAAAAATTATCGAAAATCATCGGAAGATAATCAGAATTGCAGCGCAGTAATAAATCAATACTGAATGAAAAAAAAAAAACACTAAAAAAGAACAGTGAAGAAAGTTGCTGGAAAAGCACTGAAAAGTCAATAAAATATAATATGAAATTTGCTGAAAAATTGATGAAATTCGTTGAAAAACTATCGAAAATCAAAAAATTTTGCTGATCGAATTCGGATTCAGAAGGCTTGAACTGTACTAAAAATCAGTTTCAAACCCTAATTCTACATTATTCGTCTCCAGTAAAAAAAAATTGCAATTTCATGTCAAATTTATCGAAAATCGAACGTTTTACGCTGCACTACTAACACGAATGAGAGAATTTTCTACTTCCAATTGCGGAAAATTAACCAACACTTCGTGTTCAAGAGGTCCGAATTATGTCTGAAAATGGTTCCATAGGACTGGCCCGAGGTGGTTTGAAAAAATGACAAATTTCGAATTCGAGTCATAATTTTAAGAAAAATGGGATGTTTTTCGCTACCCAAAAGCAATGATCAAGAAGATATTTCACTTCCTATCAGAAAACCAATAATGAATTCGGGTTCAGAAGGTTCGAATGATGTTGGAAACTGGTTTGAAATCCTACTTAATTAGCATTATTTGTCTCAAGATGCAATTTTACCTGTTTTTCCTCAAGAGTGGCTACACTTTTTGCGACACAAATTATACGATCATGCAAATTCGATGTTTTTGATCAGAAAACTAATTGCAGATTCGTGTTCAGGAGGGTCGAATTATATGAAAGTGATACAATTTACCTCTACCCCTTTAGGTGGAAAAATGGAATTCCACCTCCCGTGAAAACTTCCCCTCTTCCCCCCTCTGAGGGAAATTTTTGATGGAACCTCTCCTTAAAAATTACCAACGACATTCTGACTTTTGTTAAAAAGGTGCAGTATTCTCACATTTTTTGGTGTTAATCACAGGGACTAATGGAGGATTCAGGGAAAGTTTCACCTATTATTGGTTTTTAAATTTCGTTAGACACTTTGATAATAACCAATCAAGTTTGGTAAATTTGAAAAAACTTGATCTGGAAAATTATGGAGAAGTTGGAGAAAATCATTTTTGAATGAAAATAAAAAACTTGAAAAATTTACAAAATTTTCTTTTAATTTTAATTTCAAAGTCAGTGTTTTTTTTTCAACAATAAATTATGTTTTGTTTTTAAAAACCAAAAATTTCATTTTTATCGAAGGGGGAGAAGGCTTTAGACTTAGAATATTGGAATGATAATGAAATTATAGATTTCAAACGCTCTTTTCCTAAAAAAAACTGTCACCCTCATCTCTTCGCTTTAGGTCAATAAATTCCCGCATTTACCTATTCCGAAAATGTGATGCAAAAGAACTGTTTTTTTTTTTTTAAATTGTGAAAACCTTATCTTCTCCCCCTCCTCTTTTCGGGTTTTCTCCCTTTTGCTCTATCCTGTCCATCGAGTAAGTTTCTTGTAGCAAAATAAGTCTTCTGTCTCCTTCCTCTGGTTAAAAATTAAATTAATTTTTTTAATTCTTACGATTAGATTTTGTTTTTCCAGAGAATCTGGAATTGGTATTGTACTCAATGACAATATTTTAAAATCATATCACAAGTGTCAATCAAAAAAAAAAGTTCTGTTTATTTGAATTAGAAAATTCTCCGTAGAATTTTAAGGCATCTCCTGCCGATGCCGGATAATTTGAATGTTTCAAAGTAAAATAAAAAAAGATCTAAGTATCTCTAATAGTTTTGAATATTAGATTCATTCAGATTTGTATTCACCTCTAGAACCAAATTTTCTCAAGCCAAAAATTTCGTTAGAGGTTGATAATTAGATATCTATAATAAGTAGGTAGGTACCTATAGAAACGTTTGAAAAAAAATTTGGGAGAGGAGATCGCGAAGGATAAATAATGGAAATTTTCGAGAAAAAGTGAAGGAAGTTGAGAAATTTCATTTCTGAATTTGGATAGACACCTTGCAAAAAATTAATTTTCGGATCATTGTGAAAACCACATGCTTTTCATGTATTTTTGGAATCAGAACAAACAACATAGTTTTACGTAACCGAAACGATGTGATTATTTCATAATCGAAAACGTTACACGACTGTGATTAATGATTATAAAATCTGTGTAAATGCAGGTGTAAAAAAATGAAAACTTGTACGAATGTGGCTTTCCCTAAATTGCGTACATGAAAAGTAATAAATTATCGATACCCTTCAAAAACTTCGAAAAAATTGTATTATTTTTTTTCAAAACACGTAAAAAAATAGGTAACTATAGTCAAATGAGTTCTCTCTGTTGTAAAACAAAAAATCTTACCCATATCTTAATTATCAAACCGAAAATACATATATCGAGAACAACCTGTCTGACTAATTCCGAAGTGTAATGTTTTACCCTAAAATTGCTTTTAAGCTCAGATTTTTCTTGAAAATTCAATTATTTATTTATGTTATTTTTTGAAAATAATTTCAAAGTTTCCCTAATAACTATGAGAAAAATGGGAAAAAGTCGAAAGAGAAATCCTCCAAAGAAAAATGTATTTTACTTTTTCTTTTCATAAGATGTTTTTTCCATCCAATTTTTTCCTTTCTTTCAATTCTCGTTGGAAAAATTTTACTCGAATAAGTAACAAAATCCAGGTGATATAATTGCCCTGCTCGATCAAATAGATTTAATACGTACAACACATAAACATCTGCAATTCGCTTTTATACTCTTAGGTATTGTTCTTGTTACAACTGCCTCCGGGGAAATGTCAAATAATGAGATTTATAAGGTAAAATGAAAACCAAAATTCGTTTTATTGGTGGTTATTCGCAAAGACGACGGCGACATGGTCAACTTTTCTCTGTCGTTTTTATAAAGTTTGACAAAGTGTTTAATCAAGGCTGATGTAATGTTGTGTGCGAACGATGACACCGGCTGGCCACTAGGGAGGATGTCTGTAAGAGTTCTTTACTAGTTTTCCTAACAAAAACGATCAGTGAAGTGGTATCCTCTCTTTTTTAAAATTGGCTAATATTTCGAATAGAGTTTGGTAAAAAAAAAATCGAATTTTGAGCTGAGTTCGGAAAATATTTCGGATGAGAGGTGGGGAGGGGGAATGAGTGGGATTTTCTTATAATGATTATAGTGAAATCTTTTTTAGATTTTTGGGGTCTTGCTCTTTGGTGTGGTTCAGTTTTCTAAAACATTACATACCATTATTTTAGCCTGCTATACACCGATAAAGGGCTTTGCTTGAAACGATTAAAAAAATGAGAGGGGTTTCAACCATTTTTATTCAGTTTGAGGATCTTCTGAACCTCTCCAGGATGGTTCCTCTAATCCAAATTCAATTTCATTTCAAATTAATTTTTCAATTAAAGAATTGCTTTTGAAAATTTTTTTTTTCAGCGTCACTTTTTTCATGAAAATTTTTACCCTACTTTTTCTTTAAAATATCATTACCTTATTCAATTTTTTCAATCAAAATTCCAAAATTTTGATTTCTCTGCCTGGAATTACCTTTGAATTTATCTTCAGGTCTTTTTTGTAAAGCATTTTGTTCTCTCTTTTTCTGATCCAAATTATTTTTACAGAATTTTGTTGAAGTATGTGGAATAAAAATGGCAGAAAATTTATCCAAATTGCTTCTATTTCATGTTTGGAATATTATTACCTATATTGATTTGTATTTCAATTTCTTTGTATTGAATATTGGTAAAAAAATTTCAGAAAATTCATTGTATATTTTTTTGCTTGTTAATCAGTAGAAAAATTGAGGCACAACCTTTTCGAGTTTCAAGGAATAATAGAGGGGAGGAGAAATGAAGAAGAGCCGGAAGAGGGGAGGGGAAGGGAAGATCGTCAAAAAATAATTGAAATCTTTCAGTTGAAAAAAATATTGTCGAGTAGGAAGACGGGCATGTATTTTAAATGTTTTTCAAATTTCGGGGCAAAAATTCTGCTGAGTGACAAAATTCGCTTTATAAGTCCTACTGAAATCCTACCTATTGATTTTAAAATTTTGTTTGACCCATTGATTGTTTTAATTATTCCCGAAAAAAAAACTGAAGAATAGCGAGAATCTTGATGATTTTACGAGAAAAAGCAAGAATTTTCAACATTTTTCTCTCTCTTTGAATTTTCTAATCGAAGAATTGAAAAAGAGGTCTTTTTGGGAAAATTTGAATTAAGAAAAATTGTATGAGGATGGCCGAAAAATCTGTAAACTATTGAGAATTTTCATTTTTCGGATCCACTCTCTAAATTTGAATAATCAGTCAAAAATGCCAAAATTGGCTGATAAAATAAAGAAAATCAAGTCACTGACTATCAGTCAACTAATTAATCAGCGACATTTTACTGCCAGTCAGTGAAAAATTACCGATTCAATTGGTAAATTTTCATCATTAAATCCGTAAAAATTAATTGACTGATTGAAATCAGTCAAAATTCACTGATTCCAGCAGTGACTCAATTTTTGTCGATTTAAATTAGTCAATTTTGACTGATTCAAATTTAGAGAGCAGTGAACAACATCCAATATCTCATGTCATCAGTATGAAACTGCCAAAAATAATCAAAATTCTTGTAAAGCAAGAAAAATTATATAAAAATGACTAGGAAAATCTGAAGAAAAAAAAAAAGGATTTTCATTTTTCAAGTCAATTTGACATCATAAAAAATCGCAATTTATTTTCAGATTTTTCAAAAAATTCAAAAAACTTTTACCACACCGCCCCTCCTCCAATTTTTTTTTTTGATCAGCGGGTTGTCCAATCTTAAATCATTATTTCTCAACAAAAAAAAAAGGAGAAACAGGAAAACTTACATATAGACGTACAGCCTTCACCCTCTAATTGAAGTAAGAATTTGAAATTTTAAAGATCCAATTACTAAAGAAAAATGAACCACCCCAAGGATAAGTTACAGCTGAAATTAAAAAAAATTACATTTCGAGTTGAAAAATTTGAGAATGAGTTGAATAAAATAAAAATAAACTCGAGTAGGGATTATGTGAGTTTTTAAAATGCTAAGCTCCGCAATATTCAGGCTTGACTCTTGAAAAAAACCCTGGAAAACATCTCATTCAGAAACGCAAATAACATAATCAAATTGTTCGCACCGCAATTAAAAATTTTAAAAAACATTCAACGACTTTTAATGTAACAGAAAAAATGTGAATAGAAAAACAGGCGAAAAAAAGTGTAATTTTAATGTTGTAAATATTCGTCGTCGTCTTAATAGTACAGAAGAAGAGGAGACATGTACCTACTCGAGAAAAAAGAAGTAATACTCGGTAGAATTGGGGGTAAAAGGGGATGAGTGAGGAACTGAGGATATACCTACACTTAACCCACGTACACATTAAAAGATATAAAAATACCCGAAGAATTTCGTCTGTAAAAAGGATTATTTCAAAGCGAGATGATAATGAACCCCAAAGTCTCTCATTAGAAACCATATATAAGTTATAAGAAAAGAAAGAGGAAGAGAAGAGAAGAGGGGGGAACACCAAAACCGGTGCGGTGCAACACCCCATCGGAAGTAGACTTCTAACAGAGCTACATACGAAGAACGAAGAGGAAATACCAACATAGGCAGATGTACTCGCTTTACGAGAAGCGTTTTTAAAAACCAAGATAATACCTCGGCTGTATTAAAAAGTAAAGGTTGAAAAAAGACGTATACGTCGTCCATACGATAATTGAACTTGGCTCGTGCCTAGTGTATCGATGTGGATGTCGACTCGAGCTCGCCATATCAAACGAAATGGTCATTTCCTTCTTGGTGAAACCGTACCGGGCAGATGGTTAACTTCTTGGAAGAACCCTCTTCCGGAATCGTTTCTATGTGGAGTCTAGCTTCTTCTAGATCTAAGTGCTGGTGGTTGCTGGTTGGTGAAATCGCTAAATGTAGAATTCACTCTTTTGAGGCGAGGATTTCGATACGTTATTTTTCCTTAGGTAGGTATTGTAATGAAGAATTGCGTGATCGAGGGTGTCTGGTTGGGGTGATCCTGACTGTGCAGAAAAGTGGTTGATGGGTGATGGGGAAGTGTGAGGTGTGATTTTTGTTGAGAAGTGTGGAGCGTGACCTCGTGTTTGACTCGAAATGTATAGTGTGGTTGGCATATATCGATGGAATTATTGCTGTGGAAAGTATTTTTTATTTATTTATTGGAGTTTTGTACAATTTGCCGGAGGGCTCGTCAAATTTCTGATCAAAATTATGCCATAATGTGCGAGATAAATGAAAAATCAGGTCTCCTTTGCGGTGTGTTTGCCTGCCAAACACGTCAGCATCATTTCGTGATGCATGGTTGTATCTGCCTGTGGGTTCATAAAACAAGAAATAAATGTAATAATTTTGTAAGGGTTTCATTGAAAAAAGAAAAAAAACACAGCGGAGGATAAATCGAGAGAGCTTTTGGTAAAATTTTTGCCAATAATTACCTTGGTATAAAAAACAGTCTTTTTAAAGTTTCTTTAGTGGTAATCGCAAAAAACGAGGAGTGAGGGTTGAAAATTTACCTATATCAAAAAATATAGAAGGTGACTAGACTACTGGCAGGAAAAACCAAGAATTTGATTTTTTTTTTTGAATGTTTTAATCAGAGGATATAAAGGAAGTTCTGTTTTGGATAAATTTTAAGAAAAAAAAATGAAAAAAATATCGAAAAATATTGATCCTGGAGCTCCAGAATTCTTAACAAAAGAATCGTAAATTTCATCATTTAAAATCTTCCATTATAGCCGAAAAATACTAAAATTTGAATTTGTTATCCATTTTTTAACAAATTGCCGTAAAGAGATCATTTCGTGTGTGAAAGAAATTAAAAGGTAAAAATATGCGAAAAATGGAGCATTTTTGCGATTTTTTTTTTTCAAGAAGTCATGTTGAATGGGTGAAATAATTTTGCTACACCTAAGTGTTTTCATCTTTTCATTCCATTTATTATTTGAGAATTTGTTTCTCTTTGTGTGATTAATTTTCCAGGCTGGTTTTTTAATTCATTGATATCTTTTAAACTTTCTTGTGATCTCTTGAAAGCTGACAGATCAACGTTCAGTAAATCGATATGATATTGACAGTTCTACCTGAAAATGAAACCCTTTTTTGCCCCACCAAATTAATTAAAATTCTATAAATTAATGATTTGGTTGAAAAAATCAAAATGAGTCATCTTCATAATATTTTTTGATGTGAAAATCTTTCCAGCGTTGAATCTTGCAAATCTTGACTCTAAATGCTTATAAAATTTCTAATTAACGATGTCAGAAATTTTCATAGAAAATGCTATCAAAACCGTTTTGATTCATTGAAAAACATCAACTTGTCTACTTCTTTAGAATAGTCCATGTTTTTATGAAAAGAAAAAGGATTTTTTATGGGTGGATTTTGAAAAAAAAAAGTATAAAAATGGTAAGAAAAATCTGGAAAATATCAAGATTTTTTTTTTGAAAAATTATTATTTTTTTGATCTCAGAGTTTTCCACTTATTTATGGGGGAGGGGGGGAGTTGAAGTTTTGTAATTAATAAATTAATTTTAACTCGAAAAGCACCATACTTAATTTTTTCATTTTACATTTTATTAAATTTCACGACACAGCAGTATTTTATTGAGCTTGATTTTCACAGAATTATGAATTCAAAATTGAGAAAGCCATTGGTTAAAAATTTTTTGATCCTTGTTTTTCAAAAAATCAGCAAATTAATAATATTTTTTCGGTAGAAAATTTCGAGACTTTTTTTGAAACATTTATTTTCGATTTTGATTTTGTCTCGAAAGGAGACAGGAATCTTCATTACTATCAACATTTTTTTAAAAAATAATCAAGATTTGTGCTTGTTAATTCGTTTTTTTTTTTTCAAAATTTGGACATAGTTTACTTCGAAATTTTTTTAATACGTGCCATTTTCGTCTGATCTCAAATGTAACATTGCGTCATTTCTGATTCGTTACTTTTTTAAAAATCGTGATTTTTGAAGAAATTGATACAAAATTGATGGAAATAATCGAAAAAGATAAAATAATTTTTCTAAAAATTTGAAGGTTTTTTGAAATTTAAAGAGTGAAAAAGTTTAAAAAATTTCAAAAATGAAAAAATTTTGGATTTTGAAGAGAATAGTAGAATGAAATGTAGATTTGGCAGAAAAATGTATTGGGTGACTTTCCCGAACATTTTAAATAAATTAGTTATCGACTCGAGTTTTTTTTCCTCAAATTAATTTTTAGTCAGATGTAATTAAGAGTTTTGCGAATTGTGTTTTGGGATATTTGAAAAAAATATTATTGAGGAGAATCGGTAATAATTTTTCCGTGAAAAAAATCTATAGGTAGGTACATACTTACCGCCAAAGCATCGATCAACGAATCAGCAGTATTTAATTGGTAGAGTGTGGCAATTTCTTTTAAATCATCTTCACAGCGTATTCCTACAATTCTATTAAGCACATGATCTTGAGTACCGCAGCCTTTCATGGCTTTTTCCAATCGCCTTGCATAATACATATGTTTATCTTTAGCAAACAAAACTGCAAAAAAAATTATACGAGGTAGAATTAAATTGGAAAGAAACTGGAAAAAAGTGTAAAGGTATTAGGATTAATTGATTCTGAAATCAGCATACCCATAGCTTTGTAACACTCCCTTAAATTTCTATTTATTTTTTTCTTCATCACTTCGCCGATCTCTTTGCCATTTATTTTTCGAAATTCTTCGAACGTGGCGTTTAGTTGCAGAATTGGAGTTTGAAGCAAGATTCTGTCCAATTCTTCGTGTTTTTTGTTCCATTCTTTTCGACCTAAAATAAAATGAATATTTGTGTTTTTATGAATTGTGGACAAATCAGATGTAAATTTTTGGATGATGATTTACCTTCGTTCAATATGGTTGCTTCTTTTTTAGCCAACTCCCAATCAATTTTATCCGGTGTGATGTCAGGTAGTCGGGTTATCTTTGAAATGAGCAGTCATAGAATTCGAAAATTTTATCGGAATTTATTTTGGAATCAATGTTGAAGTAAATGTACTTACGTTGACCATTGTTTGCAGTAGTTGTGCTATTTCAGTATCTTGAATTTTTTCTTCAATTTGTTTCGGCACAGGACATCTGAAAGCTTATGTAGAAAGAATTCGAATAATTAACTTTAACTCGACGTGAAGTTAAAATCCTGAGAAACTTATTTTAAAAAAAATCATTACTGTCATTATAAGCGCTTAGAAATTTCTGTTTTTCTTGCGGAGGTATCGAAAGCAAAATTTCAACGAGTGAATTTTTATCAGTAGTTTTGAATATATCTGTGAGCTCCCAATGTAGATGACATGTGTAAACTTCGAGCACAGGTCTGAATAAATCATCCAATAAATCGCCGAGTGATATTTCCCCATCTGCTGCTCCTCCGCAATATGTTACTATGTCCTGAAAATCATTCTCTGATTTAATTGATACCAAGTTAGAATCGAAACAACTGAACGATTCGTTCGTACTTGTTGGTGTTTTTCTTGGAATTTATCTTTCATTTTTAATCTTTGCTCGCGAGATCTGTGGCAGACCATTCGAACCATCGTATTTCCATCCGGGGCTCGATTGGGTACTTTTTTGGCGACTTCGAAGAGTTTATCAACGTCTTTATCGAGATCAAATTTTTTGTATGGTTGGACTGTTGGAGTACCCTTGAAAATATTTCAAATTATTTTACAGTATCAATTTTAGGAATAAGAATATCTAATATAATTTACAATTTACCGATATTTCAACAGAATGTAGTGACAAATATGTTATCAAGTATGCAAAAAACACCACAATCGAGAAACTCGAGAAAAATTGCAACGCGTTTGAAATTTTACGCTCGGTACGTGTCATTTTGTCGCGCAGAACAAAAAACATTGAGAAAATTTGAACGATTATCATTGAATAACGTTCGATTGTGGATCATTGTTTCGATACCGATGTAATTTGCCATTTGAAAGTATAAATTTGATGCCATTTTTATTCAGTTTCGATGATGTGTGTATTGCGATGAAACTCGTTGAAATGTGGCTCTGATTTATAATGTTGCTTTTAGGCCTATGATGAGAATCGCAATTTATTCAAACAAAATTCAGTTGTTGTTGTGATCAGTAAGGTGGTTCTGTTGATAGTTACGTCAATGCTTAATTAGAGAAATCTGGGTGAATGATGATGATCAAGGACCGGATATGTATGAAAAAACATATTCTCCTATGAGCATTCCTATCACGCATATCAATGATTTCTTTACGATTCAAAAAATTCTGAGTATTTTGAGCCCTATAAGTTTGCGCATATTTTCGCATATTTTGGGTATAAACGCATATTTTTACATATTTTGCCATTTTTGGCACATAATTGGCCATATTTTGACCATTTTTTACGTTTTTGGGCATATTTTACTCATTTTATCTGTTTTTTACTCTTTTTTTCGTGCTTACCATCCAAAATTTAATTTTATAATTTTTTTCTGTCCGAGAAATGAAAATGCCTGTTGCAACTTTCTTATTAAAAAAGTAAATACTTTTGATTTTGAATTAAAAATCGATTTTATCAATAAAGAAATTACTGAAATCAGTCAAAATTGCCTAAAATGAATAATTTTTCAGCACTTTAAGTGATAATTTAAGGACAAGATCGAAAAAAGCTGTTTTTTGATACCCATATCGTATTCACATATTTTCACATATTTCGAGTTTTTAGCACATATTTTTGCATATTTCACCCTTTTTTAGCGCATAAAATATGTACATATTTTGCGTTTTTTAGAACATACATATCCGGTCCTTGATGATGATTGATTCAGTTGATTTTATAGTGCCATACAAGAAATAATATTCCATATAGTGAAAAGGAAATCAGAGACCTAGGTGTCTGTAGGTCAGTGTTGAAATTTGTGGCATGAAAAATCATTAAAAATGATGTATGTATGACGAAGTTTATTGGAAGAATCCAAAAATTTTGAGGTAATTATTTGAAATGAAAACGAATTTGTTGAAATCGATTTAAACTTTCAAGTTGGATTACGCCATCTAAATAATTCAAAATATATGTGTATAAAAAAAAAGAGATTTTTTTCACCAAAATTGAAAGAAGACCTTTTTTTTTAGTAACGATTCATAGTTAGGTATTAAAGATTTTATTTTTATCCATTTTGAAAATATTTTTGAAAAATAAAAATCCAAATCTGACAAAAAGTTATTGCATTGATTTTTCGAAATTGTATAGTTTTTTAATTTGAAGTCCAACTGTAGGTAAGGTCAAATCCTCAAAATTAATTTCATGGCTTGATTTTTTCAGTCAGTTTTGAAAAATTAACGAAAAAAATGAAAATTTTGCTCAAGAAAGAAAGAAAAAAAAGGATGGTGATTTTGACCAGTTGACTGTTTTTTTCTATTTGATCATTTCTTTCTATTTAGTTTTGATAAAAATTGAAATGAAAAACTTTTTTTTAAAGGGGTTCATTGTTCATTCCAAAAAATTCAAGCTAAATGCAGAACATGTTCAAGCTCATGACTTTTTTCTTTTTCTTCAATGTGTCTGTGTACTGAATCTGAAAATGAAAATGCACGAATTTTGATATTAAGTACTTATTCAAAAAAATGTAAATTTTAGGACACGAAGGTAAAAAACAATTTCTATTAATTTTCAAGTGAATCAAGTAAATATGTGAAATGTTATCTTTTTGTTGATGGTACAAAATTTTTAAAAGTATGTTCGCCTTCGCCTTTCTTAACCCAATTTGTTACATTCAAAGTTTACATTTTCAAAAAAAACCTCTTCTCAAATCGACAGATCATTTTTGAAGGATTTTTGATATTTTTATGGAGCTGTGATTGGGAAAGGATGATGTGATTTTCCTGATTTTAAAAATTAGAAGAAGGGAAAAAGGGGAGAGGAAAATTGGTCACGTTTTTAAAGTATCCATTGGATTGTAAAATTCATGAAAAAATTTGCAATTCCCCCTCCCCTCCTCCCCGAAAAAAATCATAAATATTAGTAGGCTACTGAAAAATCACTAAATTTCGTGATTTTCGAATTTCAACTGCGGATAACAAAAGTAGGAAGTTTCTAGTTTCAAAATAATGGTGCTTATAAAGACTTGCGATTCTTTTCTCACATTTTCAATATTTTTGAATTGGATACAGCCTTTTTTGTGATCATTTTTCAAAAACCAATCTTATTTTTATATATTACGGACCAAAATTTTCAAAAATCATTACGTTTTCACTTTCTCAATCTTTTGTTTGTGTTTTTTCAACAATTTTTGGAAAAACAGAAGATCTACTGAGGGGGGCAGAACATTTCGAGAATTTTTTTCTCCTTTTTTTATTCGGAGGATAAAAAACATCAGAGAGCCAAAAGCTGATTTTTAAAAACAAATTTTTATATTTTTGAAATTAACTTATCGTCTGGATGACCGGAAAAAACACATCCATGTTACCAAAATTAAACTTTAATTCACTTTTTTTTGATTACTTATTCCTTTTTTTTATTCATCCTTTAGTATGAATATTGCATCTCTCTTTTCTTTTTTTTAAAAATAAAAAAACCATCACGAGTGCAATATTTTATAACAAAAAAAATTACTGTGAGAATGAAAATTCATATTCTAAGCAAGATGAAGATTCTGGTATGGAAAATGTTCTGCATAAAATGATGGCTACTGCAACATTTTCGATTGAATTTTTTGTTAGGATTGAGTAAGTAAAGTAAGGTGATTGGATTGATTATGATTCAGAATTCCTCTTTTTGGATGTGTTTTCCAGCCAAACAGGTGATGAGCATTTCGTGGTGTATGGTCGTCTCGCTCTACAATTAGGGAAACAAATGAAAAAATATTTCATTAATTCGAGAAGAGTTTTCCTATAAAGTATATTCAATATCCTTAAAATCAAAATAATAATTCTGTTTGGAAAAATTGAATTACCGTTTTTTTTTGTGTTTTTTTTTTTTTGAAATAATGCATACAAAAATTAGGTACTAATAATGATCTGCTCACCTCCAAAGCATGAATCAGCGAATCAGCAGTATTTAACTGAAAAGCAATAGCGGTCATCTTCCGAATGTACGGTTATTATCCTGTTTATCACGTGATCCTGAGTTCCCCAGCCTTTCATAGCTTTTTGTATTCGCCTGGCGTAATAGTCGTGTTTATCTTTGGCGAAAAATACTGCGAAATAGTACCATATGAAACCGTATAACAATTTTAATAAAATTCGTGATAATTTGTTTACCAAAATTGCAAATACACTCACCCATGGATTTATAAGAACCTCTTTTATTCTTTTCCATGTGCTTATCCAATACATGCTCGATCTCTTTGCCATCGGCTATTTTTTTAAATTCTACGAATGTTGCGTTAAGCTGCTGGATTGGCGTTTCCATTAGAATTCTGTCCAAATCACAGCGGTGATTTTTCCATTTTTTTCGCCCTGTTGGATATGGACAACTGTAGAATTATAAGGATTTTCGAATGGAATGAAATCATTTTATTTTTTTTCTGGAAGACGATGAAACTTTTCAGAATTTTTACCGTCGTGTAACAGCTGAGCTTCTTTTTTAGCCAAATCCCAATCAATTTCATCTGGTGAGATATCTGGTAAACGATTTCTCTGCGTTCAAAAATGGCAGATTGTCGAATAATTTTGAATGATATCATGAAAAGAATAGAAATTGATCAACATACGTTTACCATCTCTTCAACAATATTATGAAAATCGCCTTGTAAATTGATGTTAACGTCGTCTATTAATAGAGTGTTGAAAGCTGATCAAATCGAGAATATTTGTTTAATAATATGAACCGACGCGACGATTAAAATCACATCCAAAATCGTGGTATTACTTTCATTGTAAGCTTTTAAAAATTCGTCCTTTTTTTCCGGAGGGATCGACAACATGATCTCGATTATGGCTTCTTTATCGAGTCTTTTAAATGGCGATGTGAGTTCCCTATGCAAGTGATGTTTATAAATCCCAAGAATGCTTCTGAAACAGTCATGAAGTAAATCTCCAAATGATATTTCTCCAGAAGCTGATGTGGCACAATAAGCTGCTATATTCTGGAAGGTAAAATGAATTTGTTATACATTTTTGGTGATGAATTTCGATGACACGATGAATTAAATTCACTTCATTGTATTTTTCTCTAAATCTACCCTTCATTTCCATTCTTTGTTTTCTGGATCTGTGGCATACCATTCGGGTCATTTTATCTACATCTGGAATAAACCTAGGTTCTTTTCGAACGATTTGATATATCGTATCTGTATCTTTCTCTAGATCGAATTTTTCGTGAGGTTTGATCGTAGGAGTACCCTGCAGAAAAGGATGATTCGTAAATTTAAATAATTAACATGTCGAAATGATTTTGAATAAAAACTTACCGATATTTCTGCTGAATGTAGTAACAAAAGTGTTATGAAATAAGTTGAAAAAGCAAAAATTGAAAATAACGAGTAAAATTTCAACGTGATCAGAACGTTGGTACGATTGTGTTTCATTTTGATAGCGTGGTAGTTCGATTCAGACTAGAAAATTCGATTGTTTGTCACGATCTCGCATCGTTTTTGTGAACTGCAGCATCGTAATGTGCAAATTCTGTTTCTATAATGTTTGCCATTCCTACATATATTGTCGATTATTATTTGTAGATATTTCATCGAAGCAACTTTTTCAAAAAAAAACTTCAAACCGCTCCCTTTCACTTTGACACAATTGAATCGGATCGTTCCCGTTATTAAAGATGACAAGATGATTTTTTTTGTAATTTTTTAAAATATTTAATTTTTCATTTTGTTATGAAAACTGGTCAGAAGCATTTTGTGAATTTTTCATTGAATAAAGTCAAAATTGCAGCACAGGAAAAATCAGCAAAATTCCTTGATTTTCTGCAGCTTTTCACTGATTTTTCAACAAATTATGATAAGTTTGTAAAGAATTTCAGAGATTTTACTGACTTTTCGGTGAATTTCCCCTGATTTTCCAGCAATTTTTTTTTCACTGTTTGCTTCTGTCTTGCAATATTCTAACTGTTTTCCTGTGATTTTTCATCATTTTCACCGTTTGAGAGTAATTTGCATAAAAACTTTGATAAAAATATAATTTGGGAAGAAAACTTCCTTGCTAATTGAAAATCAAAAGTGAAAACAAAAGTGGTATTTTTGTGATTTCGTTCGTGTGTACCTCATTAAATTTTTAACGCCACAATTTTTTCCATTTTCACATTTTTCTCCAAAATACTCAAAATCCACTTCTAAAACAACAAAAAAAATGCTCAGTTGACTCTTTGCTAGAATTCGTTTTTTCAATATGAATTAGTCAAAATTGACTTATTAAATACACAAAATTGAGTCGTTGTAGAAATCAGTGAAAAGTTTACCTACTGATTCAATTAGTGAATTTTCATTTTTGGATCAGGTTTGTCTGATTTGATTTTGAGAATTTTTGATGCCTTTTTTTTGAAAAAATATCCGAAAGATTTTTTGCAGTTGCCTTCGTTATCAAAACTTGGATCACTTAAAAGATCAATAGCAGTCATTCTAGAGCATTTTGAAAACTGAAATTCAATTTTCTAGTCCATTTCATTTTGTGCCCAAACTAAAAAAGTTCGTACAAATGAGTCTGGATATGAAAACTACCCTTAGGTGTCAAAACTTGGTTTTTGAACTGATCCAAATTTTGGGCTTTTCAGAAAGGATAGAATCAAAAACGAACCTCAACCCAAAAAAACCATTTCTAGGACTCAAGGGTGGATGTTTGAAATCTTAGTCATTTTTAGAGCGAAATTCTATTTTTTGAAATTCATTTTTCTTTTAATTTCTCGTGGCAACCCTGAAATTTAAATCAGGCTTCGAAACGAATTCAAAAAAATTAACACAATATGGATTATGGATGTCATCGCGTTCAATAAAGGTAAAAACTCATCAATTTGAGTTCCACTTTACCTTCGAGGTTCGACTTGGACTTGAAATCAAAATAACCTCAACATACTAATTTACAAATTTTTCATTCACATTTTCATGCCTAAATTATTGAATCATTTTTCTTGGTAAATTGTGTGCACTTCAACGCACCAATGTATTGTAATTGTTGAATTAATTTGACTTCAATCAACTAATTTACTTATTCCTAAGAACGTTGAAAATTTAAGAAAAAAAAAACCTAATTAATTTTGAATCATGATATTTCAAATAGGAAAGACGACTACGATACGCAGTTTCAAAATTCAAAAATTTCAAAATTTGAAAATTACAGATTTTTACCTTCATTAATCGCATTTTACTATAAACATATCGCTATTACGTCTATTAGAACAAGTGCAATGAAAAACATGCTCTGAAAATCAGCACACAGTAGCCGTCCGCAATAATTTCTAGAATAAATCATAGTGATCTCATAATTTTTTTTTACTTTCATTTTGCCAAATAGTAGATAAAAAATGTATGTTTTAAATTTTGATGAAAATCGAAATACGTAAATGTTGTTCGATTTTTTTCCACTTTTGTGTAGTGCCGCCAGCAACCCTCTCAAAGGTGCAAATTAAATTTTACATATTCTTGAACCATTGATCTAAAAATTAGATATTACTTTAGATCGTGAATTTGAAGTTTTTTTGATTTTTAATGAATTCAAATTGCTCATCCAAACAACTCAAAATCAAGCAAAATGAATCTCTGTTTCCTGGAAGACATTTTTGAAAACAGTTTTTTGACACTGCAACCAACTCTATTTTGATTTAGGCAATTTCCATGAAATTCAAGCCATGTTGCTGCTTAAAGTTATTCAAATAAATTATTCGGAGATGAAAAAAATTGAAATTCTTTTTGCAACATTGCCATCAAAAATTATATCAGATTGCCAAAATAATTTCAATTTGATTTTGAGGCATTTAAGTAAAAACGATATCGAAATTTTTCAAGAATGGAAACCTTTAATCTGTAACTTTCAACTCTTTTATCAAAAGAAAAAAATAATACCGGTTTCGAAATAAATGATTTAAGATGTAGAAATTCAAAATACATGGGCTAGAGAAATTGTTACCAAGATTTCTGGAAGGCAGCGAAAAACTGTTTTGAAATGTCTCAGCTTTAAGATTCTCTAGATGTGTTTGTTCTATGGGCTGAGAGCTCAATTTTTTTCGATCTCTTGGATACCTACCTCTCTTTACTAGGTACTAGGTAAACTTTCTCAATGAAATAATTCTTCAATAAAATGATACAACTTTTATTCCGGCTATTTCCACACTGGTTTGATTTATTTTTCAATTTTTTTTTTTTTTGAAAATATCGCTTTATGTAGCGAATACGAATCAAAATTCCTCCTTCATGATATGCTTTCCTGCCAGACATGTGAGAAGCATTTCGTGATGTCCGGTCGTTTCATCCTATTGAAGAAGAAAAGCAAAACCGAGGTTTATTATTAACCACAAGCAATTTGCCATTCACTTTATTCTTTAAATTTTTTTTTCTACTGATTCCATCCTTTTCATTCTCGTTTACCCCACTTTTTAATCTGTCCAATTTTTGATATGAATTTTAATTAAGTATAATTTTTGGCGACATTGGTTGGGCGAAGAGAAGAAAAATTAATCATAATCGAGCTCTTCAATTACCTCCAAAGCATGTATCAGCGAATCTGCAGTATTTAATTGAAAAGCTGTGGCAATCTCTTTCAAATCGTCTTCACAGTGTAACGATATGATCCTGTTGAGCACATGATCTTTGGTTCCCCAACCTTTCATAGCTTTTTGTATCCGTCTGGCGTAGTAGTCTTGTTTATTTTTGGCAAAAAATACTTCAAAACAAAACGAAGGTGGAGATTTAAAAATTAGGTAATTTTGGATTAAAATTTAAACAGATATGATTAATTTTGACATACCCATGGATTTATAAGATCCTCTTTTATCTTTTTCCATGTGTTTATCCAGTACTTGCTCGATCTCTTTACCATCTGCTAGTTTTTTGAATTCTACAAATGTGGCGTTTAGCTGCTGGATTGGAGTTTCAAGCAAAACTCTGTCTAATTCGCAGCGATGATTTTTCCATTTTTTTCGTTCTAAAGAAATTTAATTATTTTTAAATAAAAGGTTGATTTTTTTTAGAAATAGCTAAGGTTTAATTTGCTGTAAGGTGGTCTATGTTTATTCCTTACCATCGAATATTTTTTGGGCTTCTTGTTTAGCTAAATCCCAATTAATCTTATCTGGAGGAATGTCTATACCTCGAGTTCTCTATGAACAGTGATTTTTGAAGTTAGATGTGTGCTTTTAATAAAAACGTAGATTCACAAATAGACGTAATTATATTTACATTTGCCATTTCCATTGCAATGTTTTGAAAATCTAGAGATCTGCCAAGTTCGGCTGCAATATCTTGTTGCACTGTTCTTCTAAAAGCTTATGGAGGACAAAAAAGAGATGAACATTATTTTGTATTTAGGTTTTGGAGAAAAAATAAATACTTTTTTTTTCAAAGTTATCTTTACTTTCGTTGTAATTGCTATAAAAATGGTCCCTTTGTTCGGGAGGTATCGACAACAATATTTCGACTATGGCTTCTTTATCGGTTGTTTTAAATCTGTCTGTGAGTTCCCAGTGCAAGTGATCTCTGTAAAGTCCAAGTACGTCGTTAAAAATGTCGTCAATTAAATCGTTTAGTGATAGTTCAGCGTCTATAGGGCGTTGACAGTAGTTTTCAATCTCCTATGTAGGAAAAGAGTGGTTATTTATTAAAGCCTATGATTATGTAAATGCCATGAAATTATTAAAAAATAATAATTTACTTCGTTGTACTTCTTCTTGAAAAAATCTTTCATTTCATGTCTTTGCTTCCTAGATCTGTGGCATAATATTCGGATCATTTTATCAACATCTGGAGGATGTCTGTCGCCGGCTTCTTTATGGGCCACGTTGTATAAAGTTTCCGTGTCTTTTTCGAGATTGAATTTGTTGTAAGGTTTGACCGTAGGAGTACCCTGGAAAATGACGGTTTCTGTATTCGAAGTCTAACAAGTTATACAAAAGTCCCTCAGTGAAAACCATCGAAAATCATTGGAAAACATTAAGAATTGCCGAAAATCAGTGAAAAAAATCTCTGTAAACAGCTTGTTGGAAAATTCGTTGAAAAATCAGTTAGAATTCAAAAAAAAAAAAAAAAATAGAATAAAACATCTGAAATGTACTGAAAAAAATCAATGGAATTTTTTGAAAATTCAATTAATTTCTTTAAAAAATCGGTGAAATTCTTTGAATTTGACATTGAATTTTCACTGATTCAAAATGAGAGAGCATATTTTTATTCAAAAATTGGTAATTTGTCTTCATTTTTCTCCTTTTTCATCAAATGTTAAAAATTACTGATTAAAATTCTTTAAAACATTGATTTATTATCATTCAAAAAAAAATTGACCTTGATTCATTTTTTAAAAGTAAAATAAAAAATAGATCATCATGATAAAAACTTGAAAAAAGTTTAGTAATTATTCATCATTTGAGTTTTTTTGTCCTTTTTTTGTTTTGATCGTGAGGGGTACCTGAAGTATCTAGCTAAGAAAATTTATAAAAAAATTTATGAAATGGTCGTGAAAATTAGAAAGGTCTATCGAGCACCTATTCACTATTATTTGTTTTTTTAAAATTACATTGAATCCTTACTTCGCTCAGACATGAAAGGCTAAGTATTGCAATTGCAAATTCAAAAAAAAATCTCAATGATCATGTTTTGCTTTTTCAGGTCAATTTATTGAATAATTGAAGCTTTTAATTCGCTCGAATCATCGGTCGTTCCTTGTCAAAAAAAAAACTTAAAAATTTTACTTTTGTTCAAATTTTTGACGCATGAAATTTAATTTCCTACGCTGAAGATGTAGAAAATGTTTTAAATTTGCTCAAAACGTTTACAAAATATAATTTTCAAAATAAATTTTGATCCTTGGTCGGGGAACAGCTTCATAGAGAGATTATTAATTTTTAAAAAGTATAAGAATTTACGATTTCCGATTTCTATGCGAGTACCAAATTAAGAATTTTTCAATTTTTCAATCACACCAATATCTTTTTTCATGTTCCTCTGTCGAACAAAAGTGATTATGAACAATTTCATTATTTTAAAGGGTTCACGTAATTTATCCTTTTATGGTTTTCGAATTTTATTAGGTTCCTTAATGTATGGTACCGAATGACAATGATAATAATTATCGAATTAGTAAAATCATAAGTTCATAACTCACCGATGTAACCGAAGTTTTCAATATCAAGTACGAAATCAAATACAATAAAAAAATGAAAATCGAAAGCCTCGAACAAAGTTCCGAATTGTAACTCCTTTTATCTTCCATTTTTACCAGTCTGATTTTGTTGTGGAATGAGAAAATTTCGAACAATTGCCACGATTTTAAATCGATTTTAGTAATTTCTATACGATCCGGTGTTGTGCAAATACCAAATTTCAACTACGCTTTAGTTTATCTTGTGCACTTGGCGAATAAATCATAAAATTTGTGTCAAAAGCACCTGTAGGTAGGTGTTGTTTTAATTGAAAAGTCAACTGTTTTAGGGTAGCAGATAGGTTGTGTCGAAAGTGGAGTCAGGGAGGGTGAAATTTTTATCTAGTCATTTATGACGTTCAGACACATTTTTCTGGTTCCTGTTCGCTTCAATTTTCGAAAAAATTTCGAAATGAGCGTTCATATTCCCGAACTTTTCATTGTGGTTGATATTTATCTGGTGCTGTTTTTTTTTTTTTTTTGACAAAACTTACCACAAAGCGAATGTTGAAATTCAAAAATGTGGTAATTTTGATTCAATAAATTTAAACTTCGTGCAATTTCTCCTGAACATTTCTTCGTTGCATCTGATAAAACTTTGCAATTTGGAAGATTTAAAAATGAATAAATTTTCAACTGGAAAAAAATAGTTTTGGGTAAACTGACTGAGTTTCGTAAGCAGAAATTAAAAGTAATGGTAAATGAGTAAAAATGAACTGGTCTGAAAATTTCAATTTTTTGAAATTCTCACTTTGCTTTACTCGAGCTGGAATCTTTTTCCTTCCTGCATTTTGAATTTTTGTGAATTTCTGTGCTTTGATTTTTTTTAAGTATGATATGAAATTTGACCAGAATGTTCATGTTTTATATTTAAAATTTGGTAATTTTATTTTCACTTTCTGCAATCAAAAGTTGAATTTTCAACATTGAAAAAAAATTTTCGAATCAAATTGAGTTGGGTATTTTTTTGGAAGAGGAAAGGAATGATCTTCTGAATATTTTTTTGGATGGCAGTAAAAAAAATGTATCTATACGAGTACTTATCAAGTAAGAAATTTCCTCATTTTGTAAAAAAGCTAAGAATAAAATGGGGGAAAACGAAAATTATTTCGAATTCGAATCCAAGTAGTTCAAAATTAATGTAACTCATTTTACCTTCCATTTTTATGAGCATCTTTTCATCGCGGGTTGGAAAATTTGAACCACTACCGAAAGCTAACGGCCACGAATTGAAATCGATGTCGGTAGTTTCTACAATCCGTGTTCCGCAAAAACCACATTTCAACGTTGATATTTTGATTTATCTTGTGTACCGAGTAAATCATAAGTTATGTGTCAAATTAAAAACAACATACCAAATGTTTCAGCTGTGTTCAGTTTTTTGAAAACTTGTATCAAATTCAGTGTCTGTAATTTCGTGTTTGATTGCGTTGGATTTTCATCACAATCTTTTGTTTTTTAATTATTTGGGAAATTATCTTGAAATTTTTTGATCGATGTAAATCATTTTACTCCCTTTCTCGTTCTCCTCAAAAATTTGAAAGTAATGAAACTTGGAACGCCTTGAGAAATTAAATATGGTTTCCATTCCTTTCAGTTGGTAATTTCCCATGTGTAAAGTTGTTTTTTTTTTCATTATAAATGTTTTTTTTTCTTCATGAGGTCAAAAATATTTTGTCTAATGTCAGAAAGTATCAATTTTTTCTTTCAAAATATTATTTTTTGATCACTAAACAAATTCCTGCGAAATATCTGCTCTGCCATTGATAAATGATTCCTATTATTCTTCTTTGTGATTTCATTTTTATTTGAGTAACCTCTCAGTTGCGGTTAAAATTTTCTTACGTTTTTCGTATGAAATGAGTTGAAAATCGATTTCATGTAAAAACTACGAAAATTTTTATCATAGAGTTCTATTTTATTCAAGAATTGAGATTTTTTTCAAAATTGCAAACTCATTTAATAAAATGAAAAAAATCATTTGTGACTTTTTTTTAAAAATTCGAATATACCTTTTTTGATTGTCAGACTTGAAATTTCTCTACGAAATTGAGTGAGTGCTATTGAATGCAAACAGTGAAAACATTTCTGAAAACTCGGTGAAAATTCACTTAGAGTGTCAATGTAGTATCTGCTATTGGCTGAAAAATTACATCAATGCAATTTTGTTCTTTGAAAAATCAGCGAAAATCCGCTGAGCAATTTTGACTTAAATAAAAAACCAAGAATATCAGATTTCAAAAAAAAAAAAAGGAAAAACGAATTTTTTAAATGTATAACCTTGATTGGCAGAGTGTAAATTTTGTATCGTAAAGAAGTGGCTAAAGATGGGGAAAGGCGAAAGCTTTGGAAATTTTTGATTAAGTATTTTTGCATAAATAATTCTTCCTAATTTCTGATCCCTAAATCGCATATAGATATAGAATCTCATTAAATATGAAAACCGTTGCAATTTTTATTCGAGTTAATTTTACACTGAAAATATGGTTGGTTTCTTGGGTTCGATAAGGGTTTTTATTCAAACCCTGAATTTGAATCAAAATCTTTCCTTTTCGATGTACTTTCCTGCTAGACACGTCAAGAGCATTTCGTGATGAATCGTTGTCTCGTCCTACGGAGAAAAAATAAAAACTAAAATTAATTGATGATCATGAACATCCATTCTTCTATGAACAACTTTTCCCTTTCCCTTTTCCTTCCAGTTTTAAAAATTTATCAATAATCATATTCTTCAATTACCTCCAAAGCATGTATCAGCGAATCTGCAGTGTTTAATTGAAACGCTGTTGCAATTTCTTTCAAATCTTCTTCACAATGTATCGATATGATTCTGTTGAGCACATGATCCTGAGTTCCCCAACCTTTCATAGCCTTTTGAATTCGTCTCGCGTAATAGTCGTGTTTATTTTTGGCAAAAAATACTTTGAAACAGAGGTGGAAATTCAAAAAATTGTACGAATTTCGAACTTTTATGATCTACCTAGACTTACCCATAGATTTATAAGATCCTCTTTTATCTTTTTCCATATGTTTATCCAATACTTGCTCGATTTCTTTGCCATCGGCTATTTTTTTAAATTCTACGAATGTGGCATTCAATTGCTGAATTGGTGTTTCAAGGAAAATTCTATCCAATTCGTTTCGATGATTTTTCCATTTTTTTCGCTCTAAATGAAAAGTGTTCATTGTCATATTCGAGTGCAATTGTGATGAAAATTTTTTCAATAAATCAATATTGATTGCGGTAAGGTATGTACTTGCTACTTGGAATTCAATTCTCACCGTCGAATAAACATTGAGCTTCTTTTTTAGCTAAATCCCAATTAATCTTATCCGGAGGAATGTCTAGACCTCGAATTCTCTATGAAAATTGATATTTCAAGTTAGATGTGTGCGTATTTATAGAAAAAAAAAACAAAAAACAAAAAAAAAACAAATAGACGTTATTATCTTTACGTTTGCCATTTCCATTGCAACGTGTTGAAAATCTTGTGTTCCGGCTAATTCAGCACCAATGTCTTCCTGCACCGTCCTTCTGAAAGCTTGTGGAGGGGGGAAAAATATGAACAATTGAATATTCATTTCATGGAGGGTAATTGAATAAAAATCTATTTCAAAGTTGTATCTTTACTTTCATTGTAATTGCTATAAAAATGATCCCTCTGTTCGGGAGGTATCGACAGCAAGATTTCGACAATGGCTTCTTTATCAGTTTTTTTAAATTTAGATGTGAGTTCCCAGTGCAAATGATCTCTGTAAAGTCCAAGTACGTCGTTAAAAATGTCGTCTATCAAATCACCGAAAGATATTTCACCATCAGCTGGGATTCTACAATATGGTTCAATCTCCTGTGTAGAAAAAAAAAACAGTCATTCAATGAGGCATTTTTTTTGTATTTGAAATGAAATCATTCAAACAATTTTATTCACTTTGTTGTATTTCTTCTTGAAGAAATTTTTCATTTCAATCCTCTGCTTTCTAGATCTATGACATAATATTCGGACCATTCGATTAGGATCTGGAGGATATTTGCCGCTGGCTTCTTTATAAGCTACTTTATATAAAGTTTCCGTATCTTTTTCGAGATTAAATTTGTCATAAGGTTGGACCGTAGGGGTACCCTGAAAATTTATAATTTTCGTATTCAAGTTGTCCAACAGGGGAAAAAAGCAAACAAATGTTACTCTCTCATTTGTGAATGAGAGAAAGTTATCCAAAATTATTGGAAGATGGTCAGAATTGCATGAAAGGTTGGTAAAATGTTTAAAATTTGCTAAAAATTGGTGAAATTTCGGAAAATTTCGTATTTATTTTTGATAAATCAAATAAATTCTTTGATTACTGTTTTTTTTTTTTTTTTTTTTTTAAGATTAAAGGAATTCTGAAATTTCCTGATTTTTTTTATGACTTACAATTCTAAATTTTTTTCAAAGATTTTTCGCTGATTCGAAATGAAAAAATATTATTTTGATCAGAAATTCATTAGTGATTTTCTTGATTTCACTCATTTTCATTAAAAACGAAAACTGGCTTGTAAAATGTTTTATTTTATCATTCATACAAATCTTCGATAATTTTCAGTTCTATTCAAGCATCAGATCATAAAAAAAGAATTATTCATTATTCAATTTTTTTAATACACTCATGAAAAATATTTTTAAAAATTACACTTTTTCAAATCTGGGGCTTGACATAAAGGGCTATTGCAATGAAAAATTAAAAAAGAAACTCGAAGATTATGTTTCGTATTTTTAGATTGATTTTTTGAAAAATTATAGAATATCTTTCAAATGTTTTGATTTTGAAACGAACAAAAATTATTCAAATTTTCACCTCATGAAATATAACTTCCTGAGTTAAAGGTCTAGAAAATTGAAAAAATCAGTTCGAAATGTTTGAAAAATTCACAAAAAATAATTTTTGAAAATGAATTTGATCCTTGATTAGGGAACTCTCTGAACTCGAATCAGTCGAAATCTGAAGATTGATTGATTGAAAAAGACGGAATCAGTGAAAAATTACCGATTCAATTAGGAAATTTCTATTTTTGAAACCGTAATTTTTACTTAACTGAAAATACTGAAATGAATCAGTAAAAATTTTAATTTACTAGCTGAATCAGAAATTTTTACTGATTCATTTCAGTAGTAGAGCAAAAATTATTGATGATTCAAAAATGAAAATTCACCGATTGAATCAGTAAATCTTTCACTGATTTCTAAGTGACATAATTCTGTCGATTTCTTTAATGGATTTTGATTGATTCAGATTAAGAGAAAACAGTTCCATCGAAAAGATTATCAATTCTTTAGAAAAATGTGACTCTACGATTTTTACTTCTTGAAGAACCCTAAATTTGAATTTTTTTTTCAAAATCCAGATTACTTTTTCATTTATTTTATTATTTGTTTGATGTTCTGTTATCTGCATTTTTATTACCTACTTGTTTCGCCTTCAAATAAAGTGATGTTAAAAATTTCATTCTTTCATAATCTTCATGTGGAAAGATTCTATCACTGCACACTAGATAATAATTATTGAATTAGTAATATCACAACTCACCGATGTAACCGAAGATTTCAATATCAAATAAGAAATGAAATACGATAAAAAAATGAAAATTGAAAGCCTCGAACGAACTTTTGAATTACAACTTATTATACCTTCCATTCTTAACTGTATCATTTTGTTAAATGGAAAAAATTCAATCGATTTCAAATCAATTTCGGTAGTTAATTTCTATGACCTGGTGTTGGGCGAAAACCAAATTTCAACGACGCTTTAATTTAAACTTAATGTGTATTTACCAAATAAATCATGAGCTATGTGTCGAATAAAGTACCTACAGGTGTTGTTTTAATTGAAGAGTCGACTATTTTCAGAGTAGCAGATTGGTTGTGTTGAGTGTGGAGTCAGGGAGTGTGCAATTTGCACCACGTCGTGTGTGACGTTCAGGCACAGCTTTCTGGTTCCTTTCCTCTTCAGCTTTTGAAAAAATTGAATGATTATTTCTGTTTTTAAACTTATTGGTTTTTGTTTGTACATATTTGTTTGGTTTCGGTATGTTTTTATTTGACGAAAAATAGTATTATGAAGCGAAGGTAAAAATTCGAGAATGTGGTACATAATTTATATTGGAATGCTGCTTCATACAGTTCCCACGTAGAACTTACCTATTTATTGATTTATGAAATTCTGTTGTATTTTTTGCTGCCAGGATTGAATGAAAATAAACTTGGTTGAAATTTGGATTTTTTGAAATTCTCGCCTTGTTTCTCTGGGTAAATATAATCAAATTCGGTCAAAATTTTTATATTTTATGTTTAAAATTTGCATTTTGTAAAATTTTCGTCCATCGTCCTCAATTTACTCTGGTTAAATGATTTTCTAAAATTCTGTTTCATAAAACTCGATAATTTTTATAGTTTCAACTATAATCGTTCAACCAGTTTGTTAATTTTTTTATTTTTATTTTTTTGATATTTTTCATTCAACTGTAACAGAAAAATTGAAATAAAATGCTTCAAACGGGCGAGAAGCTTGCAAAATTATACTCAATTTTTCAAACACACCAGAAGTATTCTAGATTCGAAAAAAGAAACCCAAAAAATCCTCCAAAGTAATAAAATTGAAAAAAAAATCAAAAGTTTTCAATTTATTTCAAAATTAATGTACATAACTTTGTTTACCTTCAATTTTCATGAGCATCTTCTCACTACGGATTGGAAAATTCGAACTACTGCGAAAGCTATAACTGCTAAAAATTTAAATCGATATCGATATCTGTATAATTTTTGCAATTCGGTGTTTTGCAAAAATCATATTCCATCGTAGATATTTTGATTTATCTTTTATCTCGAGTAAATCATAAGCTATGAGTGTCAAATAAAATACAAATTTTGGCTGGGCTGAGCTTTTGAAACCTTGTATCAATTTAAGTAGGAATCTGTGGCTTCGTGTTTGATTCATGTTGTGTGAAATTTTCATTGCCATCTTTTATTCAATTTTTGGAAAATTAACTTGAAATTACAGCTCCATCAAAGTAGGTCATTCTTTTGCCTTCCTCGCCTACGTCAAAAAGAGCTTGTAATAATAAGATGGTGAAATCCGCACTTTTTCCGTTGGGGCTGAAACTCACCCAAAATGTTAGTCTTGATGTAAAACATTCCCAAAAAAATTTTTGGCTCGATCCCCCCACCCCAACCCGAGTAAAATGGCCGTAAATGCCCAAAATTCAAAAATTCATAGCTTTGAAGGGGGTGGTTCAAAAATTTTGAAATTTTCACAAAAAATAGTTGATGGGTAGGTGTATACGTGAGAATTTTTTCTTTTTTTCCCCGCATATTGGGGGGAGGGGGTTGAAAATTTTAAAAATTCGTAGAAAAAAAATCGGGGGACCCCTCGCTGGAATTTTTTTTTAAATGTTGGTATTACCCTTAGGTATAACATATATTTTTTTCAGACCCCGTTAGGGGGTGCAACATGGTCAAAAAAATCAAAAACTATGAAAAAACGTGTTTTTTGACGTTTTTTTCGCCATTTTTACACCTTTCAAGGTCAATATTTCGAAGATCAATTAAAATTGGTTTAATAAGGGTCCACATATACAAAAATTACATTTTTGAATAATCGGGTCAAAAACAGATGATAATAGCATCGCGGCGCTTCTGATTTTTAATGAAACGTAAATCTAGTGCAATTAGACTAACAAAATTATAAAGTACTGAAAAAATTCTGATCAAAGTTTTTTTTTCTGGTTCAATTGATTCAGGACACCATCATACCGAACAACATGATTAGACTTCTTGCCCCCTCTCCCCTCCAAGAGTGTCGGAGGCCCTAGAGAAGGGGTTATAAATCCCCAAAAATTGGGCTTCGTCTTGTAACTCGGCGAAAACGAAATTTCTAAAAAAAAATATATAGTTCGTAGAATATTGAGTTTGTTATAAAATGGATTTTTTCACTTGTTCGTGCAAAACGCGTACTAAGCCTTAGAGACAAAAAATGAGCTAAAATTGATAGAACTTGAATAAGTATTTTTCACTGATTGGCAGTAAAATTACACTGGTTACCAGGAGAATCAATCGAATTTGATTTATTATCAAGGACCGGATATGTACATATGTTCTAAAAAACGCAAAATATATGCATATTTTATGCGCTAAAAAAGGGTGACATATGTAAAAATATGTGTTGAAAACTCGAAATATGTGAAAATATGTGAATACGATATGGGTCAAGGGTATCAAAAAACAGCTTTTTTTGATCCTCTCAAATTGCTGAAATATAATTAATTTTAGGCAATTTCAACTGATTTCACTAATTTCTCATTGATAAAAAGTGATTTTTTATTTAAAGTCCGAAGTATTTACTTTTTCAAAAAAAAAAAAGATGCGGTATGCATTTTCATTTCTCTGACAAAAAAAATTAAAAAATTAAATGTTGGGTGGTAAGTATAAAAAAAAGGGGGTAAAAAAAACAAAATGAGTAAAATAAGCCTAAAAACGTGGAAAATGGTTAAAATATGACCAATTAGGCGCCAAAAATGATGATTTATGTAAAAATATGAGTTCATACCAAAAAATATCCATTTTATAACAAACTCAATATTCTACGAACTATATATTTTTTTTTAGAAATTACGTTTTCGCCGAGTTACAAGACGAAGCCCAATTTTTGGGGATTTATAACCCCTTCTCTAGGGCCTCCGACACTCTTGGAGGGGAGAGGGGGCAAGAAGTCTAATCATGTTGTTCGGTATGATGGTGTCCTGAATCAATTGAACCAGAAAAAAAAACTTTGATCAGAATTTTTTCAGTACTTTATAATTTTGTTAGTCTAATTGCACTAGATTTACGTTTCATTAAAAATCAGAAGCGCCGCGATGCTATTATCATCTGTTTTTGACCCGATTATTCAAAAATGTAATTTTTGTATATGTGGACCCTTATTAAACCAATTTTAATTGATCTTCGAAATATTGACCTTGAAAGGTGTAAAAATGGCGAAAAAAACGTCAAAAAACACGTTTTTTCATAGTTTTTGATTTTTTTGACCATGTTGCACCCCCTCACGGGGTCTGAAAAAAATATATGTTATACCTAAGGGTAATACCAACTTTTTAAAAAAAATTCCAGCGAGGGGTCCCCCCCGATTTTTTTTTCTACGAATTTTTGAAGTTTTCAAACCCCCCAAAACCCCCCCAAATATGCGAAAAAAATTTGAAAAAATTCTCACGTATACACCTATCCATCAACTATTTTTTGTGAAAATTTCAAAATTTTTGAACCACCCCCTTCAAAGCTATGAATTTTTGAATTTTGGGCATTTACGGCCATTTTACTCGGGTTGGGGTGGGGGGATCGAGCCAAAAATTTTTTTGGGAATGTTTTACATCAAGACTAACATTTTGGGTGAGTTTCAGCCCCAACGGAAAAAGTGCGGATTTCACCATCTTATTATTACAAGCTCTTTGAAAATAGTGTAAGAATGATCGTAGAATTGAAATACGAACGTTGAAAACTTTAATCTATTTTCCCCTTCTTCCAATTAGTAATTGCCCATTAGGTATTCCCCCTCTTGCACGGTTTACAATATTTCGTCCAATATTTAGAAGTAATAATTTTTTCTTTTAAACATCATTATTTGATTATTGATATTTTACTAAAATTTCTATTGTGACCTCCTCTTGAAAATATCACGAAAAAACATAAAATTTCAATTTTTCTCTTTCTTGAAATGCATGTCCCTGAGTACATTTTTAGAATTTTATCCAAGTGTATAATGTTTTATAGATACTTTAGATTTTAAAAAATTCATAAGTTTTACTGTACTTGGAGAAAATATTTTTCGATTGTGAGTTAATGAGTTTCAGGGATTTTTGCTTAACTGGGTGGGGGGAGGGGGTGAATTTCACTTTTTTAAATCGATGGCTTGGAATTTTGATCTCTAACGTTTGTACGTCCGAAATTCCTTCTCACGTTCTATAAAAATAAATAACAATTATCGAGTACTTGTATATTTAATATTTTCTTCTAATTTCAATCCTCTTGGGGCATACAACCTAATTATGAAACCATTTCAGTTTTTTTTTTCGAATTATTTTTAAACTGAAAATATGATTTTATTTCTTGTATATGACGAGAATTTATATTTAAACGCTGAATACGAATCAAAATCTTTCTTTATCGATGTACTTTCCTGCCAGACACGTCAGGAGCATTTCGTGATGACCTGTAGTCTCGTCCTAAGGAGGGAGAACAGAAAAACAAAAATTTATAACATCCCGCTATCAACTCTCATTTCCAATTTACAGCTTTTCCTTCCTCTCACTTCCTTCCAGTTTTTGAGATTTGAAAATATTTGTAGTCAACAATAATTTATCAATAATGGTGTTTTCCTATTACCTCCAAAGCATGTATCAGCGAATCTGCGGTGTTTAATTGAAAAGCTGTGGCAATCTCTTTCAAATCTTCTTCACAGTGTATCGATATGATCCTGTTGAGAACATGATCTTGAGTTCCCCAACCTTTCATAGCTTTTTGTATTCGTCTAGCGTAGTAGTCGTGTTTGTCTTTGGCAAAAAATACTTTGAAACGAAGATAGAAATACAAAAACGTGACGATTTTTGTTTAAAATTCAAACTATTACGAGCTACCTAGACTTACCCATGGATTTATAAGATCCTCTTTTATCTTTTTCCATGTGTTTATCCAATACTTGCTCGATTTCTTTGCCATCGGCTATTTTTTTAAATTCTGTGAATGTGGCATTTAATTGCTGAATTGGAGTTTCAAGTAAAATTCTGTCCAATTCGCAGCGATGATTTTTCCATTTTTTTCGTTCTGAGAAAATCGGTAATTTTTAAATGAAAATTGGCCATTGTCATTATTTTAGTGAAATAGCGATGAAGATTTTTTCAAAAATTCAATTTAGCTGCGGGGTAGTTAAAGCTTAATTTTTACCATCGAATAAATGTTGAGCTTCTTTTTTAGCTGAATCCCAATCAATCTTATCTGGAGTAATGTCTGGACGTCGGACTCTCTGTAAAAAGAGATTTTTAAAGTTGAGTGTGTGCGGATTAATTGCTCAAAATTTTTTTAAAAATGAAATTGTGACAAATTAAAAGTAGACAGGAATTAAAATATGAAAATTTAGAAAATATTGAAAATTGGTCCATTAGAACACGTATGTAGAACGATTTTTTGGATGTTGTATTTTCTTGTAGCCTTGAAAAACGGAGGCGTGGTCAAATCTGGTGCTGTGACGTCACAAATTGGAATTTCCGTTTTGAATTGGCAACGTGACGCGCATTCACGCGTAAATTTTGCAGACATACGCGACGCGCCCTGAATTTGAAATAAAAATTCCAATTTGTGACGTCACAGCACCAGATTTACCCAAGAATCCATTTTTCAACGCTTCAAAAGATCGCAACTTTCAAATACTCATTACATGAGTTCTAATGGGCCGATTTTAATTTTTTTTTCACTCTTCATCTTTTAATGTCTAATTTCGATTTGTCATAATTTTTTTTTTTTTAAATTTCGCGCAACTTGTCCATTTTATTTACGTTTGCCATTTCCATTGCAACGTTTTGAAAATCTGCCGCTGTATCTAAATGACATTCGATGTCTTTCTGCACTGTGGTTTTGAAAGCTTTTAAAACAAAATATATAATGAACGATGTAATATTCATGATATGGAGAGTAAAAAAAAAATGTATTCGAAAGTTATCCTTACTCCTTACTTTCATTGTAATTGCTATAAAATTGGTCCCTCTGTTCGGGAGGTATCGACAGCAAGATTTCAACTATGGATTCTTTATCGGTTCTTTTGAATTTAGATGTGAGTTCCCAATGTAAATGATCTCTGTAAAGGCCAAGTACGTCGTTGAAAATATCGTCTAGCAAGTCACTAAACGATACTTCGCCATCTGTAGCGTATGTACAGTATTCTTCAATAGACATTTGTGGCACTAACTATAAAAAAATAACGGATATTTAAGAAAGAATTGGCATTTAAATAAAATTACTCGAACGATTTCATTTACCCCTATGACCCCGGGGTATTTCTCTTTGAATTTTTCTTTCATTTTAATTCTTTGCTCTCTAGATCTATGGCAGAGCATTCGAACCATTCTGTCATTATCCGGAGGATGTTTGTTATCGGGGCTTTTCCTGGCGATTGTATGTATAGTTTCCGTATCTTTTTCGAGATCAAATTTGTCGTAAGGTTTGACCGTAGGAGTGCCCTGGAAATTGTCAAAGTTCCCATATTGAATATTATCTAATTATAATTATTATTGGATTGGAATGATGAAATTATAACTCACCGATATTACTGAAGATTTCAATATCAAATAAGAAATCAAATACGATAAGAAAATGAAAATCGAAAGTCTTGATTGAAGTTTTGAATTAAAACTCTTTTTACCTTGCATTTTTATCAATATCGATTTTCTGCTGATAGAGAATTCGAACCACTGCCACGATTCGGGTAATTTCTGCTGTCTGGTGTTGTGCAAAAACCACATTTCATCGGGCACATTTTAATTTATCATCGAGTAAATTATGAGTCAAGTGTCAAATAAAATAGGTATCTATGTTGTTTTGCATAACAAACTCGAGTTAATCATTCTAGGGTAATGAATGGGTTGTGTTGCACTTTTGAAAATATATACCAGTTTGTCTGTTGCCTGATGCTTGATTCCTGTATTAACTGTATGATTTTTTTTTATCGAAATTTTTTCTCAATTTTTTAGAAAATCAATCAGATGAGAAATTGATCGAGTTGATGTCCATTTTCTTACCTGTTTGAAGATTATATTTCTTTGTTTGAAGAGTGAAATTGAATAAAATTTTTGAATAGATGCCAATAAAACGCCTTGAAAAATTTAATGAACTCTTATTCTCTTTTTTCATCACCTGAAACACATTGTTTACCTTTTTTAATGGTGAATCTGGGATTTCATAATTTTATTATGCATGGACATATGAAGGCCGAAATATCTCAAAAAAAAAAAATGAAAATATTAAAAATAACTATTTTTTGCTATTCAAATTACTCCTACAAAATCTTTGAACTTTGAGAAATTCTTGATAAAATCGAAACTTTTTTCAATTTTTCACTTCGCAATTCTATTTTTTTTTTTTTTTCATTTTTGAAGTCTCGTCAATGCATGATTCATTCCATTTCCCTGCTTGAATACTCAAAGAAATCTCGATATCCTAATTCAATACTTTCACTCTAAGTGTGTGAATCACAAGTTTTTTAATCCAGAAATTATCAAAAATCGCTGGAAAACAGTCAGAATTGCAGTGCAGTAATGAATCAGTTGAAATTGAAGGGAAAATTGTACTAAAAGCAACCAATGAAAAAATTCACTGAAAGCAAATAATGAAAAATTTTGCTGAAAAAATGGTGAAAAATTTAACTGAGATGAAATATGGGAAAAAATTCCATTGAAAGCAACCAATGAAAAATTCTCTGTATGTAAAAAGTGAAAAGATTTAAAGCAAATGGTGAAAAAAAAATGATGGAAAATCAGTGAAAATTCACTGAAAAGACTGTAAAATAAATGAGATTTCTTTAGATTTGAAATTAACTGGATAATCAGAGAAATTCTTTGAAAAATCAGCAAAAATTTTCTAAAAATCTAAGAATTTTGCTTAATGTTTCCTCAATATCCCGAAAAAAAACATCGAGTGGGACACGATGTCCAGAAAAAACTTAATTAAGACCAAATGTTTCAAAAACCTCAATTTGGACAATGATGGCTCAAAAAAACTCTAACTACTTAGGACATATTGTCCCAAAAAATGTCAATTCAGGACATGATGTCCTAAAAAACCGCGATGGCTAAAAAAATCTTCAAGTAGGACATATTGTCCCGAAAAACTTAAAAAAGGACATTTTGTCCCAGAAAAACCTCAATAAGGATTCTAATGTTTTAAAAAAAACCTCTATTGAGGACATCATGTCCCAAAAAACCTCAATTTATGTTTCATTGAGTGGAAGAGAGTGAAGCTGAATTTTTTTATTTAGCCTCAGCCGGAACTTGGTCAATTTTTTTCTGTATTTCGATTTGTCTTAGTACATGATGATTTTACAGCGCAAGAGCGAATTTTTATCTCACGTAGGGAGGGCAGAGGGCTCCAAAATACGTGATTTCCTAGATGAATATTGAAAAATTTTATTTCCGCGAGTTTTCAAACGGTTTTTCTCAAACTTGGCATTAAGGGAGATATACTAAAGGGGAGTACCTAGAAATTTTTTCAAATTTTTTCGACCACTGCAATGACCTTGAATTTGACTCTGAAAACTTAGAATTTCCCTAGAAAACTCAATTTTGAGATTTGCAGAATTTTTTTTTTTTCGTTATTTCTGAATGTATTTTAACCTCTCAGAATTTTTTCAGATTTTTTTCAAGTGGTGGAAAATGGTCAGATATTCGAAAAACCGGGTTAATCCATCATATTTTTCAACATGAAATTTTTTTCTGCCTGTCTCAAAATTGTGTTTTCTGGGGAACTTTGAAATTTTCAAAGTCAAATTCAAAGGTGGTCGAAAAAAAAACGAAAAAATTTCAATTTCTTTTTTTTTTCAACGCATTATTTTGATTCAGTTTCATGACAAAAATAGTGTATAATTCACAGAAATTGTTGTAAAAATTAGTATATTTTATAAAATCTTTTTAAAAAATGAAAAATAGTGTGGTTGAATCAAAAACGATGAAAAATGTTTGTAATTCTGTTATTGAAAATGCTGATGATGTTGAAGAATTTGTGTTGTAAAAATTTCTATGAAATTGTTACGTCGTTATAATCAAATAAAATGACAAATGGTTTGAAACTTTGTAAAAATTGATCGAAAAATGTGAAAAAATGATTTTAACGATTTTCTTAATGTACAACTTTTTATTTTAGTCACCAGATAAGGTACGTATTTTCTTCTAGCCCCTTAAAAACTTGACCTATTTCTTTGAATGCGAACTTCACGATCATCTTTACCTACTCGTGTCAAGATGTTAACAAGCGAATAATCCCATGTATAACGACGAAAAAGATGTATAAATGTGTCGTGCAAAAGAGTTAACAAGATGATTGTAGCTGACGACGATGAAGAAGACCAGAGGGGTATCTAGACATTAAAAAAAAGGTTAACATTCTGTAATGGATGAAAAAAAAAAACGTCGCTGGTGTTCGACTTCCGGTTGATTCTGGATCGTAGAGCATTTTTACAGGTGCTGCGTCGAGGTGTCTGCGAAGCAGTAAATTTCTGTTAAATTAGAGGAAAGACTCTGGCATATCGTGAAATAGTCGATTAGTCGGTTCGGAACATTCGTTAATCTGTCGGATTGGTCGCGTGGTACGTTGCGTGGTGTGCAAAGTTGATCGAAAATGTATCTCGACGTGAATGTGGCTGACATAAAACGAGGTGATGATAAGATGAGGCATCAGGGGGTACGATAAAGGTATAAATTCTCGGGCGATATCGAGTCATCGGCAGTGAAACTGTATAAGAAAATCGACCATGCAAGGGAGAGAGTAAAAGAGCCAAAAACATTGAAGATGAGCGGAAAAAATACGTCGGAGCAGCTGCCTCCTTTTTTTTTTCTAAGCGTGTGCTGTGTATATAACAGATGCTATCGACGACGTCAGCAATCCTTCATCTTAGGCGAGTATCTCATTTTAAAATTCTTCTTCGGCGTGTATCGCCCTCTCCGCTGTCTCTGCCAAATTGTCCTTCGGGTGGCACACGCTCGTGGACCCAGCTGCCCTCGGGCTCGTGTCTCTCTTTTCTTAACACGACTGCGACAGCTGGTCTTGATTCTGAGACGGCGAAAGACACCCGGTCTTAGGTTTTTTTTTCACCTTTTTGGTTTCGGGTTCTTTTAAACGTGACAGGATGAAATAACGTGTTGCTCCTGGTTTTATGTGTACGCGGCTGTCTTCTCTCTTTCTTTGCTTGCTTACTTTTTTTCCTCGACGATATTTCTTCCGTTTGTACAATGCGTTTAATTGAATCATTGACGAGGTTCGAACACGTGCCTGGACGGAATCGGGTGTTAAGAAAGTAATGCGCGGATTTGAGCGGCGTGATTTATTGAGGGGTTCTGGGGGTGACGTGTGGTGGTTTGGATGAAATGTGTGGATGGTTGAATGAGAGCTTTTGAAACGATTTTTTGCATCAAAAGTTGATTAATTTGGGGGAAAGGTTCGTGAGGGATCAAATAGATAGAAGCAGTTTTTGGATTGATCTGGGAAGCATTATTAGTTCGAAAAAAATTGGAGTGTTTTGATAAATAGAAAATATTTTGGAAGATAAGAAAAAAAAATGGAAGAATTATTGAAGATTTTGAAACAAAGGGGGCTCTGAAAGCTCGAGTCCTTCTCTTTTGTTAAGAAAGGGGATTTTTTTATGAAAAAAAAAAATCAGAAAAAGGGTGCATTTTATTTGCTCTTCAAACTGTATTTTTCAAAAAAAAAATACCCTCTCTTTACTCAGGCAGTATATCAGTCTTTGATTAAATTCCGCCTTTGAGAATCAGTGAAATGATTTTCATTGAAAATTCATGATTTTTCATTTTCACCAACTTTCTAGTCATAAAATTACTGATTTCTCAATCAATTCCTTTTCGCAATAATTTTGTTTGGATGTAAGATCAGTAAAAAATCATTTTATTTTAAATTTGACCCTTCCCCTTATTTTTTCTCATCTTCTGAGCCTCAAAAGTATCTAAAATTGTGAGGGGGATGAAAAGATTCAAATGCATTGATATTCTAATTAAAATTGTTGAAATTTCGTCTTTTTACATGCAGATGAAAAATATTGCGTCACCAGGTATATTTAAACAAAATCCTTAATCCAAGGTTCTAACCTTCTCTACTACCCTACCCCCCCTCCCCCCCCCCAAAAAAAAAGAGAAGTTCGTCAGGTTTGGGTCTACTTTTTTGAACATATGTTTTTCATTACCTACAATTCCTTTGGAATGTTCTGAAATTTGACCAAACTGAACCAAATGAAGAAGAATTTTTCGGTGCTTCTCTTTTCGTGGTGATGAAATTGCATTCGAGCTTTGAATAATTGTAGAAAATATCACCAGAATTGAAAATTTTCAATTTTTTGCCACCATTCCTTTGATTAGGCGAATTTTGGATTTTGGATTGATTCAAAGAAGCGTTATTGAAGGAATTATTCTTTTTTAAGCCATTTGTCTTTTGAGATTCCGTTTTCTCCAGTGAGACGTTAATTAGAATGTAATTTGACCATGATCAGATCAAACAAAAAGGCGAGAAGAAGCTTCCTCTCCTTTTCCCCTCGTGATAGTGGAATGGAGGAAATTCTAAGAGTTTATATTTTTCAGATTTTAGCTCTCCCTTTCCTTAAGTTCAGTTTTGATTTTTCTATGAATTTTGAATTGATCCAGGAAATATTGTCGACGAAAAAATTTTATTGAAGTTAACCCTACATAGACCACCAGTGCCAAAAACGGCACTACAATGCATTTTTCAAAAAAAAAACCACCTCGTGCCAAAAACGGCACTAAATGTATTTCCTTAACATTGTAGTGCCGTTTTTGGCACCAGGTGGTTTTTTTTCTTAAAAAAGCATTGTAGTGCCGTTTTTGGCACCAGGTGGTTTTTTTTTGGTGGTCTACCTAGGGTTAATTTTTTGTCTTCCCAAGATTTTATTGGAGTCAAACTGACATGATATTGGTTTCAGTATCAGTTCTCAATATTTTTTAGTTTCAGTTCCAAGTACCAGTTTCAAAATTCCAGTTTTTTAAATTTTGAGGGATAAAAAAATCCAAAATTTTCTATTTGAATTGAATTTTGTTGTTTTTCTTTTTCTTTTCAAAGTACGCAATTTTTTCATTTTTCATATTTTCAAGTTCAACACAAAAGATTTTTGGGAAAACTCTGGGAAGTAATCTTTTTTAGAACTTTTGTGACTCCTGACTTCCGAAGTCCTGAATTTTTCGGCAAAGATTTGAAATTTGAATAATGATTGAGTATGAGAAGATATTTTTAATTTGATGAAATTTTCAAATTTACAGCACATTTTTTAAATTTAATTCGCTACGTAAATTTTTAAGGTTCGTTTGGGGACTTTTTTTTTTCAGTAAAAAATTTTCAATTGAATATTGTGGTTTAGTAAATTTTAACGCCTAAATTTTTTACTTTTCCTAGTAAAATTTTAAAAATTTTGATTTTTTTTGTTCTTTACTCCTTTTTTTTTTCAATTTTTGTACCTAAATTGCATTCTAAGTTTTAGATAATTGCAGAAAATGCTGTCAGAGTGAGAAAATTTCAATATTCAGTCACCTTTTCCTCGATAAAGCCAGTTTCAGGTCCTTCTATGAGTTTGGCATGATAAAAAGAAATCAGAGAACATACATCATTTTATAGTTTGATTTTTTCTCTTTGTTCGAAATCGATTTTTTAGGGCCTTTCAACGCAATTATTTCCAAATGTTTGTTTCTAAAGATCGATTTGAGCCAGGTTAAAAGAAGGAGAGGTGAGGGGAAATGTTGTTAGCTTGAAAGAAGGAGGAAAACGATGCAAGAGCCTCGAAAATATCTCAGAGACATTTGTACTCTATTTTCTTGCCTTAAGAGCCTCTTTCAAACTTCAAATAGATCTTATTTGTTATTATTAATTTACAATCATATTTTCAATTATTATTATTGTAAACTGTAAAATTATTTTCATCATCCTAGATCCTAGAAGTGATGTAATTGAACGTTAAATTTACAATCTTCCCTCCATTTTTGTTGCAGATCTTTACGAACCATAAGGTGCAATCGAATCCAGATCCAGATCAAGATCAGGTAATATAAAACTACATATTTAACACAAATCGAAAACACACATATAAATAATACGCTTAAACACCAGGCCGAAAACGTGTGCTACCATTTTTAAACATCTGTTCGCCTCGCCACATCGAGCACCTCTATATTTCTCTCCTTATACACACACACAGACGTACGAAAAGCACCGTGCACTAACGTTACGCCTAGCAAAAGGTCCCCTTATTGCATATCTGCGGAAACATCCTCGCACCCAGTTTAATATCCGCGAATTCTTCAATTTCATCGTGGTTTAATTACCTAGTTACATCTCGAGATACGCTTTGATCCGGACCGAAAGCCATCCGCGTGTTTGCCAAAATTACCCCCATGCA
Organism: Pseudococcus jackbeardsleyi; assembly: GCA_038380155.1. NCBI lineage: Eukaryota > Metazoa > Arthropoda > Insecta > Hemiptera > Pseudococcidae > Pseudococcus > Pseudococcus jackbeardsleyi. The sequence goes on from CM076241.1 coordinate 9,662,766, forward strand.
CGTGTGAAGATCTAACACCTAGTAATTAAAAAGGATTGTGCTCCTGCAAATTTTACTCGCTGCAATTGGAATTTTTAAATGTGTTTTATATGTTGCATACGCGATGAGCCGTAAATTTTTTTACTTCGGTGTAGCATCAAGTTAGAAGTAGGTGGCGAAAAGACGAGAGGGGTGAATTTTTCATCTTTTTTTTTGTTGAAACTATGAATTATTCAGACTGTTTTTTAAAAATAGATAATATTTTTGGTTAAGAAAAAATGACGAGAAGGAAGAGAGGTGATTGAAAAATTGAACATTTTAATTGAAATAAAATTGAAGTACCCGCTTGTGTGAAATTTGAGATGTCGCCACTGTATCAGTAGTGGACTTAGTTTACTTATTAGTGGGCGGAGGGGGGGGGAATGGTGAAAAAATGAAATGATGAAAACTTCCATTTTTTAAATGAAGGGTGAATTTGTACAATTTTTTTTTCAATTTCAACTTACGAAAATTTTTTTCTATAATTTGAAAAGTAGTCTGGGATTTCTGAGGAGGAGGAATGTACAAAGGATGCATTTGCACCGCAGTTACAGATATGACAATTGGATAATATTTTTTAAATTTATTTTTATGATTTGTAACAGAATATTAAAATATCAAAACGTTAATACCTGAGACAGGTACCTACTGAAATTTATTTTTGTTAAAATGTTGGGTTTCCGAGGTGTTTCTTCTTCTTCTTCTTTTTCTTTTCTTTTGATTTTCACAATAGCCAAGGAATTTCAATTAACGAAAAATGGTAACGATTAAATTCAACATAAGTAATTTGTAACTTTTCAACATTTTGTCAGTCCTTTTTAATTTTTTTTTTAGCCTTTTTAAAAATGAAAGAAAGTGCTTCAATATCTGATATTTCAACAAAATACCTTCAACTTGAAACATTTAAAAAGATCCCCTCAAATTTTGGTAAATTTTTGAAGTGTCAAGATTATATTATTGTCTTTTAAAAATCGGATTGAATCAAAATTTAAAAATTCTGGAATTTGGGGTATATCTTTGATCTCTCGAATGATTTCTACTAAGTTTTCGGATTTTCTAGAACTAACGTTTGATAATTCAATACAAACAGTCCTTTAAAAAATTTAGCACCTATAATAGCAGATTGAGAATCGTTCTTCTGCTGATCAAATAGATTGGTAATCTGTGGTTGTATGTGCTAAAGTTTTGTACTCCAAAATTTTCTGAAGGCTCTCAAATTTCTCAAAACCCCTTCCAATCGATTTGGGAAGTCCAAAATGGGTTCCATGTTTACTGAATTTCATTTTTTTTCTTCATTCGATCACTTAAAAACGATGGATTATGAAGAAAATTTTTGAATGGTATCAGAATTTGACCATTTCTGTGACCAGTAAACAAAAATCTAAAAATGTGTAAAAATACTAATTTTTGAATAAAAATCGAAATCCTAAAATTGATGAATCGGGGCCTTACAGTCAGTATAGGTAGTCAGTATAAGTCAGTATTTTTGACTAATTTGCTCAAGAGGTCAGTATTTTTTTTCGAAAATTCAAAAAAAAAATCCCAGTTTTCCTTGAAAAATAATGGTTTGAAGATTTTTCTTCTTTTTTAATACTTAAAATATTAGTGATCAAAAATAATGAAGAAATTTTTGCTTTTGAATGTTTTTTTTTTTTAATTACTCAGTTTTATTTTCAAAATGATGGTAGGTATGAAACTTCTTATTGGAATTTTCAAAAATGTTTCGATTTTTTTAGAAGAAGATTAGGAAATGAGTCATTAAATATCGTTTTTTTAGAAGTCAATACAAACCGCGAAAAAAACACAATTATTTTATTTTACCTAGAAATTTCAGATTTTGAATGTCATTTTTCAAAATTTTTCGCTCTCGCTGTGTTCAGGCTCAGTCAGACCCCCAAAAGGTAGGTATACAGAGAAGTATACTTGTATCAGCCTCGCATTTTTTTCAATATTATCAAGGAGGAAGATTTTTTTACTATACAAAAATGTGAAAAAATGTATTTTTTGACCTTTTTGAGCAGTATTTTTTGAAAAATTTTCGCCCCAGCTTCGCTCAGGCAGCAAGTATTTTATTCGCCTTATTTTAAAAATGAATGATTTTTCACAAATTTTTCAATTAAATATCACTGATTTTCAATGAATTTCTAATTTGTCAAAGAAATCAATAATTTTGTTGACTGAATAGTGATAAGTCACTGATTTGAAAAAACATGAAAAATTGACAGAAAATTCACCAATATTAAAGCCAAAATATCATATTTTTGAATTCTTACCAAAAAATTTTCCCCTTGCTTGGTATATCGATTTTTTCGGGGGGGGGGGGATTACTCGGAAAATTCATGCCAAAAGTCTTTCTAAATGGTCAGTAAGTATAAGTCAGTATTTCTGCTCAACAGCTTTTGTTAGACAGCTTGAAAGTGAATTTTGGTGATAGGAATGTTTCATATTTCTTACTTCATTCTAAAAACTGAAATTTTTCGAAAAACCGGTGACTTTTTAAAGTTTTGGTATTCTTTTCTTGCAAAAATGTTCACCCTTGATGTGCTCGAACTCTTCTGGAAATTTTCCTAATTTTTTCAAAGTAATAAAATATAGTATAATATTTTTCCCAACCTCAATTTTTATAACCTGCAAGTACGAAGATTTTTTTATTTAGAAGGTGATTAACTGATGTTGAAAGTATTAAAGTAGGTAAAGAAAATATAGCGAATTTTATCAAAATTTCCAAAAAAAAGTAAGCGAAAAAACAAAAAACCCTAAAAATACGAAATATTTTTGAAGAAAAACAAAAAAAATTGTTAATTTTTGATAAAGGTATAAAATTCATGCTATTTTTATGATTTTGATTTAAAATACAGGTTTTCTTACATTTTGAAAAATTTTGTAATAATTTTGATCTCGTTGAGTTTTTCTAGAGGGGGGGGGGGGGGAATCAAAAAATCCACACAACTTGAAAATTGTAGCATAAAACATGAAATCTCTCTCCCTCCTTCCTCATATCTTTTTTGACATATTATTATGTACAAAGCGTGGAATTTTTTTTTTCCTTTCCGTTTACTTTTGACGACCTGATTACTAAACGAATCCGATTTCTAGGTGGTTAATTATCTCGAGTACGATGCAGGTTGAAATTTTAGCAACAACATTACGAATGAGTACTTCATAACAGTACATGACGTACTATGTACATATAGGTACGAAAAAGATGAGGACTCGACACAGCGACTTGGCAATTGCGAGAAACGCTGTTTAATTCATTTAAATTTAATAATTAACATGTCATACATTACTTAATTCAGCTAATTGCTACTTTGGCGGTGCTTGAAATTATATACATGGCAGTGCTTTTCATCGCTTAACGAATGAGCAACAACGTTGGCGTATAAATAAGTCATTTTTTCCCCTTCGCACATCACATAGGTCATGTACTTCCCTGTAGACCGATGAGCGGTAATGCAAAGGTTGAGGTTTTCTTGCACCATTGACATTGCTCCAGAAAATGCATTCGGTATAGCGATAATGACGCTGAACCGGGATACTGACCTTGTTCGTCTTTTATAAAGTTTCCTCACGTTGTATTTTCCTGCGGTCCAAGTCGAACCGTAAATCTCTAGATACTTTTGCGATTGTGTAATCTTTTTTTTTGCCTCGATTCGAGAGTAATCGAGATGTAGGAGGCGTAGGTTAGGAACGGTACAAAATACACGTGAATTACGTTCTCACACGTATTCGTAACACTGAAATTTTTTTGCTATACCTTGAATGGCGGCCTGCAGTCGAAAATTACGCGAGTATGATTTACGAGCATGGTGTAATTTTCACGAGCAATGTTCGCTTTCGTTGTACATTCGTATTCTTGGAAAACGATAGTGAACTGAGTTTTTTTTTTTTTTCATCTGCAAAAACATTCGCCGATTGGTTTCACGAGTAATTAGAGGAAGAGAGGGAAAAAAATGGGAAACCAGAAGTAACCAACGTTGGCGTTTAATTATTTTTTTTTCATTTTTTAAATTTTCGAACACGTGTTTGCTTTGTCGTTTTGGTTTCATTACCACCTGTATAAGTCTTTTTCTGCTCGTAAACGTGTAAGGTTTTTTCCCCTACATGAGCGTCGAATCGTCATCAGCTGCCTTTTGTGAATCGTGATGGATTTTCAATACGATGAGTTTGTTTTACCGATACGTTTTTCAGTGGCGTTTCCCTTCTCTAAATTGTTTTTCTGTACCTGAAAAGGATTGAATGAAGTTGGTGTGTGTTTAATTTAATGTTGGCCCACATGTCACGAGTCTTTTTTTTATCGATGTATCTGATCGTATAAGCTATAAACCGTCCAAATTATATACTTGTGTTTTTTGATAACCTCTGTTTAGTTGTTCGTTTGTTGAACATGTAATTTAAATTTTGTCGTATTTTTTCGAATCGTTTCAATGGAAATGGCATGCTATTTATTTGGAGTTATGAAATAAATGGGAAGAACTCGATGAAAAGCTCAGATTTCGGAGTCTATCAAAATTTCCCAATTTTTAGGTTTTTTTTTCAGTGGCAGAAAAAAATAAACTTTATTTTTGGGAAGTTGAAATTTTTTTTACATAAATACTTAATCTGATCAGTTATTTTCTGGTAAAAGAAATGTTCTCTCATTTCGAATCAGTGAAGTCATTGAAAAAAAAGCCAGAATTACAGCACAGAAAAAAAATCATCAAAATTCTTTGATTTGTAGTGGATTTACATTTACACTGATTTTAAAAGAATTTTCTGGATTGTTCGAAGAATTTTTATTGATTTTTCAAAATTTCACTGATTTTTCAGCAAATTTAAATGTTTTACTGACCTTTCAGTAAATTTTCACTGATTTTTCAACTATTCTTTCACTAATTTATTATTATTCTGCGATTCTTACTTGAAAATATCGTTTAACTGTTTGAAAAATGATAAAATTGGACGAAACATATTCTCAGGGTGTCGCAAAATTGGCCCAAAAGTCGCGAATTTTTCTCACATTACAATTTTTTTTTAATTTCAGCTTTTTGAACACATTTTTCTAAAAATTTTCGCCTTCGCTTCACTCGGGCTCCCGAAATTGACATTAATCATTTTTAAATTACTAACCTTCCTTCCATTCTAGACAATTGAATATTTTAAAACAAAAAATGGATTCTTCTGGAAGACTTGGTAGCAATCACAATTGGAATTTTTTAAAAATTTCCGAATTCTTTGTTTCCCGAATAGAGTAAAACGGTAAAAATTGCTTTTTTGCTTTTCAAACACTATTTTTTTTAAAAATTTCGCTCGGGCAGTATTTTAATCATTTTCTTTTAAAAATTACCTATTCTTTCAATAAATTCCCAATTTGTCATAAAAAATTGATGATTTTTGACTGAAAGATCAGTGAAAAATGACTAATTTTAAATTTGACCCCCTTCCCGTATTTTTTCTCAAATTTTCAACCCCCCCTCCCCCTTACATTATTTCTGGGTGCGCCTATGACTACTGCAAACTAAAAAAGTTCACTAATCTGAATCGATAGGTATTAATTTTTGAAAATGAAAATACACCACAATTTCGCCAACGAAAAAAAAACAGTCCACATCTCAGACCAAACGACCCCATAGACTTCGACATTCAATGCAGATAACTTTTCCCAATTTCTCAAACTTATCAAATCCCACGAGAGATCGTGTATTTGATATTTTTGCATTCGGGAAAAAGGTAATTTGAGAATTGTATTCGGGGGAAGGGATTCGTGAAAATTTTTTTCGTGAAATGTTCTATTCGGGGAAATGTCCGTTCGGGATTCAGGCTTCGGGAAAATGACCGTGAACCCAATTTTCCTTTTATGATTTTATACCTAATAAACTAGAAACTGCAAAACTGATTTTTTTCATATTTTTCCTCAAAGTTATTTAGTCAATTTTATTACATGAATTTTTCTATTTTAAATTAAAACTCTTTTTCGAAATTTCAAAATCAATTTTTTTTCACACTTTGGCTTCGCTGCGCTCGGCTCAATCGTATCTTTCTTTCAATAATTTTTAAGTTGAAGTGACCGATTTTTATGCAAATTTATTAATTTAAAACATTGTTTTATTGCACTTTGAATTTGAAATCTTCTAAAGTTCTCTCTCGATTTAAGCACGATGGCTACCTACTTTTTAAATTTTTTTTACGTAATCTCTAAAAATTGTGTTTTTCCCTCTTCATGACAGTACTTCACATTGTTTTTGTTGTAATCATCACCAAAAAAGTGATATGGCAAAGGAAGGATTAAATGTGCTTGAAATTTCTTTTAAAACGAGTGTACTTACGCAAGGGAGAGGGGAATCTTTTGGACAGATTTGGAGCAGGCACGGTGTAAAAAAGTCGCAAAAAAGCGGCCAAAAGTCGCGAATTTCGATTTTCCAAAATTGGTAGACACCCTGTATTCTGTCAAAATTGCGAAAAAAAATTATCAAACGTGATTAAAATAATGTTCCAGATTCTGCAAAATTCAACAATTTTTTCAATATTTACTTATCTGATTTTCTAAATAGATGCGAAATACATATTTGAAACTTTTTTCAATTTTGTCACCGAATTTTACAACGCTCCTAAATTATTTTTATCATGAATTTAATCATCTGTTGAATTAAGTCAGTATTTTTGCTCGACAAATTTTGTTAGACATCCTGCATTTCTTCAATTTTGAATGAAAAATCTATTCGATAGCTCTGAACCGGTTTCAAAATTTTCACCTCGTTAGAATCCTATAATCCTATGTCAAATTGACTTGAATTTTTTGAGCGAAGGTTTATTTTTGGAGCATGTCTTGCAAGTTGCAACATTTCCGAGACAAAAACATATTGGAGAGAGGAGAACTGAATATCTCAATAAGTATTTTAATTTGCCACTTGAATTTTTTTTTAGAATTTTTGGTTCAGAACTTGAATTTTGTTGGTCATATCTCAAAATTTAGTTGAGAAATTTTTTTCACATTCTAATTAAAGGAACGAAGTAAAAAGGATTAATATCGATTTTCATTGTTCAAGTAGACATAAATAAAAATGTTTAATCAGCTATTTTCCATTGCAATAAAATTCTGGCTCCAAAACATCTGTTAATCTTGTCTTTTGGGACAATATTCATCTGCCCGAAGTATTAGATTACGACATCGGATAATGCACGTGTACACTTCGAAAGCAAAACCTACATAATATCTAGAAGCAATTGCAACGTACATATCTACAATGACTTTTATACCACTGATAAAACAGAGGAACTGCGGTGATAGACGAGATCGTTTGAAAAATAAAAAAAAAAAGAAACAAAAACACCGTGCACATTGGTACGAAAAAATGCGGTTATGCGGTTACAGAAGTTATCACGTACCCCGTTCCCCTCCTTTCGCATGCACGTTTTCGTGATTTGTGGCGAAGTTAAAAATGCCAACTCTTTGGACTTTTTAATCAAATTCAGCGCCGATATTCGTAATAAAATACTTTCGACTCTCGAGCCCATAACGTATAATAAAGTTGAAAAAGTACCCATCTTTCTTGGTAATTGATACTTTTACAAGTTTTAGAGGTAAAGAAAGCGGTGCGAAGAAAACAGGCGACGTATGTCGGTAATTTTTTTTCCAATTTCTTCTCTTTTTTTATTCTCAGTATAGAATTACACACAATAGGCGTTCGTTTTGACGGTCTAAATGGTCCTTATATTAAAAATCCATCCGCATCGTGGAAATATGGCGCTACAAGCTGAAAAGAAAACAGGCCTTTAGCTCGCCTTCGCATAAGTATATCGAATTCGAATCCAAAATGGGGTCTTAATACTTGATCCCTTCTTCATAGGCACGAACTGCGGGTAAAATTATGCTAATGGAAGGACAACGCGTATATACGAAGTGAAAATTCGCCATCGTCGTAACCAAATTTAATTATATTAATGAACAAAGGTCAATAAGCGTGTGTTAGCAGCACTTGAATCACCTACGAATGTAATAATTCTACAGCGCCGAGTTTCGTGCCTAAAAGGACAATTTTTAAGCCTTTCAGAGTGCAATGTACTCGATACGTAGTCGAAATGGTGGTAACCTCCGCCCATCATCGATTTCCTTATCCTAAGTACGACTTTTAATTATCGCGTTCAATCGTATACGCATATAAAGGATACTTGTACTTTAAAACCAACTTACATAAAAGTACAGGGCTTATAATGCACATTATAAGTATGGGATTTGAGGCATTCTACCATATACGTCGTGTATTTATGAAAAAAAAACCAACGTAGATGCATCGACCTGATGGAAACAATTAACGAAGCGCTAATTAACGTTCGCCTCGCTAACTCCCGAGTATATATCTTTAATTAAGCTTATTTAATGCATATTACATTTAGTTGTTAAAAATCAGCCAAATGAGAGGAGCTCGATTTTTTTCACGTTCGTCGTGCACCTCTATTCCTTCGCTAATTGCCGAATAAGTACTATTAAACGTGGGTTTTTTACTTTTTTCCTCCGAAGGTGTACCTAGGTTTTATGCTTTTATACGTTTTAGAACGTGATAAATTTGATTTTTTTAGTTTTCCTGGCATTTTTTTTTGAGATACAGAAGAAAATAGCAAAAATAAGGGTGATTGATAATAAGTTTTTTTTTAGAAGTCAGCGAATCATGAAAAAATAATGTGATGAAACCCTTCCGAAAATTCGAGATTCGCATGCATGTGAAAATCTTTCAACGATGAGAAGAAACCAGAAACAGGGGTGAATTGAAAAAAATGTTTTGTTCGAGGAAATCAATTCTTTCTTGAATTTGCAAAAAAAAAATATGAAGAAAATTTGAATTTGAAATTAGAAATATCATTGAAAGAATAATTGTAAAAATATGAAAACTCGGAAAAAATTTTGGAATTGAAAAAAAATATGCGACCCTGCCGGAAAGAAAAGGGACTTTATGTAAAAAAATTGATGTCTCATTTTTCACTTTTTTAGTCCAAATGACACCAATTCTGGATCAAACACATGAAAATAAAGACATCGATTTTTTTTTAATACAAGGTCCCTTCTTCCCGACAGGGTCACAAATAAAAAAGAAATGACAAGTGCAAAAAATCTAATTAATGCCAGAATTATGAGTTTAAAAAATGTGATTCAAATCCTTATTTTTGGAGATTTTTTTGAAAAAAAAAAAAAAAAAAAAAAAAAGTAAAAATATGTCTCATGTCACGCTTATGGAGGAAAAGTGTTAAAGATGGTATGATACCTAATTTCAGAGATATCGAATCGATTGGAAGCAGTTTTGAGACGAGTCGAAGCCACCAGAAAATTTTTGAATTTCTTGCTTAAAGAAGCGAGAAAAATTTCCCACCTAAAAATGTGAATTTGAACTCAATTTCGAAAAATTATGCATTAATCGATCAGTTAGATCACAAATATTGGTACCTAAAGTGCTAATATTTGTATGGGCCGTGTTTATGAGGTTTTTTTTCAAGGCTGAAAAATTTCAAAATTTTCTGATTTTGGTTCCAAAACTTTCGGAACCGATTTCAATCGATTGGGCAGGTCGAAAATAAGTTATACTAATTTTCAGCTTTTTATCTAGGTATGTGAGCACTGAGCAGTGGGCGTAGTACTGAATTTTTTAGGGAAATTTTTTACCCTTACAAATTTTAGAAAATTACGTTTTAATCGATCAAATAAGTCACCAATATTGATAATCCGCGATTATAGGTCTCGAAGTTCATTTGGACCGTTTTTATGGGCTTTTTTACAGGATTGAAAAATCCGAAATTTTATAGTTTCAAAATATTTAATTATCTGGCATGGAAAGACATCATTTTGAAAAGTTTTGTAAATTTATCGAGTTCGAGTGGAACAAGAACGAAAACTTTTGAACAAAATATGGCATGGCACCCAAAAGCTAAAATTTCTTCATTAAAACTCGTGCTTTTTTGCTCTACTTTTTGATATCCACAAAAAAACGACGTTCCTTGATGATCTCGCTTTTCAAAAAAATCGAAAAACTTGAGAAAATTCCATTCAAGATCGTCATGACTCATGAAGTCCTCCGATAAATGAGGAGGGGAATTTTATTTTATTTGAAAATTCAGTTATCTGGATTAGAAGGAAAAAAGATTCATACCATCATTTTGAAAATAAATTGAGACAAGTTACTGAGCCTGAGTGAAGCTGGAGGGCAAACACTTTTGCTAATTTTTTCAACTTTCTTGAATATAAACTTGGGAAAATTTAAGACAAATTGGGAAACAGTTGGGAATCTTAACTTAACGCAGCTTTTCCCAATTTTCCCAATTTTTCGCAACTTTGGGATGGTCTGAAGAGGAGATATCACCCTCCCTTTCCCCCCACCGATGGTATGCCGCTATTTTTGAAATTAATTTACCAAATATGTATTAGAAAATCAGAAGCTGAAAATTGATTTAATATCAGTGAGTCAGGATGATAGGAAAAAACATATCCATGTTACCAACGCATTTTCTTTCAGAGGAAACTTGAATTCATTTTTTTCCATGGGGTGGGGAGGGGGGTTGTGGTCATTCCAAAATTTTTAAAACTATTTTTCAAGACCGCTGACTTTTAAAAACATTAATTTTTATATTTTTGAAATTAACATAATCAGAAAGTCATAGATCAATGTTTTAATTCAACTCTGTTTTAGAAATTCAACTTAATATCAAAAAGTCAGAATGACAGGAAAAATATCAGAGAGCTAAAACGTGTTTTTTATATGAGAAGTCAAGTTGTCAAGAAAAAACATATCCACGTTACCAACGTTTCCTTTCAAAGGAAACTTTACTTCGTTTTTTACTTTTTGCATAAAACACTCAGAATATTTGAAAAATCTGTTGAAATGATAACGTTTCTGTGAAGGGTTTTCAAGCTTATAGTTCAAAGAGATGGCCAAAATCGAATACACAGCGAAATTCTACCTGAAATCATCTTCAATAACACATTTCTGAGTAATTTTTTTCAGGGTGGTCGCTTTTCGCTTATTTGATGTTTCTTATAATTGAAAACTTCAAATAGTCAAAAAATCATGAAGAAGTGCATCAAAATTTTTCAAAAAAAAAATCATTTATAGATATTTTACGAGATATAACTTCATATCAAAGAGCAGAAAATTTCCTTCACTTCTGTTGAAATCAAATATTCTTGAAAATACATAATGCAATAAAATGGACAGAAATGTAAAAGAGAGGGGGGATCTAAAATTTTGTAAACATTTTTCCAGACGATATAGGTAATTAGGTATACGCCACTTGAGGTGTTTAGGAGCCCAAAAGCGCCGAGGGTCAAATTCACCTCTTATTCATCTGTACCCTTTCACCGATTTTATAAAAAAAAGCAACTCATTGTTAAAAAATTTACGAATTTTCCAGAAAACTTTACTGATTTTTCAAAAAATTTCACCAATTTGTCAAAAAATTTCACTGATTTTTACAAAACTTTCACTAATTTTTCAAAAAAAAATTCACGAAGTTTTACTAAAATTTCACCAATTTTTACAAGAATTTCACTAATTTTTCAAAAAAATTCACCAATTTTTACGAAAATTTCTCTCATTTGTCAAAAATATTCACTGATTTTTACGAAAATTTCACTAATTCTTGTGAAAATTAGTGAATTTTTTTGAAAAATTAATGAAATTTTCGTAAAAATTGGTGAATTTTTTTGAAAATTTTTTTTGATTTTTCAGAAACCTTCCAAGATTTCACTGAAATTTCAGTGAATTTTCACATATTTTCCAGCAGTTTTTTCCCTGAAACTGTTCTTTACTGATTTTTCAACGTGCTACAGTTTTGTTTTCCAGTTTTCTGTAATTTTCACTGATTTATGAATAAGAAGATAGCTCAAGCATCAAAACAGGTTACTTTTCAAGTAACTTGGTTACTTTTTTCAAGTTTGGTTACTAAAAGGTACTTTTTTCTTTCAGAGGTTACTTATTTTCAAAATTTTTCCTTTAAAAGAAAAAGAAAAAATATTGAGCTGTTGAATGCCTTTTTTTTCCAAAAATTTTCGCCCTCGCTTCGCTCGGGCTCAATACATTTACGCCATTTCATTTTCAAAATGATTGTACGAAATTTTTTCTTTTCCAACCTAAACAATTATTATTTTCAAGTGAGAAAAATTGTCCCTTCTCATATTTTTATCTAAAGAACGCGGTAATACTTTTGATTGGAATTTTCAAAAATGTTTCGATTTTTTTAGAAGGAGATCGGGAAATGAGTCAATAGATAATCGTTTTTTTAGAAGTCAATACAAACCACGAAGAAAGCACAATTTTGTTTGACCTGATAATAAAATTTCAGATTCTGAGTGCCCATTTTTCAAAAATTTTCGCTTTCGCTGTGCTCGGGCTCAGTCTGAGCTCAATCAGGCCGAGAGGGAGGTACATACAAAGGAGAATATTTTTGTACCGGGCTCTCATTTTTTTCAATTATGAAGGAGGCAGAATTTTTTTTACTATAAAAAATGTGAAAACGTGTATTTTTTGAAAAAATTTCGCCCTCGCTTCGCTCGGGCGGTTTTTAATTACCTTTCATTTAAGAATTGATGATTTTTCACAGATCTTTCAGTTAAATATCACTGATTTTCAATAAGAATTTTGACTGAAAGATCAGCGAAAAGTCACAAATTTGAAATAACATGAAAATTTGGCAGAAAATTCATTCATTTTTTTAAAAAATTTTACCAAAAATTTTCGCCTTGTGTGTAGGGGAGGATTTAGAAAAGAGGTCAGTATAAGCCAGTATTTTAGCTCACCATAATTATTCCAAACGTGCAAAAACTTTCAAATCTTCAAAAATTTCCAAAAATTCAATATCTTCTAAAATTGCCGAAATGTGCGGAAAAAATCAAAATTTTGGTTTTTGCACTCCTCCTCCTCCTCCTCCCCCCCCGATCCTACTGAAAATCCTAAAAATTAAAGATTCTGAGGTTACTTTTTGGTTACTATTTTCATGGAAAATGGTTACTAAAGTTACTTTTTTAAAGAAAAATTTCAGTTTGATGCCTGATGATAGCTTTTCACTCCAACATCGTGTAAAAAACACAATTCCTTTCACTCGAAGGACCATTCCAGTCAATCAAACGACTCTGCTTCCTTCTCGCGAACAATTACGATCTCGCACTCCGGGCACTCCATCATTGACACCTCAACTTACCGTACGCATTACGATTCTGCCCCGTCCCGGAGCCGCGACCGGACCGCGTAAATTATGCTTTGGATAAAACCAGCTGTGTAGCTTATCTCGAGCCGCCACCTCGCCGCGTCCGGCCTCTTGTCCGTCGTCGTCGTCGTTCCAACATTCAGAATAATATACGTATTATACGTACATAAATTCTTGGTTTATGACATGCTCTGGAATGCGGGCATACGGGAATGGAATGCGTTTAGCGAGTGTACGGAATCAAGGTGCAGTACTTGTTGCACGTTATCGTAAGACCATCGCCGATCGCCCGCACTCCTTTCCCTATCCTCAAAGGTGTACTACAGGATCATACACAGTATACAGTACACTCGTACTCGTATCATAGCTGTACTTACATTTGTACCGCAATAGGTAAAGAAAAAGAGTAAAGAGTACCTCTTTTACCTTTATGTACGTAGAAATGCACAAATAACGTTGGAATCGGCCGGCGGCGTCACCGTCAGGGATGAGAAACAACGTTATATAAATGGAATGCATACGCCATAAACCGTCCTCTTCTCTCTTTTTCGATGATGCACGTTGCCCGGATGGAAGGGCGCGGTACCAGGTATGCGGTTTTTGCACGTGTTATACCTGCCTAGAAGCTATTTATGGTATGTAGATGTACACCGCGTGCTCTATGTGCAAGCAAGTTCAAGTGCATCGAATACGTATGCATAAATATATTTACCGTAGTCTCCGGTTTCTTTCCACCTCGTCACATTTATTTATTCGTAACAGTCGCCGATACATTAATTAGAAAGGTGATATTTTAATTGGTCCGGGTTGCCACAGATATTGCGAGCAGATATAGGTGTTCGATATCGCACTTGCACTTGTCGTCAATAATTTGTAGCCAGCGTTGGGCTCTTCCAGTGCTCGCATCCTCGCCTCCACATTGTCAACAGGCTGCAGACGATGCGATAATACCATTTGATTTAGTAATCGAATATATGGTGTTGGAGGAACAGGTACATGGAATTACGATGTTGGAGATATCGAGAAAATTCCAACCTTATTAAATTGCACTTAGGCCTTCGAAGACTGGAGAGAACGTACAAAATTAATTTCTGAAGTGGGATGGAAAAAAAGATGAAAACTGAGATTTGCGCCCTTTTTAAAGCATTTCGTTCGCCTGCACGCCCCCCTCCCCGGTTTACGTAATAAAATAATGATAAATTTAACAGCGTTCGTGCACAGGGTGTCTAACAGGTCCTGTTGGTTTTGTTTTGGGCCGAGAGGTCCTGTTAGTCCTGTTTTGGGGCTTTTTCAGTGAAAAGTCCTGTTTTGTAACAATTTTGAGATCTCACCCGCCAAAATGAATAGCTAATTTTTGAATGATGTCTGAATAAACTTCAATTTTGAATGCTTTTTTTTTCAAAAATTTTCTTACACAATTTTATTTTTAAAATTATATTAATACCTATAAAACTTCTTTCTTTCCAGTTTAAACAATTGATATTTCAAAGTAAAAAAATATCCTTCTTATTTATTTAGGAACTCGTACTAACGATCTCGATTGCAATTTTCAAAAATGTTCTGGTTTTTTTTTTTTTGAAAGTCAAAAACTCAAAAAAAGCACGAATTTTACCTAATGAAAAAATTTCAGATTCTGAGCACCTCTTTTTTCATAAATTTTCACCCTCGTTTCGCTCGGGTCCAGTGAATTTACATATTTCTCTTATCGTAGGAGCAAAGTGCCACTTTTCCTCTCTCTCGCGAATTCGCGAGAGGGGGGTGTTTAAATTCATACTTTTCTTTCGCCACAAACTTCACACTCGTTGGAAATTCGCTTTTCTTCCTTGGTTGTGAAATGAACAAGTAGTACATATTTCCTTTTCAAAATTAGGTACCGTAAAAATTCTTTTCTTCCATTTCTACCAATTGAATACTTTGAAACGGGAAAAATTTGTTCTTTTAAAATGAGTTTTTGATTTTAATGTAATTCATACAATCATTGAAGAAAAATCATGGGTCACTTTCAAAAATTGTCTGTATTTATTTTTTTTATTCATTATTACCATTATTATTGTTATTATTTGGGGGGGGGGTCAAAATTTAGTATTAAACCGATTTTTAAAAAGTCCTGTTGAAGATCCTGCTAAGGTCCTGTTTTGGGGTTTTGAAGATTTGTTAGACACCCTGGTGCAGGAATTGAAAACTCAACCGATTTTCCTTCTTCATCCCTTTGAAATCTTAAATCAAACAATTTTAACTTTGTATCAAGTTAATCGTCATCTGAAGCTAAAATCTTGAACTAAAGCAAAATAATGATCGTTTTTTCTTCTCGGAAATGTAGGGCATGAACCATCACCCTGGACTAAACTGTCAAATCTACTCTGAAAAAAAATAAATAATAATTCAAAAAAATTATAACGTGTCCCAAATTAATTCACAAAAAAAAGTGAAATTTAGGGATTATTTTTTTGAATATATATTTTTTTTGGTGAAATTTTATTCATTTTTTTTGAAAATTTTTATTATTTTTTTGATGAAAAATATCATTTTTTAGAATTTTCACCTATTTCGTAAATTGGGACACTTTATTATTATTATTTTTTTTTTGAATAAATTTTATTATCCCGATGAAAAAATTTCAGATCTAATTATATCTCAAAAAGGTCCCAATCTAATTTTATCAAATTACATCAAATCATATCTCATTGTATCAATTCATATCTGAAAAAATTATGAATTTCAGATCCAGTTTGATATGATGTGATCGAATGGCATCTAATTTGATCAAATCATATCTAAGAAAAAATCAGATTAAATTAGATATAATTTGATTAGGACGTTTTTGAGATCAAATTTTATCTGTTTTGATACTCTCTTAATTTGAATCAGTCAAAAATGCCTGAATTGACTGATGAAATAGTGAAAATCAAGTCACTGATAATCAGTCAAATTCCACTGATTCCCCAGTTAATCAGCGTCATTTTACTGCCAATCAGTGAAAAATTACCGATTCAAATAGTGGATTTTATTGTTGAATCAGTGAAAATTAGTTGACTGATTGAAATCAGTAATTTCATTATTGAAACTGTGAAAAAAATTTTACTGATTGAATCAGTAATTAATTAACGATTGAATCAGTGAAATTTCATTTTTCTGATTTAGTAGTGAAATTTCACTGATTGAATCGTACTTTCTTTTTTACTAATTCCTACAGTGACTTGATTTTGTCGATTTTAATCAGTCATTTTTGACTGATTCAAATTAAGAGAGTAAAATTTGATCTAAATCAGATATGATTTGATACGATTAGATCTAAAATTTTTTCATCGGGATGTGAATAAAATTTAATTATTTTAGTAAAATTTACTCATTTCTTTAATAAAATTCATCATTTTTTGGGTAAAATGTATTGGTTTTTGTAACCTCCTTTTTTTCGTGTATTCAAATTGGTCAAATCGCCGTCTAATTTTTTGCAGCAAATTGAAGTTTGAACGTTTTCTTTTCATTTCGCTGAAAACCGAAATGTTTAATTTTTTTACCCTTCCATTGTAAAAAACAAAGGCGAAACTTTGTGGGAAGGAGGGTGGGACATTCCCCTCAAATGCCAGCCAAGCCAAGTTGCTCAGTCGGCAAATTTTGGAAAAGTTGGCAAAATTTTGTAAAAGTCTGCAAATTTTGGGAAAGTCGACATGGAAACATCGACATTATTTTATATAATACTTGATTTTGAAAATTTTGAAGCTCATTAAAATTTTTTTTGATCATCTAATTCCGAAATTCGGATTCGATCGCTGAGTTTTCGAGAAAATTTGCAGATTTACAATACAATTTGCCATTTTCTTAAAAAGTTGGCAAATTGCGATGAAAAAAACACAAATTTGTGCCATGTAATAGTAAAAAAAAATTGTGAAATAGCACGAAATTTTATAAAGGAAGACTTTGAAAAACACGAAATTTTCATTTCAAAGAAAGGGAATTCTTTCAGGCAATAAACTATTAAATATACGAAACGAAATATTTTCTTTCTGGAAATCATCAATTTTTTAAATCTAAATTTCACCTCCCCCTAAAAACTAGAACATCAACTCGAAAAATGAAAATATTTCAGCTTTGAATAACTTTTTCTTTAAAATTTTTTGCCTTATTCGCAAAACTCAAAGTAAAATTTTAAGCCAAAACAAGAATAAATTCAAAGCAGTGATCCGGAACGGAGCCGAAGGAAGGAGTGAGGAGGGCTCCCATGCGGACGATTTTTCTGAGCCGGAGGTGCTTCTGTAAAAAATCCTGGAGCTGGGGGCACCATATTAGACCCTCTCTGGCTCCCTGCTCTAGAGATCTCTCTTTTGAATTTTCAAATCGCGTTCAAAAAATACTTATTTCCCTGTCAATTTGGCCCCTCACCATAATGACAGAATCTGACGTAAAAAAAATGAGTACCTACCTCCTACCTCATAACGATTACTACTTTTTTTTTTCTCGAATTTCATGCAGATTTCAGAAGATATTTGCCTTTTTTGAAAATAATTTGAATGAGGGAGTGGTAGGATGTTTTTCGCTCCCTCCCCCTCCAAAAAATCCTACCAAAGTTACCTACCGATAGTTTTGCTTGTATGTACTTTTAATTTTAGGGTAATTTCCCAATCATATTGGAAATTTTTAAGTTCCTCTGAAGCCTTTCTAAGCTTTCCGGATGTGCTAAAGGCTCTTTTAAGAAAATCTTGGAGCCGAAGAAACCAAATTGTGCTCCCGATTTCTGATTTAAACTACATGTTAAAAATAGCTCCATTTCCAAAATTTCAATAACTGAAGCGCATTTCTCGAATTTTGGCGAATTTTTAAAATTTCAAAATCATCTTATCCTCTGTGAATCATGAAAATTTTGCCTTCAACTTTTTCAGCTGCAAAAGTAATTTTTCTAATTTTCAGTGAAACCGTCTTTTTTTGCTGTTTTTCAAATTGAAAATTAATTTTCTCCATTCGAAAAAAATTTTTTATGAACGATTTTTTCGGAGGAGGAGGAGGAGGAGGAAGGATGAAAATAAAAATTAGCGATTTTTCCTTCTTTTTTTTTCATCGGAATGAAAAAATGGGTAATTTCTTCTACAATTTTATTATTTAGCTATACCTAACTGAACCTAAGGCAGCGATTTTTTTCATTTGAGGAGTATGCCACGTCCAAGTGTAATCATAATAAATTTTGATGAGGAATTTTTATACATTTTGTTCTCAATAGGTACTGAAAAATCCTTTTTTTTTCGTATTTTAGGCATCTAAATTGAATAATTTTTTTTTTTCAATACATAGGTATAAATGAGATTTATTTCTTCACAATATTTGATCGTAAACAGTGCGATTTTTCACCCTCCTGATTTGTTTTTGGGAGTCGTAAAATAATAACGAAAGAACAACTGAAGCCGATTTTCGCCTTCTTTCATTGTTAAGCTGATATAATTTAACCAAGTTTACATAAAACCTTTTAAATTTTCAAGATACTGTTGACGAAAATAGGTATTAAAAGGTTCGCGAATCCGAGATAGTTATACGTATAATTTACACCTCATTCTTGCGGTAGCCCGCAGCCATATAATTGCAGAATTCTCCACATCTTTTAATACGAGACCGCAGAATTACTCGTTATGTAATGTTCAACTCAAGGTATCTACGCATCGTATTTATTTCAAAGCTGAATAGACGAAACCTTAAAAATTCTCAAAGTACACGATTTAAATTGCTTAAATTAAGCATATGCCAATCGAAATTTTCGAAAGCTTTACAGCTTTAAGGGTCAATGTGTTTTAAAATGTGTTTAGCTTTTGTGTGACCTCCTTAATGGGCTTACTCCGGAAATAAAGTAGGTATTTCGAATGATTTTAATCAAAGTCCAAAGATTTTATTTATTTGCTGGAATTTTTTCTTTTCAAAGATCTTTGATGAAAACAATTTGTATTTATTTTTTTCTCCACGATTTTTAACTCCTCCCCCACCCATTCTTCGATCTTCATTCGTATTTTTTTTTATTTTTGTTTTCCACCCAATTCCAATACGCAAAACATCCTCTACACGGGTCATTTATAAGTAAATACATTGAAAACGCTTCTAATCGGATCACCTTACGACTTACGTAGTTACGTGTTCGAAATTAATACAGCTATCGTTTCGAATTTCTCTGCACGATTATAGGTATATGTGTACGAGACCTATTCTAGCTACTTACGAATTGACTCAAAGTGTGGTAAGGAGGAGAGGGAGCTTCGCGATCACGAACAAACTGCGCGTTTATGTAATTCGACGACCAACCAAAGTGTAAAAAAAAAAAGTCAACAACATAGATTCTTCTTTAATACAAATACCATTTCAGTTGTCATCGAAACACCAAGTTGGAAACGAGGAAAAAAACAAGGGGAATACTCAATCGTTCTAATTGTCTGGCTTAATTTTTTTTTACGTATTATGGATTCTTTCCATTAACTGATTAATTTGCATTTTTCCTATTAGATTATATAGCGTCATTGTGTGCTCAAGATCAACATTGACGAATCGCCATTTTAAATAGAGTTTGTTTTTTCGCGAATCTTTGCGATTTCATGATATTTCCTTCTCTCAGTGTGGCCAATTTTTTTGAGTTTTTTCGTTGGAAGAATCTACCTGTATAGAGCTAAATAAGAAAATCAAATAGAGGGTGTAATTGCACGTAAAGATGACTAGAAGGTAAAACTTCCATGTCGGAGAATTTTCTGAAAAAAATTTGCAAGGAAGTGTGAAACAGTTGGAAGGGTATTTTTAGATGTTAATTTGATGTAAAAGGAGAAGAGAAAGAGAAGTTGTTTGAGATGAATAATACGATTTTCAAGAGTTCGAAGAATATTATACAGGGTCAAAAATCCAATTTTATTTCATTTTATTCAATTTTTGAGATTTGGAAAATTTTTTTTGGTGATCTGTGATTTCAAAATTAAGTCACCTGAAAAAAATGTGAACAAAGAATTGAAAAGGTTCGATTTTTATTTTGTTGGATTGAAAATGTTTGCAGACAGTGGCGTACCGAAGAAATTTTCCAGGGGGAGGGGGGACGAGAGAACTGATGAAAATTCCAACTCAAATTCATGAAATTGGTATTTTATCATTTTTTATTCTTTTTTTTTTTTAAAGAAATGGCATAAATTAAGTACAACTTATCCAATTTTACCAGTTAAGAATAAAATTATATAAGGTATTTTATTTTATGTTTAGAATTGACCATTTTCACAACGTACATTTTTTACTCATTTGTTGAGAAAAAAACTTTTAAAATAACTATTTTATTCATTCCTTTACCAATTAAAAAATAAGTTATAGAAGTTCAATTTTCCCAAAGGTCAAGTATTATTACTCGTTAGATTGAGAAAATTACTCATTTTTCCAACTTACAGGTAAAAATTTTTTGATCGATTTTCAATTGAGAAAATGAAATTTTCAGTTGGGTAAATGACCAATTTTCAGTTGGAAAAATGATCAAATTTCAGTTTGGAATAATGACTAATTTTCCCAACTAACAAGTGAAAATTTTGTTGATTTCCAACTTTTGAAATTACTATTTTATTTACTTATTTTTCATTTAAAAAATTAATTCAAACTGTTCAATTTTCTCAACGGATGTGTTGAAGTGATCAATTTTCTTAACTCACAAGTAAAAATTTTTCTCCGGAAGAAGTCCCTCCCCCTATCCACGGTTCGTCAATGTTTACACATTCGTGATTGATTTCCTTTTTTACAGCCAGAGATGTCTCTCTCGAATCCAAAAATAATTTTTGTTGTTTTAAATGACATGCGGAAACGACAATTTTGAAGGATTAGATTTTTTTTTAGGAAACGACCACTGAGGACTTCTGTGAGGCTTTTTTCTTCACCTTAAATTTCGAATTTTGCGCTCAATGCCGCCGAAAAAATTGTAAAAAAATGCAAATACAAGGATATCATCGAATTTGTCTATTCGTGATTAATTTTCGATCTATTCCTATTTCAGTTTTTACAGCCAGAGGAAGATTTCCCCTTCGGGCTCAAAATTAATTTTTGTCGTTTTTTCGGGAAACGACAGGGATTGACTGGAGAAATTTTTGTTTTTGGAGATTACAGGTTTTAGGATTGGGGAATGATCGTCTAGTGTCGTTTTTTCAAGAAACGACAGGAAACGATAACTTTAATGGATCTCAAAAAAATTTTTTGTCGTTTTTTAAGGAAACAATCACTGAAGATCTCCGAGGGTTTCCTCTCAACCTTAAATTACGAATTTTGTGCTCAATTCTGCAGAAAAAAATCGTAAAACTGCAGTAATAAAGACATTTGAATTCGTTTTATCGGAAACGAATCCAACCATAAATTCATGATTAATTTATTTAAAAATAGTATAAGTAAATAACTTGGTTCGAAAGTTCATATTTAAAAATTTCAAAAAGAGGAATTAAGTATTTTTCCCTTTTTGAACACATTTCATCAGTTTGATTTGATAACGTACCTTTTTTTTTTTTTTTTTTTTTTTTTTTTATTTTGAAATATCCTGCTTACAAATACTCACTGCACCCACTTTTGCCTGATGGCTTACCAGTGGAGTACAGTGAGGGAGGCTAACAATGTAATGGATGTAATGGTAGATAAATATATAAATAATGGTAGATAAGACTGATATGCTGAAATGCTGAAGGCGGGACTCACTACTCGTGCGTTTGACGTCTTACCTTTCGGATACTTGTCGCCGCCTTAGCTTACAATGATATGTTAAGTACTAGTACAATTATATCGATCAATGAGTATTGCAAGTTTTTCTTCTTCCCATAGCTGCTTCATAGTCTCACGAGCAAAACTTACATGTGTTGCCTTAGTTACATCAAGTGGGAGAGCTGGTCGGTTTCCATTGAATCTGGGGCACTGAGTCATGATGTGTTCAGCATCTTCTGTTGGGTGGCCGCAACGACAGGAGGGGCTGCTACGTCTC
This sequence comes from Pseudococcus jackbeardsleyi, assembly GCA_038380155.1. Taxonomy (NCBI): domain Eukaryota; kingdom Metazoa; phylum Arthropoda; class Insecta; order Hemiptera; family Pseudococcidae; genus Pseudococcus; species Pseudococcus jackbeardsleyi. The sequence goes on from CM076241.1 coordinate 9,684,895, forward strand.
CCCCTAGGGGAAAGGAAAGCCCCAAAGCAACCCTTACCACTGAGTGCTTGGCTGAAAAAGAAATCGAGATCGTCGTCCAGTGTCATTTGTTGGCGGTGGTACACTGTTGGAATTAACTTTCGGGTCCAACAGCCATGGGTGGAATTAACCCACTCAGAATCCCAGAGTTGGAGGGCTCGTTCCCGGAGATCTTGATGTAGCCTCATCTTCTCATTTGCTGGTACCTCCGGCATCAGATGTTGAATACTCCAATCCAGGCCCCTGATCTCTAGTTTCAGTCTGAGAGGCATTATACCTGCAATGATGAGAGCTGCGTCTCTGCTGGTGCCGCGATATAGGCGAGCTGTGTTAATGGCCATTTGCCTGTCTAGGGCTTTCAGTTCATCGTCTATTACTTTTAGATCTAGTTTGTGCACAAAGACACTGGCACAATACCCAATTACCGCTGTTATTGTCGCATTGTACATAATCTTCCTGGCCCATGGTGAATAGCCAAATGTATTATGACATATTGCAGTTAGGATGGGTTGGTAACGCTTTGCCTTCTTTATAACGTAGTATAGGTGAGGCTTCCACGACAGCTTATCATCAAGAACAACTCCAAGGTACATCAGCTGGCGGCTTCTGGGAACCTCAACATTCCCAATGTGGAGTGTAGTACATGGCTTCTCCTGCCTTATTCGAGGTCTCCGTCGGTCGAATGCAATCCATTGGGTTTTCCTGGCATTTAAGGCCAATCCATTAGTTGTGAGAAATTGTTGGATAACAGTTGTAGCGACGTGAGTGTCAAGCTCAAAGTCTTCTGCATTGTTACTGCCTACTAGCACGAGTGTGTCATCAACAAAGCACTGGACGTGAGTTAGAATGTTCTTATCTTCCAGGATGCGCAAGACATCGTCAAAGACAATGAGCCACAGGAGAGGGCCAAGGACTGACCCCTGTGGGCAACCACGCGTTATGGCAAACTGTAGCTGTGAGAGAAAAATTACTCTATCTGAAAAATATGAGAGCAGGATGAGAATTAGATACCAAGGGATACCCAACCGCATAAGGCGTTGCACAATAAGTAGCCACCGTGCGTGGTCGAATGCACCGCGGATGTCGAGAGATATCACAGCTGTAATTATTTTCTGTTGCCGAATGCTCTTGATTTTCTGGATAGCACAATGGAGAGCCTCTTCACAGCTTCTTCCTTTCCTGCTACCAAATTGCTTGGAGTGGATGCATTTGTGTTCTTCGACAAAGGCCTCAATCCGACTCTTGATGATTCGTTCGTATACCTTCCCGATGATGGACAGCAAGGTAATGGGTCTGTACCCATCTGCTTTAGAGATATCTTTTCCTGGTTTTGGGATAAGGACCACTCTACCAACCTTCCACATCTTTGGAAAGTATTGTTGGCTATAACAAGTGTTAAATAAAGCCGTCAAGATGCGAGGTTTTGCTTTATGGAGGACCTTTACCACTTTGGTTGAAATTCCATCAGGCCCAGGAGCTTTCTTGTTGTTACATTTCCTTAGGATATCACCAATTTCCTGAGGGAGTATGCAATCTTGAGGACCTTCAGCCCCCCCAATGTCGAGGTCATAGAGCTCTTGAGGGTTAGGATCGGCTGGAAACTTCTCATGAACGAGGAACTGGATCGCTTCATCTGGCGAGGTAAAACTTGACCCATCATCTTTGGTGATGTGTGGCAGGTCTGATGTGCGGGGAAGTTGACCGGACAGCTTTTTCTTCATCACGTGGTAAGGATTACCCCACAACTTAGCACTGTTGCAGAACTCTCTCCACGCATGCCGTTTGCTAAATTTGATAGCTTCTCTATAAAACTTTCTGAGGACTGTGCGGACTTGTCGTGTAAAGCCTTCCAGAGGTGTGCCACGGGCTCTTGAGACGCGGTAGTTGGCCTTGTTAGTCAACCTTTTCAGAGTATCCAAATATGGGGTCCACCAGTGGATGGCTCCTGGAGCTGTTGATGTTGTGGTAGCCTCTGCCACAGCTTTCTTGAGGTTGTCAGTTAAATTGTGGACATATTCTTCTATCTCCTCGTGGGAGGTAGCACCATCAATTGGCTGAATTTGTAGTCTTGAGATGGCCTGTTTCAGCATTCCTTCGTTGAGCTTATAGGTGACTTTAGCCAGATTTGGAGCAGATTCATTGACTGAAAAGTAGATGGTACGATGATCAGACAAGTGGTCTCCACCACGGATTCTCCAATTGAGCACTGAGACTGAAGGGGTAGCAATTGTATAATCCAGAATTGAGTATAGTTGTCGGTTGAGGTGCTTCCGAGTCCATGTGTAATCTGTAGAGTTGTATAGGATTAATCCATTTTCAATCACGAAGTCTTCAAAAATGTAGCCCCTTTGGTTAGTTATTTGTCCTGGAATGATTGATGTGTTGCAGTTGAAGTCCCCTGCATACACAACTCTAGAAGTTGTATCAAAGTTATCCTGGAGACACTGCAAGAGGTTTGCCAAGTCACCTTGGGGTGGTGAGTAAACTCCAACCAGCACAGTGTCGTTTATCTTGACAGCCAGTGCATCTGGGTGTTGCAGAGGATGTCTTGATGCTGCAGTACCATGACGCACTAATATAGCAGTGCGGTCATTCAGGAAGACATTCCATCCTGGGGCTTGCATGGAGCCATACCTAGTGTAAGGATCTGCCAGGATAACAGCATGAGCCATATCCTGGTAGGCATGTGCCAAAACTTCGTCAGTTGCCTGCTGGTCGTGATTGCAGTTGAGCTGCACAATCTTGAGGTTTGTATTAGCCATTTTGATGACTTGGATCGGCTCCTCCAGCCGTTGAAGACCTTGGCTCCATATGTTTCCTGTGCTTGGTAATAGCTGCCTTTTGTGTAGGACAGGAACTACAGCCAGTCTGGTGTTTCGAGTCGCGACGTTGGAGGTTGGAACTCCCTCCAGATTTGATCTTCTCGTTGTATGCAAGGCAGTCTAGGCAAGGTTCCTCCTTGGTGGGGTTCTGACGGGGTTCAGCCTTACAGAAGACTTCTCGATGTCCAAGTAGCTGACATTTGGTACATCGTTCCAATCGAATGGAGCAATCAACTCTGCAGTTTAGCCAGCCAATCCTGGTAGTTCTTACTTTCTGGAGCGCTTCATATAGCTCAGATGAAACCCTAAGGTAGGCAATCTTGCCTTTCTTAGTGGTATCTTTATAGTTGCCGAAGGTTACTTCAGATGGTTTCATATGGAAGTGGTCATCAATATCGGCCATAATATCTTCAACTGTTGTGTCAGATTGTACCTCGTGTATCCTTACAGATGGCAAGAACTTCTTCCTCTCTTTTGGTGCCATATCTGGAATAGTTTGAGCAATTTGCCTCAGTTTAGCTGCTGCATCTTTACTCTTACAGCGCACCAGGAGGGCCCCAGAGGGGAAAGCCACAGTTCTGGAGATGTCCAGGTCTCTTGGTTTAGTTTGACTAGCTGAGAGAATCTCAACTACGGGCTTCTCTGCTGTGGGGACCAGAAGTACACAGTCCTCTCTGTCTTGTTTAGCTGAGATGATCTGTCTGGGTGAGGTTCTGGTGGAGGAGGTTGGCGCACTAGTAGTGTGTTTCTTTCTAGGCCTCCTACGTTTGGCTAAAGTCCATTGTCCAGCTGGAAGCTCAGGGTTCGTTGGAGAAATGTGTCCAGAGGTGACTGAGCCTATAATGCTTGAGGTGCTGGGTTCGGGCTCCACAAATGTAGTTCTCTTCTTTGGTTCCTGGTTACTGCCGGTGTAAATTGTGATGTTGATGTCCGTGGATTCAAAACACTTGTGGATCTCCTGTCGCATAATCTGCCAAGGAAATCTATCCAGTCCGCTGCCAATTTTTGGCATAGCGAGATACTTGATGTTGAACTGTATACACAGGTTACGTAATGTGATTAATGCTTTGGATACATTAGCTAAATTTGGTTTGCCATTGCTTTTCTGTTTAGTGACAAGGTAGAATATCTTCCGAGTTGGCAGCTCAAGGTAGGCAACTTCACCGACTTTGCATTTCTGAGCTTTCAGAACATCAACTTTGCCAAATTTTGAGACAAAATCCTTGGCGATACCTGCACTCATTGCCAAATCTTCAGCAACACAGTGGGCCAAGGAAAAGGACTCTGGAGCACTGAAAACATCACCTGGAACCTCCTGAATAAGTAAGCTAGGTGTCACATTTGTAGCAACATCGCGGTATGTCCGCATTGATGTATTAGGTGTTGCAGATCCTGATGTTGCTGAAATCTGCTGTGTCCTTCCGGCTAGGTTGAATGGTTCCTGCTGGGTTTGGCTTGTTTGATGTGGAAGGTTCCTTAGCTTAGTGGCCAGATGTGGTGGCAAAATACTCTTGAGCACGTCAACCAGGATCTCCTGCAACTGGTGTGTATCAATGGAAGCAGGGGTTGAAGGCGGGGGTGGAAGATTTGATAACGTACCTATTTGAACATTTTTTCCCCCCAATATACATACATAATCTTATGTATTAGTTTTCGTTATGATTAGGTGATTGTGTAGATTTTTTTTCGGTAACTTTTCAAATCCCATGCATTTCTTGATATTTTAAATGCTAAAAATTCTGTTTTAAATTATAATTTTTCGTCATAATTGATGGGTTTTTAATTTTTTGTTAAATTATTATTTTTTAATTTCGTTGAGAATATTCTAGTGTAATTTTATGAAATGAGTAAGAATCGAGATTTTCCACTCGTGGTATTTTTTTGGAACAGAAAAAATTCGATTTGAGTGGAAAAATGAAGAAAAATCTAAAAACTTGAACTTTTTACGAATTGAAGTCGAATTTCGACATGAAAGTTTACGATAAAGTATTATTTTTTTGTCGAAATGTTCAATTCTATTACACTCACGAAAGTACACCTAAGTATATGAAAAAGTTTTACTCCAAATTATAGATACAATTGAATATGAATATTATCAAATTGTATACAATTTTACCTCAAAGTTGGCTTTAAATTTCTCCGAAGAAAGAAAGATAGGGGGAAAATATTCCGCAAAAACGTGGTAAAAATTCTGGATTATACGTTTCGGTATTCTGCATAGCTCGAACGAATACGTAATTAAATAAGGGTCTTCCCTTCTCCCTTTTACTTTTCTACTCATTGAAATCTCACGGAAGGGGAGAAGGGAGCGGAAATGAAACGAAATAATCGTTATAATACCCATATCGTTGTGACTTATGAATTATACGCTCGAGTAGCTTTTTTCGTCGCGATTAATGGATGTTTTCAACCTATATTATCCTGCAGGCGTATAAGGTAAAGTCGTATAATTTTACCCTGAATTAATATCCACCTAAGTTATACGTTTTTCAAAGAAGGATAACTCGATATGATTCTCGTAAAGGAGATAATTTTGATGAATGAGCGTATACTTGGAGATGAGCTCGAATTGCAGGCTTGTAGAATCCTCGTATGCTACTCATATAGCGTGGAAAAAGGTGTAAATTTTTTTCTCACGGGGAAGAATTTTTTTCTACGAATTTATATTTACGTTGGCGATGGAAAATAGCTATTTTATTTCTGTTTACGATTCTGAAAATGCTGAAGTGCGGAATATATTATTCTTCGTGTGCCTTTTTTTCTGAAAGAAGGAGGAAGGGAAAAAATTAATTTTTCTCATGAGTGGCTGGCGTATGAAAAAGTAATAGTTGAATTTATTTGATATCTCCTCCCCTTCTTTCCCCACGTGTTATAACTCTATCTTTTTATAATTTGATGTTTGCAAAAAAAATAATAATAATTTATATCTACTCGAATTTTATTTTAAAATATGAAACATTCTTAAATTATTTGTTTTAAAAAATGCTCCATTCATTTTTGCAATATTGACTTCATTCTGAGCTGTGCAAAATAGGTACCTATTACATGATTCAATTGGAGAAAATATTTGATAGAAAAAATCAAGTATATACATAAAAGTCTATCTTTGTCGTCAGATATTCCCCCCTCCCCCCTCTATCAACAGATAACCAATTTTGGTTCGTTCTATAAACTTGTTAGAATTTTCATCATTCTAGTATAAAAATTTTGGAGAAATTTTTGATTATTTAAATATAAAATGGAACGTGATGAATAATGATAAATGTATTAGATTTAGAACAGGGAAGAGAACAATTTCTAGTTTGGAAAAATTACATAATTAGTCGAAATACTTAATTGATGTTGAATCCGAGAATTTAAATTTTTTGATAATGCTGACAATTTTTTTTGTGGAAAATTTTCGTTTTGAGTTTAAAGAAATTGGGAAGAATCGTTTGTACCTTCTCATTTCAAATCAGCAAAAGTCACTCAAAAAAAGGAAAAGTCAGCGAAATTTTCTGATAGCAATTTTTAACTTTACAAAAGTTTCACTGATTTTTCTAAAAATTTCATTACTTTTTCAAAAAAATTAACTTTTTTTTCAAAGAAAATCGCTAATTTTTCAAAAATTTCACTAATATTTCAACAATTTTACCGATTTTCCAAAAAATTTCACTAATTTTTTCAAAAAAAATCACTAATTTGTAAAAAAAAATTCCGATATTTCTGAAATTTTACCAATTTTCCAAAGATTTTACTGTTTTTTCAAAGAATTTTACTGATTTTTTCAAAAAAATTCACTATTATTTCCAAAATTTCACTGAGTGAATTTTCACAGATTTTCCACCAAGTTTTTCCATTGTTTGCTTTCAGTGAATTTTTTATCTGATTTATTGCTGTGCTGCAATTCTGACTTGTTTTCCAATGATTTTATTGATTTTCGAATTTTTTTTCACTGATTTATAAATAAAAGAACATTTTTGAATTGAAAACTACGTACCCTATATTAAAAAATTTACCTCAGATGGAAATTTTCAATTTTTATTTTTCTCCCTCTCATAAGCTGAATACGATTCTTTTGTATTTAATTTTTCGTATATTTTTTTAGGGGTTTGATTTGGTTTTGATGAAGTATTTGAAGTCAGATTTGGTGGTAGCAAGGCAGAAGGGGCAGCTTACTTTCTATTGAGGACAAAATTAATTTTCAATAAAAAGAGATTCGAGTCAAAAATTTTTTTTAAAGTAGTGATTATTTTGATTTTTTTCAAGTTGAAGAAAAATTGGAAAAAATTATACTTTAGAGTCACAAAAACAATCCATCTCGTTGGAAAATTTTCAATTTTTTGCCCTGATTGTCTTTTAAAGTACAGACGATTTCAGCTTGCCTATGAGGGAGTATCTTTTTGTGGTTTGAAAATGGAAGAAACTTTGGAGAAAATTTTTTAAGAAAATTGTTTATTGATGATAAAAATAAAGCTTTTAAAATTTTGTTCAATTTTTTTTGGATTTTGATGAATATTTAGAGCTAGATCAAACAGGAAAGGGTGGAGAGGTGGGAGCAACGTGATTTTCTTCAATGATGGCCAAAATGTATTGAAAATTGAAATTCAATTTGAAATTTTCCAAAATTGATGACTTTAATTTTCTTATTGAAGAAAGAAAAATTTTGGACAAAATAAACTTCAATTAGGAAAAATTGGGAAAAATTCCATTTCGGTCAAAATTTTCCATTTTTTGGCTCCAAATAATATGTTTGGTAAATATTTTCTTGACATTGATGGAAGGGAACAACTGAAAGATTAAGGTGCTTGTAATTCGTAAAATTGGAGGACAATTGACAATTTATCGTTCGGGTGGGGGGGGGGGTCGCATGCAGTATACTCATTTAAGGGATAAATTTGACAGAACTGGTTTTGTTGATTCGAGAAAAATTTTTCTGTTGGTAAAAATTGGTAAAAAAATTGATCAATTGATAATGATTCGCTGATGGGCGTTCGAGAACATGCAACTGGTATATGTAGCTAACTACATATCTAGAATCCGGAGACGAGAATAAGTTCGATGTTGTGTGACGTCTGTTTCTGTCTTTGTCTACACATGTAGATACATTTATCCGCAGCAGTGTCTCATTCGACGCTGCTGCTGCGGCGGTGGCTGCGGTGGCGATGTTGGCGTAAAGTTCATTTACATCGGATTCTCAGAATCGCTTTTATAAATTTTGCAATATGTGACGGCGGCGGCGGTATCGGTGGCGCGAAGGAAGCCGCTGAACGAAGTCAGAGGAAGGAAAAAAAATTGCTCCGCCATCGCTAGGAATATACGTCGTATTGGGTTAAACTGGTCCCCCTTCGTTTGACTGTCGGACGTGTCGAGCCGGCTTCCCCTCTTTATGGTCCGCAGCGGCGGCGGCGTCGGCCAAAGCGGCCGCGACGCAGCGGTCCCCCGCGAATAAATTCGGCCCGGCTGGCGAGAAAATATTCGCGAATATCTTCCACGGCCAACAACTATCCACCATTTTGTCGGATTCGGCGGGCTTCGCGAACGCCATTTTGTTATGGCAAAGCGCGGCCCGGTCGAGTTCTTTTTTAACGAAACTCTTTTAATTATGCCATCGTCAAGGGGGTGCTAAATTACGGAGTGGGAATTTTTTTCGAGATGGTCATTTCAGTTGGGAAATGGTCGAAAATGGGAATTTCAGGGGTGGGAGCGAGATCAGGGTGAATTTGGGTGAAAAATTTTAGAATAGATTGGGTGCTGGTTGAAATATTTTCAAACTGTGGGATTTGTGCTTGATATGGGTTGAAATTAGTGAATCGAGATGAGATTTTAAAATATGTCGAGTTTGGAACCTATTTCTGTGCTCGTTTGATTCGAGCTGAGGGCACCTTTTGGGATCGATTATTATTGGAAATGTTGCGAATGAATTTTTCCATGATGTTATCCTTTTCCAAATCCTCTTTGAATTGGTTCTGTTTTAATTTTGAATAATCAAAAATATATAATATCAAAATGATTGAATTAAAAAAAAAAATCTGAAAAGGTTAACACATTTTTTGAACAGAATTTTTTGAGACCAACTGTTCGAAAAATATTGCAAATTGGTTTTTAATAAATTAATTTTGATCTAAATCTTTCAAAAATAACTAATCCATTATTAAATGAATATTATATGTATATTTTTTTATTCAAATTCTTACTACAATCTAGTTTTTTTTTAAAAAACAATTTAGTAGAATTTCGGAATTGATTAACAAATATCGAGGAATAAAAAATTTATAAAAATTGATAGAGATCTTGATTAATTTAAAAATTTTAAGTGTTTGAGAATCTGTTTGTATTGGTACAGCGAAGTACATTTTCAGTTTAGCATGATTTTGAAATTCTGATCCCCAGACTCTGTCCAAAAAATTAATTGATCATAATTTTTCGTTGATTTTTGAAAATTTTCTTCGTGAAAAAAAGAGTACGAAAAATGTCCATTAAAGTTCATATTCAAAAAAAGAGGAAGTCGAAGAGAGATCATTTTTTCTCCTCTGAATTTTTCACGCGTGATTCCAGATTGATTTTTTCAGAAAATTAATTGATGCAATTTTTGATGAATTTTGTGAAAATTTTTGAAAAAAATTAAAAACTGTAATTTTGGGTGCATATTTAAAAAGAAAATTTCGTGAGGTGATTTTTTTTCATTTCAAAAATATTTTGAGATTTGGAATAATTTAATTAAAAATTGGTTGATTGCCTATTTCTGGTAAATTTTGAAAAATATTTCTTCATGAAATTTTTTTTTCAATTTTATAGTCATTGCACATGAGATTATTTTTATTTTTTCATCAATTCGATTTGGACAAATCTTCGTGAAAATTAAATAAAATTGACTATTATTTAATTCTTCATATTTTTTTTGAAAATTATGAACTTCAATAAGAATATTAATCGATGTTACGTTTGAAAAAAAAACCTACTGCGTCTGTACTGTACCGAACACGTATGGCACGTTGATTGAGAATCCCTGACGTCGCGTATCACACATTTTCCCCAATACTTGTATTCGCGACGAAATCATTCGTTCTATTTTTTTGAAACAATTTTTTTTCAATTTATTCGTTTTTCTACCATTTTATTTATTTATTTTTATGTCGACAATTTTTATATTTTTTAATATTTCAAATCATGCATATTTTTTAAAGTAGTCCAATCCATGTTTGCAGACGTAATTATTTTACCACCCCCTGTAAAAGTCCCTTTGAGCGATTTCTGCATATTTGAATTTTTTACACCTTTGATTTGACCCCCTCTGCTCGTAAAAAATCCAAACAAACGGTCCCCCTTTCAATTAATCCTTGAATTTGAGTTCGAAATGATGCTGATATTGCTCATTGTGTGAAATTTTACTCTCAATTTTAAAAATGTTGAAGATTTTTCACGAAAAATTGCGACCCTGCGAGTTGATCTTTTCGAGCTAGTGTGCTATTTGAAGGTATGATGTACGTCTATGATGCATAAAAGTTCACCTCTGAGGTTAAATTTTTCGTGCAAATCTGTTTGAAGTTTTCGCAACTTATCGTACATTATGCACGAGATAGTGAAATTGATAAGGCTCTCGTCATATAATGTATATTTGTATAGTATTCGAGTTGTACTTGTGGGATGTGGTTTTTTATATTTTTTAATGATTTTTTGAATTCTGATTTGGCTTTTTTTCCAATGAAGAAAATTTGATAGAATTTTTTAGACACGAATTAGGGGTACTAAATTGTAGATTTTTTAATGATACGAGGGTTTGAAGAAAAATTGGAAATTTCAAGTTTATTTTATTTTATATGTAGTTTTTTATATTTTTGTATGATAATGTTCGTTGAGCTGAGTAGATTGAGATGAAAAAAGAAAAGTTCCGAAGCGAAGGGGAGGGGTATGATGGGAAGGGAAATTTGTAAAGTTTGATGCGGGTGATATTTAATTGATTTATAATTTTTTTCAACGTGTTTTTCAATTCTTATGGGAACTATTGATCATCTAAAATTTTTTCAAGTTGAAAAAATTTCGTATGAAAATTAATTTAACTGAAATCATGTAAAATGAATTTTTGTGAAAATTATTAGCGTTTGAATCATGATTTAAAAGTAAAATTTCATTATTCAATTTTAATATCGTTATGTTTTCGTGTGTTTTTGAGGCCATTTTTTTATGTAATAGTTTATTTGCACGTTTAAAAAAAATTTATTGCAATTGGGATGAAAAATTTAATTTCAAATTTTAAAAAAGAGAATTCATTACAAATTTTGAATAAAAAATTTGATTAAAAAATTTTGAAGAAAAATAATTGCAGATTTTAAATTGAAGATTTTATTGAAAACTTTGAAACTTATTGCAATTTTGAGAAAAATTGATTGTGCAATTTTTTGAATTTTGATATAATGTTCGAGTGTACCTAAACTAAAATTTCACGAATCCGAGTAATTTTGAAGAAAGAACTTGATAATATTTTTTATCTTTATTTCTTGTCTTTTCTTTTCTTCAAGAGATAAAAATGTCGATCAATGAACTAGCTCATTTCTTCATTTCTGATTAGGTACTTAATTGAAGTATGATTAATTTTTTTCTGTCTATTTTTTACTCGGATTTATAATTTTATTCCAGTTTTTCATCTTTCAAATTTTTAGTGTTTTCTAAAATTACTTATTAAAATTTTTTTGGAGTTGGAAGAACTTCATGAAAATGAAAAATTGAAATTTCCAAGTTTCTTTCTTATTAAATACCCAAATTTTATAAGCAGAAACAGAAAGATATAAATTTCTTCTACACAGTAAAAAAAAATTCCAATTTTTTCTGGAAAAAATGGCACTCCTTTCCTTTTTTATTACTTTCAAAATTTCTACAGATTTTCCAGGAAATTCTTTTCCTGTATTATTTTAATAAATCTGATATTTGTTTTCTGATGCGTTCCTTTTTGTAATCGCTGAGATCAAATGCGATCGAATAATTAGATGATCTTGATGAAAAAAATCCAACTTTGTACCTCAAATCACTCCGTCCTTTATAACGTTCCAAAATTTTGACAAGTGGTTTAAAAAATTATTTTAAAATCTGAAGGAAAAATAAGGAAAATTCAAATGTATATTTAGCCTTTGAGATTTTGATGAATTATGTTTGATTTTGAAATGCTGCATAAAAATTGAAGAATGTTTCATCAAAATCAAATGATTTTGAGAAATTTCTTTTTTACCGAATTATATTGAGCACATTTCTAAATATTCTACGAAGAAAAAATTTTCAAGCTAATGAATGGAAGAAATGGATATCGTCTGAAGAATAAAATACAAAATAATCATCTTTGAAATGCCACCCCTTTCCTTTTATTCTCTTGAAGAATTAAAATTCATTTTTCAAATTATTTTTTCTTGTACTTACCAAATTTCATTGAGTAGGTATATATTTCTAAATTTTCTGTGGATAAAAATTTTCAAGTTGAGAAAAAATGGTTAGAAATATTGAACAAGTCTTTGTTGAGATTGATATTATATATTTATATTTTGAGAAAACAGTTTGTTATGCCAACAAAATTCTTAAAGTATCAATATCTAATCTCAAAAATATATACAAATTTTTTTTGAGACGTAGACGATTTTTCAAATTGCTTTAAAAAATTTTCTCTTTATCTAAACGACATTTGATGACGCGATGATATAAAATAATTAAGTCTATCGAGACGCTTACTCAGCATAAAATTATACGTGCGACCGAGTTGAAGAATTATTGAAACTATGCGCTTGAAGAATGGGTTTTGCTCATCATGAGCTCGACAATAGATATACGCAATATTCTTCCCTCCATACAAACTCGATGTTGACGATGGAAATTTTTTTCCCATCATTTAATACACTTAGATTGCCAACTAAACGTTTTATTTTGCTAGAACATTACTCATAATAATCTCGAGGTCTGCATTTGCGATTACTTTGCAAATATTAATTACTAAATGAATAGAGAATATTGCGAATATCACACAGCAATCTCATACCTGGAATGAGTGTTTCTGCGGGTTGCAGTATATTTCCCCGAAAGGTGTCAGGTTTGTGAAGTTTTCAGCTTCGAAGCATTATTTTCTATTCGTGTTTCTGGTTGAGGTGAAAAAAGATGACTATGCTGAGGAAGGGGGCTGTAAAATGCGTAAAAGTTATTCAATAGCATCTGCGTGTGCTTTGTGATATACGTATTATGTATATACCAAAGTTGCGGTTGTTTTCAATTACTTAAGTTTGTTTAAATTGCGGTGCAAAGGATGTCATTTTCAGGGAAGATGGCGTTATGGTGTTTTGAAATTGTATAAATGTAACCTTTTTCTTATTCTGTCTGCGAAGGAAGTTGACATTAGATGTCATAATAATGTTTATCTATAATTTTTTTGTTCGCAGGAGTATAAGGAGCAGTAACGGATGGCAATCAAATGCTGAAAATGTGATATGTAAGTAGCTTGGTTTTTTTTTTTTTTTGTAATTTTATGCTTAATTTGAAAGATTTGTTGAAAATTATCAGTTCTACTTACTTACTTAACTACCTATATTATTCCGCCTGAGTTTCTTCTGAAGAAGGTGTAATTAAATGAGATGTTACAAGTTTTTTGAATGACTGAATTCATAACTGATTGACGAAATGAATTTAAAAGGGGTATTAGGTGATGAATTAACGACTGAGAATATACATGCTTAATAATTTATCTTCTATCGTGAAATGTGAGCCAGATGGCAATGACCATCGTCAAATTGCTCAAAATGTGAAAAAGTTGTTTCAATTTTCGTTGAGATTAAATTTAAATTAACCACTGAAAAATCGCACTTCGTAAAAAATTCATTCAAAACATCGTAAAATAATAACAAATATACACGAGAATTGTCTAAAAGTAACGTAAAAGTTGATGGAATAGAAAATGTGCAAAGAAACTCGATAAGTAAGTTATTATCTTGATTTTTTGAAAAATTCCCTGAAGTAAGTATACCTATTATAGAAGCTTTTATGTACATGATCCAAAAATCATGAAAATTTCATGAAATTATTATTCTAGAGTTGTGGAAATTTTTTTAGAAAATGCACAAAATATTGTAAAAATTATTCAAAATACAAAAAAAAGACCAACTAACAAAAAAAGTTACTTAAAAAAGAATTTGAAAGTGCTGAAAGATTGAAAGTAAAATTTATTGAAAAGTACCTATACGTAATATATTGAAAAATAGAAAATTTTTATTTCTGAATCAATTACCTCGGCATTTTTCTTATTTTTGTGTTTATTTTTAACATTTTGATGTTAATTGAACAAATTATATCTGCAATATTTTTAAAAAATGTTAAGTATATTTTTTTACTTTTTACTTTTCTGGTGTAATAAAAGCGAGATTTGTAATGTTCCGAACAAGCAGTTTTCGCAGTTTTTTTTGCACTTTTCTTAATAATTTTGACGTAATTTTAACGAAATTAGGTTTTTTTTTGAGGTGGTCAATTTTAAAAATATATTTAGCAGTTTTTATCCTTATAAAAACATCTGTTTCTTTCAATAATTGAAAAAAGTATTGGGTTGGGAAAATTTTTCGTGCTTACGAGTATGATTCTCGTTTTTAAAAAACTGGTTTCATTTGATGTAAGTACTTACCTACGTATGGTTTTGATAAAAATGGAATTTTGAGTTGATTATTTCTAATAAATTAGTATTCTGCTGGTCAAGTTCTTTTTCAACTCACTAAGTTTTCTGGATTGTTTTTTGTTTTCAACAAAAAAATGATGAAATTTTTTGAAATACGTTCAAGTCTCTGTCGTGTATTTTTCATTTCAACAATTTTTCCCAATTTTTTCATTAAAAGAGGGCATACTAAAACAATAAATATCAATTTACAGAAAAATCATGTTAAAATTTTAAAAAATTGTTCAAGATTTTTGGTTTTCCAGTTTTTCTAGACATCTTGTCCGCATTTCAGTGATCAAAATTACTGAAAATGCGAAATGATTTTCAAAATATCAATTAAGTATACCTAATGATGTTTTATTATAAAAATATACTCATGAGGGAAGGGTATGAATAAAAAATTCAAATTAAGTAAGTATTATATATTTTTTTTTTTACAAAAAACGACGGAATATTGATTTCTTTTTGTTTAAATTAAAAAAGTAAAAAAAAATGAGTATAATTTTTTCTGAAAAAAATGACGCCCTTTTTTCTTTTTTATTACTTAAAAAATTTCTACAGACTTTTAAAGGAATTTGTTTCCTATTATTTTAATAAATTTAATATTTGTTTTCCGATGTTCCTTTTTGTAAACCGTTAAGAGTTACCACCTCAGACCTCTTGCTAATTTTTTTATGGGGTTCTACCCCCTCTCTCCATCCAGCAGGTAGTTCTTTTCTATCTTCTTTGAGTTTTTATTCTATGTAGTGAAAATAGCTCAGTAGTTTTTTGTTCTATGCTCCATTTCCAAACATTTTTTGTAAAAATATTTTTTTGTATACCTTTAGAAAAAAGAGATACAGTCCTAAAGGAATTCTGTTTTTTTTTTTTGGAAATAAACTATTATTTGAAAACGTGATGATACGGTATGAAATCACCACAAAAATGTTGTGAGCATGGAAATGTAGTCTTGAGTAAATTGGACGTATCAATACTACTTGACCCCTCTCATTTTGGTGCCCCCCACCTTAAACATGTTTCTTTTTATTTAGCAGTGGTAATTTGATTGGTGGTTGAGGTGAAATGGACACATAGGAGCAGAAAGAGGGTGAAGAAGTATTTTCTTGAAAAATTTAAATTTGAAAGATACATAATTTCAGAGTTGGATTGTGATTTCTGAGAGGCAGAGTCTCCCCCCCCCCAAAAAAAAAAATATTGTTTTCGCGAAAATGTATCAAATTTTCTTAATTGAAATTAATTTGTCAACTTTTTCTACTAGTGTTATGTTATGTTAGGAGAGTCGAATCGCACCCCCACCCCCAACCGCCCGGAACTGAATTTTAAATCCTTTCTCCCCGAGTATTTCATTAATATCACGTATAAAAGGTCTTTGGAAAGCTTAACAAAATTAAGTTCGGAAAACCTGGAAAAGTGAGGGAAAATGATTTCACGAATCTTATCTCAGTGATGGAAAACTGAAATGATATAAATTCCAGTTCTAAGTACCAGTTCCATTTTTTTTTTAAATTTTAAAAGGTAAAAAATCCAAAATTTTCTGCAAAAATTGAACTTTAGTATTTTTCTGTTTCTTTTCAAAGCACATTTGTTTCATTTTTCATTCAAGCTTATCACAAAAGATTTTTGGGAAAAAGCTCAGAAGTAATATTTTTTTAAAATTTTATAACTGCCGACTTCCTGAGCCTTGAATTTTTCAACAAAAAATTTGAAATTTGAAGAATTTTTAAGAGGATGTTTTCAATTGAATGAAATTTTCAAATTTACAACACAATTTTTCTTTATTCACTTTTTTACGCAAGTAAATTTTCAAAATTATTTTGAGTCGTTTTTGTTTTTTAGTAAAAAAATTTCAATTGAATATTGTGCTTTAATAAATTTCAACACCCAATTCTCTACTTTTTCCAGACAAATTTTCATAATTTCGAATTTTTACCTACTGTTCTTTATCTTTACTCCATTTCAAAATTATTTGTGGCCAATACCCTGAATATTTTTCGAAAAAAATAGTGTATTATGTAAGGGAAAAACGAAGAGAAAATTATTTTAATTTGGTGAAATTTAAGAGAAAAAAAAGATTACAATTTGTAACAAAATGGTGGAACTGGTAAAAAATTGAAATTTCCAGTTCTTATATCATTTCAGTTCCAATTCCAGTTTCAATACCATTTTCAGTTTTAGTCCATTTTTTTTCATTTCTATAGTTCCGATTCCAGTTTTCCATCACCGTCTTATCTAGACAACCTTTTTGTAATGTTATCTAAAAAATTCGATTTTTTCTTCGATTATTTTCAGTGGTGGAAAACTGAAATGATATTAATAGTTTCAGTTCCAATTTTCAATTCCAGTTTCAGTTCCAAATACCAATTTGAAAATTAATTTTTTTGTTTTAATTTTGAGAAATGAAAAAAATCCAAAATTTTCTGCAAAAATTGAACTTTGTTGTTAGCTCAACACAAAAGATTTCTGAAAAAAAAACCTGTGGAAATAATCTTTTTTAGAAATTTTATGACTTCTGGTCCTAATTTCCTGAGTTCTGAATAATTATTCAATAAAAAAATTGAAATTTGAAGAATGCGTGCGAGGATGTTTTTAATTCGATGGAATATTCAAATTTACCAGACATTTTTTCTTTATTCACTTTTTTACATCAATTTTTGAGGTTTGTTTGAGGTCGTTTTTGTTTTTGAATTCTTTTTAATTGAATATTTTGCATCTACATTTTCTACTTTTTCACCCAAATTTTCAAAAATTTGAATTTTTCTGTTTTTACTGCATTTTGGAGTTGACAAAATCTTGAATTTTTCGAGAAAAAAGTTTGTTGTAGGTGTAATGTATAGGAGAAGATGATTTTAATGGCGTAAGAATTTTATTTGCAAAAAAAAAAATCTGGAACTGGTATAAAACTGAAATTAATTTTAGTTCCAGTTCCAGTTTTCAGATTTCGGTTCTCATCATTATTCAGTTCCAGTTCCAATTCGAGTTCCAGCTTTTCATTTTTAATTCCAGTTCCGATTCCAGTTTTCCATATCACTGATTATTATAATCAATTCAATTTATTGCTGATTATCGTCCAAAAATTGATCAATTTTCAAAAAAACAATCCACCCGGCACTCCAATTTTAAACTGCTCATTGAAAATTTCTTTCCACCATTGAAAAAATTTTTCAAAAAAAAATTCCAACTCTCGTTGCTCAAAATACCCATCGAATGCGAACATATCCCAGGTACATATGTACAATGCAATAGGTGCTGCATAAAAATATGTACAGATTGTACTACGTACCACCACTCCAAACTCATTACCAGAGTACATATGACTACTTGAGCATGTAGTGTCGGTGCTGCGAACTTTAACGATGACGTCACGCTTTATTACAATATCAGCAGCAGCAAATTGCAACGTGTGAAATGTTTCCAATTTGGAACGAGCCAACAGGCGTTTTTCAAAGCTGGTGATAAAAAGTTGTATGTTCGTGGTAAATGGTAAATACAACGTTTACGTAAATTGACGACGCTATCGATAACCCAATTGACGTCAATTTATATACGCCAGCTAGAACAGCTGATCGAGTTTATAGTTTATACACAGTTTATGTACAAGTAAAAAATGATTAGAGCTATGGCCTTTGTATGATCAGTGCTCAATATACCTAGAATACGTTTGTGATCTATACGACGTACATGTTCGTAATTCGTAATTTGACTTTTTGCTTTGTTTTTGCGCGAATACTTTACGTACCGGGGACGAAACCGAGTGTACTATGAATATCTATACAACGCATACGTATGCATGTGGGATTGTTATGCAGCATACGTGTAGGAGTAATAAACGAATTTATTTTTACGAATTTAAAATAACCAAAGGGCCATATTTGCCCATTAACGCCGACATCGCGAGCACACAGTTTTCCAAATCTCATCCGAGATACGACTAGATTGCGATTATTTTGCTGTATTTATGAATTTTTCATCGTTCAGTGGTTAGTAGTACCATCGTCGCTTCGGTGAAATTCGTCGAACAAAGCAGAAAAAAAAGTCGAAATATGCAAATTATAAAAGTTTTTATTTATATGCAGATCGTTATAGTTTTTTTTTCCTTTTACCCCAATTTGCATTGCATATTTATGTATATAACGATGCGTCCAATTATTCTAATACTTTTGAAGAGTATACTCTTTGTAATTCGTGGAGCAACAAGTGAGCTGCTCGGCGTGGTAAATTATTTAAATTTTATTTAGAAAAATTAATTATCAATTTGGCCATCGCTCGGTGCGGTGTCGCTGGGTCTGCGGGGGTTTTCGAATGTACGAAATTAGGTAATTAGGCGTCTTTTTGCACGTCGTTATCTGTTTAGTTGGTATTTATGTTTCATTAATATGTATATTTGGGCCGTAAATGATGGAATGGGCGGGAACAGGAGGGGGCCGAAGGTAATAAAATCGAAATGTATGTACGTTTTATGACGGGTACGTATGGAAATTCAAGAAAATTGAAAGGCTCGTAAATGACAGAAAAATATCGTTGGAGTTCAAGCGAGACGAAGATGAGAAAGGGGTAGGTGGTCGGGGTGTAGTACAATAGTGAGTCGATAAAGGAAAAAAAAAGAGAAATGGGAAAATGGAATATCTAATTTTTTTGTTGGTCAGTTTTTTCCTGACACGTGTATCGAAAATTCGGTTGAAATATTTCTGGATGATTTATGACTCGGTGTCTGGTGGCAAGAAAAACAAAGAAAAAAAAACCAAAAAATAGCCAGAATTAAATTTGGGTAGCGATAAAACGAGAAAGTGGCAAGAATTTTCAACATTTTCCTACACTTTCCTTGAATTTTTAATCGAAGGATGAAAATTGGGATTTTTTGGGGGTAAATTCAGTGTGAAAAAAGTTGCATGAAAATGGCAAGAATATGGAAATAGGAAGAATTTTAATTTTCAAGATTCAGTAGAAATCACGTCTGAATTTTCACTTCTTGGAGTATCTTGGAAGTTTTGAATTACCGTGGTAGTTGAAAAATTGATTGGTAAAATGTTAAGAAATAAGGAGGGAGCAGGATATGAATGGAGAGACAGAATTTGGGTGTATAAAATTGTATTGCCGAATTTTTAAAATTTGGATTATTGGGAGAAAAGTTTTGCTTTAAAGAAATGAAGTAAAAAATTACCTCATAATCAATATTTCGTGAGACTTCATAAAAAGAAAATTACCACTGTTTTCACATTCTCATAATCTCTGAATGGTATAATAGTTATGAAAGTTTTACAAAATCACCTAAAAATTTATCTATGAAAATCGAAATTCTTTGGTCTAAAAATAAATAAAAAAAATAAAAAATGATTTAAAAACGAGATTTTCTTTTGATGATTTTTTTTATTGAGGACGATTAAGGGCCGTATTTATACTTCCATAGAGATAAATAATTTTTTAAAGATCATAAAAAGTTGTGAATGTATCTCACCAAAGAAAATTTATGACAAAAAAAAAATAGTTTTCCCTGATTTGATTCCTATAAAAAGTAAGTAATAAGGTTATATGTCTAAAAAGGACTTGAATTGGCTTTTTTATTTCGTAATTTCATTTTTACTTTTAGGTTCTGTTTTCTCTTTGGGAAAAAATTACCGGATTTTTTTTTTCAAAGTTGATGCATTTGCATACTTTATTAAAGGAAGTCAAAATTTTAAAAGTTGAAATGAAGAATTTTTCAAAGCGTAAGTTGGAGCAGACAGAATTTGATGTTCATTGGAAAGATAATTACTTTAAAAATAGAGAAACTGGTGGCTTCAATAATCAAAATTAATTTTTTTTCCTTACTTGAATGAAATAATGAAATCGATCGTTTTTTGAAAGCTTACAAGGAAGTCATTTTTTTCAGTTTGGATAGCTTTTTTTGAAAAAGTTTTCATTGAAAAAAGTAAGCTGTCCTGCTTTGTAGATTGCTTACAATCTGTTACTGAAGATGAGCTAAGAATTTGATAGAAATTGTTGGCTTTTGAATAAGAAAGTGTAGATCAAAAACGTTGAAACAGCTCAACCTTTTAAAAAATATTTGAAATCACTGGAATTTTTTAAAAGCTGTATGAAAATAAATGAAATGTCTCAAATTATTTTTCATCAGGACTAAAACAAAAATACTCGTGAAAGGAGAGAGCAGCTAGTCACCTACCCACAATCGTAAAATTATTGATTTCTTTATTCTATGGCTTTTTAACAATGCCAATTTCAGTTCTTCTAAGCTGTTCTACATTTTCATAATTTTTTTTTTTCGTTTGTAAGGAAAAGAGAGAAGTGTCAACGTGGAAAATTATTTAGAAAAGTGCTCAAATCTGGACGGAGGCACAAATGATGCACCCCCCCCCATCGTATCAGATAGACATTTTCAAAGCATTAAAACATGAAAATAATGCTGCAAGATTTTATCCTCAGTATGAGCAAACGAACGAAAACAAGATAATGACATAACTTTTTATCTATGTCAATATAAAATGTACATATTTAAAAGCAATTATTTTCAACACCTTTCCTCTTAAATTTTTTTATTAGGAGATAAGAAGTAAATAAACGTTCATTTTCCTGTTTGACAATTTGCCTGTAAGTTTCGCCCTTTTGTAGGCATATTGTTTCAGGTTAGAAAAATTAGAAAATAGCTAGAATTATAATACATATTTCACAGTGAAAAAGAAAAATTTTCAACATTTTACTTTTTTTGGAATTTTCTGATCGAAGAATGGAAAGGGAAGTTTTTTTTTTCGAGTGAAATTGAAGTAAGAAAAATGGGGTGAAAATTGAAGAAAAGTCCAGAAAATTGCAAAAAATTTTATTTTTGAGATCTACCTAGTAGACATCTTGTAATGAAACTGCCAAAAAATTGTGAAAATGTAAACAAAACAAGGATATGAAGGGAGAGAGGGGCTCTGTTTTAAGTATCTTTGAAGTATGAAAAATGACTTGGAAAAGCAAGAAAATCGCAATACATATTTAAAGAAAGTAGATAAATAGACAACTTGATCAAGTCGAAAGATGAGAAAAATTACATTTTACGTGAAGAATTCAAAATGAAGTTCAGGTTTTTTGATCCAATTTTGATTTCAGTTGTTATGTTGTTATTCTTATGTTTTCTTACTGATAAAAAAGTAGATTTAAATCGTCACTGAACCGAAAAATTTGAGTGCTTTTCTATTTTTTTATCCCAACTCGAAGAAAAATTTTGAGCCGAAACAAAATTTAATCGAAAGTTTGCTTTTAAAGAACCGTTGATTCAAAATTTCAGGTGTTGAAGTTCATTTTTCGAATTTTGGCAAATCATTGAAATTTCAAAATTACAAATTATGAAAATTCCATTCAATTCACGAAAAGAGCTGAAGTGTAGCAAAATTTTCTGCCAAGAAATATACATTTCAATTCGAAATCATAAATTTTGGAATAGTGTGCTTTAATCGATCAAATATAGTTCACCAATATGGGTAATCTAAGTTTTCATGTGTTAATTTTCTCATAGACTATTTTTATGGGGGTTTCTCCAGCGTTGAAAAATTTTAAAATTTTCTGGAGGATTCGAAACGTCTGGAAACTCCTTCCAATTGATCCAGGAAGTCGAAAATAGGGTACTCTATCATTCTAAATCAGTGAAAAGTCATTGATAAACAGTCAGAATTGCAGCACAATAAACTCAGCTAAATTCACTGTTTTTCAGCGAATTTTTACAGATTTTCAGCTAAATTCATGAATTTTGCTGAATTTTTACTGATTTTTCAGTTATTTTTCTTATTTATTTATTTTCAGTGAAAATTTTTTCACTGATTTTTTTTCTGTGCTACAATTCTAACTGTTTTTCAGTGATTTTCGATAATTTTCACTGATTTATGAATAAGAAAGTACTTACTTGATTTCAGGTATTCTCAATGATTAGATCAAATTTTCATATTTTACTGGGTAAAATCCAAAAATTCGTCACGATTCGAAGAAGGTACTTCAGTTTTTGAAATTTTGAGCGAGGTTTTTCAATAATGTAGGTATCTTCATTCTTCAATTTATATGTATTTGTTTCGATACAAAATCTAGCTTCGAGTAGGGTACCTCCCTTGCGAAAAGTTTCCAAAACATTTGAGTATGGGATGGAGCAGAGAGAAAGTTTTTTTCACGATTTTTTTGATTATTAATTTTAATTGCAAAGGCGAAAGAAAAACTTGTTGCAGTTTTGACTAGTGAAGGGTTGAAACATTGTTTCAGACGAAGGGGGGAAAAGGTGCTGTTTAAAGATTCTCATTCGTATAAAATTTCCTTAGTGAACAAATTTTTTTTATTGATTTAGTTGTGCTAGGTCAGGATTTCCCCCATCAGTTCAATGAAGGGGTAATTTCATTTTTTCATTTTTTTGTTCTATCGGTGGAGAAGAGTAGGTCCCACGGAGTAGATTTCTCGTTAAATTTCATTTCAACTTTTATATTTGACATAATAATTTGAAAAAGACAAAAAATCAAGATTTTGAGCTTCCATGAGACAAAAACCATCAGACAACAATTGATCAAATTTTCCAAGCTGTTTATCATTTCCACTAAATACAAATACCAAAAGTCAGTGCTCAGGGTAGAAAAGGTTTACATTTTCAAAGGCTGCAAAAGAAACCCTTTTTCTTTCTAGATTATTATTCTACTCGTGACAAGAGCGGAGAAGTGAAGAGAGGAAATTTATTGAATTATTTGGAAATTTAGATCGCTCAATTTAGACCTATCCAGACAATTTTTTTCTCTCGTTTCGAAGAAAATTGACGCATCGTTAAATAAAAGCAACTCCAAAATTGATCAATTGATTAAAAGGGGAAAAAAATACGGAAATTTTTTCATTAATTTGCAGACGTAGTGCGGTACACAGTTCGTCTATTCCAAGGCGTACGAAAGTCGCACCAGGGCAGCACGTAAATACTAAGGCAATTTTTCTGCTCCATTTATTCGAATGCATTTCGAAAGAACGAGCCAGAGAGAGACGGAGAGTCGAGACGCGTTAATATGGCGTCGTCGTCGTCATCGACGTCGTCTGTATGCTTAACATTACATTGTACGTACCGTATATATAATCGTACTTACACACGATAGGATTAACGTTATTATGTTGTACGGTGCTGTGCGAATTTGGCGATTATTTGGCAATAATGCAATAAATTGATAAAAATTTTCGCCGGTTGCATTAGAGAGATAGAAAAGTATACTTATACTTTTAAAGAAAGATTACCACAGTGGTCTTTTTTTATTCGGTTTTGTTTTTTGAGGTCAATTACTGATGCGAAGGCGATAGACATTGCGTTGTTGAAAAAAAAAATTCGAGTATGGTACCTACTTTGTCTGCTGCTAGGAGGGGAATCGGCTCGGACGAGGGGTGGCGGCGGTATTTGTGTATATAGTTAATTTTTCTCTCAACTGCGACGTTGTTTAGATTAGTACATTGTGAGTCGAATAACCAAAATACTACCGAAATGTACTGCCAGCTTCGTATTTGGTATTTAAATCGCGACCATAAACACAAAGAAAATTAATGGAAAATTCTACCCAGCTGCAGTTTTTCCCCCGGTACTGAGGGAATTTTACGTACCCCTGTTTCTAGCTTTGGTACGTACGAAAAGGGTGAGATTCCTCAAAGGCATGTACGTTTCGAGGGTATTGAAATATAAAGATATGTAAAAATAGAGGCCCTACGAAAGGACCTCATCTTCGTTTACCGGCTAAACTCGGTTCGGTCGGGTTTCTCGTCTTTTTTTTTCGAAAAAAAATACATACTCGCGAAATATTCCCTAGTAAGGGCCTCCGCTTGTAGCGTAGACGACGACAACAACGTCGCGAGATTACGTAGACGTACTACCACACGTTCACATATTGTTATACGGACGTATGCACACCACGGTACGCAGACGAGGGCGAAGAGCGATGGAGGTGATGGCGGCTCGATATTGTGATAATGAGTACCACTGACCCGGTGGCCGGCCGGTCTTAGTGGGGCCACTATTGGGAGAGTTGCAGCAACTTTGTAGCAACGACACGCCGCCCAGGAGTTCTCAAAATTTTTTTACCCTGGTGCCGTTGCATCGTTCGTTGCACAATAGAAAATTTTCCTACAGGATGAAGGCAGAATTTGAATCGATTTGGAGGCTGGATGATTTTAAATGGATTTTTGAGAAAGGTAGAGGGATGGTGGGTTCAGGGTTGGATTATTTTCCTTCGAATTGAGGTATTTGAACGACTGAAATTTATCTAATTTCTATTTGAAATTCAATTTTTGGTAGAAAATTGCAATTTTTCAAATTTTTATCAATTTTTTGAATTTTTTTTTAAATTTTGTTTTTTTTTTTGAAAAAGGGGGTGGTGGATTCGGGGTTGGATTATTTTATCTTCGAATTGAGGCATATGAACGACTGAAATTTATCAAATTTCGATTCGAAATTCATTTATTGGTGGAAGATTGCAGTTTTTCAAATTTTTATCAATTTTTTCGAATTTGAAAGTCAAAATGTTGGAATTTTTTTGAAAAAGGGTAGAGAGATGGTGGAAGTTTGATTATTTTATCCTCCGAATTGAGATATTTGAACGACTGCGATTTATCAAATTTTGATCTGAAATTCATTCATTGGTAGAAAATTGCAATTTTTTAAATCTTTATCAATGTTTTCGAATTTATACGTCAAAATGTGGGAATTTTTTTGAAAAAAGGTAGAGGAATGGTGGATTCAAGGTTGGATTATTTTATCCTTCGAATTGAGATAGTTGACGACTGCAATTGATCAAATTTCGATTCAAAATTCATTTATTGGTGGAAAATTGCAATTTTTTAGATTTTCATCAGTTTTTTCGAATTTTTACATCAAAATGTTGGAATTTTTTTGAAAAAAGGTAGAGGGATAGCAGATTCAGGGTTGGATTATTTTATTCTTCGAATTGAGGTATTCGAGTGACTGAAATTTATTAAATTTCGATTTGAAATTCATTAATGGATGGAAAATTGCAAGTTTTCAATTTTTTTATCAATTTTTTCGAATTTTTACGTCGAAATGTTGGAAATTTTTTTCACCACGAGGTGTATTCGGGCATATAAAGGTATAATAACAAGCTGGCAAGGTACCTTCCTGTATTATATACTTTTTAATACGCTTATATATTTTGAAATATTACACGTTTAAGATTCCGTTTAATAGGCTAATTTTTCTTTGTGTTTATGTCAAAGTATACTCGTACGTAATAAATTTCGAATAATTTATATTCGCCCGAGTGTATGTTGTTCAGTTCGCCTATTTATACTTAGGCAATTTGGTGAAAGTTTTGGAAAATTACTCTATTTAAATGTCGTGTCGCGCAGACGTCGTCGAACAAATAATAAATAGCCGGGTGATATTTCATAATAATTTTACGATCGTCGACGAAATTGGGAATTCGAGATGAAAATGGCTAGTGTTGGGTGCAGTTTGAATATTGAAACGAGAGACTCAATTTGAAGCGGGGAGGTGGATTTTTTCATATATGGGAAATAATTAAATTGAATTTTTAAAGAGGGAAGGTAAAAAAATCGCTCTAAATCATGTATTTTTTAAAACAAGTTGTTTTGAAAAATCTAATCTTGATTTGGCCTTTAAAAAATTGAGTATATACCTACAGATTATCTATTTCTTAAAAAAATTTTCCATGATTGAAATTTCATGAGATTTAATGATTTTTTAAACTTTTCTTGATTAGAGAGATGAAAGTGGCCAGTTTTGGTGAAGTTTGAGTACAGAAACGAGAAATTGATTTCAAGCAGGGGAATGAAATTGAATTTTTGGAGGAGGGTAAATTAGTGAAAGGAGTCCCAAATTTAATGATTTTTTTTTAAGCAAGCTATTTTGAAAAATCTAAGCTGAAATTGGATTTTTTGAAAAATTTTATTGCGTACCTGTAGATAATTAATTTTTTGAAAAATGTTTCCATGGTTGAAATTTTATATGAGATTTAATGATTTTCTGAATTGTTCTTGATATGAGTTTGAAATTTTTTGGGTAGAAAAAGTTGACTTTTGTGAGTCTGTAGAAACAAAAAATTGATAGCCTTTTGACTTTTTGTTTGTAAATTTTTCGTACTTACCAAAATATTTTACCCGATGCCGATCTTGGTCATTTAGAATTTTTGTTCTTAGTTTTTTCAAGCCATAAAATTTTGATGGGAACTGTTTTTTTGCCCAAATTCACCGAATTTTGATTCAATATTGAGTTGAAAAGGTGTACAGATTCCACAGAAATTCCATCCCTTACTTTTTAACGAGAAAATAGGGGAAAAAATGATTGCATTGATTTTAATGCTATATTTTTAAACAAAGGTAAAATTGGAACTTGAAATTAGTGAAAAGCCAAGAATTTCACAATTTTGACTCAGATAGGAATTTTTTAAATTTTCGACTCGAAATACTGTTTTTTAATGGTTTTGAAATCTTGACTGTGAATTTTTGAGAAAAGGTGATCAATTTTTCAATATTTCTAGATTAAATTTCACTTTTTTTTGAATAAAAACGTAATTTTTGATCATTCATAGGACAAGCTGTTTTCTCCCTTCCCTCTCCTTCGTTTGACCAGTCTCAAGATGAAATTGTTTTTCTTTTTTTTCTTCTTCTTCTTTTTTTTTTTTTTAAAGAAACAATATTTTGTAATATATTGAAAATTGAACTTGAATTTTGAAAAACTTTGGTAAAATTTTGTATGTTGGAAATTTTTAAGTTTGAAGTTGACATCTTAAGAAAAAATTTAATCAATTTATTATGAATGAATATTTTTATGCTGAATTTTGAAAGTAGAACAGGAAAAAAGGAAAGGATGGGGAAGGGAATGAAAGAACAAAGGGAGGAAGAGTCCAGTTTGAAAAATTGTCTTGATGGAGAAATTCGTAAATTAATTTTTTAAAAAGAAGTGTTTTCAGACTTTTTTTTGAATTATGAATTTTTCTCACTTTTGAAATTATTGTTTTTTTTTTAATGAAACAGTTTTTCTTTAAAAATACGTAGATAATTAAATTTTTAATGCCATTTTATATTTAATTAACGTTTCAATATACTTGAATTGGTTCTTAAATGAATTTAAAACAAAAAGAAAAAGATTCTTTAATTAATTTTTTTGTTCTTATTCTAATTGTTTTTTTCGCAAATTTGCCATTTATAAGCATATTACTTTCTGAACGTTTAAAAAATAATGCTTTAATTATAATTTTTATACTTTTTGTTCCTTAAAAATTGAAAAAACCTGGCTGTATAAATATTTAGCTCATGAAATGTAATTTGTTGAAATTAAACAGGGGGCTGGGTGAGAATTTCTGAAAAAATTAACCAAGTACTTACTGATATTAATGTGCTCAGCTTAAAATTCTACAACTAAGTACTTATTACTTACTGAATTTTAAAGAGTGGAAAATTACAAAGTCGTGAGTTCTTATTTTAAACACTTGCTTAAGCTTAACTGCCTGCAAAAAAATTTAAGATATTAATACGTTTATAATTAAGGCAATTTGAATGATTTGTGCGGAGAAATTAAATAGGTGTCTATTTAATTATCTCGAATTTTAAAATTTTGAACAATATGCTGATGAAAAAATTGAATCAAATTACCCAAACAGAATATAGCAAAACTTTTTTTCAGTTTTTACTTGAAATTGTATAGAAATCGATTATTGAATGAATTATTAGATAAAGAAAAAAAAATCGCATATGAATTTAAATGACGATAAAATTGGGTGATTTTTCAGTTTTTTGCCAACTTCTCGCCCATATTCTTGCAACAGGCTACGTGTAAACACAAAAATATTCATTCTCAAACAAAGAGAAATTACGTTCTTCGTTTTCCTGTCCTGTGATTGGTTAAATTTGGCCATTCTCCTATTCCTACGTTCGAGTTTGTATTCGTTCTGCGTAAATAAAAGTTCATTTATCTCGGTTCATTTTTAAAAGCGGAAAAAAATTATCCCTATCTCATTGTTGCGAAGCAATATTTTCCATTTTT
Source organism: Pseudococcus jackbeardsleyi (assembly GCA_038380155.1). NCBI lineage: Eukaryota > Metazoa > Arthropoda > Insecta > Hemiptera > Pseudococcidae > Pseudococcus > Pseudococcus jackbeardsleyi. The sequence continues at coordinate 9,713,372 of CM076241.1, forward strand.
TTTTTTAATACGATTTTTCTACGACTGATAATCGAATATTGCCTCCTACTTTTTTCCTGCATAACTCGAAAGTATAATTTAAAGACAATTATTATCGAGCAGGTATTTGAAAATGATTGGAATATTTTACGTAGAAAAATTGACGAAGGAAATAAGAAGGGATTTTCAAGGGTTTGAATGTTTTTTTCGCAAGCTTTTTCCAGTATATTTTCCCATCTATTTCGAATACGTAATTTGCGGAATTGATTGATTTACTTCTTTGTAATTACCTGGTATTTGTGGGTTTTTTATTTTGTTTTTACAATGAAGGAGGTGATAATTTCTATTTGGATTGAACATTTAAAAAAGGAATGTCGATTTGAATGTACAAGAAAATGGAGAAAATATCGTAAAATTGAATTTGAAAAATTGAGAGAAAAAACTTTTTAAGAATTAATTTCCTGAGGTGATTTACTCGTACAAAGCCTTCAAAGAGAGTATTTTTTCAATAAAAAAAAAATACTTCAAAAAAATTTATCGGTTGTATTAAGTAACTTATTTGCAAAGAAAAAAAATTATATAAAAACAAGATAAGCTACTTTTTCTCATTTCTTCGAACTGATATTATAATAAAATGTATTTAAAACGTGTTGTTTGTCGCTGTATAATTTAATTACTCCTAATGGGTATTAATTTATTAAGTACACAGCTATAAAATTATACCACCGTGCTTTAAAACGATTGAATTTTTATATCGACTAAATACCTTTTCTTCGAATATGCATGAAATTATCGTCGAATGGTTATACGGTGGTACGTAAAAATCTGTAAATTTGCTCGGGAAATGTAAAAATGCTTGAAAAATTTGCAACTAAGCAAGGATTATAATGCTTTTTGACCATTCGACGAATACAAGTTACGAATATGTCGATAGTCTTCGTATACATCGAATCAAGATGGCTGCTTAGATTTTCCTTTGAATGAACAAGTACGAGTTTAATGGTATTTGCGAGTCTGGAATGAAAAATTGCCAAACCGGTTTTTTGCGCGTTAGATACCGCGATGAAGTGATTTTTTTATTGCAACAATGAAAGCTACCATATTGGATTAGAGGCTGTGATGGCTAATACGATTATGACGAGCTGGGTGATCAGTGGTGAGTTCGACTTATGAATGAAATTTCATCGCATCGTTTAATCGGTGTGTGAGAGAGAACGTCATGTGGAGAGTTTTATGCAGCGAAGGTGTCAGATAATGGCGCCGTCAGATGATAAGATCGTATGCATCGTGTGAATTGAGATGTGGTTTATTGATTTTTGTGAAGATTTTCAACCATATCGGTTACTCACTCGTACATTTTTTAAATGTGATTTTCAGAAACAGGAAATTCTTAGATTGCAATTTGTAGAAAATAATAATTGTGAAAACGTCATGAAAATTAATGAAAATTCGTGAAAATTTTTGAAATTCTCCTTCAAAATTTCCAATAATGACAACAAAAATCATTAGAATTTATTCCAATGTCCTTATATTCCAATTTTGAGTTCAAAATGAGCCAAAATCGATGAATTATTAATATTTAAAATAGGGTAAAATAGGTACCTAACAAACGTTCATGAAAAATTCTCGGAAACGGTTTCAAATGCTGGAAAAAAGTGCCAGAGTTCGACGAAAATTTTGTTTAAAAACATTCATTCTTCCACAATTTGATTCGAGCATATAATAGAAAATGTCATGAAAATATTCCTTGAATCGAAAAGAACTTCTCGAAAAGAAAACATGCACCATTTAAAAAATCGCCAATATATTCAGTTTTTATGTTTAAAAATTCAAGGTTGAAATTTTTCGTTAATTTTTGTTTCATTTTGAATTTTCTTGACATGTTTTTAAACAATTTACAAACATCGTTTCTACAGTTTTTCATACATTTTTTTTTTATATCAATTTGCTATTTTTTTCCATCAAGATTTAAAATAATCTTTAGACACACCACAATTTTGGTACGGATTTGTAACAATTTTTCCGGTCTTTGAATCAGTTTTTGAAAATTTTCAAAGTTCAAACAATATTTTAAAAACTCGTGCAATTTTTAACTATTTCCTCCAAATTTATCAATTTTTACTCGACAATCAGTCACCATTTTCATGGTGTCTCCTAACAAGAAAAACAAGAAGAAATCCACTATAATATCAAGAATTTTAATGATTTTATTCTAAAAACTAAAAAAATTTTATTTTCTCCTCTTTCCTTGAATTTCTTAATCGAAGGATTAAGAGGAGGCTTTTTTGAAAAATTTTAAACAAGAAAAGTGGCATAATAATATAGATCACATAAAAATCCAGAAAACAGCAGGAATTTTAATTTTTCGTTGAAATATTTTTATGGAATTTCAAATGATTTTGATGATGTTTTAACAGTTTTAATACCATTTTTTTTTTCAGTTCTATTGATTTTACGTCATTTGAAGATTTTTAAAAATTTAATTTAAAAAACATGCCTTTGAAATACCCTTTTCAAGCATTTGGTATTTATATACTTATAGTTTCATTTATTCAATTAGAAAAATTCATGGATTTTCAGAAAAGTTTCGCTGATTTTTCAAAAAATTTTACTGATTTTTTTTGCAAAAGTTCGGATATTTTGCTGACTTTTCCGTGAATTTTTACTGATTTTCCAGCAATTTTTTTCATAGTTTGATTTCAGTAATTTTTTTCACTGAGTTATTACTGTGATGCAATTCTGACTGTTTTCTAGGGATTTTTAGTAATTTTAATTGATTTATGCATGAAAGATATTGTTTGAAAATGAAAAAACCGTAGAATATTTTTAGTTATTATAAATTTTTTAAGAAATTGGATTCAAACTAATAGGTCTATCAGTCCATGAAATAGTTTAGGATTATTATTATAGAAACGTGCACGTATGTAGCATTTTGAAATTGCTTAGATTCGTTATTTCAATTGAGTGATTCGAATTATAAAAAAATTATAAAATTACAGTGAAGGGTAAAATGTTCAAATGTCATAATAATTTTTGATAATTTGAGAAATTCTCTAAAATATTCTAAATAGATATTAGGTAATTTTGTTCAAATTATTGGTGAAAATTGCACAAAAATATTGAAAAACTATAGTGAAATTGCTTTCAATTAGAACTTTTTTTTGAAATTACTCAAAATGATGAAAATGGCTCGTCAAAAATTCATTTTTTTTGATTAAATGTATTGGATGGGGGGGGGGGGGGTATTTTAAAAAATATCCTAATATACGTCAAAAAAAATTACAAAGTATAAATAACTCATCCGTATGTAGTATTTATAAAAAGAGAATTTTATACCACGAATTATATCCTCAGTTTAGACCATCTGAAGATGGTATAGTAGCATTGATCCACGGGGGAAGGGTAAATTTTCACTCATACCTACGTATAAGAAATAGAAAAACTTGATACCTTCCGAAATTCAAAACTCCCATCAATTCCCCCTCCTCGGGTAACTATAAGGCCTGAAATTTTGGCTATGGAAGTTTCTTTTGATGTCTTACAAGTCTGAGATTTTTTTGGGGAGGGGAAGAGAAAGGGGGTGTTGGATTTGAAGTTTGAAGTAGGTTCTTTTGTAAGAAGTAATTTTATCGAAACTTTGTCAATTTTTTCATCCCTTCACAGCAGTTGATATTTATAGTATGGAAAATTTAAAAAAAGTATAAATACCATGGTTCAAAAATCCTGTATTTTCATTGATAATTCATTTAATCGTGGTTCGTGGATTTAGCACAAGTATTTGAAAAATCAAGCTTTTTGTTTATTTTTTCAAGTAGAAGTCTGTAAAACTTCAAAGTACAACTTTTTCAATTTTTTCAAAGGCGAATTTTTTCAAAAAGAGAGGTGGAAATATCTTACTGAAAGTATTTCAAAATTTCTGAAAAAGTTATGCATTTCGATTTGAAAATTTTGTTGGCACCTTGTTCGCTGTGCCGATTTTTTCAACTATTCAAAAAATTCATAATTTATTGTCAAATTCTCTATCATTTTTTAACAAATTTTTTAGGATAATTCCAACATTTTATTTTATTTTTTATCCCACTATATTTTTCAAGTCCAGAAGTCAAATTAAATTGAGCCCGGATGATGGAATAAAAAAAGAAATATTGAAATCGAACATTTACTCACGATCATTTTCCTTCTCCGAAACGTCGAAATCGTCTTCTTTGATATCTTCATTAGGTGTATAAGCTTTTGATCAAACATTTTATCCCATGTATAAAGACACCTTATTCGAAAATTGATCTGATTCTGTTATTCGTGTCAATTGACAGTCATTTCCCGTTTCACTAACATCAATAACGAGTCGATCCTTTTATCAAGCATACCTATTCATAAAACGATGCTGACACCCTTTGATATGTTTAACAAGATGACATGGGTTGTGGATCTGTCATTATATTGCAGGGTTGATAGAACGTCTACCTCGGTAGCTTTTTTTCCACAGATACGTATACCTGATATTAAGGAGTCTAAGATGGGGGAAAAAAATAGAAAGATGGAGAGAAATAGAGATAAAAAACCTGCGATTATAAACAACGATAACCTTGAAACGTATAGAGAAACAGTCGAAATTCCATTAAAATAGCAGCGTTATTCGGGTTTTGCTCGATGCCGGACGAGTCAAGTTCAACATACTCAATTTTCTACGTTCGAAATTTACTTTGTATTTGATGAAAATTACGGTACAAACAATGTTACAACTTGTTATTCACCTGTTCTTGCGATAATTACGCCAATTTGGCAGTCGGACCGAGAGTGAGGCGATCTTGATATGGTTATACGAATTACATAAGAAGTGTACTGTACCTAAAAGTATCTACATGTGTACATTGTGTACTCAGATAGGCAGCTACACGACGATGATGATAAAGAAGAAAAAAAAAAACGCAGAGAATTATTAAGATTTTCAAGAGTTTGGTTTCTCGTTAATTTACTAATTATTTGTATACTTACGTTGGGCTGGTTCGTGTTTTCAAAGACGACCAATTGGCTATTTATGTTACAAAAAATGGTAATACGATAAGATGATTTTTAATTACGTGTTTTTTTACCTTTTTTTTTCTTTGCTTGTAAGCGAAGTAAAAAAAAAAAGGTCGATGCGACTGATAAAGAGGCTCGTTTCACACGAACCTTCGTTATTCGTTTCCTGAATTAAAAATCGTTTAGTGTTTGATCAGTGGGGTGTAAATTTTTAGGGCGGTGGTGGGTTGTTATTGGTGAAGTGTACGCGAATATTCGCGCTTAATTGAATCGATTATTTGGCGGCGGAAAAATAGAGATATTTGTGGAGCAAAGGCACGTATGGCGGATCGCAGCCGGTGTTTTTGGAAGTTTTCGTCGTGCCCGAGACGAGTATTAAGTTGGAAGTAATTTACGTATTGTTTTGTATTCGTTTACGCCTATGGTTCGAGTCGCTGCATCATATTGAGAATGCTCGCGAGTCGTGAAAATCGAAAAGCGAACGATGAAGAGGGTGGAAATTTTATTGGTTTTATGGGTCGTAAGTTTTGTCGAAGTTATTCGCAGAGCCAAGATTTGAACGAGTTTACAGCAGTTGGGAAGAATAAGATTGGGTAGTTCGAGCGGAATGAATGGTGCGGTTTTGGGCCATTTGGGGTGTAGAAGGGGTGAGGAGGAGAGGAAGTAGAATGGTGAATTTTGGGTAATGTTATGATTGGAAATTGATTTTTGGGGGTTGAAATGAATTGGTCAAGGGTTTAAGGATTTGAAAGAGAATTGGTGTGATAAGGCTGAATTCGGGGAAGGGGGGAGGGTAAATTTTTAAAATATGCTGGTTTTGATTTTTTTATGTCAGATGTCGATGAATTTAGCAGATGGAGAATGATCGAAGTTGACCTTGTCGAGGGGAGCGACCAATATTGAAAAAATATTCAGACTCAGATTCTGCAATTTTCATATGTTTTTTCATCTCGAAGTGTAAAAATTTCGTGAATTTTCTGAAATAGTAATTTTTTGCAAATTTTCGCGTTAGAATGCATAATTTTTCCCGTGGTTATGATATATTTTTTATTTCGAACGGAAATTTTCCGACTCAAGTTCTACTTACTTGAACGTGATTTTTTCTCGGGAGGTGGGTAATTTTTCTGACTAAAATTCGAATTTTTACCCTTTTTTTCTAACTCTAAGAGCAAAAAGTCGACAAATTTCCTTTAAAATGTATTTAAAATTTTCCTACTCGAACGTAAATTTTTCATTTTAATATTTTAGGAAAATTTTTTTGATTCTTTATGTTGATCAATTTTTCTGAATCAAAGTGCCAGAAAGTTTATTAACAAAAACGTAAGTAATTTTTGCAAATTTTTCTACTTGAAAATGATTTTTTCTTTGGAAATGAGATTTTTTTATTCTGAAAAACCTTATTTTTGCAGATGTTATTGACTTGGATATGCATCTATTTTTAATTTTTAAGGGTATCATTTTTATAGATTTTTCTAATCAAAAATATTTTTTTCCCTTACGAATGATTTTTTTGAAAAATTATCCCTTTTGCAGATTTTTTGACTTGAATGTATAGTTTTGTGATTTGAAAATGAAATGCATAAATTTTTCATTTTTCATTTTTGCAATTTTGTTTTTCTTTGATGAGTTTAGACTTTAGACTGCTTTAATTTGATCGTAATTTTTTTCTGTTGGAAGATTTCTTTGAAAAATTAGAAAACTACATAGTCAATTTTTAATTTTAGAAATTATGGTCATTTGAACGCAGTGTAAAAATGTTTCCAATAAATATCTGCTTTTTAATTTTTCCAATTCGAAGACCATTTTCTGGACTAAAAAAGCAATTCTGTCACTATACCTAAAACGAAAAAGGTTGCTTTTGATGTCCCTATTCTATTTGACCCTATTCTTGATTTAATTTACTTATAATTTCAATTTTAAAATTTACCAATTTTTTTGAAATATATTTTTATTGAGGGAAGATGTCTAAGTCATGCGGATTCTATAATTTTTCCTGCATTTTGATTTTTTGGCTTTTTGGCTTTTGCGTTTTTTTGTTTTGAATTTTTGATAAAAATGTCAAAATAATTAGTTTTTCTATTTTTTTTTCAATCAAATTTCAAAATTGTTATCTCTTTTTATGTTCAAGTACCTAAATACTTTTTTAATCCAGAAATTTCGATTTTTTTGAAATTTTTTTTTTTGGTAGGTAATTCAATCCCTGAAAAAAATGAAAATTTTGGTATTTGGCATTTGGCACTTTCATTAGATAGTAAAGATGGATTAAAAATGGACCGTGAATAAAATTCTTGCTTCTCGTTTTTCAGTGAATAAATGTCAGGGAAGTGTTTAAGTGAATAAGATTGAGAAAACTCTGTATTTCCTCCTGGCGTACAACTGAAATTTTTGGACAAAATTGATTAAATTTTGGGTTTTAAAATTTGTTTGTCCAAAATTTTTTGCCTTCGTTTCATTTAGTCTGAAAACATGTCTCTTTTTAATAAAATCGTTTTTCTTCTCGAACAGTTCAAGTCTACTATGTCTGGACTAAAAAAAAAAGTTTGGAATAAGGAGAAGGCGAAAAAGGGATATGGCCTCACATTTTTGAAATTGATTTGATATAATTGGCGGGGGAGGGAGTGGAAATGATTTACCTACCATTCCTCATCCAAAGTTTGAAAAAAATTGAAATATTTTAAAACTTTCAGCAACAAAAAACTGAAATTGAAAAAAATTATATTCCTCCTCCCTCTCCGTTTCTGTTAAAGAAATCGTAAAATGTTGGAAAATTTCCTGAAACCTGCTTGCACTTTCATTATGGAATTTGTTATTGTATTTTTGATTTTTTTTTAACTTTTGAAAAAAATTCGTGAAATTATCTCTATACAAAAGACGAAATTTTGTTGAATTTTGATGATTTTTAAAAAAAAAAATTGTTTTCAGTCTTAAATTTGAAATCTTTCTTTGGTACTCATTTTTTTTTCCTCCTTTGATATTCTCTTTTCTATCTAAAAGCGAATACAGCGGTTGGTAATGAACTAATGATATAAAAAAATTCATGAACCATTTTCAAATTTCAGAATGTTTCAATTTTTCTTCATTGAAGGTAATTTAAACCCGATGCAACAATTTCTCCTTTTACTTTATGCAGACTCAATTGTCGATATTTCCTGCATCCTGCATCAAATTGGCTATCGATGTCGTCTGGGGTGTCAGTATATCAAATAAATTGAGAACCACGCATTTCTCACGGTTCATGGACACCTATTTTTTGAAATTTTTTTACTAAATATTCGATGATGATATCGACAATCCTAATTACTTGTCTGGTTTCATTTCATTAGCTGTAATCATACGCTTGGCGACTTATTAATGTCAAATCTACACCAACTTATTGAATTTGCTCATTGCTGTACTGAATTTCAAAACAGTCTCAACAAAGTCTCTGCTGTCAGGACGTACCGGTGTTGAATTTCTATTTTCTCGCCATTGGTGTTATCAAATAAGACAGAGACGTAGGGTAACATATCCTTCTTCTCGCGGCGGAGTCGAATATCAAAATAGTACACTATGGGAGAAGATTTGACAACGAAGAACCCTTGTCTTCTTCACACCTCGTAGACGTGACAAATGTATTGTTTACGCGGTCATTGTTTCGTGTATAATAAATCAATATAGTTACGCTGTTTTTAAGGTTCATCGTCTTGACGAAAGTAAGTTCGTTAAAAACAATTAGATAATATTTGAGTGTGTAAGGAGCATTACGAAGAGAAAATCGTATTAGTTGGGTGCTTCGAATGTATTATGGGGGTTTCTTTGTACACGAAGATTTACAATTCGTAATTTTTTTCACTCTCTTGGTGTACGTTCGTGTAATATATTCGTATTTATGAGGGTGGGATAATTTAATTAAAATTATTCGCTATGGATATTTTTTGATGGCTCGGATCTCTCTGTGGGAGAAATCACGCTTTTAAGGAGGATTTATATATGTGAATATTTCGAAGAGTCTGGGAATGGGAAAATTTTTGGGTATTATCGATATATTTATTCGAAATAGCTGAGGTTATATGGCGAAAAACCAGGATCAGGGGTATTATCTTTGCCTATACGCCATCATCTTGCAGGTATATAAATATGATAGAGCATCGGACAATACCCAGAAAACTTTTTTTCCTCCATTTAAAAGACGAGGGTTTTTACGTAAATGGGATCATTGTAATGGGTACGAGGTTTTGGTACATAGAGGAATGGGTTGTTGTTGGCATATTGAGAAGAAATGAGTGAAAAAAACAACCATCGTCGATATTATACATATAAACGCGGTAGGCTGAGAAATTCCAAAATACACATTCACATACGACGAAACATCACATAGCGAACAGGGAAATGAACAATGCTATGAGAGGGGTATGTATGGTGGATGTAGTCGTATAAGCGCGGTGGCAACAGGTGGCGTGAGAAAATGGTACAACGAACCCTTCTGCAGGATCTTTTACCCTCTGCCCACGACCTCGTCTCTTTCGGCTTTAGTGTGAATGTAGTTCACCAGTGTTCATTATAAAAGCTACCGGAATGGAGTCTCAAAGTGTTTTAATGAATTTATCGCCGACGCCGTTGTTTGCCTTTTTTATGACCCGTATGGGGGAGGATGAAGGGATGTGTGATTTTTATGTATTGTTTATGGTGGTTGGAGATTAATCAGAGATGAAGGGAGATTTTGAGGGAGAAGCTTTGTAGGATGAGGAAATTGGCGGTGGTTTTAATGGTAGTTCGGTGCTTGGTGGTGGGAAAGGTGTGAGATGATTTTTGGTGCTTGGGGTCGCCTGTATCTTTTTCCTGTGTGTTTCGATTGTTTTGAGTTATGATTTTGCGCGAGATTTGAAAATTTTTTTTTAGAAGATTGGAGGGTTTAGGTGAAATTTTTTTTTTCGGGGTTTTATCGAAATAATTTTATTCAAAACTTCATTGATATTTTTCTCTGTTTCAAGCTTCGAAAAACGAAAATCCAATTTTTCAAAAACATTGGGGTACTGTTGCTCTCAGACTTATTGATCAAGGTTTCATTTTGAGAAAAAAAATTATTTTTTTATTTTCATTTCATTGGATTTAAAAAAAATGTTCAATTCCAGCACCTTCAATTTGAAAAATAGATATCGAAATTCATATTTTTCACAGAATTTTCCCCGTATGTTTTCTCAAGTTGAACATTTTCATGGTTTTTTGCCAAAAAAAATAATGTCTTCAAATTTTTGTGAAATTTGTTTCCTTTCTCGCAAAATTCTTCTCAACTTCCTGAACTCGTCCCCCTAATGCTAAAAGGTCGTAACTCCAAAATTTGGGAATTTTTGTTTTTTTACTGAAATGGCAACAATGGGACGCCTTCCACCTAGCAATAAAAAAATTTCAGCTTAAACATCAAACAAATCCTTAAAATTGGAAAAAATATATGTTGGCGTAACTCCATATTCTAAAAATTTTGAAACTTTTTGGGCGTAATTCCATTAAAAATGCAAGTAGGTCATGAATCGAAAATTTGACTTTTTACAAAAGTGATTAAAAACGGCGTTACTTATGATTTTTGAATTTTTTGGAAGATGTGACGATTTTAATATGCTTTTGTAGTGTTCAGAATGAATTTTTAAATTATTTCGTTTCAAAATACAGATTTTGAACTTGGCGTACCTAACTCCAAAAATTTTCTGTGTTTAAGTGTAAAATTTCGTAACTACACCATAAAAATTAAAAATGGGTATTTTGAAAAAAAAATAGTTGAAAATTCGCTCTCAACACTAAAAAAGCGTAGTAAAATCAACGCCTCTTTTACGAAATTCAAAAATTTCAAGTAATACAGTTTTTTGCCTCTCCTGTAAAAAGTAAAGTTTTGGAGTTACGACCTTTTAGCTTTAGAGGGACGAACCGCCCTAACTACATTTCCATTGAAAGTTCATATCAAACTGTGCTGACTTTTCAAATGAATTTTTTTTAGGATTCGGGAATAATTGAAACTGAAGTTTTTTAATTTTGTAAATTCATTCAGCAAAAAGCAACTTTCTTCTCTCCGCCTGTTCATGTAAATCAGGAAAACTTGAAGAATTTTCACTAAAATTATGCTTTTTGATTTTGACATATTGTAAGAGATCTACTTTTTTTTTTTTTTATCTGGTACCAAGAAATAGTTTTTTGAGAATGGAAAAAAGTATGTAGAGTATTACAGATTTCAAATTTTTAATTAAAAATTGATAAATTTTTATTAGATCCCATCCCTTTTCCCTCCCCTAAAAAAAAATCAACATGTCTAGAACCGATAATAAAAGTGATAGAAAGGTCTTGCAATTAATACAATGGCATGGCACTAGAAATAGAATTATAAATTGTGATAGAAAAAAGAAAAATGTTGCATTTTTATGAGGTTTTTTTTCATGTAGTTGCCTTTTTTTCAGAAAACCTGAAAAAATCAGAGAATTTTGTAATTTTTTCTCCAAACATCATAATTTTTTTTTGAAACTCATATGATAAAAACTGAGGATCTTTCCTTTTTTTCAGGACTAAAAAGTTGAAAAATTACAAATTTTCATCTTTTGTAAGCTTTTTTGCAAAAAATGTCTACTGTTCCGTTTGAGCTCATAAAGTGATATGAAAAGAAAAAATTCATTTCATGAATCATAATGTATTGTGTGTTGATGAATATCATTTTCTTCTTACTTTTCACGACGTGAGTGCTAAAAAAAAATTAAAAAATAGAGAAAATTTGTTTGAAGAATCTGGAAAAATCTAGGCAATTTATTTATTAAAAATTAGTGGGAACCATATTGCGACTTTTTTTTTATGGAAAATTCATTACTTACCTAATTCTTGAGGGTTTTTCTTCTTCAGTTTCTCAAAAAATTTGAAGTCTGTGAAAAATTGAGAAAAATATTTCAACGTTTTGAGAAAGAAAATTTTTTGGGAAAATGTTTCCGAGGATTCTAACAAAATTTTTAAGAATTCCGACGAATTTCTTTTTATTGCGCAATTTTGATTAAACAAAATTCTTCTTCCCTTCCTTTTCCTCTTCTCTTGCTCTTCCCTTCTTTTTTCCTTTCTCTTCGTGAAAGTTTTCATTTTTAGCCCTACAATTTCTTCCAACGAATTTTATGATTGTAAAATGCCTCAATTTTTTTGATTTTTTGGTCATATAAGTAAATGGCTAGTAATTTGCTAGATAAGTTTTTAAGTACATGTGTACTTACTAGGGGGGTTTTTTCTCTTCTTTCCTTTTCTGGTTATTTTATCGTCCTATGATAATTGTTTTTATTTTGAGATAATTTTTTTTTACTGTTTTATTTGAGAAAATTGAGAGTTGAAAGAAAGAGGGAAGAGGAATTTGAAGCAGATCTAAGTGAATTGCTAATTTAAACAATTTCCTAGGAAATTTCTCATCGATGAGAAGAGTGAGGTACCTACAGATTTTCACATAGGTGGGCTATTGAAAAGTGATATTAATCCATAGCAGGCCTCTTTCCCACCTTCTCCATGTCCATATCTCTTACAATTCCTAATTTTCACCATCTTTCCAAAAAAAAAAAACATACATTTTCGTTCAATTTTTCATAAGTATTCCCCTCGTTTCCTTTTCGGCTTCAATATTTTATTGGTGAAAAATAATTTCTGTGATGATGATTTCTTCAGTTAGTTTCATTTTCGAAAAACTTTGTTTCGATTATGAGGATTGAAGTCCTCCGTAAAATTTTTCCAACAGAGCGAAGATCTTGGGTATGTCGGTAAATTCGAATATTGTCATTCAAGTTTTATATTATTTATAGGAACTTCAAATTTTTTTCCAAAATGTCAAATATTGTAAAATATTTGAAGAGCTCAAAGACTGTTGTCCTAAAAAAATTAGTTTTTCTCAGGGAAAATTAAGAAAATGCTTCGATTTTCAGTGGATTTTCGCTGGCTTTTCGAAGAATTTCACTGATTTTTCTGCCAATTTCTGACGCCTTTACTGACTCTTTTAACTTTTTTACTTATTTTCCATCAATTTTTTTCTTTGTTCGTTTTCAGTGAAATTTTTTCACTGATTTATTACTGTGCTGAAATTTTGACTGTTTTCCAGTGATGTTCTATAATTTTCACTGTGTTTTAGGAACGATAGAATTTTTTTGAAAAATTTATTTTATATTAAGTTCGGTATCTTAACATGAAGTATGTTTAGTTACGTAAGCTTTAGGTTTTGGTGATTTTAAATTTAACTTAATTTTTTTCTCTCATTTAGGTCAAAAGAAATCAAGGCAAGAAATATATCCAGCTATGTGGTCTGAGCTAGAAAGGGTAAGTAATTAGAAAATAAAAACGCAAATAGAACTTTAAAATAATTTGATGAATTTTCCTGAAAAATTATCGAATTTTTTGGGCTTCGAACATTCTGCATTTCTGCTACCATTTTCTTTTGATTTTCCTTCTCTCGATCAAAAAATCTATGGATTCAAAATTAATTCGTGAAAAAGAAATTGAAAAATAGATTATAAGGTCAAGTGTCGGTTTTAAATTTTCCAGGTCATTTTTTCTCAAGCAAAGGTTCATTGAAACGTCGAGAGTTCCCCTTTCTCGTCTTTCTATGGACTAAACCATTGTAAAAATTGACACCCTTCTTATTTTAATCCAATTTTTGAATCCGATCTCTTAAACCCTTTTCCATTCACTGATCCGAGTTCTTTTTCATCTAATTCGAAACACAAAGTATCAATGTCTTGTTTAGATTTTTTTTCAACCCCTTGCAGCTTGTTCAACAGTCAGGTTTGATTACATATTTGTACAGCATGTAAAAAATATCGCAGGGATTGCGTTAGATTGACAAGTTCAGATTTTAGATCCCCCTGTATTGGTTTAGTCGATTTGAGGATTTTACACTCTGCTTGGCAGATCTTTTGGCACCTTACGAGCTTATACCTGTACCAAGTATTTTAATACTGGATGTTTTATTGCTGTGGCATCGTACGAGATGAGATTGCTGGGTAGTGCACGAAGACGTGAATTTATCGTCAACTGGAAATCTCGAGGTGTATTAGAGTACCTAAAAGAAACCCCTAGATTACTTTTTTTTACTCGAGTGATCTGGAAAGCTGAAAGATTTAAAGAGACGATGACCCGGTGAACGTTTTAATATCTCGGTCGAGCTTTTTCGATTCGAATTAATTTAAGTAATTTTTGAGAAAAAAAAAACGAGGAAAAATAAAGTAAACTGGAAACACGAGTGTGGCCCGAAGCAGTAAATTAATATTAAATTAGAAATTCGCGTTTTTTTTACGCCTCGCCGAGTATTCAAAAATGAACATTTTAACTGCACTAGACAGCGGTGTGTTGCGCTCACGGTATTAATCTTTTTTAAAAGTTACCATTTGTGACAGCAGCGCAGCGTGATTTGGGGTAAAACTGGTACAGCTTTATTTTGAATATGTCATAAACATCAGCTTCTTTTTCGTATCGTTTGAATGAAAATGAACCGCTGTGGGATGGTGGAAAACGAAGGTACTGCTCAGGTTTCCTTACTTTTAACGACTTTTGAAACGAAATAAAAAAGCGAAGGGGTAATTAAAGAGAATGAGTTGTTTGGTCCGAGTCTTGAAAATTTTTTTAATTGACCATTGAAATTTTAAACGCCTTCAGTGTATTGGTATAAAAGAGTTATGCAACTCAATTAACATCTACATGGGTGAATTTTTTGGTCGTCCTGTGCTCATTGACCAGATGGTGACTCGACGGTGGTATTTTTTATTGCGATTTTGGAGTGTGTTGGAAATTTAAGAAAATCCGAGTGCAGGGGCGAAATCGTAAAGATGTTTTTATTGCGTTCTCGTGGAGCTCATTTGAGAGTTAATTATTGTCGCCAAGGGTTAAATCGCGCTTTGCTCTTTTTCATAAGTTCTTTTACCTTTGTATTGATTTTTTTGCAGTCTTGGTAAATGACTCGAGTGGTTCTTTTGTGAAATAATAAGCCAAATTTGCAGAAAGGAATATCGAGTGTGCTGTTTATTTGACTGGAATCAATTTATTTTTTATGTCGATGAAAAAGATATCAGTTTTGTGAAATTTGTATGGTAATTTTTTCATTTTATTTGAAGCAGATGATTGGATTTAAGAAATTTTATGAATTTTATTTCGATTTGTTTTTCACGATTGGTTTTTTGTATCGAAATATAGAAGTAATCGGAGGGTTTGATAAAAGAATAGAAAATGAATATGAAAAGGCGAGAGCGTTTGATTTTTCATTTAATCAGTTAGTAATTTTTTATAAAACTGGATTGTAGCGGATTTTTGGCGATGCTAGGAGTGATGAAAAGAAGATGGGGAGGGGGGAATCTTACTTCCCTTTGAATTTTCCAGTGTGGCTGACTTTTGTTTAGGGTTGTCAGAGAAATGACAGTTGTATGATTGAATATTATAGAAGTATGTGGATATTGGATTGAGATACATTGGTTAACTTTTTTAAACCTGTACTCTTACTTCCTCCCTCGAAATGAGCCCATAGTCATCTTCTTCTATTATAATTATAAAGAAGAGGGCTGTTTTTACGGAACAGCATCACGCCAAAAGTACTGCACGAATTTGAAAGGTGAATACACCATTAGAAAGAGCTCGACGAGTAGGTGGTTTATGACGCAAAAAGTTTAGAAAAAGCTGCCTCCAAAGTGGAGAAAAGTCGAGTTAAAGTTGGTTCCCCTCCTTCCCCTCCCACCCTCATAGGCAAAAATCAGTTTTTTGTAAATAACTCGAAACGCGAAGCTCGAATCAAAAATCTAACGACTCATTGACGATAGGAAATTTTATAGGCTACAATTTTGGTTCTCTTCAATTTTCGCTGAAACAGCTTCATTTTCGAGATATTCCTCGAAATACGATTTCATCTTCGACCCCCGCCCTCTTGACCTTGGCGAGAGTAATGATGACGCGCTCTCAGATTACTACCTCATAAGTCAGGGTTCGAACCCCATCCGAAGAATGAAGCTTTAGAATTTTTTTTAGCAAAATTAATTTTTTTTAGCTATAATAATTTTTTCTAGCTTAATTAAAATTTTTTTGATCAAAATTAATTTCTTTTAGCTACCTATATTAATGTTTTTTAGCTTAATTAATTTTCAAATACACCCGAAGAATGAATTTTTTGTGATTCCTCCCTCATAATTCAGGATTCAAACGCCATCTGGAGAATACATTTTTTGAATTATTTATAACTAAATTAAATTTTTTAGTTGAATAAAATTTTTTTAGCGAAATTGATTTTTTCATACACCCGGAGAATGGATTTTCAACAATTTTTTATCTCTAAATTACATTTTTTGTATCAAAATTAATTTTCAAATATTGAGTTCAATCCCAAATTTTTTTTTTAAACATATCCAGAAAATGAATTTTTTGGATGAAAATGAATCAATTTTTAAGCACATCCGGAAAATGAATTTTCTACAATTTTTTACAGCTAAATTAATTTTTTTGTAGGTACCTAAATTAGTTTTTAAATAATGAATTGAATCTCACAATTTTGTGGATACGAATTATCCATCAAAATTACCAATTCTAGAGTTTGGGGAAAACCATAAAACTGTGATCAATTTTATGGATAATAATTATCCATGTATTTCACCACAAATGAAAAATGTTTGAACATGTGGAAAATTTTGTGGATAGGAATTATCCGTCAAAATTACCAATTCTAGAGTTGAGGAAACCCATAAAACTGTGGTTAATTTTATGGATAATAATTATCCACGCATTTCACCACAAATATAAAAGGTTTCAACTTGTGACAAATTTTGTGGATAATGATTGTCCACACATTTCACCACAAATGTAAAAGGTTTCAACATGTGGCAAATTTTGTGGATAGGAATTATCCATCAATATTACCAATTCTAGAGTTTGTGGAAACCCATAAAACTGTGGTCAATTTTATGGATAATAATTATCCACGCATTTCACCAGAAATGAAAAATGCTTGAACATGTGGAAAATTTTGTGGATAGGAATTTTCCATCAAAATTGCCGTTTGTGGAGTTTGGGGAAACCCATAAAACTGTGGTCAATTTTATGGATAATAATTATCCACGCATTTCACCACAAATGTAGGTAAGAGGTTTGAACATGTGGAAAATTTTGTGGATAGGGATTTACCATCAAAATTACCAATTCTATAGTTTGGGGAAACCCATAAAACTGTGGTCAATTTTATGGATAATAATTATCCATGCATTTCACCACAAATGTAAAAGGTTTGAACATGTGGAAAATTTTGTGGATGAGAATTTTCCATTAGATAAAATTACCGTTTGTGAAGTTTGAGGAAACCCATAAAACTGTGGTCAATTTGATGGATAATAATTATCCACACATTTCACCACAAATGTAGAAGGTTTCAACATGTGGCAAATTTTGTGGATAATAATTATCCACACATTTCACCACAAATGTAAAAGGTTTCAACACGTGGCAAATTTTGTGGATAGGAATTATTCATCAAAATTACCAATTCTAGAGTTTGGAGATACCCATAAAACTGTGGTTAATTTTATGGATAATAATTATCCACGCATTTAACCACAAATTTAAAATGTTTGAACTTGTGGAAAATTTTGTGGATAGGAATTTACATGGCCAATTCTAGAGTTTGGGGAAACCCATAAAACTGTGGTCAATTTTATGGATAATAATTATCCACACATTTCACCACAAATGAAAAATGTTTGAACATGTGTAAAATTTTGTGGATAGGAATTAACCATCAAAATGACCAATTCTAGAAATTAGGGAAACCCATAAAACTGTGGTCAATTTTATGGATAATAATTATCCATGTAATTCACCACAAATGAAAAATGTTTGAACATGTGGCAAATTTTTGCCGAAGTTACCGGCACGAATCCAATGGGTTACTCGGCTTGGAAGTTTGATACAATTTTTTCCAGAATTATAGGCACAAATCTAATGGTATGTTCCATTTTAAATTTTCATAGATTTTTGTCGAAGTTTCAAGCTCGAATCCAATGAGATATTTAATTTGAAGTTTTGATTGATTTATGACACAGCTCTGGGTACCAATTTAAGCGATTTTCTATTTTTAAGAAGTGATGCATTATGGTTGTTTTTCAAAAAGGAATGTACGATTTAAAAAGAAGTTCACGGTAGCCCGTCCGGAACGGACGGGTTAAACGGCTAGTTTGAAATAAATTGGTAGATAAAGTTTTGATTTGCATTTTAATGTGTATTGAAAAAGAAATGGTCATTTTTTATCAAGTTTGGATTCTGGAAAAATTCCAAAAAAAAGATTACAATTTTCTTATTATTTCTTTAAAATATAATTTTCAGCTAGAATTTGAGAATTTGAATGTTTAGGATATTGAGTGCACTACTGACAACTTCTAAAGCAACATTTTCGAATTTTGATTGAAAAAATTGTGATTGAAGAAAAAAAAATTCAAAGGTATTTTTTTGTCAAGTTTTCTCTCTATAATTTTAACAAAATTTTCAGAAAAGTTCTAATTTAGCATAAAATTGTGCCCCTTTTATTCGAATGATGCCATCACATCTTTTTTGGAGAATACTTAAGAACAATTATTCAAACTTGCCCATGGCTGCTTGACCATTGAAATATTGATATTGACATGGTTAGATGGTAAAATTTTATTATGCCTTAAATATTGGATGTAGGCAAAATTTTTTGTAGGTATTTATCATTTCTCTCGAATTCGTCTGGAAAAAGTTTTTAAATAACCTGGTTTTATTTCTTGTGTGCTGAAAATCTGTTCAGTTTTTATTGAGTGCCTTGATATTGAAATTGGGCAAAATTTAGGCGTGATTGATATTATTTTCAAATGGGTATGCAGAACTTTTGATTAGATCGCTAAAAATTTAATGTTCTTTTTTGCTAGTTTTGAGTAATTTCCAATAGGTATTTGATGTCATAATGGATGAAAATGATCATTTTGAATCAAAATATTCTTACTTCTTGGATTATCTTGAGTCGCAATGAATCCTTGTATTTTTTTTTTTTGAAAAGTGCCAATTGACATATAAAATTTTTTTGTATTTCTCAAATAAGTGTTGATGTTTTTTTTGATTGAGTTCATTTTGGATTTCATTATGGTACTCAAAATCAACTACTGATTTAGAGCTTTGCTTCTTTCGATTAGAGTGTCAGAAAGTCTATAAAAGATAGTTAAAATATCTTAAAAATAGTTCAAGTTTACGCTCTATCGATTTAAAAGCACCATAACAGCGCTAAAAAATTCCAAAATTTTCTGGTGGCTTCAAAATATCTCAAAACCGTTTTCAATCGATTCAGCAGGTCAAAAATAAGGTATCTACCAATTTTCAGTTTTTTACCTCAATGTGGGACGTGGGTGGATTTTACGGATTTTTAATCTTTTCCCAAGTTCAGGACTCGAGGAGTTTTGGAAATACGTTTTGTGCGCGAAATCAAAATTTAATGGAGCTTTTGCCGAATTTCGTCAATCTGAATATTTTTCCAACTTTAAAAGCCCTTCGGGTGAAATTTCAAACAACTTTTACTGTAAAAAATGTTGGTCATTTGCGAAACCCCATAAGTCCATGAACTTCATTATTGGACTGTAAACCAATCATGCTGATCGACACTTGAAAAATCAGAATTTCACGCAAAATGTGTATTTTTGCATGCTCTTTCCATTTTTGACATTGTTTTCTACCATAACGCAAGAGATTTTTCTTGAAAATGTTTTTGTTGCTCCTAAAAAATTTACTTCTGTGGACTTATGGGGTTTTGCAAATGACTGCTTCAATAGAAAAAAGTAAAAAAGCTTTAAAAACGAAGTAAAGTTTCCTTTGAAAGGAAATGTTGAAAACATGGATATGTTTTTTCCTCTCATCTTGAATTCTATTTATCATGTTAATTTCGAAAAAATAAAAAAGTTTGTTTTCAAAATTTTTTCAGCTCTTTGATATTTCTCCTGTTATTCTGACTTTCTAATATCAAGTCAATTTTCAGCTTTTGACTTTTTGATAATACGTATAGACAATAAGTTAATTTCGAAAATATAAAAATTTATAAGTTTTTGACTTTTAGTCACGCAAAATTTGGTGTCGCAAAATAGTCATAAAAATTTTGGAATAGCCCTCCCACCTAAAAGGAATTTCAGCTTCTGACATTCTGATATATAATAAATTGAATTTGAAAATATAAAAATTTATAAGTTTTCAAAAGTCAGCTTCTGACTTTTTGACATTGAGTTAATTTCGAAAATATAAAAATTTATAAGTTTTTGATTTAGCGTCTTAAAAATTTTTGAATACCCCCCCCCCCACCCAAGAGGAAAAAACATATCCACGTTAATACTGATTTGTCCATTTTTCAAAAAAAAAAAATTGTACTTTTTGGTCTACAGTTCCTGAATACTGAATATCTGGAATCAAGTTGACTCGAAAATCAAAATTTTGTATTTTTGCCCCCCCCCCCAATTGTGTAAGACTTTTTTTGCTCTTAAATTTTTCCCTGGAGCCCAGATTTTCTCTGCACAGGTCTGTTAAAAGAATATTTTTGGCTGCTCTCTAAATCTGAATCAGTCAAAAAGTTGAAAATTCACTGATTAAACAGCGAAAAGTGTGCAACTGTTGATCAGTGAAATTTAACTGTCAATCAGTGAAACATTACTGATTCAATTAGTAAATTTTCATTTTTAAATCGGTAATTTTTTAACTATACTAAACTGAATCTGTAAATTAAAATGTTTACCGATTTAATCAGTGAATTTTCATTTTTCAATCGGTAAAAATTTTAATTTATTGATTGAATCAGTAATTATTCACTGATTGAATTAGTAAATTTAAATTTTTACTGATTCATTTCAGTAATTGAAAAAAATTACCGATTCAAAAATGAAAATTCACTAATTGAATCATTAATTTTTCTTTAATTGACAGTCTTATTTCACTGATTAACAGTTGCACACTTTTCGCTGTTTAATCAGTCGATATGTCACATGACTTTCTCATGAGTGAAAAGTATTTTTCAAAAAAATCACCTTTCACTTTTCAGTGAAAAGTAATTTTGTCTTCTTAAATTTACCAAATTGGGGAATAATTTTACAAAAAAAAAATCTATTTTGAACAATTTTTACCTAATTTTGAATAAATTTCGAAATATTATTTTGATCATTTCAACTCCTTTTCCAACATCTTTCAACTCCGCTTACTGTGTTTTCTTCTGATGAAAATTCCCAAGCAATGATTTAGCCCACATCACAGCTTAACGTACCTCCACCAACTCATCACGCCTCTCCACCCAGCCACCCAGATCATCCGACGAAAACTTCATTTCGGCAACGTATCGCGTAAAACACCGATACCGCTGCTTCGTCTCGTCTTCAGTCGAAAAAACGCGTAAATTTAAACCGTCGACTCGGCCAAAATAGAGGTCAACATCCTTCAAATTACCTGTATATACGAACACAAAGAAGAACGTTACCGGCCAAAAAAAAAACTGCATATACTCTCAACTATGTATACTCGTAGGTTGGGACCTGACTGTTATTTCTCTTCTTCGCATCTCCTAGGTGTATTTTTTTTTACCCACGAATCGTGCAAATCGCTCAACTGACCCGCGGATTTTGGTACATGGAATGAGAAAGAGGTGTCTAAAAATTAAGTTGAGGTTTGCCCGGTCGGGCACGAACATCATCGACCAAATTATACGCGATGGTCGTTTTCGTTTCCATTGTTCTACTTCGCCTCGTTCCACCCATCACGACCGACGAAATTTATTACATAAGCCGACAGTCGTCATTTTTATCAAGGTTAGGTACAATTTAAGCGCTGGATATTGGTAATCGCGAATGGGTTATTTTAGCCGAGCCGCCGACATTGTAGCGAGGTCTTTTGCTGCGAGCTGGTCTGCGACCGATATGATGGCAGCGGCCGACTGTATTTTTCAATTATTTGTACGTTGACTTTGTAATATGTGCGAAGGTATCCGGGTCTCGGGTCACGATTTATCAGTAAAATAAGGACGGGGCGCGGCAGGTCGTAATTTTACGTCTGGAGAAGAGGTGCAGTAAACTCGAGAATGTGAAAATTTCGTTCTGGTGGCGAGATGGTTTCCACTCGATTTTTTATCAAGATGGTATGGGAGAAAAATGCTAAATTGCACGTGTTCGATTCGCGATAGGTGTATAAATAATGTTTAGTCTGTCGCATATTTGTAATATGTCAATTTGGTCTGCGTCTGGCGTGAGAGCGACGAATCGATGATGTACGAGGTTGAATTAAATGCTGAATTTGTGCGAGCATAGAAATGGAAATTTATACGGCTAGACGAGATAAGCTCGAAGAATGGCTGATGTAGGCATTTGGTCTCATAAACATTGTATTGTTGGGAAAGGAAAAAGTCTGCAGACGATGGAATAGCCGGGCCGCCGTAGACGAATCGCAGACGATGAGCTCAGCAGCACGTTTCCTCCGGTTGCGTTTCCGGTGGCAAATGTCTCGGTATTGCGAATTTCCCGCTACATTGTCTCGCAGCTCGAGTCTAATTATCGAATTCCTAGAATCGAACGGTTCCAAATCATCTCCCTGTCTGGCTGCGAAGACGTCGTAATCGACTTCTGAACGGCGAAAAATTTCGCTTCTGCGATGAAAAATATGGTATCAAAGAGTGACGTGCGTGTCAGGCCCAGCCCGACGATTTCATTTCTGAGAAAAATACCGATGGTATTTTATCAGTCGATGGAGAAGAACTGGATCGATCAAAAGTATCTGCGGATGGGTTTCCTTTGTTGAGAGGATTTTTAGTTTTGAAATTAGGTACCTACGGATGGGTATTTTCGTTATTGTGTGTTCGAGATAACGATATTAATAGTGATTAAGAAAATAATAGACAAAGTATGAGTATTTGGCCGCATTGGCAAATTTTTTCTGCGGCTTTGGTATTATACAGATAAGTCGTCTGGAGAGCTATAGCGTTAAATTTCGCATGATCGGTTTTCACGAAGCCAGACGTGTTTATTATTTTTCAATTATGTATTCGTGTTTACGTGTCGTCGTCGTCTTTGGTACAGAGATGTCGGCTGTACAGAGACGGAGAGAGTATTGAAACTGCCATGCCGCAGAGATAGTGTCTTTATGTTCATTAACCGCATCCGACAATCGGAGCGACGTGTACGCCTCCGCGATTATGTTGCATTGTTCTTGCATTGTATTCTTTATTGCGGTTTTATTCGGCGACTTTTTAACGCTGAAATGTGTTTAATGATGGCGCTATATGGTCGGCTGGAAGGGTCTGTGGGGGGAGTGTATTGGCTGGAGATGGATGGAGGAGAAATTGCGAATGTGATGGATATATATGTGGAGTTTTTGGAGGTTGTGAGTGTGTGGTACGTAGGTGTTAAAAATGCTGTCTCATTTAAGAATCAGTGAAATTTATTCGAAATCATTGGAAAACTGACAGAGGTACATCAGTAAGAAAATCATTGAAAGAAAACGGTTAGAAAAATTGCTGAAAAGCAGTGAAAATCCAGAAAAAACAATGGAACTTTTAAAATTTGCT
Organism: Pseudococcus jackbeardsleyi; assembly: GCA_038380155.1. Lineage (NCBI taxonomy): Eukaryota > Metazoa > Arthropoda > Insecta > Hemiptera > Pseudococcidae > Pseudococcus > Pseudococcus jackbeardsleyi. The sequence goes on from CM076241.1 coordinate 9,736,902, forward strand.
GAGAAATTAGTGATGTTTTTTTGCAAAATCAGCAAAATTCTTTAAAAATTGCCCAATTTTTATGAAATTTAGTGATTTTTTTGAAAGAATTCAAGATTTTTTGAAAAAATAATGATATACTTTGAAAAATCCTTCAAAAATTGGTGGTTTTTTTGAAAAATTGGTGTTTTTTTTTGAAAAATTGGGGATTAACTTTTAAAATTCGTTACAAAATCTGTAACATTTTTGAAAATGAGTAATTTTTGAAACTAAATGTTTGAAAATAATATGTTGAAAAATCAGTGCAATTTTTTGAAAATTGGTGATTCTTTTGAAAAATTAGTGGAATTTATAACTTTTGAAATTCGTTGAAAAATCAGTGAATTTTTTTGAAAATTTTTAAATTTTTTTGAAAAACGGAAATCTGTTGGAAGGTTTTAGAATTTTACTTATTTCCTTTGTGCTGTAATTTTGAGGGTTTTTTTTTTCAGAACCTTTTTGCTGTATTCAAAATGAAAGAGTGCTGTTTGTGCCTTTGTGGAGTAATTAGATTGGTTTTGATTTTGGTCTGGATCAGGTGATTTATCTGGGGTGTTGGGTATGAGTTGTGTGAAGTGAAGGTGGCTGGTGAAATGTGGTTTTGGATAAAAGATGAAATTGGGAAGAAAAGAGGTGTAGAGGTGCAGGGAATTGAAATTTCATTTTTCCCGCAGATTTTTTTTTTTTTTGGGGGTTGAATGATTTAATGGCTTCACTTAATTTTCAGTTGATAAACTCTAAATTTTTATTTTTTTCTTTGATAAATTTTCCTCGATTTTTTCTTTTCCTGTATCTGGATCTTTTTTCTTGGTGATAAAATGGGAAAGTAAAATTGTGATAAGATGGAAAAAGTAAAATTCTATTTCATGTTGTCTATTGGCAAGAAAATTAAAAACCCCAAAATAGCAAGAATCTCATTTTGTAGGTATCAAGAAAACCTGATATGTGTGAAAATAACAGGAATTTTAATAATTTCAACGTAAAAAACCAGAATGTTCAACATTTTACTTTTTTTCTGATTTTTCTATTGAAGGGATAAGAAGGGAGGTATTTTTTGGTACTTATTTCAAGCAAGAAAAAGTAAAAACTGCATGAAAATGACAAAAAAATCCAGGAAATGGCAAGAATTCTCAACATTTTCAAAGCAAGGAAAAATTGCATGAACATGAAGGGAAAAATCGAATATCTAGGTATAGGGTAGGAATTTTAATGATTCAGCTGTAAAAAAAATAAGAATTTCCAACTTTTTTCTTTTCTTGTATGTATGTTTTAATGGAAGGATAAGAAAATGGCTTTTTTTTTGTAGCAATTCAAAAGTAGAAAATTTTAGAATTAAAAGTAGCAAAAAAATCCAGAAAATAGGTAGAATTTTCACCATTTCATGTTTTTCTTATTTTCTTGTATTTTCTCGTGGAAAAATACAAAAGGTGCAAATCCAAAGCTGAAAAAAATGCATGAAACTGACGAGGAACTCGAGAAAGTAATTAAAATTTCAAAGATTCAAGTGCGAAAATCTAGACTTTTAGAAAAATTACATAGAAATGGTAAGAAAAATGCATAAAATTGTTGAAAATTTCGACATTTTCCTCTAAAGAAGAAAAATTTTATTAAAATACAAGAAAAATTCGTGAAATTGCAGGATTTGTCATTTGCTAAATACAAATAGACATCATGAATTTTCATCTATTTGACTACTCAATTAACTATTTGAGAGTTACATGCTTATTTCCATTATTCCGTCAGAATTTTCATGCATATTGTGCTTGTAAAAGTTTCATTTTTCAATTTTTGATCTTATTTTGTTATTTTTGAAAAGCATTTCAAAATTGTTCTAAAAGTTTTCGACTATGATGACTTTTTTTTTCTTATTTTTTGCGATTCGTTTTGCTATTTTTTCATTTTTTTCGACCTAATACGAAAATTTTTCCAAAAGATGGAATCAATTTTCATATTTTCTCATCTAGCACAATTTTCCTGCCAAATATTTCAGTTTATGATTACTGAATAGTGCTACTCTCATTTATTTAACCCCGTTCGATTCAGCTTTATTTAGAAACCCAGCGAGTCAGATCAAAACTGTGAATTATTAGATTTTGATTTAAAACTCGAAAATCAGCCAATTGTGCCGATTTCCTTTTTTCCTTTTTTTTTTTTTTTTTTTTTTAGTGTTGGAGGGACTTCTCAGTACGTTTTTAATGTTTTTTTGGTGGGTGGAGGGAAGGGGGTCGTGTTATTTCAAGTTAACGAAACAATTTTCTCATTTTGTAAAATCTACTTTCACAATGTTGAAATTGAAACTGAAAATTTTAATTACTGTAACCTGATCTTTAAAAAAAAGTCAAAGGACATGAGTTACATATATTTTTCGGTTTCGAAATTCATCCTTTGTGGAAAGGGAATCGCTGATGAAATTTTCATGATTTAAAATTATATTAGGTATATGTATTTCTGATAACTTTGCTCCGCTTTACCGCATATGATCAATGATTTAACTAAGCATATTGCATCATCGGCTGTTCTAATGGCTCCCGAATACATAAAAAGTGGGAAATCCTTATCATCGTAGTGGGATGAGTAACGGTATCATTAAAAATAAACGTCGTATTTTATCGAAAATTGTACACGTTGGCGTTGTCCTCTCTTTCCCTAGGGACTCTATATCGACTTTGCGTCAAAAAATAATAAGATAACTCTCCTTGGCTTCGTTCGTTTTAAATTATCTCCTCCTTTTTCCCAATGATGCTGGGTTAACTCTACAATATTCATGCTGAAATCTAAAATGCATCTTATTCGACACGAATCACCTAAAATAACGACGACACAGGCAAATGTTGAGAAGGAAATATTCAACGGTGGTGTACTACTAAATTAAACGCAATAATGGAACTTTTCTCTCCATTATGGCGCACAAGATGTCAGTCGGTGTTTACCTTTCGTCAAATTGACGGATCCACCCTTATGCGAATTTTTGGACCGATGCCTGATACATTTTACGCGTTGTTTGAAACTCATTTTCATTATTTTCGAGTATTTTTCGTTCTTCCCCCATGAGTACCACGTGAATGTTGATAAAAGTAGCAAAGGGGTTGAAATTAAAAACGCATTAAGAAATTAATCTATTTGGGAAAGTCGACAGGGCTGTGTGATAGTGTGAGTCAAATAAGTGTTGCAGAAAATCGGTATGCTGCAATTAAAAATATAATAAGTTTGTTGCCATCTACGGTTTTATGGCATTGAATCAGCAACATTTGGTACTGTAGTTGTTACTTTGTTTTGTGTGAGTATTCGTCACGGTATTTAATGAAAATTATCCCGGGTCATCGAAACTAATTAAAAAACAAAAATATTTGTAAAAAGAGATTTTCAGTTGGCACTGTGAATGGTTGAATTTGTGGGGAAATGACTGTCAAATGACAAATTATCTGAATAAAAATATTAAATTATAAAAACGCGTATAAAAAGTTAAAAATGTAATGAGAAAGGGAATTTTTTTAAAAAATGAGAAAAGAAGGTATAAATGATTCAGTACAGTTCAGGAGCAAAATGCAGAAAAAAACTTCCTCCTTAGTCCATTCGCAGCTGCTAATCCTCGTTCCCTTTTGTTTACTCCTTTGTGTAACACGTGCAAAGAAGAAAATCACTCCGTTCCATAGTCATTTCACCTGCAACTCCCTCTTTTCCTATTGCAATCCTTATAAAAATTGCATATGTTGCTCCGTTTTGCCATATTTCCATTGTACGATTTACTCCCCTCCCTAGCACAGGTAGGAACCCGTAACGCTCCGCCCATTTATCATATCTCCATACTATAGTATTACTGCCGCACAATAGGAGTGAAAAATTGCAAAGTGCATCTGTTTTCTTACCCTCTTTCGTCCTGTGCTATTCTTAATATTCCTGGACAGAAGGAATTTCCTCTGCAGAAGATTTTTGTTACGATAACGAACGAGAATGTGAATGGTAAAAGTCTCCGCTGATGGAATTTCCGAATTGAGCTCAACGCTATGAAGAAATTCAATTATTCGAATAGAAATTTCTATTTTGATTCTCGAGTCTGGCTGCTTGGAATTTTAATTTAAAATCTCGTTGGCGAACTGAGATGTTTTTCTGCTCGTAGTTTCGATTCTGCGGTTTGGCGTGAAATAGGTAAAAGTTTTTATTGGAAATTTGTTTTGAAATAGGAAACGTTTGAAAGGGGAAGAATTTCTGGTGGATTAAGATGCAAATATTGCATGAAAAGTGTCCTAGAAGTTTTTGTTGGGTTCTGAGAGATTTTCAGTGAGTAAAATGGAGGAAATTATTATTTTTTAAAAATTTTGGTATATGAAAAATTTCATATTCAAGTATAGGGTGCTCAAAAAATCACTGGAACTGTAATATGTAGACTAAATTTTAGTCGTTTGTTAACGGATCATTTCAAAAAGGCTACGTTGAAAGAAATTCTAAATTTTGGCAAGGTGAAGAGAACTGGTAATTGAACCAGTGAAAAGGTACTGAAGTTGGTCAAAATTCAAGTAATATTTTTTTAAAAAAATTGAGAAACAAAGTAACAACAAAATGTTCTCTTTCTGATGAATGAAATTTCAGTTTTTGGAGTTCTATCTGGGCAAAATGATTGATCTCAAAAATTTCTACACAATTCTTCTTTCCTCCCCTCCCCCCATTACCTCAAATTTAAGGATTCTCTTCCATTCATTTCCTTTCTCTTTCGAAATCGTGATCATGGGAATCATGGTTCTCCTTTTTCATTTCATTTTATCAAAAAGTATGTGAAAACAATTTGGTCTAAGCGAACTGCGAAACGAGGGAATTTTTTTTGAATTCCGTGTGATCCTTTTTGTTCTTTTGATTTCTGGGGTTGAATGACTACTAAACTTCAAAATGTTTCTTTTTTCTATCAGCTCCTAATTAATTTTGCTACAACTGATATTAATATTCCACGGATCTGAGTCCAAATTTATTCTTCGCAATTTTTTCAATTTATTTGGTTTTATATTTCTTTTTTAGAAGTTTTCCAATCACGAAATTTATTTGGTAAAAATTTGAATTTTGAAAAACATATGGTATGTAGTCGTCTCACTAACAAATTGCTGGTAAAAGTTTGAGTATTTCTCTTCATCTTATTCTTTTTCTACTAAAATTGTTCCGATTGGAAAATTTCTTCAATTTTTTTCAACCCTTGAGTATTTTCTTCCCTTTTTTCATTTTCTTATTTTTTAAAATTACTTCCCATCTCAATTATAATGATTTTTTTTAAAACACCTTACCTATGCAATTTTTAAAAAAATCAAAAAATTTGATAAAAATTTACTGATTGAACAATTTTAAAATTCTATCGGTAAGTACAGCTTTTTTAAAAATTAATTTTTGATTTTTTTAAGCTAAAGTGAAGATTTGAGTAGAAAGGTTCAATATCGTTTGTTTTTCAACAACATCATTCACTCCTCTTCCAGATTAAGGAAAATTACACAATTTCCAAAATTTTCAATCTAAAGAAGTTTCAGTTTTTATTCTCGATTCCCATGATTTGGGTCGGTAGTAGAAAGATTGACATAATTTGTTTATTCTATCAATTTTTTAAAATAATTTTGTTCATAGTTTTTCCTTTCATTTGAAATTTCTCTGTAATGATTCAAGTTCTTATGTCAATGCAAGAGGTCCACAAATTACTTGAGTCATTTCTGGAAACCGAAACAGAGGTTTTGAAAATTTTGTGAAAAGTACAAGTGAAAAAATGATGATTTTTTAGAAGAAAAATCCATTAGGCACTATGTCTGTAATTAATTTAAAAATTCATCATCTTCATCACTATACTATCAGTAGATGGCGATGGATCAAGAAATGAATTTATTATTAAGACAAAGTAAAGAATTTAGAATTGGCATCGATTGCCCAGCATCATAGAAAATCTAACATCTTGAAATCGTTTCATTTTCTTTCATGAAATGCGAAATTGGGAACATTTTGCTGTAGGTTGTGTGAGACTTCTAGAACATCCTGTGTATAAAATTTGATCACTTTTTTTTTTTGCAAATTATCAATTTTTATGAGTCTAATGAGATTTCAAGCGTCCTTAACTTTTAACTCTTCTCCCCCTGTTTTCAAATTGAATATTTTTCGCTTCAAAGTGCTTTAACCCTTGGGCTGTCGCAAATCGGTCAAAACGACCGCAAAGGCATTATACTCGCACCACGGTCAAAACGACCGAATGCATATAAATTGTCGCACCACGGTCAAAGCGACCGAGTCGCACCCTGGTGAAAATGACCGAATCAGTCCTCGTACCCATTTCTGTCGCACCACGGTCAAAACGACCGAAACATGGTGATTAGTCGCACCACGGTCAAAACGACCGAAACATGGTAATAAGTTGCTATTTAACCTTTTATTCCCCCTCTTACACAACTTTTTGTCTATCATCGAAAATAAACAATGAAGGGGCTACGACGCACGCAAAATACGTGGGCTTCAAACAATTTCCACAATTTTGAATGACCCTTTGCCCATTCATTTTTGAACAGAACAAAATTTCTTCTGTTTTCAACGTACTATGCTAGACGTGCTTACCTGGCGTTCAGCCATTGTGAAAAACGGAAATGACGAATGTGTAAAATAATGGAATCGGTGGTCAAGAAACATGTTTATTGGGATTGCTAAGGAATTTTTTAAAAAAAGGCTAAAGAAAATTGAATCACATAATCAGCGAAGATTGAAGATTTTTTTAGGAGGATACAAAGTTGGAATAGCAGGTGGATTTTCGGATGAGGATGCAAAAACGAACTTATTTTCGTTCTATAGATTCAAATATGTAATTCATTCAATTGCGACCTTGTTGATGGCCATGCAAAGCGAGACCAAAGCTTAAAAAAATTGAGCGATTAATTCTCAATAATCCTATTTCTATGTTTGAATGCTTCGGTTGGGGAAGGGGGGAAGGGGGTGCACCCTCGCGCCACTCCCTGAGGCTACTGACACCAATAAATGAAACCGGTAAAAGTAACCCATACATAGACGCCACATTGATGGAATTGCTAGTTTTGGTCGTATCACCGGGGGGGGGGGGGGGGAGACGGCGGCAGAAAAACAAAATTTTTGTCATTTTGACAAGAGGGCAACAGAAAATCAACATTACAGACCTTAGAACCACGTTGCAATTGAATACAAATATTTCGGTCGTTTTGACCGTGGTGCGACTAAATGCGATATTTCGGTCGTTTTGACCGTGGTGCGACTAATTACCATGTTTCGGTCGTTTTGACCAGGGTGCGACAGAAATAGTGATTCGGTCGTTTCCACCAGGGTGCGACAACCCTGAAGCGCGACTACTGGAGGGTTAAGTGCTCACTAAAAATTGATAATTTGATACAAACTGTAACAAAATATCCATCAAAATGGTATTTTTAATTAGTTTTATATGCTCCGGTTTCTACATCAAGATGATAAAAAAAAAATGAAATTTCCATCGTGTAATTTGTGTACAAAAGACCTAAAAGTATCCGTCGGTTGGAAAAAGGTTAATATCCGATTAAAATCGCCTCAAAGGAAATAGAAAACAAGCGATATCGTAATTTCAACGTACCTACGAATTTTCTTTACATGAAACAGATTTTATCGAATTGAAAAATCGTACAAATCAAATTATCACTGCGTGAACGTCTCCGTCTTACTGCACATCCGAATAGGTTGGAATAGCCCTCGTGTGCCATACACGAGTCTTATTATATCGAAATGATATAGCGATTTTACGATACAGCGAAAGTAATTTCATCGGACGTCAGTTACACGTGTGGCGTAAGATTGCCAAAGCTGAAGGATTTCAAATGCAGGAGCAGGACGTATCCGAAGTATGGATGCGTGGTACATACGTCTAGTTGCACGGTCGTATTAACCTTGGCAGGACAACAGTCGCGCACGATATAAGTCGATAAAAAGTTTATACGCCGCCGGCGATGGAGAAAAAAGATAGAAAAAAGATGCGACACGAGACGTCGTCTTAGGCAATTCGTAATTTCGCGCCCGGGTAAATATTACGGCGCGGACGACAGGAGCACCCATATCTCGAATTTGGCACAGGACATTGCACCCATCCGTCTGGTTTCATTTGGCAAGCGTTGACGTCTGCTCTATTTTCGGGATGTCGTTAGAGGTACGGAAGATGGTGCCGAGGCTTTCGGGCGGACCATTTACGCTTTATTTTTATATTTTACACATTCGGAGATCAAGCAGTTTCGTTGGCGATGAAGTGGTTTTTTAATCGAAGGATTATGTTTAATGATGAGTTTTTTAGTGCCCTGATTATGTACTTGTAGACTTCTACCGAAAATTGCGGTGCGAAATGTCACGATAGATCCTGGCACTGGTGGTAAGGAGATGGGAGCTGTGCGTTTTGTAGATTTACCTGCAGGTATTTTTTGAAATTTTTTCCAGAAAATCAAATTTATGTTTGGTGATGTTTTGGAAAACGTTATTTTGAGCTTTTGAAAATTATTTTTTCGAGTGAAGTGGTGCTGATTTTTTTTTAGAAGGTCGCATTATTCTTATGCATTTTAATTTTCTTGCTCAAAAGATCTGATTAAAACTTAGAAATGGCGCATTTTCAGGGAAGAAATGACCAAATAGAAAAATCAATCCCATATTCGTGTTCAGCTGGTCGGAATTCCCCGATAAACACCCTTTTCGCAATTGTTTTACTCAAAGGTCTCGAAATTCATTTTTTCAGTTTTTTTTTTCGCCATGAAAAATCAGTGAGAAAAGTAAATTTCGAAGTTTCAAGCAAAATTATTGCAAAAGGGGTGTTTTTTGGGATATTTTGACTTGATGAATACGAATATGGTATTTTTTTTTTATTTTGCCATTTCTTTCTGAATAAAACGCTCAAAATTTGAAAAATCTGCTAAAATTACAACATTTCTTCAAGTTTTTTAAAAAATTTTCGTCACTTCGTTCAAAGAAATAGCCAAAACCGAATACACAACGAAATTCTACGTAAGAAACATGTTTTTTTTAGTAATGTTTCCAGAGTATACGCTCTCTGCTTAGAAAAACATGTAAAAGTGCACTAGAATTATTGAAAAAATTATCATAAATATATCTCTAAGAGGTGCATCTTCGTGTCAAAGGACAGAAAGTTTCATTCTCTTTTGTTAAAATTGAAAATTCTTGAAATAATGCAATAAAATGGCCTTAATTTCTAGGAGGAGGGGTGTAGGAGTCCAAAATTTTGTAAATATACGCAACTTGACGTGTACCGAAGCCCAAAAGCGTCAAAGGCCAAATTCACCCCAAATCCGGCCATATCCTTTGGCGAAATTCTTTTTTTGAAGCAACAATAGGTATAAACCCAACTGAAAACCAGTGATTTTTGACTCATTTATTTGTATTTCAACAAAAAATCACTAATTTCGTAGTCACTTTCCAATTGGTCAAAGAAAATTCAGTTACATGGTACCGATGTATCTAGTGGTAGTACCTTCTGGTAATGAAAACATTCACTTTATAAGCAAGAAAAGTACCTGCATGAAAAATATCAAGAATTTCATCGATTTTATAGCGAAAAGCCAAATTTTGAACCATTTTCTCTTACCTTGGATTTTTTAATTTGACTTTCTCATTTTGAAATTTTGAATTAGTGAAAAATCATGCACAGATAAATAGTTAGAAGTAAAGCTTTGAAAAAATCAGCGAAATTACCTATTTGATTTTTAGATGATTTTTATTGAATTTTCAAAAAATTTCACTGATTTTTGTGCAAATTTCAAACATTTTACTATGACTTCAACGAATTTTCACTAATTTTTCAATAATTTTTTCCGGTTTTCAGTGATTTTCGATAAATTTTATTGATTTATGAATGGAAAAGTAGAATTTAAAAAAAAGCGTTCTTTTTGGGCAAATTTGAAGCAAGAAAAATTGAATAAAAATGAGAAATTTTTCAGATCTAATAAACAATCAGTAAAATTCTTTTGAGAATCGGCGGAATTCTTCGAAAAATCACCGAAAATCCGCTGGGAATAAAAGAGTTTTGTTAGTTTTCTCTGCGCTGCAATTCTGATTTTTTTTAATTCACCGTTCACTGACTGAAAATTAACGAGGAAGTACGGTAGTTAGTCAAAGTTGTGAAGAACAAAGAGACGACCCAATTTGATTTTCACCTGCTGAATTGTTTAGTCAGTTCAACTTGAAATTTGAATGTAAAAAAATTGAAAATCTGGATTTTTATCCATTTTTTGTTGCCCCTTCAATTTTAAAGTTAGGCCAATATGTGCACATGAGTATATTCAATTCTCCCTTTTGAGTTCTACATCTTGGAAAATTTTTAATATTTTTCTTCTCTTGGCAGAATTTCCAAAAAAAAAACAATAATTTTTAAAAGTTTGTAAAATGTGCATTCAAAAAAAATTGAAGCAATGCAAAACTTTCAAAATTTCAGTCATGTTGTCGAATCTTTGCTGGAGTAGTTCTTGAGTGTTTCTTTTTTTTAAATTCTTGTGGTTTTTTTTGTTTTTTGTTTTTTTTAATTGAAAGCATTTGTCATGAAATCATATTTGAAATAAAAAAATTCAAAGAAAAAATGTTTTTCATGATAATTGGTCGTCTAATGAATTTTGCTTTGGAGAATTTTCTGTTGTTGTGCAAAAAAATTTTTATTTTAAGCGGTTGAAAAACAATTTTTTGTTGGATATTCCCTCGAGACAAAACAAAGTGAACCAATGATAGAGTATTCATTTCTTCCTTCATCAGTAAATAGGCACTCAATTGAATTAATGAGTAAATAAATAAGAAAAGTAAAATATTTATGAGATCATGTTTAGTTTGGAAGTGTATGAAAACCGAATCGATTTTGTTTTACCTAGGTATCAATGGCGAGTAATAAATGTAATAAATATGTTCTTTTTACACGTATATTTTGGGGGTGGGAAAGAGGAAGAAAGGGGATGGAATTTGAATGAATAGTATGAAAAAACAGAATATGTGAACCATGAATATGAAAATCTCCTTTCGGGGTTGAAAATTGGTTTTCGAGTTGAAGTTCCCTCTTGACTCCTACTCCTTATGAAAAATTCAAAATCAGTGTCAACTCAGACACCAATTTTTACCCCCTCAAGGTGGTTTCTGTATCTGTACCCAGGACCCAGGTTCACATTATATCTTGATAGATCTCGTCAATAATACTCAGGTAGTTCAAAAAAAAACTTACTTAGTGTTTCGGATTTTAACGAAAATTGACGAGGAGTAAATTTTGAATGGGAACTTTACAAAAAAAATTGTATCCTGTCGCTGATGGACCTCGAAGTAAGACAATTTATTTCAATTTTTTTGTCACTCTGGGAACTGTGATGGCATCCTAAAAAATTATGATTTGAGTTCCTAACACCTTCTTGAACCAATCAATTTGAATGTTTTCGGATACCATGTTTTGCTTTCTATACAAAAAAGCTAAAAAAATTTAGGTCAAGAAATTCAGTATATTATTTTTATTTTTACGAAATTCAAATCTATTATTTAAATGCTTCAAATTGAGCCAAAAAATATTTTGGTTTATATCGTGATAAACGAAATTTCCATAAAATTTCAATTGGCAACACTGCTTCAAAAAGTTTTTAGATTGAACTACCTAATTCAAAATCTCATGTAATATCTAACCAAAAAAAATTGGCTTCTTTTTTAGTACCTACCTACTTGAATTTCATCTGAAAAATTTCATCAAAAATTATTTTAGATGATCAATAAAGTTTTTGGCTTAATTTTGAGGTTTTCAGTCAACACTTTGAATTCTATCAAAATCATAAAAATTTCAGTTCATAATCCACAACTTTTTGACAGTTTTATATGAAGAAGGTAAAAAGTGCTGCCTACGATTGTATAATTTCGAAGAAAGGAAATGTAGAAACTCAAATTGCAGTTTAGAGGAAGGGGGTGGAACTAGGCTCTCAGCAAGTGGCCTCTCGTAGAGAACTTTTGTTCAATGGCGCAGAGGTGTAAAAACTCGAACCATCTCAAACCATAGAAATTTGTTCATGGGGGATGAAGTTCCTTGCAGGTGGCGCTATCTAGAAATTGCAAAAACCTGAATTTTTTTCGAAAACAATCTTACTTTGAGTTGCTCTTGCTCCAGTTTCTTTGGGATTGGGCCTTGAGATTTTTTTTGAGAGATCTTCCATACAAATCAAAATACCTCATTACCTCATAAACTTTTTTCAAAATCAAGAATGATTTTTTTTTCGAACTATCTCCCATTTTACTGATTATGTTTATAATTGAATAGTCCAGTTGCTTTCAGAAAGTGAATTCTATCATCTGCTCCCTTCTGGCTAATGCAAATTAGGATAATTTTTACGTATAGTTCACTTCTCACTTATTTCATTACCCTTTGCCTCATATTTCTTTCGAAAAACGTAATTTTAATCCCAATTCGAATCATTTTTCGATTGACGTACATCACCAATTTCACCTTTTCAGTTTCCAAGAAAAATAAAAATATGGAGTTGGTGATGTGGGTGCAAAGGCAAGCTGTTATTTCGAATCAATGGTTGATAAGCTATTCAGCGAAAGGTGTTTCATGGTTTTCCCAGCACTTCGATTACGAGAGAATTTTGTCTGTAAAAGATAAGAAATGCTTGCATTATTCGAGCAATATTATCGCGTTTCTAATTACTTCTTGCGACGATCTGTATGGTTTGCAAAATTCACCGACCTCTCAGTCCAAATGTACACTTTTATAATACCGATTCCGATTCCTGGAACTGTATAGATTCCAAGTTTTAATTACATTTGGTTTTTACGACCATTTTGCTTTAAAAATCACCGTCACCAAATCCAACGTCCACCCCGTAAAATCGCCTGCTGTGCCCTCAAATCTCGTGCACATGTGTCCGAATGCATGAATCACTCGTTCGGCGTGGACAAATCGAGGTGGCGGTGTCGCTATCGCGATCATTAGGAAATGGAAACGGTAACAGATTTCTGAAAATCTATCACGTAGTTCCGGTTTGAAAGGATATGACAATATGACGTAACTTGCCAAAATGATATTTCGTCGAAATGACGTAACATTTTATCGATGACATCATTTGAAACGGTGCGGCTTTCAGTTTTTATTTTACGATTTGAAAAACGAAACAACGAAACGCCAACGTAAAATTTTATTTCTATACTTTTTTTTTTTTTACTAAGGGTAAAGTACCGTACGTGCATGATTCACGTATTTTTTTGGTAAAACATGGTCACAATGAGGCGAAACTTTTCGACGAATACGATAGAGATTTTTGAGATATTGTGTGATGTTTTGAAACGTTCCTATGACGTCACGGTTTCGGCCAATCGATATTATTAAATTGCGTAAAAGGCGTCTGATACGCGTCGCTGCGTTTCGCTTGCCAATACCTTAATATATAAAAAATTAAGAAATGTCTCGATCGAAAGGATTATTAAATCGAAAGAGAGAGCAAGGTTAAAGTAGACGACAAGGCGAAATTCTATAATAAAATTAGGCGTCGTTGCGACGTTGGGAAAAAGCTAGCGCCACGCGTTGTACAAGGGAGAAAATTTTATGTAAATGTGGGCCGGGTAAGGAAAAGGGAACGAAGGCCTTTGCGGGGTACCGTAGACTCGACGGAATATCGAATTTTTCGCTAATTTTTACTGTGAATGACCTCGACGAAAGGATTAATGTTGCCAGTTGCGTAATTTTATTGCCTTTTTTTCGGCGAAGTTATTGACATTAAGCTGGCTCCCCTTGTGGAAGGGTCTCCCTTTTTGATATGGCTGGCTTATTGCTGCGAATAGCTTGTAATTATTTTTGCCAGAAATGGGATTTTGACGATTTGAGTATGAATTTGTTCGGAGTTCGAATTTTTTCTATCATGATTCTGATTGATCAGTTTTGCCATCGACTCGACGATTCGAGTCCCAATTTTTTCTGAGTTTGAATTTTTTCGATTTCTGTGATTTTAATTTTTCTTCGAATCGTAAAATTTCAAGGCGTCTTCTGGAGAAGAAAAAAACAAAAATTGTTAAGTCAAATTTCAATTTTGTTGCAAGAAACCTTAAAAATACCAAATTTTACTACTTATATCAATTTGGAATTAGGTAGGGCAAATTTTGAGCAAGAAAAAAAGTATGAAAATGGCAAGAAAAATTTGAGAAAAAGGCAAGAATTTTTATTTTTTGGCTTCACCTCCCTGAATATTTTTGAACTCAAATTCTCTCAAAATTTTTCCAACTTAACTTCTTGAAAATTTATTTCAAAAATTAAGAATTTTTTGAATTTTTTTTTGAAAAATAATTCGAAGTTGGAAACAGGAATAAAAACTGAAACCGAAACCGTTACCGAATTTCGATTTTAACCGATAAAATGGGCTAAAAGACCCGAAATAAATTTAATAATACAACCAATTGAAAAATTTATTATTGAAATCACTTTATTTCAGTTACGGGTAATTTTTCCATACTGTGATTTTTTTGTTTAATTTTCGAGGAACAACTCAAAAATTGAAAAAATTTCAATTTTTTTGTTTTTAATCAGTTAGTTGGATATTCCTTTTGTTGGGAGTGGGGGGGAGGGAGGGAATGATAATCATGGATTAAAATTTTTATTACATAAAAAAAGATAAGAGAGAACCGAACGAATTGTTTTCTTCAAATTTTCGAAAAGACTTCGCTGCAACATGATTCTTTCATCTAAAAATCTGTAAAATCAAAATGACCAAAAATCGTTGGAAAATAGTCATAATTAATAAATAATAAATCAGTGAAAAAAATGTTTTATCCATATCTATTCAAATTTTTGATGCAAACAATTTTTAAAAAACTTCATTTGAAAAAATCTTGAGAAAATTGAGAAAATTCAATAAAAATTTCCAAGTTTAAAAAATTCTAGAAAAAATTTAAAAACTGATTGAATTTTTTTTTTAAAATGTCACATTGAAAACAAAATTTAAAAAGTCAAAATTGGGCAAATTTCGAGTAAATTTACACCTGAAATAATTTTACAGTGGAAAAAATTTTAAAATATGGGAAAGAATTGAAAAAATTTAAAATATCAGAGTCGAAAAAATTTGAGTTTGGAACAAATTTAAACTTAGATCGTCGAAATCCCACTTTTGGCAAAAATAATCAGGAGCTAGTTCAACTTCAACTATGTACTTCTACTTACGTATAGTGTCAAATGCGGTGCAAATTGCCCGAATAGAAAAGATTACAGCCTAGTCGAGTTATCGAATCGGAACGACAAAACGTGACCGTTTATAGCTTTATACGCAGCGAGGTGTACGTATTGTATTCCTTATTCCGGGCGCGTTTTGGGGTTTCGCAGGTGAAATAATCCCGATTACGGACAAGATTTTGATTAGGACAATGTTGCCGACGATGCGATTCGTCGCCAGACTTCACAGAATTGCGTTTTGTCTGGTAAACTATAAATTATGCTGTATTTGTCGTCGGCGAAAAAGTAAACGAGTAAAAAGTGTGGCGAAGAAAGCCCTTCGATGTACAGCCAAGTAATGCTAGAAAGTGATTTTTTTAGAGGCCGTGTGCCCTCTGTATACGAGGTGTAGTACATGACCACCGTGTATGCCAAATTAACGATTAAAATAATCTCGTCAAGGCGATGTACGATTTTTTTCTCGGTCGGTGCAAAATTAAATGCAATACGGTTCGTAGCCCGGGCTGTGGGTTCATTTTGGGGGATTTTTTTGGAAAATGGGAAAATTTTCAGGAAGTTGAGTGGTGGGTTTCATTTGGTGTTAAGTGAAGGGGAAAACAAAAACTGAAAGTTCAATTCTTTTGATAAAATTTTTCAAATTGATTTTGAGAAAATTTCAATTTAAAAAATTTTACGTGTGAAATTTTTCAAAATAAAAACTCAGAATATCTAAAGAAAAAAATGAGCAAAAATTGTTCATTTTTTCATGCTTATGTGGAATGTTTATCTGGAACCTGTTTATTTAAAAAATGGAAAAGGACAAAGACGTAAAAGGCAAAATAAATAAAGGTCACAAAAAGATCAAGAAATTCTGATATATCAATCTGATAAACATTATTCATGAAAAATTTTCCTCAGGATTTCGAAAAATAAAATTTCTCATCATTTTTTTGGAAGGAGATGAGGACAGAAAATCAACCTATCTCAAAAAATCATAAAATTAAATAATTTGGGTGGGATTTCCTAGGAAAAAATTTTTGTATTCAAAATCAGGTAAGTACAGCAGTTTTATATACGAATCAAATCATTCTGAATTGGATGATGAAATTTTTTGGTGTTTTTTTTCGTCATAAATCATAAATGCTTAAAAGTGCTTACTTTTCCCCAAAAAGTAACAAAAGTTTGTTTAAATCGTGTGTTTTTTAGGTTGTTGGTTAGTTTTTCAAAAAAAAAAGTCTCAAAAATTGAAACTATTGCCATACTTACTTTGTTTTTGTGAGCAAAAAAAATCCAATCCTTTTCATTTTTCGTTTATCTTATTCAATTCAGTACAGTTCAATGTGAGTCATCATTCAATTTCGAGTTTTTATTTTTTGAAAATCTTGGCTTCAGTGATATTTTTTTTAAAAAGTACTATTTGTCGAAAAAAAATGGAAAAATTGCATTCAGAGTCAAGAAACGAGGTGTAAAAGGGTCCGTTGCAGCCCCTTCCTCTCCAACTGGCTACTGAATTGCAAAGTATTAATCTGTACTCTGTAGCTGTACCACCAAAATAGAGATTTTCAAAACATTAAAATTGATATGAAAAAAATGTATTCATTTGGAAATGAAAAATATTGCAAATTTTTCAAAGCGCCTCTTCCCTTCCCCCCTGTAAATTCTTCTAGTAGGTAATCCAAGTTTTCATTCCTAATTTTCATCCTCCTAGAAAAAGCCTTCGCCGCCCACTCAACCAAACAATTGAATAATTTTACTTTGTCGTAAATTTTTAATCTTAGTCCCTCCATTGGTTTCTGATTTCCTGAAGTTTTCGTAGAAAATTATGAAAGTTGACTCAATTTTTTTCAGTTATGTGATTTTTTTAAATCTTCTTCCTTCATTTCGAGGATTTGGAATCATAAGAAAGGAATTCTTTTCAAATTTTTCCATACGTAACAGAAAAAATTATTTTTTGCAAAATTCTCATACTTAATTTTGATGGCACATTTTTTCATGTATTTCGGAGGGATTCATTCTTTTTAATTGAAATGTCATAATTTTATTATTTTTCTTCCATAATTGGGCATTTGAAAAACAAAAAAAAACACAACATTGAATTGGTACATAATTCAAAGATTTCGAAATGCAAAAATATGAATTTAGAAAATGCAGAATTTTAGGAATGTCTCTATTGAAACAAAATTTTGTGATGACAAAAAAGGGAGCGAGGGGCGAATTTTTTCGAATTTTTCGGTAAAATTTTAGGAAGAGCTCAAGGAGGGAGAAAGGAGGTAAAAAAATTCAAAACAGTCGTGCAAAAAGGTCAAGCCAAGTCAAGATTTTTGCTCAATAAATTTTACTAAACACTCTTCTTTCGAAGGGGGGGGGGGTCCACAAATTAATTTAAACCAAAAATTATTTAAATAAACAAGTATAAAAAGTTACAAATGTTCGTATTTTTGAATTCTTGCGTGAACTTGGATATTGAAAATTTTACAGGAAAAATGAAATTTCTTCCATTCTAAAAAAGTTGTTTTCTGGTGATCTAATCTTTTTGATTCTCGCCATTTTTCATTATTTGACATTGAAATAGAAATCTCGAGTTATACTTTTTTCAATTTTTATATTTACGAATTTTGATTTTGTTAATTTTGCAAGAAAAATAGCGTTGAATATACTTTCATCTTTGTTCGTCTCCCCCTCGCCCCCCTCCAATAAGATCACTCTTAGTCCAATGAATTTTTTTTTAGGAAACAAGAGAATTATAAAATTTTTGATCGATTTGCCCACCTCTTTTCTTCTTTTGTCTCCATAAAAATTTAATTTTTGAAAAAGAAGGAAAGGTCCCATTTTTTTATTTTGAAAATTTTCATTTTTCTAAAATTCTTTTTTAAATACATATAAGGGGGTGGGATTATAAACGATGAGACTTGAATTTGACAGCTAATTTTTGATTTTTTTTTCTGTTTTTCAGAATACTCATCGCATGGAAACATTCAACGTTTTAGGTAAGTTCTACATTCATATTTTACTCGACCTCCCCTCTCACCTATGACTACGCACATCCATCAATAACCCAAATTACGTATGCACATTCACAATACAAAGACTGTCCTCAAAAAAACCTCGATTTATCGGGATGAAAGAACGAGGGAAGAAAACGGTTTATAAATACCATGTAGCCGGGCTAAAATTAGAAAAGACACCGAAATGAGACATCACACGAACAAATCACTCGGACATTTTATTTCCGACCCGAAGAAGAGTGTACTTCAGACGTATGCGGTGGTACATATGCACACCTACATATACGTGGCCGCAGCACGTTTTTAAAATAATGTTCGAAAAACTTGGGAGCTATAGAGATAGACAGACAGAGAGAATTTTTAATTTCGTACCATTTTTTTTTCTCGTCTCGCGAGCTTCTCTTCTCTCGCACCTCTATTTGTCGTCCTAGTTTTTCCCTTCCGGCGAATGCGGTCGTTACACGGACTGCACGCTCGATGCACGCGTTTATTAACGATGCTTTCTTATGTAGAACTCCCGTGCTGATGTAGACGCGGGTTCGTTAAATGAAAAAAAAATAAAGTAAGGAAAGAAAAACCTGCTAAATGATTACTTTGGTACCTGTGTGTCGTCTCGTTAATGCTGCGTTATAGAGTGTGTAATTAAGTGGTTTAAATGTCCGCTTTGGCCCCCTTTTTGTGTTGTATAATAACAGGTCTAAGTGTATGTGTGAACCGGTGAGGGGTTTAACTGTACATAAGCGAGTTGAGGAGTAAAGAGGGTGATTTTTTTCATTTTAGGGTTCTGTATCATTTATGCAAACAATACTGTGAAATGGGCGTGAGATGGTGCCTTGTGTGCATCATTCGATGGGTATCAAATTGGCGCCCAAAAGTTCGTGTCACCTGGTTTTTGTTTCGTAATCAAACCCTCGTTATTGGTGATTAATTTACATGGCTGATAGGTGAGGTGATTCCAAAGAAATACTGAAATATTGCGTGAGCTTTGACATTAATCGTTGGTTGTAGTTTGGAATATCCCGCACTTTCCCTTTTACTCCTTTAATTTCTGAAATTTGAAGTTCGTAGTGAATGGCTTTTGAAATAAGAAGAATAATCGATGTAAAATTGAGAAATCGGAATAAAAATTTATCAAAAATTAATCCGAAAAGAATCCCAATTCCCCATTGAAAATTCTAGAAATTGAAAATTAATTTTTCGGAATTTTGGAGAATTTTTGAAAATTGAAAAATTTTCTTTGTGAGCCTGGAAACGTGCAAAATATGAAAGTTTGATTTCAAGAATCAGAAATTTGGCTTCAATGTGAAAATTTTAAAAATGAAAAAAATTAAAAACCAAAAGGAGGGAAGAGATGGAAGCTTCGATTGGTCTACTACAAAAATAATTTCATTTTTTGGTGTATCGAGTCTGACAGTGAAGTAGTCGTATTGTTTTTTGGGGGGTGGAAGGGGAAGAAAAATGATGAAATGATACTTGACACAAAAATTTTTCAATTTATTTGAACCCTTACCTCGTTCCTGCGAAGGCTTTTTTGTTTTTTTTCTTTGAGGAGGGGGGGGGCGGTGGTTTCGAAACTTAATATGAAGGCTGATAAAGGAGATAAAAAATGAAGAAATTAATTATGGGAGAAGATATTTTTCATTTCCTCTCCATTTCTTTCCCATTCTTGGTTTCTCCAAATTTGTAAATAGTGGGAGGGGGAAGGTGATGAAATTGACTATGAGGAAAAGTATATTTTTAATGAACTTGATTAAAGGAGTAAAATTGAATTTTCAACATTTTTCCATCTCTGTAAGAATTTTTTTCATCCCGCTTCTCTTCCCTCACCCCTGTGGACTTGGGTTTAGATTTAAGCTGAAAATAAATTTTTAAAAATTTTTTCCAACTCGATTTGCAATTATTCTACTTATCCCCTACCCCCTACCCCTCTCCCTTCTGAGCGAAAAAAGTTTGAAAAATAGCTGATCCGACTCAAAAAAATCTAAGCAATCGAAAAATTTACCCATTTGCTAAATTCAGTGTGTAAAATTTATTCATTTTGTAATAGACTGATTGAAATCAGTTAAAATTTACTGATTTAAATCCGTGAATTTTCATTTTTGAATCAGTTATGAAAATTCATCGATCGAACCAGTAAATTTTTTCACCGATTCCTACATAGTGACTCAATTTTGTCGATTTAAATCAGTTAATATTGTCAATAAAAAACCAGAAAAAGGGCTAAAAATATTCGAGAATATTTCAAAGATTAAAAAATATAGTGGAAATCCTCAAAATTGCAAATTTTAGAAAAATATCGTCAAACCGATTTTTTCGAAATATTCATTTTTGGACTGAGGTGAAAAAAATCGATGAAATTTACGGGGGTCGTTCGAGAGTTATTAGGCTTATAGGAAAACTTTTTCTCAAAAATAAGGCCAAAAATTTGGAGCTCTTGAATAATGACAAGGATGGGAAAATTTTGGGACAAGTAGATTTGATTCTGAAAAAATATAAAATCTTCTAAAAAAGTTGGATTCAACATCTGAAATATTTTCAGAAAGTGGATTCAAAATCCAAAATCTAGGTAAAAATATCTAATGAAAAAAATGAATATTGAAATAATAAAAAATATTGTTTCTTGATCTGTCTACAAAATGGCGGTAGAACTGAAGAGGGGTGGGGTGAAATTTCTTTTGGACATGACGGAAATGACTTCAAAATCTAACATGAAAATGTTCAAATAATTTTCAAATGAACGGTTTTGAAAAAAATTAGATCTCGAATCCAAAATTTAAAAGGTGGCAAAACGGATTTCAAATCCGAAATCCAAAATCCGGATTTTTAGATATCTTGGATTTTAAATCTATGAAAGATTTAAATCCTGTCAAACTCTAAAAAAATGGTTATTGTCGAGGTCAGGGTTGAAAAAATCCAGAAAATGATTTTTACCATAAATAAATGTCATTTCTGACAATAATTATGAAAAATTTCCACCCTTTCTTCACGTTGGACTTGAATCTGAATATTTCTTCTTGTATTATGACATGACCATTGAATTCTGGAAATTTCAAGAAACTTAAATTTTGATTTTGAACGAATTTGATTATATAGTGCTAGATTTTCACCCCTGTATGCTGTTCCAGAGGTTCCAAATGTTTTTCACTCGATGGAATTTTCAGTCATTAGAAGTTATTTCTTCTAAATTTCAATTTTTCCGCCAAATGAGATTACATATGCCCATTTTCTTCGAAAATCTCGATCATTTTTTGTCTGAATCTCAATTATTGAAACTTTTGGCTCAATTTCCATTCACTTCCTTCCCATTCGATCGAAATTAACCACGCTTCGAAAAAAATATGCCAGATTCTGAGGCAGGTTACGTCCACGTCTTCCTACAAGATACCAGCTAATCGAGACGGATGCCAGTAGCCCCCACAAGTCGTGCGAATCCGTTCATATCACACGCAGTAAACTGTCCGCAGCATGTCGCACCGTATCGCAGGCCAGAGCCGGGCGATCGATTTTCAATATAATTTTTGACAGCTGTCCACCGCCACATCCTGTGCGATAAACCTTGGCGCGAATTGTTTTGTCGCCAAATGTCTCTGTAAAAGGTATTTGGACGAGTAATGAGGTGTTTTTTCCCCTCTCGTTGGTCGAGTTGCAACATCCGAGGCCGAAAGGCGACAGTTCCGTAGGCTAAATGACAGACGCGGATTCGGCATCGGCGTGAGCGAATTATAAATATTTAAAAATAATCTTATATATAAATTTTCGTTTGTGTACATCGCGTTGCGGAGGTGTAAACTCCGAATGGGACACGTAGAGACCGAGTAAACTTCCTACACGACTTGGTTTATACGCACGTTAAATATAGGTACAATAAACTAGTAAACTTCCGGTCTGTGTCTCTGTGTAAATGTGCGATGCGGTGATGTGCGATGTCTTGTTTGTATAAATGGAGGAAAATTTCGCGGTGGTGACAAGCCCCGAGATGTGAGGTGGTTCGGTGTTCGATTGGGAAGGTGAGAGGAGATTTTAGTTTTTAATATGCTGATAAGATGCTGGGTGTGGTTGAGTGACCGATATTGGGAACGAGAGATTTCTAAAGTGAGGGTAGACAATTTGTACTTATTTGATTTTGGAATCCAAACAAATGTCAATAGCATGCAAAATTTTGAAAACAATAAAAAATTCTCTCAAGGGAGGTGTTTTAATTTTGAGCCAAATTAAAAATAAGTCGAAAAGAAGTACACCATGAAAGAGCCCCATACCCGAAATATTAGATGCCAAAATTCATTTCTCAAATTTTTGCGAATTTGTGAAATTTTAAAATTACCTCGTCGCCTTGCATTACGAAAATTTGATCCAACCTACAAAAAAAGTTGAAATTTAATATGTACCCTATTGTTTGCCCTCCTCGAAGTGAGTGGAACTTGGAAGTAGTTTAGAGTCATTCTGAAGCCTCCAGAAAAATTCAGCAATTTTCCAGCACTGAGAAAAACCTATAATAAAAATGATCCACGCAAACTTTGGCACTTAAAAATTAAGATTACTCGTAGTGATCTATATTTTGATCAGTTGAAGGATGAATTTCGGGAAAATCGTGTAATTGTGAGTTGAATCCATGTTTTTGGCCAAAAATGAAACTTTTACTTTAGAAAACTTTACTGCTCATAGCAGTACTATCGAATTTGCTTTAATCGATAGAATAAGTCATCCTTATGCATATATAGGATAGTCAGGAGGCTGAAAATTTGAGAAAAAAAAATAGGAGATGGGAAAGGGAAAAGAAGGGTGAAAAATTTAAGTACTTACTTACCTACCTTGTTATTTATAAATCAACAAGAATTATCGAAAATCTCAGAAAAACTTTAGAATTGCAGCTGAGTAGTGAATCGGTAAAAAAAATTTCACTGAAATGAAACAGTGAAAAATTGAAAATAATAGCTGGAAAATCAGTGAAAATACATAGGAAAGTCAGTAAAATTTTTGAATAAAAAATCAGTACAATGTACCTATTAAAGCTATTAAATAAGAGACTTTGAAAAAAAAAATCAGAGAAATCTGTTTTTAAAAATAGGTGATTTTTTGGAAAAAATCAATGAAATATTTTTGAAAAAAAATTGTGAATTTTTTGGGAAAATCAGGGAAATCGATTGGGGAAAAACTAGTGATTTTTTTGGAGAAATCTGTGAAATCAACTTTTGAAAATCAGGGAAATCGATTTGGGGAAAAAATTGGTGAATTATTTTGGAAAAATCAGAAAAATCAATTTTTAAAAATCTGTGAAATTTTTTCGAAAAAATCGATGAATTTTTTTGAAAAGAAAAGTACAGTGAAATCTTCTTGAAAAAAATCAGTAACAAATTTTTGGGAAATTGCAGTGAAATTTTTTGGAAAAAGTCAGTGATGAGTACCTTAAAGTTTTTGAAAAAAATCGGCGAGTTTTTTTGATAATCGATAAACTTTCTTGAAAAATCAGTGGATTTTTTGAAAGTTCAGCGAATATACCTACACTAAGACTTTAGTAATTTTGCTGATTTCTCCCGTGCAGCAATTCTGACTGTTCATCAATGTCTGTTCACTGATCCACAATGAGATTGAGAGGGTAGGTTCATGTATAGATTGAAGAAAGAAAAAATGAAAAATTGAGAGATTTTTGAAACAATCAATTTATACTATAAATCTGAAATACGTAGTAAAATTTTGTAAAGTTCTAATTATTTAAATCATGTGACATGAATTCAGCTGAAAATCAGTGATCTTTCTTGGTCAAAATGACTGATTTTTTAGGTAAATTGAGATTTCTATCTGAGAAATCAGTGACTTCTAACGGAAATATCTGTGAAAAATCATTCATTTTTAATGAATATCGTTTCTCTGAATCAGAAGCGTCTTCAAATCATTTCCAATCGATTCAGAAAGTTGAAACAAGGGTACCTAGCCATACCAAATTTCAGCTTTTTTCGTTGATTAGATAAAATTTTTGTATAATTTCAAAAATGGTCAAAATTCGAGAAATATGTACACTTGAATATTTGTAATTCTGGATTGGTTTTAGGCCACAAATGAAAATTTTTAGAGCCGAAAAATATAGAAAATTACTATTTACTTGTATCTTATTCAGCTCAATTCAATTTACCTCAAGAAATTGAAGTTCATGGAAGTTTTGAGTAGCTTACCTACATATTATTTTCAGTTGAAAATCAGCTCCCTCTTCTTCACATGAAAAAAATTACTATAAGATTTGAATTTTAATGGAAAAAAACACATTCTTTCAGCCACAACTTGATGCAAAAAATGCGACTAAAACCCTATAATCCATAGTCTTAGAAGATCCACATAGTTTTGTTTTTCACTCGGATAATATTATCTAATCGGAAAATTATGTATAACTTTGAAACTTGGACGGGTCGTGCCGCGTAGATCCGTACCGTTGTATATTAATACCATTTAATGGACTTCAGATCAACATCGGTTCGACAAAAAAGTTTCGAATACGACGACGTTAATTCCAAATTTAATGAATTTTCGAGCCGCGTACGTCCCATAAATTCGACACCCTTCAATTAACTAAAAAGCTTCGGTATTAAAATGAATTATTCGCCGGGATGTGAATTAATCGTTGAATTTATGTGAAAGATAAAAACGCACTACTACTGTTAATACATTTTTAATCGTAAATTAACCCAATTAACCATCTCGTACCGTTAAAACGAGTCGTCGGCTTCCTTTAGTCGCGCGAGCGTAGATTTCTCGTAGGTGGGTGTGCTGGGCAGGGAAGGGTATTCACAATTCAACGCGTAATGCCCGGATATTGTGGCCGTATAGAGGCGAATCGCGATTGCGGATGGGAGCAGAAGGGTTGCTGCGGACTTGACTTCGTGTGGGTATTTTACTTGGTGATATTTTTTGAGATTTGAGTTTTTTGATTTTTTGTTTCGAAGATTTTTGTGATTTTTTTCATTAATTATCAAGTCGGTTGGAATAAAAATTGAAAAAAAATTTTTTTCGGTGTCACTAGGTATTGTAGTTGTCTAAATTTCTCTTGGCTTATGATTTTTCACCGAACAAATTTTTTTAATGTCTGATATTTTTAAAAATCCTATTTATTTATTCTTCTTTTATTTGCTGAATGTCAAATAAATTGACTCCTATGCTAAGAAAAAGTCCGGAAAATTTAAAGGTCAATCACGTCATACTAATTTTCAAGTTTGAATCCTTTCTTCGCTTGGACATAAGAAACTGAAGGGACGAAAAGGCCATGTTCTTCTTTTAAAACGTGATTTTTTGAAAAATTGTCGCTTTCGCTCGGGCAATGTGTAGGTAATTCCTTTTTTTTAAAGCAAAAATTAAAAAAAAAGAAAAACCTTTTAAATGAATGTTTTAAAGCAAAAGGTATTTTTCACTGAAAGTTTGCTAGCTTTTAACGCGGAAAAAATCACTTCCAATTTTTGAGGGCTGAAAATTCGAAAAAATTGAAAAAATTGCAGAAAGGGATTATTAATTTTAGCGAGAAGTACCTAATTACGCACGAAAAAGTGAGAATTTACAATTTTTATTTTCCTCCATTTTTTCCAATTCTTTTTTCCTTTATCTGATCTCTACATTGTCAATACCTATAATTTTTCTCCCCTCTTTTAAAAAATTCGAATAAATCGACTTGAAAATTTTTATTTCCTCAAAATCTGTGTCTGGATCTAACGTAAGACTAAAGCAATAATTTTGAAAAAAATATGGCACATGACGCATTGATTTATGTTTTGCCACATGAAACATTGATTCATTCAAATCTGTCGATTTCACTCTAGATCTGGGGATTTTGGGGCTTCACTGAAATATGAACTACCTACACCTAGGGTTTTCTCAATAGAATTCCTTTGAAAATTCATACCTCCAAATTGAGTGAAAAATTTGTGTTTTTTGAGTTGATTTTTGCCCTCTCTTTGTAGTGTTACTCGAATTTAAAATTCTCTCTGAAGGTAGACCAAAAATATTTCGTTTTTCAAGTTTTGAAGAGCAATTTTTCAAATTTCATTAGGTCTGATTTTTTGGCCTCTTGAAAGAAGAACCAAATCATAAAGATTATTACCAGTAAGGTTCAGGTGCAAAGAAATGTAAAAATTACTGTAATGTGGCTCAATTTTCAAGTCTGGAAAATGGCTCACAAGCTTTAGATCTTGTGGCATCCAATTCTTCAGAGTTTTTAGAGTCAGAAAATATTTTTGAATATTTTTCGCTTGGGGGGAGGGGGGGTGAGTCCAATTCAATTACAAACCACCAAAAAAATTCAGAAAATGGAAAAAAATTGAAGAAAAATGATTAAAATTTTCAAAAAAAATTGCTGTAAAGAGGTTTTTAAGCTTTTGAATCAATTTCTGAGGTTATTTTGACCTCTAACCTGAATGGCAACTTGGGACGAATGAGTAAATCAAAATTGAAAATTTTTTACATTCTCGAAGGATTTTTTTTCTTGCAATGGATTTCTTTGATTAAAAAATTTGGAAGAATTTCTTTAAAGAATTTTGAGCTTCTCATCCCAAAGAGAGGTGAAAATGAAGAATCTCAAATTCAATTTTTTTTTGACATTTTTGGGTAGTGCACCAAATGAGAATCTCAGTAACCCCCTTAAAAGTGGTGATTCATCTTTTTACTCTTGGAACTATTGACTTCGAGCTTGAATATCATTTTTTACCTTCTACTATAGTTACCTTGGAAAATTGCTAATCACGAATTTAAGGAATATTTATTATTTACCCGAAGTCAAATCGCTCTCTCAAACTTCTCAAAATCAAGCCAAAAGCTTTTTTGGTCACCCGGAATAATTTTTTATGAAACTGAAAAAAAATCATTCAAAACTTCCAAAAAATCGTTCGATCACTGAAGTAAATTGAAATAATTTTTTTGAAAATTTTTCGTTGCAGTGCTGCCAATTGGAATTTTAAAAAAATTTCATTAATTGAAACGCATTTGGCAGCACTGCTGTGACCTTTTTTTTAAATTTATCAAAAATTTGAGTAGTTGACCAAAAAATGCTTTTGCTTGATTTCAAGGAATGGAACTTTTGACACGACGTAGGTAATGTCTCATTTTATGACGAATTTTGACTCTCGTTTGTCATTTTGTTCACTTTTACGAACACGTCTAAGCTAATATGGGTTTGAAATGTCCTTTTCTATGTTCTGATTATATTTTTCAATATTTCTACCTCATCGAATAATATACCTACGCGGGCTACATAAGAATATTTTGAAGGTGCGGATGATGAACTGTTTATTTGGTGGCTTTCGAAATTCATTTTATTGAAAATTGAAAAATAGCTACACGACGGTTGGAAAATTCTGCTGAATAAGCATCTCAGCTCAGCAATACTTTTATTTATTGGCTTCGCGACGAACTGACGACGCTGCAGTATGTACCATACTCGACACTCACACACTTACATTTCGAATTCCTAGTACATGAAGCAATTACTTCGATATACCTATACGCAGCAGTCTGTACAGTGCTAGCTTCGCGATTATGGTGCTCGTCGAAAACCGTAGCGAAGTGCGCAGGGGAATGAGTTCGTCGCGCGTAAAATGGCATTAGTCGGAACGGTGACGTCGACTGTGTGGAATGTCGTCATATGGGCGCGCGATGAGTAAGTGGAGATATTTAAGCAAATTTTTTTAGTCGGCTCCGTGGGTCGTTAAAAGTTTAAAGACGAGACGGAGACGAACGCATATAGCGAGCGACGCATCCTTGAAATAGTATTGCAGAACGTACCCTCTCTTGCCTCCGCCTTAGCACTTATGACCGTCATCAGGCGAAGCGAACTTTTGGCTTATAACCCTCGTCAGCACGTATTCAGCTCCCGCAAACTTTTGGCTCTAGATGAAATTTTTTTCATCGTGGAATTACGAACCAACTTTTTCGTCTCGGCGTTTACGAATAAACCCTCCGAAAATTATAGTCTGCAGACTGAGCAAAAGGGTATATTTTATCGTCTCGAGTACGATGACCCAAGCGTACGTTGAGTTCTAAAAATTTGGGCGTTATTGGTGCTATCTGGGCGATTTTCGGATATGATTTGTTAGCTCTCTGTGTATTTTAGGGCACGAGTGAACGATGTTGGTATAGGCCGCGATTTAATTACCGTGTAAAAAATTATTATACTCGGTGACGACTGAAACGCATGTCATCAAGAACGCTGCGCTGAGCCGCGGTGAATGGACTCTGCGGGATTCGATTCGTCTGGATGCATTCGGTTTAATTTCTCCGAATTTACACTATGCATTATTGTGTTGTCGACGAGCCGCTGGTAAATTGAGCAGTTTTCGAGCGCCGTAGCGCGATTACCCGCTAAGGATAACCTGTTGGCGGTGGAGCTGTCTTGAGCAGTTGAGCTCGGTTGATGACGGTACCGTGACGAGATGTACGGTAAAAAAAAAACCTGACGAGTTGAAATTTGATGTTGGTTTTAGCTGGTGTGAGGGTTTGGTGAAGAAAATGTTGATAGAATGCGGATTTTGGGAGATTTTTCTGGGAATTGAATTTTAAAAGGGGAGAATGTGGTTGAATTTGTGAAAAATGCAATTTTTTATTGAAAATTTTATCAAACAGGATTGAAATATTGTGATTTATATCATTAGTCATGTTTAATGAGACGCTGGTCATTTTTATCGGACTAAACTGGTTCATTTTTTCTTCATCAGTTGTAAATTTATGGCACTTTGATTTCAGAACTTTTCTCTTTATAGCCTAATCTCATGTTTGTGGCAAATTAATTAAAATTTACTGAAAAATAAATGAAAATTCATTTAAAATCAGTGAAAAAAACCACTGGAAATTAGTGAAAAATTTTATTGAAAAATTATTATATGTATGTACAAGTGTGAAGTAATTGAAAAAATCAAAAAAAAACATTAGATACTTGATAAGTCTGTGAAAATTTATTGGAAAATCGCTGAAAATTCACTGGAAAATTGGTCAAAATTCATCGAAAAATCAGCGAAAATTCATAGGAGAAGTTGAGAAAGTGCATTGGAAATAATTGAAAACGTCTCCGTGAAAAATCAGTGAAATTTCTTTTAAAAAATCAGTAAAAACTTGCTGGAGTATTGGTGAAAAATCATTGGAAAATGGTGAAAATCTCTAGAAAATCAGTTGAAAGGCCAGTGAAAAATCAAAGAAAAATTGATGGGAAATCAGTGATAGTCGCTGGAAAAGCGTTGAAAATTAATGGAAACACATTGAAAGCTGTCAGAAAAGCAGTAAAAATGTTTCTGAAAAGTGGTGGAAAATCACTCGTAAAGTGGGGAAAATCACTTATTGCGATATCTATGAAAATCACTAGATATTGGTAAAAGATACTGGAAAATCTATAAGTTGTGAAAATTCACATACATATCGCTAGGAAATCATTGAAAATTACTGGAAAACCAGTGAGAATTCGTAGAAGTAATGAAAACGCATTGGAATTCGGTAAAAACGTCATTGGAAAAATAGTAAAAAGTCGATATGAAATGAGTGAAAAATCAGTTAGAAATTGATGAAACCCCAGTTGAAAAATTGGTAAAAACTCACTGGACAATTACTCAAAATTCACTGAAAAATCTGAAAATTTGATAGAAAATCAGTGAAAAATTGATGGAAAATGAATGAAAAATCAATAAAAAAAATTGGTGGAAAAATAAGGGAATATTCGCTGAAACATCAATGAAGATTCATAAGAGAGAGAAGTTGTGAAAATCCTTCAGTCAAAAAAGCAGCGGAACATTGGTGAAAATCTAATGGAAAATCTGTAAAATTCTATGAGAAAAGCAGTGAAAATACATCGGGAAAATAGTAAAAATTGACCAGAAATAGAAAATGGGTAAAATATTGTTGAAAAAGCAGTGGACATTTCACTGAAGAATTGGTAAAAATTTATTGGAAAATCAATGAAAATTCATCGAACTAGTAGTGAAGATTTACTGAAAAATTAGCGAAAATTTATTAGAAAATCACTGAAAACTCCTCAGAAAAGCAAAAGTAGTAAAAATTGACTAGAAAATGGGTGAAAAATTATCGAAAAAGCAGTAAATATTCGCCAAAAAATTAGTGAAAATTCACCGGATAATTAGTGAAAAATTACTGAAAATTCAGTGAAAATTAGCTGTAAAATTAGTGAAAATTCACTGAAAAATAAGTGAAAATTTATTGGAAAATCAGTGAAAATTCACCTGGACAGTAGTGAAAATAAACTAAAAAATTAGTGAAAATTCTCTAGAAAATCAGTGAAAATTCACCAGAGAAAAGTAGTAAAAATCAACAAGAAAATTAGTAAAAATTTATTGAAAAAGCAGTGAAAATTTACCAGAAAAGTAGTGAAAATTTTCCGGGAAAGCAGTGAAAAATCTCCGGAAAAGTAGTGAAAATTTGCCAGGAAAGCAGTGAAAAATCTCCGGAAAAGTAGTGAAAATTTGCCGGGAAAGCGGTGAAAATTTGGCCAGAAAGTCAGTGAAAATTTACCATTGATATTAAATTGGTGGAAAATTATCCGGAAAGTAATGAAAATTTGTTGATAAATCATTGGGAAATCAGTGAAAATGTATTTGGTAGTTAGTGATGATGATGATTGATTAGAAAATCAGAGAAAATTTTCAAGAAAATCATTGAAAATTTCCTGGAAGCTCAGTAAAAAGTGGATAGAAATGCAATGAAAAACCTTGAAAGATTAGTAAAAATTCGCCGAAGAATCAGTGAATTTTTG
Source organism: Pseudococcus jackbeardsleyi (assembly GCA_038380155.1). Lineage (NCBI taxonomy): Eukaryota > Metazoa > Arthropoda > Insecta > Hemiptera > Pseudococcidae > Pseudococcus > Pseudococcus jackbeardsleyi. The sequence continues at coordinate 9,767,788 of CM076241.1, forward strand.
AAAATATCAAGGAAATTTCGTTAAAGTTTACATGATTTCAAGTGCATGAAATACATTTTTTTCGTCCCCTTTCTTGTGTCGTATGATTCCTTTTTAATTGATTTTTCCCACTGAAAAACCCAATAATGACGTTGAGTTGTGTGTGAGTTGTGAAACTTATTCTGAAGCAAAAATTAAACACTGTTCTTCACTTAGATGATAAAAATGAAAAATACATATTAATGACTTTATATCTAAAATTAACGTTTCAATCAGAAAATGAAGTTTTCAGGGCTCATTTAGATTTGTTGTATGTTTTTATCTTTAGAAAATTGAAAGAAAGGAATTGTTGGTTTGTTTCATGAACTTTTAAAAAATCTTGAGGTCGTTCAGACTTCAAACCTGCGGGAATGAAAAAAGATTTCTGTGTAATTTTTTTTGGGTACCTTTTTTCTATATTTATTGTCTAATAGGTATCTGGGATTCAGGATTCAGGCTTAAACTTTGATTATCGTCAATTATCATTAATTTTTAAATTCTGTAAACGTTAATATTGAATCAGGTACATATTTCTAAGGCTCAATATTATTGCTGGTTTTTTTCTTGTTCTGAATTTTTTTTTTCAACTTTGGCTCGAGTCTCTCGACAATCTATTCAGGAAATCCTAAAATACCTAATTTAAATTAGGTTTTGCTTAATTGAAATTCCAAATAAGTACTCACGAAAACGTACGAAACCGCATACGTAGATATAGGTGTATCCATTCCATAGATAGAGGTACTTCTGTTCGCACATATTAGACATACATAATACAATTTTCAAAACATGGCGATGATTAAAGGAGATGATGAAAATATATGTATATTAATTCAAGGTAATTCGACATGCAGCTTGGCGTGGCGTTGTATCGGTGTGCGGATATTTTCATCGGTAATTTACTAACGTAACGTTCTCCTTTGGGTTAATTTTATTGGACCGATGCACCTGCTGAAAAAAAAAATAAACTAAAGAAAAAAAAATCGATAGAACCGTTGGACGAGCATGGTTGCTGGCACTGAAAAGTAGACGTAGACGGCTCTGTGGAAAAAAAAAGATGGAAATTTCTTGGAATTTTTCGGTACTTAAGTTCCCAACATGAGAGCTATTTGGTAGGACGCGGCGCGTATACAATTGCACGAGTACCTACAGCACTGTTTGCTGTGCAGAGTCGGAGAAAAGAGAGAGAAAGAAATTATCACCTGTCGTTTAATCGTGACTGAGAATTAATCATCCGTGACCGCGTTATTGTTACAGATACGACGAGTTAACGTGTTTATAAAATGTATTATTATTATAGGAAAAAAAAAATATTGCAAAATAATGGAAACGAGGAGAGTAGAATTAATTCAAGGGAGCCAGAATTGAATTGGTGACCCCGAAAATATCTATGTAGTTGACGTTTATTCGGATGTCTCGTTTTGTGGGGATATTTTGTTCGGCGATGTGTGAAAAGTTGTTGAAGATTTGCGGAAATTGTGACGAAGAGATGTTTAAGTCGGAGAAGTCGAAGGCTTTTGATCGTGATGTGGAAATTTTTTGTTTTTATGTGTGCGAATCCTTTTTCCAAAGCTCCCTGGTTTGCATTCATCAAATTTTACTGATGAAAATGCAAAAAATTGCGATAATCTCAATTTTCATGGGGAAAAATAATTTGAGTTCTTTCATGAATGGAAAAACTATAAAAGTAGTGTCTGTTTTGGGAAACTTTTTTCGCTTCTTTTTCCTGCTCATTTCCTCAGTAAACTCCTAGTACCTACTTTTATTTTTGCTAAATTTGTTTGAGAAAAATATTTTTTCATTTGTTTTGGTACCTAATTAAGTAGGTAATACCTAAGCTTTTTTCCTGAATTTTTTTAATCAGCAAAAATCAGTGAAAAAAATCAAAATTTTAATACCTATACCTATTTCTTAACTTTGTTACTTTTTGTACTCAAAAGTTACTATTAGTTACTTTTCTTTGAAAAAAGTTACTTTTTTAAAAAATTTACCCAAAAAATCAAATTTTTCAGTTTTTGGTTGAAAAAGTAAAAAAAATTGAAAATCAATCTTGTACATCTGTGGCATTTTAGTATTACGAACCCTCCTAGTACGAGAAAAATTGAAGAAGGCAGAGGCCAGGGCCATGGGTGCACCCAAAAAGAGCTGAGGGGGTTCCAGCCTCCAGCCTCCTTCTTAAGCTAGGAAAGAAGATTTTTTTATTACAGAAATGTGAAAAAATTGAAAAAGTGTAATTTTTTACTCTTCAAATAGTATTTTTTGAAAAGTTTTCGTCCTGTCTGTTTTTCGAAATTAATGAGTTTTCCATGATTTTTCAATTGAAAATCGTTAATTCCTCGACCAATTACCAATTTGTGGGGAAAAATTTTTAATGATTTTCCTTTGATTTTTCAATTAAAAATCGTTAATTCCTCAATCAATTCCCAATTTGTGGGGAAAAATTAATTATTTTTAACTGAAAAAACGGTGAAAAATCAATGATTTGAAATTTATGATTGAACTGATTGATTTTTCTATAAACTTACCAATTGTTAATTTTTTAAAATTTGGATCATTTTGAAAAAATTCTTGAATTTTATTTCAAATATTTATTTCAAAACTTGGAAGGCTTTCTATCGTATCCCAATAGTACATTATTTATTATTTAATAATTGATACAAGATACCTAACTCAGAAAGACAGAAAGGATTTAACCGACAAATGGAACTAGAAAATTATAATTTTTATTTCAAAAATTGCTCTCATCTATTCTAGAAAATCCTTCCCTTCAATCTCTTCTGAATCCAAAACTTCAAAATTTGTACCTGAGGAAAAATCAGTAAATAAACTAATTTTCAAAAAATTTAGTGAATTTTATTGTTCCTCAGAAAACTTTGTAGATTTTGCAGGATTTCATAAATTTCTTGTTTTTTACTATATTGATAACAAATTTTCTAAACTCTGTTAATTCTCAGCGAATTTAGTGCCGAATTTTTTGCTGATTTTTAGTAAATTTTTCGTGGTTTTTACTAAATTGTGAATAAATGTTGTTAATTTTGTCAATTTTCAGCGAATTTGGTGAATTTTACTGATTTTAAATGAACGAAGTTACAAGTCTTGCTTTAGCACTGGTTTTTGCTTGCCAAAGCCCATCCTGATGTCATATTTTTGTTTCAAAAAAGTCAAAAATGTGTTTTTTTCATATTCCCTCTCCTAGTGCATTTTGAAAGTTTTGTTCGTTTTTTCTCTTTTTTTTTCATGTCACTGATTAAATTAAAACAATATTTCCTTTCAGAGGAAACTTTCCTCAATAAATTCTCAGTTTGTCAAAAAAATTAATGATTTTTGACTGAAAGATCAGTAAAAAATGATTAATTTGAAATTTCTCCCCCTTTCCCTGATTTTTCCCAAATTTTCAGTCCCTCCCTTAATTAATTTCTGGGTGCGCCTATGGTAGCTTTCATCTATGGTGATCATCAGGAAGGTTGAGCATTCAGCACTAACGTTCAGATTTAAGCTTTTCAAAATTTGATTATTTCGTTTTTGAATCTCCTGTCAATTCTCTTTCGAACCTGGCAAACAATTTTCCTTCAAGTATAACCTATCTCGAGGTGTGAGCTTTCAAAGTTGGGTAATTTGGCAAAAAATCGTAATTCCCTAAAAATTACGTGGTCCACCCTCAGTCCCCTCTAGGAGTAAGAGGGAAATGAGTGTGGCTTTATGAATAGACCATTAAAGGGAACTCGTTAAAAAAATTGGTGAAATCGGAAAATCTGATTTCATTTTTGGTCCTTTTTAGTATGGAATAGCCTCATCATATTATATTTTTTTAGTAAATTCAGGCGTTGAATTGTGTAGATTGTGTATCTACATTTTACGAATTTAAAAAAAAAATTGTGAATTTTCAGAAAATCTTGTAAATTTTACCTATTTTAATTGAGTTTGCAAAATTTTGTCAACTCTGAAATTAATTTTGTTAATTTTCAGTGATTTCAGTGAATTTTGAAGTGAACTTTTCTGACTTTGAATGAATTAAAATTTGATCCATTTTTAATTAATCTTTTTGCAAAATATGTGAATTTAGATATAGAGACCAATCCTTGGCGATCAAAAATTTTTTCTTGCTTTTCCTGGATTCTGAAAGGCTTAAAATTAATGTTGTCTCAAAAACCAATTTTCGATACCTTAGGGGAAATTCTGTATCCAGGCTCACATATTTTGATAATTTTTTTGAAAATTTTTCATATTTTTCTTCCAATATTACCAAACTGGTTTTATTCCCGAATATGTCGTTTTTGATGAAATCAATTTCCTAATTTTTGATCCCTTCTTTCCTACAATAGAGTTTCCAGTTTCCAGCATCACTTTTGTATTATATCTGGTGTTTTTAAATCGTAATCGAGTATTGAAGCTTGCAATGAGCATAAAATGGTTCCAAAGCAAATTTTTCCCATCAATTTGTAATTTTGTAGAGAACATCGGTTTACACAGCTAGAAGTAATTTTCTCCTCGAATGTAATCCCATATAACTTGCAATCGTTTTCGTTTCACGACTCGACGTAATGTTAACGTTGGCAAGCCTGCGTTAAAATAATTTAATAAAATAATCCGATGCCCCGTACGTACGTCTACGTAAACTACCCAGACACCAGATTGTTCTACGTAGATACCGAGTATGAAAATTTTAACACAGACTCGTACACCGAAACGTCCATACTTTGTATCGCATACAAAAAAAAAAAGAAAAAAATGGCAGAGAATTAAATTGCAAAGTATATAGGAGATAACCAAGGTCATTTATTTCTATCGGAGGCGAGGCGAGAGACGGATATGGCGCTGCAATTAACTATGCAACGACGACGACAATGTGCAACCTCCTACGTAATTTCGCGATATATACTTATTACTTTACGTGAGCGGTTCCTTTCTTGTATTCTCATCTGGATAGATGGGATTTCTCGTATGATTTTTTTTTCCGCTCGATCGCGATTATGTTGGTCCCCTGACCTGCTGCAATACAGGAAATTCGATTCGCTTTGCGCGACAACGCTGCTATTTTGTAGTTGTTTGGGCGATTCGCGCCTACGCCCCGTTACCAGGCTCTGTCTCTGGTGCGGATTAATGAACTGTATGTTCGCGTCGCGTCGGCTCTATATCTATCGGTATTGTCGATGGCGCTGGTGGTATTTAGATTTCATGGTGTCGTGTTAATTACAAATGACAAGAGACGGTTTTACGTAAATCGTCGCCAATTACGTCACAGGCCGACTGTTTCGATTAGGTGGAGATTTGCACTTGTGCATGCGATTCGAATGGTGATTTTTCTCGATTCGATGTCGGAATACGTAGAAATACGAATTTTGTATGGGTGATGGGTTCGATATTGGAATTTCGCGAAGGAACGATGGTATATCGGTACGAGATTACAATAACGGACGTGGTACCGTCGTTTAGAGGGTAATTCGGCGTGAATTTGTGTCGATATCTAGACGTAGACGACATAGCATACGATCGACCATGTCGACGAACTTATTTTACCGTGTATTCTGTATCACGGTGCAATTGAAATTGCCAGCTTTGCGGCAGCGTGATGCGAGGAGAGGATAACGTCGGTGTTCGCGAAATTCTAAGAATTCTTCGCATGTTGTAGAATTCGAACGGTATTCTATTGCGAATATTGGCGAAAAAGAATGCGAAACGTGGAGTTGGATGAATATGGCGAATACGAGGTTTTAAGGTGAAAATTTCGGTTGGTTTTTTTCCATATGTCGAATGTCGAAAAGGGTATGAAAAGTGGTGTGGTCGGATATATAAATGGAGATTTTGTCGGTAAAATTTGATTTTGAGGCATTTTGAAATGGAAATGCGATTTTTTGAGTTGGAAAAGGAAGTGGTAGATTTTAAGGGAAATATTTCTGGGAAAAGTCTGAAAACAGACTGGAAAAATGCAGAAAAATGGCAAATGGCGAGTAGAGGCGTGAAATTTGGTATGGTAAACTGAGAAATGGTCAGAAATTTTTGAGTGAGGGAGGCCATCGAAAAGTTTTATAGAAAGGAGAGGAGAGATCATTGAAGGGGGATTCCTCTTCTTATTTTTCGAAATTGAACTATTGACTTTTTTGGGGATTGAATTTTGCTGAATCTGTTTACATAAATGTGGACATAGTGTCCTAAAAAAATATTTGGGGAATTTTTGCATATTATTTTGAGGAAAACCTTCATTTAGACATAGTGTCCCAGAAACAAAGTTGTTAGGTAGGTAAGTCAGCAGATTTTTCAAATTTTGACCGTTTTACATGGAAAGAAATCACTAAAAGAGAAAAATAACGTCAGATTCGTGTTTAGCAGGTCAAAATACCCCAATAAATACAATTTTCGCGTTAATTTTACTCGAAGTTTCGAAATTCATTTTTTTCTGTCTTGAAAGTTGAAAAATCAGTGAGAAAGTGAATTTCGAGATTTCTAAGCGAAAGAGTGTTTATTGGGGTATTTTGACTTGCTAAATACGAATCTGGCGTCAGTTTTTTCTTTTGGTAATTTCTTTCCGTGTAATACGGTCAAAATTTGAAAAATCTGCTAAAAATAACTACTTTTTGGACTTTTTTTTTTACGATTTTTGGCCCTTGGGTCATCAAAATCGTCAAAACTGAATACGGGACGTAGATCTACGTTAAAAAAAACACGTTTTAGGGATATTTAAAAAAAATAGTTGCTCTTTGATTATATGGGCTTTTTTACAGTTGAAATTTTCAAATGGCCAAAACCTCGTGAAAAAGTGCGCCAAAATTTTTGAAAAACTTATATTGAATACATCTCGTAGAGATGTAATTTTGTGCCAAAAAACAGAAAATTTCATTCACTTCCGCTGGAATGAAAAATTCTTCAAAATTACGCAATGAAATGGCTATAGCTTCAAAAAGGAGAGGGGGTGAGAGTCAAAATTTTCCTCAGAATTTTTTTATATCATGAGACACTATCTAGATGAGGACATTAGATCAAAAATCGATGCCAGACCCTTTGAACAAAGTTTACGAAAAAATAAACCGATCAGGACATTAAGTATGTCTCAGAGAAATAAAAGCCAATTTTGTTATTTCTAGATACAGGTAGTACCCTTAAAAACGAAATTGAATATGTCTTGTGATAGGTGATAGTATCTCGAAAATCATTCAGTTCATATCTATTTATAATTTCCCAATGAAGTTAATTTTGCTAATAACTTGAAATTGAAATAGGTACCATTGTTTGGACATGATGTCCTCAGATTTTTTTTGTAAAAAAAACACTCAATTTGGACGCGGTTTTCAGAAACATTTGCAATTTTGACACATCTAACGTCTCAGAAACTGCTGGCATTGAGAAATTTTTGACAGTGGCCAAAGGAAAATTTTCGTTTAGAGAATTTTGTATTCTGAGTTATTGAAAAAATTACATAAAATCTTATCTTTATCGAAAATTTATGATTCTTTCGTGCCTTTTCAGTTTCCCCACTTTCTATAAATCAATGGTATGGGTGAAGATTGTAGGTATCCTAAGCTAGAGTGTAAATGACTTGAGCGCCTTCAAAATTTGTAATAGGCAAAATACGAATCATCAGTGTTTTTGCAGAACATAGAACTAACTTGGTAGATATTAGATAAGTACCTAGGTAAGTTTAATGTTAATTAGTCAATTTTGAGATTTAAAAAGTCCCAGAAAAAATTTCCATGTGGTTGGAAATCTTTAAATTTTTAAAAGGTTGAAGATTTTGAAAATTTATAGCGCCTTTAGTGTAAATATATGCAAAAATGTGTGCAGAATTTTTATAATCCGTTGTTGTACTACATAAAGAATAATTATACTGATGATAATTGAATTAATACTACGGGTTTTATCGAATCAAACGCGGTATTTATCAAAGATAGAAACCTTCTAACGCCTTCATTGCTACTTTTATGAATTATTTGTATCAGATTTGTTGTACCTACGTAAATGATGCACTTAATTTTTAGAGCTTTATAATTATTCGTTCGAATGTTGAAAATTTTTATTTTCTTGTAAACACCCTCCTTATTTGGGGTAAATATACAAAAAAAGACTCCCTTCTGGTATTTTAAAACTCTTTACCTCCTTCCAACCTCCAAAAAAAAACCTTCCGGACTCCTCCTCCCCCCCCCCCATGAAAAATTTCTTGCTACGCCTCTGTTTTCATTACACTTTTTAAGCAATTTTTGAGAATGATTTGATTTTGAGTATTTCTGTAAATATGTATTTGAGGTTCAGAGTGTAATGATTGACCTAAATGGAATTTTCTCCAGTGAAGGAAAACTGAAATGCTATTAGTTCCAGTTCAGATTTTCAAAATTTTAAAGTTCCAGTTCTTAATAATTTTAGCTCTAGTTCCAAATACCGGTTCCAAAATTCTAAAAATCAATTTTGAGGGATAAAAAACTCCAAAATTTTCTGCAAAAATTGAACTTGAAGTTTTCCTTTTCTTTTCGAAGTTTGAATTTTCTCATATTACATTCAAGCTCAAAACGAAATATTTCTGAAAAAAAAAGCTGGGAAGTAATATTTGTTTAGAAATTTTGTGACTCCTAAAGTCCTGACTTCCTGAGTTCTGAGTTATTCAACAAAAAATTTGAAATTTGAAGAATGTATGAGAGGATGTTTTTAATTGGATGGAATTTTTAAATCTACTGCACAATTTTCCTTTATTCACTCTTCCACGTATTTTTAAGATTCGTTTTAGTCATTTTTGTTTTTCAGTAAAAAATTTTCAATTGAATGTTGCGCTTTAGTAAATTTCAACACATAAATTTACTAATTTTTCAAGTCAAATGTTAAAAATTTTGAATTTCTTCTGTTCTTTACTCCTTTTGAAAATTTGTTGACAAGACTCTGAATTTTTTGAAAACAATATTGGTGTGTGATGTAAGAGAATCAAGAAGAGAAGATGATTTTAATTGGGTGATTTTTTTTTAAAGGAAGAAAATTGCAATTTGCGAAAAAATGCTGGAATTGGTATAAAACTGAAATTCATTTTAGTTCATTCCAGTTTTCAGTTTTCAGTTCTCATCATTTCAGTTCCAGTCCCAATCCAGCAGTGGCACTACAATCGAAAATTTGGAGGGGGCACAAAAAGGGCGCATTTTTTGAACAATTTTTTTTTTTCAAAGTATTGAGGAGGGGGTAATTTTTTTCAGTGGTTAAAAATGCACATATCAGGTGGCATCGGAAACTTTTTTGAAAGTGTACGACTTGAATTTCCAGATGAATTTCAAAGAGGAGAGGTAAAAAGGAGCCTTCTTTTGCATTTTTTTTGCCTCAGATGGATCATAGAATTGTAAAATTAGTCATACTCGAGTTAAGCGAGGGCAAAGCTCTGAAAAAATTGGGTTTTTAATGTCAAAAAAAGATTTTTTCCATGTTGTAATGCTTTGAAAATACATACTTATTTTGATGTAATGGGGAGAGATTCACGTTACTGTATAATTTCTTGATACAACAGAAGGACCAACATTTTTTCCGGGGGGCCAGGCTCCCTCTGGCCGCTCCTTATACCACTGCAATCCAGTTTTTCAGTTTTAGTTTCAGTTTTCAGTTCCAGTTCCGATTCCAGTTTTCCATCATTGATTTTCACAGATTCCCCCTCCCCTCATTTTCCTTGAAAATTCCTTCTGAATTTTACTAAATTTTACTGTATTCATCATCTGATAGTCGTATTCCGGATATTTTCAAAATGAAGGGTTAAATTTTTGAAAAATCGCGTGTAATAAAACAAAAATTATTTTGACACTTTTGTGATGAAAAATCCCATCCGCAAGCTCAAGGAAAGAAAATTTCAGCACACTAAGCCCTTTTTTGGCCCTCTACGAATCAAATTCGACAAGAACCATTCCAATTTTGATTCAATTTCCCGCTCCCTTCTTTATCTCTTCACCAATCACCCGATTCTTTTCCATCGCCAACCCCATATCTCAGCTTATCGAATTTACCAGCTTCAAAAACCGATTCGAATTTCCATTCGCCAAAGAGGTGTTTCGCCCTCGCGAAACGTGAACGCATCGGACTATAAAACACATCCACTCCGCCGTTGGCTCCTTCACCGGGGCATACTAATGGGAGAACAATGTTCGACAATTTGAAAATAGCGAAACGTATATCAAGACTAGTCAACTCGGTGCAAGTTGCTTCCGGCGATAAGAGCATCTTGACACGTTAATACTTCGCATTCTCATCAGCACGCTCTGTACGCGAGTGCTTTTCGAAGTTCTTTTAGGAAAAGTACACTAGACGAAGGCGACACCGACGTCGCAGCCCTGCCCAGATGCCTGGCGTCTTTTAGCTGGTGTGCGAATTACGTACACAGGTAAAATTTTCACGCCAAGGTACTTATTCAGATTGTCGCGGATTCCATCACGACAACGCACAACGCGAATTCATTACGTAGATCGATTAAATAATATTGATATATTCGCGCACGTAGCTCGATTACGTTATTCAAACACGTAAATGAGACAGCATTACGTACGTAGCGACGTCGAATCGTTCCCTAAACATGCCATTTTACGTTTAGATTCTATTCCCTGCCCTCTTCAGCCATTCGAAATTTTCAACGTACTGATCGGGGGAAAAAATACATCACCCTTGAACCTCCTCTGTCTGTATCTAGCTGCAGTTATTATGCGAATCAAGCGTCATAAAAATACGTAAAAAAACACCTTCCCATTGACGTTTATTTTATTTTTCATCCTCGTAACCCGGTCGCACTCGTGGGCCGCGAATAACATCGAAAATTTTTCGCTAACGCGAATTTCGTCATAAAAAGCCATCTCGCTCGTTGGGCGAATTAAAAAATTGCAAGGGAGTTTTCAAACGTCGCTATGGGCTTTATTGCCTTACTACGAGGACACGTTGGCTTAAATTACGTACTTTATTTCTTCCCTTGCCGGATCTGCTTTTGCCATCGTATCGTGAAACCCACACTTGACGTGTTTGTCGCCTTGATTGAAATCATCTCGTTTGCCATTTACAACCGTAGGATACTTTGACATTGTAAAATTGACGCGAGAGAAAATTTTTCACATCAAGTGATAAAATCATCCCCTTTTATAAAAGATACCCGACGATGCTTTGAGAATTTTGCGAAATATATCCGCCGTCTTCCCCGTTCCCTTGCCTTGTTCCATTGCCTTCTTTCTCGAGTCCCACACACGAGCTGCGAATACCTATTTTGTAAATTCAAATTCGCTGTGGCGTATTATTTTCGTGGGTATCTGGTATCGTCGGCGTTGGCGTTTGTATAATGTTAATGGATTATATGAAGGGGAGGGTGGAGAAGGGATGTTTGATACAGCCAATACTTTTAAACATTAGAAGTCTCCGAAAAAAGCATCAAAAAGCGATGATAGGTGGGCGAAGCCGAAGGGCTTTTTGTGTAGTTATCGCCGAGAAAAACTTGAAAATGGTAAACAAGATAGAATTACTTAATCGAGATTTTTTTTTTAGATGTTTGTCAAATTTTTAAAAAGTGTGGGAAAATATCTTGACTTTGGAGGAGATTTTTGGTAGAAGCACGAAGTGCGAATTTTTTTTATAAAGTTTTGAAAAATGTCCTCGAATATTACAAAAATTGCTTTATAAATGTTCAAAACCTTAGAAAAGTTGTCGAGTACTTACGACTTTAAAATTGATGATATGATGTTACAATCGTGAAAAGCTTGCCAAATTTTTCCTCGACTGTTACAAAAATTGCAAAATGGCGTAAAATCGATAAATTTTTATAAAAAGTGTTGAAAATATTGGAAAACTTAACGAAACGTTAATAAAAAGAGTGTAAAATGCTACTGTAGTTTTTCAATTTTCACGAAAGTTGTAAGTAGGTACGGTACAAAACGAATTTTAAAATTCAATGAAATATCGTCGAAATTGTAGAATTTTTCGATGGTCATGAAAGCTGTGATCCAAAATTTAAAAAAAAAAAAGGCTTCAACATTGTCGAATTTTTTTTAAACGATTTTTTTCAATATTTTGAAATTAATTTTTTTTAAATTCTTTCCTTACTTATACTTACCGAAAATTTGATAATTTTTTTGATTGAGAAATTCCACATTTCAAACGAATTTCTGAGTAAAATTTCAACAGTGTTTTTGGTGTTTTGGAGAATCTTATTCTTATTGCAATTGAAAGTTTTTATATCTTTTGTTTGATGGTGGAGGAAGACAGCTCACCAACTCAATTGAAGAACTGTATTTTCTTTAGTCATAAAGATTTTCGAAAAAATTGTTTTTTTTTTTTTTAAAAAAAAGTTGAAATATTTTTCATTTTGAGAAAAAATTTAAATTAAATTCTTCTCTAGAAAAATTTTGAGCAATTGCAATGCAAGATGGCATAACCTACCTATTTTAATAATCGTTTCAACCTTTTGAATAATTTTTGAAATAATTTTGAGAAACAAATTGGGGCGATTTTATTGAATTTGTAGTTGCTTGAGTACATACATTTTATTTTAATGGTTTTTCATGAAGGTTCGTCCACTTTTACCTAATTTGAAACTATTCAGCCAACATTTTGAACGTTTTCTACGAAATTTTCATAATTTATCAAAATTTGAACAGAATTAATGACTTTTTAAAAATTGAACATGGAAAAACAGATTAAAATTTTTTTTCATGCAATATTTTATTCATTTTAATTTATTTCAGCCCCTTTTCTTTTTCAACGTTATGAAAAATTTAGTTAAAATTTCATTAAAGATTTTTAATGATGATTAATCATTTTCAAACTAATTTCAGATATCATTTTACCTATGCAATTTTATCAATTTTTACAGTTTTTGACAATTTTACAAACATTTTGAAGAATTTTAACGGATTTTTAGATATTTTTTCGACATTTAACCTGCTCAGTATGGCATTTTTCGAAATTTTCGTATGGTAGATTTATCAAAATTGATTTTTTAAAAAAATTCTATAGATATTTTATGATTTTTTAATCCATTTTGAAAGCGTATTTTTCATTTATTACCTAATTAATTTTTATTCATTTTTTCTTTCATTTTTTGCCAGTATTTTGAAAAATTAGCATAATTTGCACGGTTTTTTTGATATTCTAAAATTTTAATAATTTTTCGTAAAGACTAAGAATTTTTCTGTTAATCTTCAACTCTTTTAAACGATTTTTCCTGCATTCAAGTAACAGTTTTTGAGTTTTTTTTTCACTCTTTAAACGTTCGAATTTTCAATTTTCGTTTTTTTTTTTTTTGTAGAAAGGAACCAGATGTTGATTTGGAGGAGGGGAAGTTCAAAATTGAAAGTTACCTAGATTTTTTTGATCAACTTGCAAAAAATCTGCTCGCCTGAACTCATTTCTTTTAGGTGCTGTGTTTTTTTTTTTGTTTTTCATTTCGATTTGTTTTTTTGATCCATTTATAATGTCTATAATCAAAAAAAAAACAAAAAAAAAACAGAAAATATGTAGCAAAAATTTTAATAATTTTACTGCATAAAACAAGAATTTTCTACATTTTCTTCTTTTCTTGAATTTTTTGATCGAATAATGAAAAAAGGTATTCTTATTTGTAAATATAAATAACTAGAAAAATGAAAATTGCAAAAATCTAGTAATTAGCTAAAATTTTTATTCTTCAGATTCAGTAGACATATCATATGATTTTCTGTCTTGCCCATATGTACTTGCTGAAAATTGGGTTCATTCATCTTCTTTTCTCTGCAGAAAACAAGAATTGGTCTATTTTAGGGAAAGGAGGGGCATATAGTCAAAAATCCCGACTGAAATAAATTTTTTTCATTTAAAGTAGAAAGAAATAAAGTGATTTTCCCCTGCCCTTACTTCCCTGCAGGTTTCAATCTCTTCTCTTCTGATTTGGATTTTGCCAATGCATATTCACCCCTCCTCACATCAATTTGACACAGCTATGTGTCTTTTGACTCAATGTCAATTATTCCGAGAACCTAAATTAATCTAAATGAATCGCCTTTCTCGAAAATTTTAATACTGAATTTACTGAAAGAAATCATGTTTTCTATCGAATTTTCTTCTAACGATATAAAACCGTTTCGAAAACTACTTCAAACTGATACAACGCGTTAACCAATGCAGCAAAAAGCGAAGAAGGAAAAAGACAGAAAACGCAGACTAAACAAAACCCAAGGATGTAAAATCCGATCCTTTGATACCGAAGGAAAATTTACTCCGGAGCATAATTCGTTCAATGGAAGTATCTCATATACCCTGGCTGAATAAACCAAGAAAATGGTATAATTTCATTATACGATAGCGAGAGATTCTCGCACACATAGGTATAGCTTTTGATGTACCTTGCCTATACAGAATACGATGGCGAACCGAGTAAAAGCTCGGTACCGTCGGATTTCTCGTGCCTTATACGACGTGGTATCTGCGTAGGTAGCTGAAAAAGGTACCTACATTTAGTATAATGCGCCTTTTGAGATGGAAAAGTTAAATACATCGAGGTCTCGTAAATGGAGTGTGCGAAACCGACGTTGGAAGCGCGCGAAATTAAATTGGTCGCGTTTTATATACCGCAACAGCGTAGCGAAGAGCAAAGACGATAGCACGAATAACTGTATTTTCGATGTAATCGACTTCGACGACAGGAATGCGGCCGATGTAGAGCGTGTGCCTCGGAAAGGATAAACCATCTTGAGCAAAATCTGATGGTTTTGAGGGGCAAATGGAGCTGATAAATGGTGTGGAATTCTTTGCCGTAGTTGGTATGGTTTGTGAGCATAAGAGCTTTCGAAGAGGAGGCTCGGATGACCTGAGCCTCCTCCTCCCCCCTTCTAAAGTTCGGAAAAGAGATTTTTTGATAACAAAATTTTTTTTAAATTTCATTTTCTCGCTTTTCAAACAGTATGTTTTAAAAAATTGTCGCCCTTGATTCATTCGCGAAATATTTTAGTTTTTCTATTTTGAAAAATTAATTATTTTTCATTAATGTTTCAGTCAAAAATCACTGATTTCTCAATCTATTCTCAAAATTTCAGAAAAAATCAAAGAAAATGACTGATTTAAGTTTGATCCCTCCCCTAATTTTTATTGAATTCTCAGCTCCTGACTTAAATCAATTTCTGGCTGGTTCCTAGACTCATTTTGTTAGGTGTCAATTTTTCGAAAAAAATTTCCCTCCCCAAATTGTTCAACTAATTTTTGTATTCATCTCCTTTTATTGATCGTAATTTTCAAAAAAAAAAAAAAAAATGATATCTAAATACATGGTTTTGTCCATTGAGTTATTGAGTTTTCAAAAAAAATCCCCTTGCTACGCTTAGGGGTGTATAAGTTTAACTTACGATTGAGATTTCTTGTTTGACTGTTTTTACATTAAGATCATGACTTAGTTTTTTTTTACTAAGGAGCAGTTGCCATTAGACGAAGAACCTTGAATTGGTACCGTAATGTTCTAGAAGTTCTATTTTTAACCAAAGATGGGGCAATTTAACTATTTGAAGAATTAGATTCAAGAAAATCCGATTCATCAATTTTGAAGAATTTGATTCCGAAGATGTGATTTTTTTTCTGAAAAGAGACTCTGATTCTGTTGCAGTTCTTTTATGATTCTTTTTCCAAACTTGATAAAAGTTATTTTCACGCAAATAGAGCACAAAATCTTGAAAATAATTATGTTGTATTGTAATTTTGATGTAGACAGCAGAATGAAAATAAATTTTGATTTACTTGTATAGTCGGTACAACGAAAGATGGAACTTTTCCCCTACTCGACTCGAAACGCGGAAACCAACGACGCGCGTTGATTTAAAATGTCGTCCAATCACAACTCAACGTTCTTAAATTTTGTGGTGGGAGAATGTAGGGGAAAAGTTCCTTCTTTCGTTGTACGGACTATAGTTGGATTGGGGTGAGGGGGTCTCAAGAATTAATATCTCTGATTTCGGTTCATGTAGTAAATGAATTGAAGCCTCCGTCTAAAAAAAACAGCCATAGTCCATATTTTGGAATTTTTTTTATTACAGTTTCTGAAATAAAATTTCACGAGGAAACCTGTTATTTATTTCAAATTTAAAAAAGCACGTTAACCCTTTATTTGTGTTTTTTAAAAATGCATTGGAAAATTTTCAATTTCCATTTTTGAGAACTGAAGGAAAATTTGAATGATCAATTCGGCCCTGTAGTCCCTCCGGTAAAATTCCATCTTTGGATTATGGTTGTTTTTCAGAAGAAGGCTTCAATTGCGATGAAAAAGGAATAACACGATGTCCCTGATACGATTTTGAAAAAAAAAAGAGAAGAGAATGGAGGAGAATTTAGTATTTTCTTGTCGCATTTTGGGAAATTTTAAGTTTTTTCTTTCGATTTGAATTTTTTTCTGATATGAATTTAAGATGTTAAATTTTTCTACAGAGTTGGGAGGGAGGTGGAAGGGAGAATCAGAAATTTTCAGAATTGAATTTAAGTCGTTTTTGTTGTCGGAAATAAATCACCTAAAAATTTCGTAAAAAATGATGATTTTTTGAAAAAAAAAATTGTTTGTGCATTTAAATAATTTTTCTGCTCAATTTCATTTTCATCACGCGAAAAACTCACCCTCTTCTCCATCCTTCAGGAATAAGATATTGGATAGGTCTGGAAAATATGAAAAAGTCAGTGAAAATCGTTTCTGAGATGTAGTGGACACCCTGAAAAGTCATCGTGATGAGATGCTGAAAAGCTTTTGAACCTGGAAAAAAGTAATTTTTTGAGAAAGTGAAAAAACCAAGATTTAGTAGGGTGCGCTGTTTCAGTGAATTATCGATCTATGGAGGGAGGGGAACGGGGAATAGTTAAAAATCGTAGATCGTCGACTAGCTCAGCTTCGAAAATTCGTAGAACGTCGTCGATTTGCTTGGTTGCGCTATCGCAGGCGACCGTGCCCAGCCCGCAACGCATCGGATCAACGAACTTTGCTAGAAGTGGCAACGCAGCCTTCGCGCCGGTATTAGTTTTTCATTCATATGAGCAATAAAGAGAAATATTAATGGTATGTAACGACGATGAACCGCAATCGTGTCCTTCGAAGGGCTTATTCAGCGTAGATCTGTTTCTCCATCTTGCTCACGCTCTCGGCTCGGTCCAAGCTTTAACAATACCAGAAGAAGGAGAGCGAAAGAGAAAAAGACACCGGAGACTGGTTTACTCGCGTTTAGCGCCGTCGAGCTGGTTTTACACCATGTTCGGCGGTTTAGGTTTTTGTATGGGGATGTTTGTGTCCGAATTCGTAAAAGACCGGTTTATTTTGGGTGACGGAAAGGCAGTACCTCGGATGGTCGAGGTTTTTACATTTTTAAGTCTTCTCAATTCTGAGAACCTCGTGTCTATGTATATTGCTTATTATGTACGTGCCCCCGTTGTGTACTATTCGGTTCGATGAGAAATTGACGAAAAGACGAATCGTTAAAGGCAGAATTGGCCTTATTTTTTGCTCCTCTCTCGAATTGCCATTTTGCTGGCTCGTTAGGGTCAGTAATGTGGGCTGGTTGAAAAGGAGGGTTAACATTTGCACACGTTTGCCTTTGGAAATGAACGTACGTTTGGCTACGTGCGATTTAATTATGGCATTTTTAATGATTTATTTGCTCTATTTTCAGACGTTCGAGTTGGTGCGCTGAAAAGGAAACATTGTCGGCGGATTTTTCAACGCTTCGGGGATCCAGGTAATAATTCATTTTTTCATTGGCAGCTCTGTTGTTTAGTATGGTCTGGTAGTGAAGCCGGATTGAAAATTGAATCGGTAAATAGGGTATTAATTTTATATTCGCCTCTGCGTACCTCCCATTTGTACTAATTTTTGACCCATTTGGCGTCGTATCAAAGCTCGTCTTCGGAGATAGGAAAATTTTCAGAAATCGAATTACATCAGAAAAGGATACTTACGAGGCAGCGTGGCGTTTTCGTGGAATTTCCGAGGGGTTGTTTGGTTATAATTTTGCGTAGGGTGGTTCGAAAATAGCGTCGAATTTTGTACTGAAAATGGAGACGTGTATTTTGGTAATTGTTGATTTTTGACGAAATGCTTTGAAGAAGTTTGGCTGTAAGTTATACAGGAAGGGATTGTATTTTTCCACCGTGGAATTTTTCAATTTTTATTCATTTGTGAAATAGTTGAAGAATTTTTTGGGAGGCGAATAGGTACTCGTGTGAAAGAAAAGTTGAAAAGGAATTAGGTAGGTAGATATTACTTTAATTTGGTGGGAAATTTTTCCAAAATGGAATTTTTCAGTTTCATATCGAACCAAGTTGAAAATAACTATGGATTCGATTTGGAAATAATTTGTATTAAATATTCGTTTTTTTAGAATTGAATAAATTTAAGTAAGTGGGGGTATCAAAGATTCAGGTATTTTGCCATTTTAAATATTTCTTATCTGACGTTTTCCAAAGTTGGTACCTAGGTGTTTTTTCATTTGCTGTATTTTTTTTTTTTTTTTCAAAATCAGAGGGAATGCTTTCCCATTTTTTGAAATTTTTGATATCTACTCTTTTTATGTGTATTTTTGGAATTATTCTTCGTATTCCGAAAAGGACAACTATGGTATTGAAAGAAACTAAATCATTTTTCTCTATTCGTGGTGTCTGAGAAAACTAGGAAAATCAGAAAATAGCAAGAATTCCAATTCTTTTACTGCAAAAAATCCCTTTCTTTTTACATGGTCTTTTTTCCTTTCCGACTATTAAAGAAAGAGTCCTTTTTTGGGCAAATTCAAGACAAATGCAGCCAAAAAAATTCACTCTTACAAATTGGAAAAATAAATGAAAATATACCAAAAAAAAAAAAAAAAAAAAAACAGTAAAAAATACAAAAAATTGAAACTGATTCATTTTTAGGCAAACATGAAAATTCTTCTGGCACTGTCTCATTTGAATAATTTTTCAAAAGAAATTCCAAATCTGAAAAATTTTACAAAATTTACTACCTTTTTTGTGATTTTTTTTTTTTTTAATTCTCCTCCTTACAAAATCACTGAATTTTCTCATTTTCTTCTCCAACTCAATTTCTACCGAATTATCCATCTTTTTCAAAATGAAAAGTTTTATAAACATCGTTGCTTTTGATTGTATCAGTATTTCAGTTCAATAAAAAAAAAATCAGGGTTGACAGAATTGAAGGAAGGATTAGGAAAAAATTGACGATTTTCCCCTCAAATGAAACTTTTCACATTTTTTATCATCTTGAAATACAAAATTTTATATTATTTTAGAACTTTTGCAAATTTCCTGATTGGAATCTAAATTTAATCTAAATTCATATTTTTTATTCGCAATCATCTTGGTTCCGTTTGATAATTTCTATTGATTCGAATTTAAGTTCATGTGAGAGAGGAGAAATAAACAAATTTTAAATGAGAAAATTTGAAAAATTTGAAGATTTTGAGGTGATTTTTCTGGCATTAGTTGTAACTTATTTCCTCAAAATTGATTTTTTTTTTCAATTATCAAATTAAAGCAATAGTGTTTTCAAAAGAAAATGGTATCATCAAAATTTATTTTATTAATTACGCAAAATTCCAAAAATCGAAGTCAAACTAATATCAGTTTACAAACCAAAAAATGACCAAGTTTAAGAAATTCCTCAAATTTTTTCGTTTTGAAACATATTTATCATTTTTACTCTCGAAAAATGATATATCTCAATTCAGCATGTAAATCATATTCAGAGATAATTTTAGCACCACCTGAGGTATGGGGAGGGGGCACCATAAAAATATACCAAACGATTTTTGAAAATTGTTCACGAGTTGCTCGATTGGTTGTTTGAAATTTGTTTCACGTCAAGGATTATAAATTGCTAGCATTTTCTATGCTTTAAATTACGTATCATAAGTTTTCAAAAAAAAAAGTCAATCGATTTTCTATTGGAATTGGTGTTGATTGATGGAAATGAAGCAAGGTCAGGCTGGCAGGGAAAGAAAAAGATTAAATATTTTAACATTATTCAATTTAAAAGAAATGGAAAATTTGATTTCGATTTTTGGATCATTTATCACCCCCAAACGACTTTTATTTCTAACCCCTCTCTCTTGAGAAGTTGTCGTTTTTCAAACACGATCGATTACGAGATTAAAACAAAGCTGAACTTTGTATTAGCCGGAGGAGTCGCGTTGGTGTTTCGAGCTACTCTGTAAACTTTTTCTGCGTAAACGATCGATGAAAAAACTGTCAGGTCATCCGGCGAATTAATTCGTCAAAAGCGAGTACCCAAATCTAAAATTACAACCAGAATGGAAGAGGAGCACCTGAACTCCGCAGCTGAGAAAATATTTGGTAAAAGCGCAGTCAGCATGAAGAAAACAGCGTACAAAAGAGGAGTAGAAATGAATAATAAACGACGCGAAAATTTCACGTACATCGCATCGTAGTAAAATTCTAGCAACAATAACAAAATCGCGACTAAAAACTATTCGTAATTTGGTGCACACGTGGACGAGAATTTCGCGATACGACGAGGTACCTAGGTAAACTTGCGTTTTGAATTTTTAATTAGCCCGACGCCAAGTTTCAGGGTGGCGAGAGGGGTGCAGGGGTGGTATTGCGGTACCCTGTGTATACTAAGGGATGGCTTTAGTGACTGCGACGATTTCGTTGTGTTTTTTTTTGCTTATCATTTGGGCTGTGAGGGTGGCAGCAGCCAGCAGATGGGGGTACGACTGATGTTGGACTTGGAGTAAGGTTCGAAAGGGTACTAGATGTAAATAGTTGATGGACAAATTACTTCGGGATGGGTAGTGATGTCAACTGTACAGAAAAATCTGTTCGTGTGAATTTTTGAGATGTACAGATTTATTTACGTACTTAAGGTTTGTTAAAAATACGTTTCTATTTGTTAACATTTTGATAAAATTGTTCAAGTTTGAGAAAATTTTTCAGCTTTTGAAAGTCATTCAATTGAGAAAAGTTCGAGTTTCAAAAAAATTTCCAATTTTTGGAATGGTTTGAGTTTTAGAACATTTCTTAATTTTTCAAAAATCGTCCATGTAATGACAAAAAACAAAAACCATTACAAGTTTGCAAGTTTCTAATAATTAAAAATTGTCTGCTTTTGTGAATTTTGTTTAGTGAACAAAAAAATTAACTAGGGATCTGCTCTTTCATTTACAAATTGGTGAAAATAATCGAATTGCAGCGCAGTAAAAAATAGATGAAAAAAATTACACATGAATCAGCACTGAAAAAAACTGCTGGAAAATTGGTGAAAATTAAAATTCGTTTGGAAGCCAATAAAACCTCTGAAATTTGCTTTAAAAAAATAAGTGAAATTCTTTGAAAAATTGGTGAAAATTTATGAATTTTGCAGATTTTTCTTTTTTTGTCCTTCTGGCTGGTTTATCAGCAACTTTTCACTGATTCAAAATAAGATAGTGGGGGATTCAAGAGACTGCTTTACAATTTTTTGTAATGAAAGCTTTTAAAATGAGTTGAAAGCTTGGCTGTTGGGTGTGTTCAATTGCGTGTATTTGCTCAAAAGTTGAAGCAACAGAGACAAAATTTCATTTTTTCCCCAATTTTTTCTTTATTTTTTCAATATTTTAAAATACTTCCTCTAGGTTTTTTCCAGATATTTTCTTTTCTCAAAACAGATTCTACAGAAATGTCATTTTTTAAAATTCTATTTGCTCGTAATTTTATGCCATCGATCATCGATCATTCGATTTCTTTCCAAGTTTTTTCAATTCTAACATAATGCTGCAATTTATAATGTTGCACTTTTGCAAATTTTCATTCCATTGCAAAGAAAAATTTCAAAAATTTTGCAGGGATGTGGTGTGCATCAAAAAGAAGGGGTTTTTTCAGTGAAATGAAAGGAATTGTTTGGCCTTCCATTTCAGACAAAGACCTATTTGGATAAATTTGGCGAACCATTTGTTTTAAGGTGATGCATCATGTCTCCAGTTCCCTTACTATTCAATTTTTTGAAATTTTTGAAAACGTGTCCAAATTATGGTAAAAATTGTTCAAATTCTAAAAAATGATCTCACATGGAAGGTATTGCAATTTGAAGAAATATCTTGAGCCCAAATTTGAAAAATATATGATTACCCCCCCCCCCTCCTCTATCTAAAATTTCAGTCGTCGAAGTGCATTTCTCAAATTTTGGCGAATTTTTGAAAATTCAAAATTAGATACTTCATAGTCCTACAAAATATAAAAATTTCATCTAATCAACGAAAAAAGCTGAAATGTGGTATATACCTTATTTTTGACCTGCCAAATCGATTGGAAACAGTTTCAAGACGTTTCGGAGTCCCCAGAAAATTTTGGAATTTACCAGGGCTGGAGAAAAGCCGATGAAAATTTTCCATTCAAGCACGAGTTTCCAAAATTCGTAACTTTGAATTCAAATCTTTCTTTTTAGGCAAGAATTTTTTCTAGAAAAAATTTCAAATTTCCTGCCTCAAAATGTGGATTTGAATTAAGTTACTTACGTATTTTGAAAAATTTTCTTCAATTGATTCAATATTGGCCACCAATACTAATGATCTTTGATAATGATGATGAAATTCACGTGGACCATTTTCACGGGCCTTTCTTCAGCGCTGGAAAATTCAAGAGTTTCCTGCAACCTCCAAAATGTCTCGAAGCCTCTTTCGATAGATTTGGGAAACTGAAAATAGAGTATCTACCAAATTTCAGCTTTTTTCATTTATTAGATCAAATTTTCAAAAATTCGTCAAAATTCAAGAAATACATTTCAGCGTCTGAAATTTTGAATATTGACTTCTTTTATGGTGTGCTTTCAATTTTTTGGGGGTTAGGCTCAAAATTTTTCCCTGAATTGGGATACTTTCTTTGTAAGTTTGTAAAATCGTTCAAATTTTCAAAAATTTACCAACGTGATTAATTTAAAAATTGTTCAATTTTTTTTGGTTTTGGAAATCGTGAAGGTTGCTACCTGAACTCGAAAAAAAAACTCATCTAAATTACGCATAAATTATTTTATGGTTATAAGAATTTTTGGGAATTTAGTTAGCAACATTGAAGGCGAGTATTTTTGCGCATTTTTTCGCGGAAAATTACTGTAAGTTAACGATACAGAAATAAATCAAACACTGGGATATTTCAAAGGCAGGAAAAAAAGATTCAAAAAAAAATTCGCTTGCTCGTAAATGACGAAAAAAAGGCTCCAATGACGACGTCTTCGACTGTAATATGAGATATGACGACCCCGAATGCATCTCTGAAGAAAGGAAGAAAAATTCTCGCTAGATTAGAAAATCATCTATTTGTAGTGATTTTTTTTTTCGTAGAAACATATCGACAACGCGTGTATTTTCTTTTTCTCGTATTGCCTTCCTCCGGCGTCTTGTTAGGTCTTTGAAGAAGGTGTACGGGACATGGCGTGGCAACGCATACCACAATTCCATTTTCGTGTTGGCCGCACCGTGCGGTGTTCTGTTCGCGATGCGATGCGATGGTTAAGCCAAAAAATATTCGGCAAAATACAAAACGCATTGTTCACATTCCACGCTTCATGAAACACCGGTTTGTTCTGGTTAGCACAACTGGTCGAACCGGTACCATAAATGCATTTACGGTTTTCGTGTTGTTTCGTTTTTCTTCTCTGCGATGCTTTGCGGAGACCTATGCATGTGTAGAGAGCTGGCCCAGCTTCGATAGCTGCCTCCTGTACGACCAAGAGCCTTCCAAGTACCTCGGACTAGGAGTACTCGTCGCTGATCTTGGTGGAAATTCTCGACTGCGATGACGTAGCCGTTCATTCACAATGTAGGCTAATGATTGAAATATAAATTTTATTCTCCCGCGGGTTCCATTGCTGTCGATTTTTCCCCCTTTCGCTTCGTCTCGAGTAAGATTCGCACCTCGCGAATGTTTCGTGTATCTGTATTTTTCTGCTGGTTGCTTTTTTTTTTTTCGTATTTTACGACGTATCGTCGTAATAGTTTAATTAATCGTCATCCGAATGGCCTGCGAATTGCCATCATTGTCGTTGACCATTATGTATCGATTCGTCGAATACCAATACAATTCCAAGTACCCGAGTCCCAGTCGTCTTGATTCAGAATCGAAGGTTTTATTGTGCGACATTTTTTCTCCTTGATTTTACAATGTAGCTGGCCCGTTAGCTCTTCGAATCGAACGGTTTTTTTCAGCGACGATTTTTATTATTTCATTTGGATGCGACTGAGTGATCGAGCCTGGGGAATTGGCGGCGAGATCGTGAATGGGTTTTGGGATTTTTACGACCCGGATGCTTAGCCGACTTAATACGGTCGTATTTGAATTTTGTGAATGAGAATGCGAAGGTCTCGCCGATTTGCGACGTCCACATCAATTAGGGTTCGAATTGGAGCGAGATTTTATTACGCGGATTTGTCCGCGAGGTCGTTGCAGTTTATTACGAGTCCAGTCTGAATCCGAAAGGTTCAGAAAGTGCCATCGTGTGCGAGGTTAATTAATTTGATTGGTAAAGAGATACGAGGGAATCGCCATGTGAGCAGTTTTCCAAATGCATGGTGAGAAATTTTTGATAGTTTTGGGTGTATGGTTTACGAGCATGTTTGAAGGGTTCAGAAATAAAAAGGTTACGAGCGAATTTTACCAGCAATTGACATTTTTCGAGATACGGATCTTTAAAATTTCATAGCCCGGTATAAATATTATGGAAAATGAGCCGATGCCGGAGAAGCTAAATTTATTGCGGGGTTTACGCGCGGTGCTTGGCGAAATTCGCGAGAAACAGTTTTTCGGTGAGTGGATATTTTGCCATGTTCGAGAAGGTCGTAGAAGGGTCTAGAAATGTAGAGGGAAGGAGGCATGTTGGTGATGAGATCAGTTTCATTTGAGAAAAATTCATGTTCATTTTGGTACTCGTCTTTTTTCCCTTCCCAACAGAAAAAAATTGTGAAAAAACCTTTGTGTGATAGTTTTGCCTAATTTCAAAATTGAAGGAATAAATTTGCTGTAAGCTGTAATCCATTTTCTAAATTGAACAGAGAAGATGGCAGAGGAGGTAGCTTCTGCTTATCTCCTTACCACGGTGATCTTTTTTGGGGAGAGGGAGGTGTTAGGGAGGTTAATTTTTGGCTGGAAAAAATCAAAATATTCTGTGACTGGTTCAAGATGTGTAATTTTTTTTCGAAAAAATTGTTGATTTTTTTTGATAATTTGTTTAAAATTGTAGAAGTTGGTCCAATTTCTCAAAAATTGAGCAAAAAATGTGAAAAAAGTAATTGAAAGAGTACGAAAATTGTCCAAATGTTACCTTTAAAATTTTGCTTCAGTTGCAGCTTAATTACAAAAATATAAAAAACCACAGAAAAATAATTGAAGGTAAAATTTCTCGAAAATCTTTTCAAAGTAAGTATTGCAAAAATTGTTTAAATAATGTCAAACTTATTTGAATACCCCAAAATGCCGAAATGGTGAGATTATATTTGAAAGTTTGAAATGTTGTGTTTTGAATGTGAAGAAATTCTTGGGAAAAAATTTTCAATTGGTTTTTTTTTTTTAAAGAAGGTTCTAATATTGCATTAAAACTGAAGAAAACATAAAAACTGCTGGAAATGAAGTTGCATAAAAATGTGTTTCATAATCATGTTGTGAAAAATTAAAAAATTTATGTAAAAATCACGCAAATAGCATGAAAATTTAACTGATTGAAAATCCATCTTGTTAATACTGATTTTGTTAGGTAATGTGAAAACCGAAAAGTCAGGAAAAAACTGTCGAAGTTCTTCGAAAATTTATTTAAAATACTTCAAAAATTAATAAAAATGACTGAAATTAAAATTCGTCTAGATCATTTATGAAGTTTTGAAAAAAGGGTTGAAATTGTTGAAATATTTATGTTTAGTGTGAAAAGTTTTTTTTATATTCGTGATTATGAAAAAAACATGAAAAAATGTTTCCAAAGATTTGTGGGTAAACATTAAACGTTGCAATAATGAAGTTGAAAATCAAAAAAAATTGGGCTTTTTAATATTTCTTGCATTGGTTCTACGATTTTACTCATCTTTTCTTGCATTTTGAATAATTTTTTTGATAATGTTTTTTGAAATGTTTTACATCACTTTGAACATTATTTAGTGAAATTTTGTTTAATTTCCAATTCATTTTCATTATTTTTATGAAATTTTCTCGTATTTCAAAATACTTAATATGAGATTTTAAGCTTTTTTTTTGTTTTTGAGACTTCATTTAATTTCGAAAATGTTTTTTTGAATTTTTTTCTATTTTACATGCTTTTTTTGAAATTTTTATCAATTTTTTTTACAAAATTTTCAACATTTTTGTTCAGTAATTGAATGGATTTTTTTTTTATTTTTTGAGGAGTTGAACGGTGTCTATGATTCGACTCAACTTGTTTTAAAGAATTTTCAACATTTTTATACGTACCAAGTGATATGTTTGTTTTCGTCAGATAAATTGAACATAAATATTCTTGGGATCTGAGACAAAGGCCAGCACAAAACTGTTTTTTAAGTGTAAAATTTCCTTTCTGTGGAGTCAAATTTGTATTTGAATTTTTTCAATATTGTTGAAAAAATGTATACTTCCAATTCTAATCCGCTGATTTACTCTTTCATTTAGAATCAGTGAAAAGTCCCTGAATAAAAGTTAGAATAAAATTGCAGCATAGGAAGAATCGGCAAAATTCTATGATTTGATGCAGATTTTCCACTTTTGCTCGAAAAATTATTGTTTCTGATTTCAGGTTTTCATTTAGCTTCATTTTTCTTTCCTGAATTTCAATTTTTTTTGTCAGTAGTGTAAATTTTTAGCTTCAATTTTTTGATCTGATTCTTTTTTTCGATTGTGATCTATCTTCAGTTCTTCAATTTTCTGATTCTCGATTTCAAAGTTCTCAGTTTTAGAATTAGATTTTTTTGTCGATTTTCAGACCAGTTTCAGTTTCATTTTGATTTGATTTATTTTGTTTTCAGCTACAATTTTTGGATTCATTTTTTTTTATTTTAATCTAATTTTGGTTCATTAATTTCCTGATTTTCAATTTTGAAGTTTTCAGTTTTGGAATCAGGTTTTTTTGTCGATTTTCAGATCAGTTTCAGTTTAATTTTGTCGATCCATTTTCACTTCCCCGAATGAAAATCTTCCAACGTCACTAACCCAAAGTATGTTTTTTTGGTCCAAAATTCCAACAGCATGGCCTCCTTTATCCATTTACCTGTATTTACTATTGTCAACAAATTCCTCGAATACTCCAGGTGCTAAAAACCATCGATAAATTGTGGTTATCCCATTAACACTCGTAAAAACACGCTGATTGTGATTTTCGCTTCTTCCACGAATCGATGAAATGGCATATTGTCCACGAAAGCGAAGATTTATTTACATAACTGTACAGCTATCTACCTGTAAACCAATTCAACTCGAAAAATTATCAACACGGTGCCATAAAGTACGCATTGCATTCCACGTTCGCTTGCACTCAGGTCCCCATTCATAAGAAGAAATCCAGCCCCGGACGGGACGAGTCACCAAGCCATCACTCGCTGCATCCTGGTTACACCGTTTACAAATACAAATACCATTGAACTCATCGCGATTACCTATTACGGAACTGAGCAGGAATTCCTGTAAAACCTACACAAGTACCATATCCCACATCACCGTTACTATACGAATTAAGGCATCTATGGCCGAGTACGATAGAGCGAGATGGCATTAGAAGCAAAAAAAAAAAAAAAAAAGAAGGAAATACAAATGAGGAATGACACAATATCTTTGAAATGTATGTTACCACGAGGATTTACCATACTTGTATGACATATTCAACAGGTTATAATCCTCGATTCGTAATATGGATTACAAAAAACCCTTTTTTATTCTTCGTGGGCACTTCTTTTTAAAAAGATTCAATGGTACGTCCAGGTCGTCGTGATTATAAACAAAACGTACTTAGGTCTTTTGGGTTGTAACTTATGAGCTATTTTATATACTAAAACGGACCAAAAATGAAATTAGGTTTTCTGATTTCGCTCAATTTTTTTTTTAGGAGTTCTCCTTGATGGTTTATTCATAAATCCATCATCATTATTTCTGTTCTAATCCTCAAGAGGGCTGGGGAAAGGACCTCATGATTTTTAGGCAATTGCGATTTTTCGCCAAATTACCCAACTTTGAGGGCTCATGTCATTGTCTCGAGATGGATTATACTTGAAGAAAAACTGTTTGCGGGATTCGAAAGAAAATTGACAGGGGATTCAAAAACGATAATCACATTTTGAAAAGTTCAAAGTTGAACTTTGGTGATGAAAGCTCAACTTTCATGATGATCACAATAGATAAAAGCTGCTATTTAGAAATCTGAAAAAATTACAGTAGATAAGTGGCCTTTTTTCGCCTAATTTTCAATCAATAAATTTTCAAGATGGGATCTCCGAAACCCCTCGGGGTACAGGGGTCCACAATTTTGACCTAAATTCAAAAAAACCTAAAAAGTAAAGTAGCATATCGATTTCACCGATTCGAAAGCGCTGATTTCGAATATGTACTTGGTATTGTCTTCTGACCCCCTCTCCACCCCCTATCAGCCCTGGTGAGGGGGTCAAAATTCGAAAAAATGGAAAATAACGTGCGACCTGAGCTCCGGCTCCAGCTCCGGCTCCGAAAATTTTTTCCAAGTGCCTCCGGCTCCGACTCCGGCAAGGTTAAAAAGGCTCCGGAGGGCCCTCCGACGATGAAAAATCAAAAATTTTGTAGCTAGAATCATCATGAAAATAAAAGTACCATTACTTTTTGTAAAACAAAAACCAAGTCATTTTTAATTATTGTCGTAAGCAAAACAATAACGGACAATTTTGATAGTTTTTAGGGAAGGAAAACTGAAAAATTCCTAGTAGTAACATTAAAAATGAGAGGAGGGACCTCCGGAGCGAGGAGCCGGAGCAGTTCCAACGTAGTCCCTCCGGCTCCGGAATTTTTTTTTAAATCCCTCCAGCTCCGGCTCCGAGATTTTTACAAAAGTCCCTCCGGCTCCGGAAAAATTGTCCGGAGGGGCCCTCCTCCCTCCGGCTCCGCTCCGGGATCCCTGCCGAATTGGTTCCCATACGCTTACATTTTCCTCCCTATTTTGAACAGATCTTCTGCTTTGGAAGTTTCTAGAAGATGGTCGAAAAAAAGCATCAAGTTCCAAAGGAAGCAAAGGTAATATAAAAATGTGATTTAGAAGCTCCCTATTTGCTAATTCCCCATCAAGGATTTTTTCTTTGTATTTCTGGACGTTTTAATTTTTTTGTACTATTTTTGTGAGTATTCTCAGGTGTAATTCTTGCAGCAAAATTATAGTGTACCTACCTATTAATCGAAAAAAAATTTTCAAAATGAATTATTTTTTGGAGTGAGAGAGGAGGAGGAGGAGGAGGAAGCGGTTTTTGTATTGAGCCAGGAAAAATGAAAAAAAAACTATTAGTTGGAAAATTATTTCAGTGTAAAAAATTCATTTTTTTCCTTCTCCCCTCCTTTACCCCAATTTTATTTCGAGCTTGCCTTAAATTTAGAGTGAAAATTTGAATTTTGAAAAAAAAAAAGTTGGCTTAAGGAAGCCAGGAAAAATAAACGAGAGCTGATCATGAAAAATGAGACGTGATTATGATTGAAATATGAATCGAAGTTTATCCAGGAACCAATTCGGACAACCTGTTGGGATACTTAGGAGAACCAATTCGAGCATCATCCCTTTATATGCTTGAGCGCATCGGAACCAATTGGTATCAGTCAAAGGAAAAATGGTGGAATCAAAATAAGTCGATATTCAAATTCTACGACCTCAAATTTGAAACAATCGATATGTCACACGCCATTTTAATCTTTTCGAAATACTTTTTCCAAAAATTGGGGGGAAGGGGGCAAGTAGGGGGACACAGAAGAGAAAAATCCAAAAAATAAACACATATTCGAACTCAGTGCTCTCAAATACCTAACAAACGACAGGTCACACCTTATTTTTCATTTTTTCGAATTTTGACCCCTATGAACAGGGGAGGGGGGTTGCAGAGGGGTCGGATGAAAAAATCAAGTACATATTCAAAATCAGCGCCTTCGATTTGGTAGAAATCGATATGCTATTTAATTTTTCAATTTTTTAAAAAATTTTGTTCAAAATTGTGGACCCTGTACCCCTAGGGGTCTAGAGACCCCATCTTGAAAATTTGTTAATTGAAAATTAGGTAAAAAGGGCCACTTACTGTAATTTTTCCACATTTTTGAATAGTAGCTCTCATCTATTGTGATCATCATGAAAGTTGAGCTTTCATCATCAAAGTTCAACTTTGAGCTTTTCAAAATGTGAATATCGTTTTTGAATCCCTTGTCAGTTCTCTTTCGAACCCTGCAAACAGTTTTCCTTCTAGTATAACCTATCTCGAGATATGAGCCCTCAAAGTAGGATAATTTGGCGAAAAATCGCAATTTCTTAAAAATTAAGAGGTCCTTTTGAAATTTTGATAGCCTTCTTGAGGATTAGAAGAGAAATGATGTCAAGGGGAATTCGCAAAAAAAAAATTGAACGAAATTGAAATACCAGACTTCATTTTTGGTCCGTTTTAGTATGGAATAGCCCTTATAATAAGTCTGTATATGTGTAAATGATCAAAGTGACCATTTGAGTGGTCGCAGGTCTCCGCAGATGTAGAAAAAAAGAAGATCAATGCTACCTCTCTCTCCGGTATACCGGAATAGTACACGCTGATAAATACCACACGCCATCGAGCATCAATGAGTACACACATTCATTCATTACTGCTGTGCGTTCTCTCAGCAGCCAGCACTATGTACATACGCACCGAAGTGCGAGAGAAAGAGAATGCATCGGCGAAACAGAGACGGAGACACGACCAAGGTCATCAACGAAAGGGGATTGAACATTGCGATGATCTTCATACGTCTACGTTGGGAAAAAAAATTCGCAGCCGAGCTAATTAAGCGTCAAAATGTCGACTTTTTGCGGCCGCTTTTTCTCGCCTATGCACCCACGATACCTTGGTACGTCGTCGTCGACGACAACTCGACGCTATGTTTAGAATCCCTGAAATCGAGGCCCACATATGGGTAACATAAATAGCAATAATATACGTATTAATAGTATATTTAGTATTATTCATTGGTCACTGCGTCATCGTTCAACTACTCTGGAATGCGAACGCAATATTTATTTCTATTTTAAACTGTCACGCCACAGCCTTGACAAATATCTTTCAGCAAACGGAAGAGTAAACTTTTCTCTCTCTGTCGCACGTCGCCACCGACCACTATTTAATTTACTCCATAAACGCCGCAACACGTACATCGTCTGTTATACCCCCAAAAAAATAAGAATGAAACATTTGACACCTACTTTGTTGAAAAAAAAAGAGGTAGAGAGGAAAAAAAAGTAGAATGAAAGAAAACGAGCAGCAGCGACGCCCAGTTAAAAAATGTCTTTGGTGGAGCACGTTCGCGGAGTCTAAGGTATCGGCTATGTGGAATGCTAAGTAAGCTTTCGCAAGTCCGAAGTCATTAATTAGGTCTATCGGCGGACTGTTTCCAAAAATATTACCGAGGAGTGACTGCGAAATTGCCGGAGAAGTGGTTCGAATGAATTATTTGAACGAAATTTTCGTCAATTTGTTAAGACGCCGGTGAGGATTCGGATAATGGCGAATTCCAATATGCTTAAATTGGCTGCTGGCTGGAACATAAATTAGAAGTGAAATTAACTCGAGTGTATCATTTTTCATGGTGAGAGCGGAATTGTTGTAGAAATGGTCCCTTTGAGTGGTGTAGAAATGTGAAAAAATGTTTCCGTTTTTGTTTTTTTGTTTCTGTGTAAGAAAACAGTTCTTGGGAAAGTTTCCATTTCTAAACAAGTGGTTTTGTTTCCGTTTCCAATAACAAATTTTCTCTAATTTTGAATTTTTGGAAATTGAAGGGAACAGCCTGAGACCTTACGTATCTCATGTCGCGAATAGTGCCCCATCTTCCAAAAAATTAGGAATTATGATTTCCTTTATTTTGAATTTTAAAATTTCTGGCGCTGGAAACCGCATTTTGGAATTCTTGAGAGTGCCATACAGCAGTCTAACTATTTTTTCGGATTCTTTGCAATATTTTAGATCAGATCTGAACAATTTTCAAATTTTTGATTGCTGGGAGTTGGGAATTTTTTTAGGATGTTTAAAATAGTCGAACAGCTTTCAAACTAATAGGATCTCCAGACCCCTGAGGGGTACTGGGGTCCACAATTTCGACCTAAATTCAAAAAAAATCGAAAAAATGGAGTAGCACATCGATTTCTACCAATTTGAAGGTGTTAATTTCGAATAATTATGCTTGGTTTTTTCATCCGACCTCTCTGAACCCCTCTCCCAACCCTTTGACCCTCTTGAAAAGATCAAAATGGAAAAAATTGAAGATAACGTGTGACCTGCCGTTTGTTAGGTATTTGAGGGCACTAAGTTCGAATATTTGCTTATTTTTTAGATTAAGTGATCATAGGCGCACCCAGACATTAATTAAGGGAGGGGCTGAAAAATTAGGAAAAAATGGAAGGAGTCAAATTTCAAACTAGTCATTTTTCATCAATCTTTCAGTCAAAAATTATCAATTTTTTCTGCCAAACAAAAAATTTATAGAGAAAACAGTGATTTTTGACTGAAAAATCAGTCAAAAAGAAACGACTAAAATACTGCCCGAGCAAAGCGAGGACGAAAATTTTTCGAAAAAGTATTGTTAGAAGAGCAAAAAATGCACTTTTTTCAGATTTTTGCTATAAAGAAATCTTTTCTCCGAGCTTAAGGAGGGGGCTCGAGCCCTCTTGAGCCCCCCTGGGTGCTCCTGTGCAAGTGATTCATATCAAAACTAATGAAAAATCAGGGATGATGCCTCGAATGGAACTCAGAAGCCGGAATCCGAAAGATTCTGATCATTATCCAGACGAAGGATTAATATTCACAAAGAATGTAAAAATATAGTCAAGGGATTCTAAGAAATATTTCAGTCCTCATCAATGATTTCGTTTTTCAATATCATTTTTCAGTTTTTCATTTCAAATTTAAAAAAATTGAAGCCAAACCCAGAAAATTCTGATTCCTGGCTCGAACCCAACCCGAACCCTGAACCTGAACCCAGTTATTAAGATCCTCAAACAGAGATGGGGTGATTCAGAAATCGCCAGTGTGGATTGCAAAGAATTTCTGAATCCGATTCGTGGGTCGATTTTTTAATTTAAAGAATCACAAATTTGAGCATTGCTAATTTGCTATTCTTTTTTTGTGTGATTCGCCCACTCACAATTTTTTTATGATTCTTTAAAAACACAATACACCAAGAGAAGCGAGAGCCCGCTCCAACCACAAAAAAGTCAAAATTTATTTTTATTCTGAAATTCGTACCAAAATTATGATTTTGTGCATTCATTCCAAAATTTTATGCTCTATTCGCATAAAAATAACCTGATGTACCACGTTAATAAAAAAATAATCCGCAAAAAAACTACAGCAGAATCCGATTCTGAATCGCAATTATTCAAAACTGATCAATTACAATTTTGCGAATCCGATTCTTTAAATCACCGAGTCCCATCTTTGTCTTCAAACAACAATTCCTGACCCTTAAACATGGAATTCGGGCCACTACCTCAGTGAAAAATTGATTCAATTTTTTCTTTAAAGTGAAAACTTCAGATCATGGATATGTTGAAATAGTTTCTTTTTTGGCGAGAAAATAAAAACATACTGTATTCTTTTTCATTTTCCCCCTTTTTTCAACATTTTCTAAAACAAACGACGAAAAAGCTGTACAATGTACATACAGGACTATTTTAATTTACTGGTTGAATCAGAAATTAATCACTGATTCAATCAATGAATTGATATTTTGACTGATTTTTTTTTAGTACTTAGTCAAGCAAAAATTACTGATTCAAAAATGAAAATTCACAAATTGAATCAGTAAATTTTTCAGAATTTTAATCAGTCAAGACAAAATTAGGTTGCTGTAGGAATCAGTGAAAAAATTTACTGATTCAATCGGTGAAATTTCATTCCTAAATCAGTAAAAAAAATTTTGGCCAAAATAATTATTTCAGAGAATAAAATTATCTATCTGATGGTATATTCCCTTATAGAAAAAAACTTGCAGTTTTACTGCAAGTTTTACCAACTAGTAAATTCGAACAAGTAATACTTGAAGTTTTACTTGGTACATAGTTTTACAAGTAGTAAACTAGGAGTATTTCTTGTAGTAAAACTACTAAAAATGATCAGCAAGTTTTACAACCAGTAATTTCGAACAAGTAATACTAGACGGTCAGGTAGTTTTACTTACAAGCAGTGACCGGAAGTCTTGGTTTAGAGGAGCACGCCACCATGTCGGGTTGAAGTTTTGGTGTTGATAGGACTTCATAAGTATGTAGCTAAAAATTTTTTTTTTTCAATTTCAATGAAATTGGGGAAATTTTTTTCTCATTTTGTTCTTTATAATAAATAAAAGATTTTAGGACACATTCAGAGAATTTTCATTTCCCCACGCGGGGGCTGGGGCCCCAAAATTCAAAAAATTGAAAAAATGAGAAGTAAAACTTGAAAAATCGAGATTTTGCAATTTTTTAGGTTATGTACCTAAATTTACATTTTTGAGAACATAAAATACGAATTTGGCAATATTCTCTGCTTTGGAATGAAGGGTTGATGGGAGAAAGGGGTAAAAGAGGAGGGGTGCAACCTTTAAAATTTTGAATTTTGTAATATTGTTTCGAGTTATGCGTCGAAATTTATGTTTTAAAAATCGTAGAATCCAAATTGGGTAATATTTTTTGCCTAGAAATGAAGGTTTAGGGGTGAGAGGGGGTGCAACCTTTAAAATTTCAAAATTTGTAATTTTTTCGAGTTATATGTCGAAATCAATGTTTTCGAGGTCGTAGAATCGGAATTTAGCAATATTTTTTGACTAGGAGTGAAGGGTTGTGGTTGGGGGAGGAGAGGGGAGTAGGACTCCTAAAACTTTGAATTTTTTATTTTTTTTGCGTCATATATTTTGAAATATGTTTTTGAAACTGTACATACAATATAAATATTTTTTGCTCATGGGAATGAAGAGCTGGGGATGAGAGGGGGTGGGGGTTGGGAAAATTAGAAAATTTGATGATATCTCTGGCTCTTTGCCTGTGCAGCTACCAATAAACTGCAAGATTTTAAACAGCTCTCGAGTTTTACTTGTTGAATAACTAGGTATCAGTAACCTACAAGTTTTAGAAAATATTTGTAGTTTTTGTTTTAAAACAGCAAGTCTTTTTCTATTTGCAGTTTTACTTATTGCGTTACTACCAGTAAACTACAAGTTTTGGTAGTAAAACAGCAAGTTTTTTTCTACTTGCAGTTTTACTTACTGCATTACTACCAGTAAACTACAAGTTTTGGTTGTAAAACAGCAAGTTTTTTCCTACTTGCAGTTTTACTCACAGTATAACTACTAGTAAACTGCAAGTTTTGGTTGTAAAACAGCAAGTTTTTAAAAATACTTGTAGTTTTTGTTGTAAAACTACAAGTTTTGGCTGTAGAACTGCAAGTTTTGGCAGTAAAACTGCAAGTTTTCACAAAAACTTGCAGTTTTTTTCTATAAGGGTTTATTTTTATATTTTACAAAATTCGATTCATGATGGCTCATAAGTGGATTCTGTTGCAGTTTTTTTTGCAATTCTTCATAATGCAAAATTGTTATTTTGGTATAAATATTGAAGAATAAAAACGTAGATATTTTGATGTGCAGGAATTAAATTTTGGCGATTTTTCGAAATTTCAAAAGTTCAAAATGTACTTCAGCACTTGAAATTTTGGAATTAGACTTTTTTTATGATGTACTGTCAATTTATGACTATTTTGACTGGAAATTTTACTTCAAGTTGGGATACATTGTTGTTACTGTAAAAAATCACGTGTTTTTTTTGGTTTCGATTTTTTTTTACCATGTCGCCCCCAATTTCAGGATCCAAAAAAATATATGTGATGCATAACCACTTGGCCAAACTACATAATAAAAAAATTTCCAGCCATGACACCCCCAAATTTTATTTCAATTTTTTGAAAGTTTCAATGTGAAAAAAAATTAGGAAAATGTGAACCGAAAATTTTCCAAAAATTCTCATTCATATTACCCAAAAAGATGTACAATCTCTGAAATTTCAAAAATTTTTACCCGCCCCTTCCAGAGATATTGTGTATTGAAATTTCGACATTAAAATAGTGATAATTCCGAAAGGGGTGGGGGTAGAGGGTCAAAAAAAAATTGGAATGTTTCTAGACCATAAGTAACATTTTGGGTCAAGGGCCATTTTCAACCCTTAATATATTAAAAAAGGCTTTTTAATCAAAATACCAAAAAATACTCTCGAAATAAATCTTATGAATTTTTTTTACCAATATTGAATCTGAAGGGAAAAATTATTGGTAAATCGTGAAATCGAATTCCCTCATCATTTTTTACATTACAACGGAGCGTATTTTTCAATTAGATTAATTCTATGCAAAAAAAAATGTACTTACTTACCAAAGTTTCTCGGCTCCTTTTTTTTTTACTGTTCTCTCCTGGTGTTTTGCTCTTCTATAAACATTACTATTCCATTTATTCCTCGACGTACGAAAAAACGTGAAAAATATGAAATATACTTCAATTCTCTTCCCCTCTACCTCTTGCCCAAATTTGCTTTCCTCGTTAGGAATCGTCATTTATTAGCATTTTCGCATCCAAAGATAACAAAATTGGTTAGCTGAATGCTAACTAAATGGCACTCTCGCTAATTCATTATATATTTGAAAACTTTTTCAGTCTGAGATTGATACTTTACGTTTTTACAAACACGATAGTGCGAGAGACATCAATGCGCACGGAAATTACACGACCAAAAAAAAAGCTTTCGCTAGTTTGTAAAATAGTTGCTCGCGAAAGCGAAAATGACGATAAAAGTCAATCTTTAAATTAGCTTTTGGTTGCTTTTAAAATGAAATATAATTATTTAGTCAACCGTACGCAAATACCGATGTAGACAACCAACGTCCCAGCACAGCTCGCCTTTCAAAACAAAAAACATTCAAGCATTCGACGAAAGGCGAATCAAATAAGAAATTTTCGACTATAAAAAGTATACGCTTTGCTCGACTCGATATTAAACCGTTTATACGATGAAAACGACGACAAAAAGTATACGATACGCCAAAGTGAAAATTCACCGAAAGGTTTTACTGTAGTCTGGGTCGAATGAGGGGGAAAGGGGGGGAGGTGAACAGAGGTACACGAAGAAATCAAAGGTTTTTACGTACGCCCCCCCCCCCGACGCTGGTATTCGTCGTTGTGTGCATCGTGTTTTGAATATATCGTGAAAATTCAAGCGTTAATAAAACTTTATCGTGTTCATGGATCTCGAATATGTGTGTCCCTTGAAGGAATGAAAAAAAGCTCGTTTCGCCTTCGCCGTCTCGCTGGTATGCCATTTGCGGCGTACGAGTGGCCTTTTGGGCGTAAATTTTACGACGTTTTGAGATAGTAACGACGAGTACATTCGCTATGCAAACCAATTTCCAAAACCTTTGAGAGGTTTTTTTTTTCCTATTTTTCATGACATGACCGCCGACCAAAGGTTTTAAAAACATTGGCGAGGCCGAGAATGGAGTTCCATAAACGTATGAAATCGTGTATCGTCTCATAAGGAAGGATTAGATGCGAGACTTTTCAAAGGGTGTGGTTGGCGTATCTGTGGTACGCGAGGCGATATCGTATGTAAGGGAGATTATACGTGGTACGTTTGGCTACAAAGCTTTATATTTTTAGAAAATAAACTCCCTTGTTTCCAGCGTGGTGTTTTATTTTGGTAACCGTCTTGTACGTAGCGTAACCGTTCCTTTGGGTAATACGAGGCGAAATTAAGGGGCTATTTTTATATCCGTAGGTGGAAAATTTTGGTACGTGTGATGAGCTTAAGCTGTTGTTAGGATGGGTGCTTTGAAAATATATGTACTAGACGTACGTGATGGTAACGTATTACGAGATGGATTCGTAGTTTCAAAAAGGTCTATCATCGTGTTCCTACTCGAAAAATATACGTACGAGAATAAAGCACGTTGAAGTATATTTTTGCCTACATGGAGGAGAAATACGTGTGAGGCGAAAGAGTATAGTCAGGAATAGAGACTCAACCTTTGGCTGGGAATTTTGAACTAATTTGAGAAAATTGGTCTCTCAGAGTTCGAAAAATTGCTAGAAAAAATTTCAGATTTTCATTCAATGTGTCTTCCGGTGAGTAAAATAAGAAAATTAGCATGAATTATGAAAAAAAAAGTATAAAGGGGTGAATTTGGCTTTGGGCTGAATTTTCGTTCTAATCTCTTCAAATAGTACTCCTCGATGTAAAAAAAATCTGCAAAAATTGTTGAACCCTCCCCCACCCCCTCTGTTTTGCTTAAAGTCTCAACATTCACCTTTTTCACTGATGTCTCATGACAGAAAAAGCGAATTTGGAGGGTTCAAATGAAACGGTCGTGAAAAGGGTGTTTATCGGGGTATTTTGACCCGTTGAACACGAATTCGACGTTACTTTTTTCGTTTAGTCATTTCTTTCCGCTTGGAATGCTCAAAATTTGAAAACTCTGCTTTAAAAAAACAACGTTTTTTTGTACGGTTTTTCGCGATTTTTGGCCATTGCGGCATCTAAATCGCCAAAAATGAATAAGTGACGCGAATCTAAGTTGAAAAACACGTTTTTGGGATATTTTGAAAAATTGGTCGCTCTTTGTTTAAACGGTGTTTTTTGCGATCGAAAACTTCAAATAGCCGAAAAATCATGAAGATGTGTACCAAAATTTTTGAAAAAATTTTCATAAGTATATCTCTACAGTCTACAAGATGTAACTTTGTGCCAAAGAACGTTAAAAATTCTTGAAAATCAGGCAATAAAATGACCATAACTCCGAAATGGGGGGGGGGGGGGTTAAAAATTATTCCATATCATTTTTTTTTATCTTTGGAGAAGTCAGAATTTTTAGCATTTTGTATACTGAATTTTTCAATGGATGTTATGACAGCCAAACCTAAGAAAATCAGAAATTTTAAGAGTATTTCTTTGAAAAACTGACGGGGGTTTGAAACAGAATATTTTAGAGCTTCATGGCTGGAATAGGAATGGAAAAATGTTATGAATTCAAAACAAAACAAGTTTTGAGAAAATAAACTTTTTTTGATGAGGAGAATAGGTAAAAACCTACGATTTATTGCACTTTTGAAGATTTTCAAGGTGTTTATCGGTCGCGGAATTAGCGAAAAAGTTGAGAAATTGAACCAAAACCATTTAAAGTCGCGAATTTTTCTCAAATTTACTTGAATTTTCTTCGCTTATTAGTAGAAACCAAATTTTTTTCAAGTTTCAGCTTCTTGAACACATTTTTCTGAAAATTTTCGATCTTGTTTCGCTCGGGCTCAGTAACTCGGATGTTTTTTCCCTTGAAAAATTCTCCTCCAGGTACCTAAACTTCTCTACCTTTTTCCACTTGCACAAAAAAATTTGACTTTGCTAAAGAAATTGACTATCCTTCATTCTAGAAAATTGAATATTTTGATGCGAAAAATGGGTCCTTCTGGGAGATTTAGCTGCAATCACAATTAGAATTTTCAATGGAGTTTTACTGGAATTTAAAAAAAAATGAATGAAAATGTTTCTGTTTTGCTGTTTTTATAATAAATTCTCAAAAAAATTCGCTCTCGCTTTGCTCGAGCCAGATAATCACATCATCACATTTACCTATCGGCAATCAGTTGATGCCTCAGGTTTTCCATGATCCCCCCCCAACTTTAGGTTCAGAATCCGCGAGATCTATCAGGCCGTGTCAGCTCTCCATCATGTTAAAAATATATACCCCCCCCCCCCATTGTGCAAAAAGTAAAACTTTCAAAACAATGCCCGAAAATTTGCAATAATGATTCCTAGTATGATCCATCTGATCCCTGCAAGTTGAAAAATAAATTAACCAAGAATTTATTGCAGAATGTCCTAACAATTTATAACGATAATTCCCATCTTGGGCTCATTTGAGACGATTTTTAGAGGTCAAAGAGAAGATAAGAGTCTGCCTTTTTTCCTTTTGAGCTTCGTAGTCCAGGGAAATATTTCCACTTGTTAGTTGAAAAACTCCCAGTCAAGGGCTCATTTACCTTTCTTTACCTGTTACACTCTTTGTCACATAAACCTATTTCTCATAATGCTGATATTACGTTTTAGAAATGGTGGAAAAAAAATACCTACGCCAATCTATGTGACAAGACCGAAGAACACGGGTAGAATAGGGTGCTGTATTATATGGTTAATCTTTTAAAGACATGATTTACATAAGTGCTCGTCAAATTAACTGTTATTGAAATTTTCTAAACGATAACGAAATAGTCATATATTCGTGGGAAAGTTACTTCGCTTATCGCTTCTTTAGTTAATTTTTTTTTTTTAAACGACGATCGTAATTTTTTTCGGGGACGGCTACTCTGATTCGAAAGTTCTGCCAAGGTGAAATATCATCGCGTATAAGGTCGTAGGATTATTCCAATTTCGAAGAGGGGAAGATAACACGAATAGTTTACGTAATAGGTCGAATATTTGTAAGGATCAGTGTACGTAATCTTCTTAATTCTTCGCGATGGCTCAATTAGCTCTGGGGAATTCCCTTTTCTTATTGGGAAGAAAAATCATTGTCGCTGGCTTTGGTCATTTTTCAAGGTCTGAAAACTTTTCATTTTCATTCGAAATGAAATTCTTGAAAAAAAAGGCGTAGATCGATTATTTTCAGAGTTTATTGGTCTATTTACGTGTCTAGAATTCATTTCATCCTTATACAGGGTCATTCTTTTTGAGCGCTTCAGTTTTAAAAAATTGTACAAAAATCACATTTCATTTTTACGACGTCATCTTGGCCGCACTGAGTGCCTAGAAGCGGGACATTTTTTATACTTGAAATGCCGCGGCACCAATGAACGCTCATGCAGCTGTGTAATCGAATTCGTAAAAACAATGACATTGACAATTTTCAAAAAAAAGCGGTTTTTGGGGGGCGGGTCGTGATTTTTGAAAACAATTTTTTAGAATTTTTTTTAACATTTCACCCTTTTATGGTCATGGAATTGTGTTAGGAGTTGTGATTCGTGCTTCTGATCGGTTTTCTTCAAAGCAGACCGATGAAATGTTTGAAAAAATTCTAAAAAATTGTTTTCAAAAATCACGACCCGCCCCCCAAAAACCGCTTTTTTTTGAAAATTGTCAATGTCATTGTTTTTACGAATTCGATTACACAGCTGCATGAGCGTTCATTGGTGCCACGGCATTTCAAGTATAAAAAATGTCCCGCTTCTAGGCACTCAGTGCGGCCAAGATGACGGCGTAAAAATGAAATGTGATTTTTGTACAATTTTTTAAAACTGAAGCGCTCAAAAAGAATGACCCTGTAATTATAAAGTTTCTCGTAACTTATTCTGCATTATTAATTATCCGATTGGCTGTGGTGGTTCGTGTTGTCAAAGTTCGAAGGTAAATCTCGTACACATGATGAAAAATAAACACCAGAAATCGAACTGAACCATGACATAAGACAATATTGCTACTTGCTGTTTACCAACTGTACGAGTAACAACTGAAAGTTTTCTGTTTATCCCTTCCTTTTGTACATCGCAAGTAAAATGTTTAATTATCGCTGTGTGATAGATTTTCTTCGAATGGATGACATCCTTTGAGACTTGAGGGAGCGTGTGGGTATAAAGATTTGTTGTCGTTGGTTTTTGAAGTCGATGGAAAAACTTGAATTTTAATTCACGTAGGTAGTGTCGTAGCTATGCTGATTTATTAATATTCGTGTGACAATAATGTGAATGAGAAAAGTTGTAATTACAGTGGTGTCAGTGGCGTTTGGTTTTGGAGAAGTGTATGTTTTTAGTTATTTATACGATTTTGATTATGAAAGTTGGATGTGTTTGTTTAGCATTTTCCTGCAAAGTATAAATTAAATCGGTACGGTTAAAAATATCGTGAAAATTAAACATACAGAATCAAAGTTATCCAACTATTTGATTGGAAGTGTTAGAAATATCGTATGGTGGGATTCGAAAAATAAAATAAAATAATAATGTGTAATTAATATACCTACCTTGTCTTTTTAGGAAATGTTTAGCATGTTTTAAATTTTTTTAAAATTTTGTTTTGAAAATTTTATCAAATTTCATACTAACTTTTGAAATATTTTTTATTATATTTTCTGAATTTTCACATTATTTTGACGATTTTAATAACGTTTTCAATTAGAACTCCCCCTTTTTCGGCAAAAATTTGATTAGATTGAAAAATTAATAATCATTTTTTTTAAAAATTGGATGGGATTTTAAAAAATTTCACCTAGATATTTGATGTAAGTACAATTTTCTCAAACTGATCCTATTCAAATTGAAAATTTTGTCTTAAAAAGATTTTTTCGTCGAACCTTGTTGAAGACCACGCCCAGCATGTGGAAAATCACGCCCAAAACGTAAGAACCAATCAATAAAATCAGATTGAAAACTTGAACTCGACAAGGATTTTGTTGTGATTCAACCTTGCTGTGATGAAGTCTAGTGCAATTTTTTTTAAAAAACAATTTTTTCTTTTTACCTGCCAATGTGACTGGTTAAAATGGGTATTAATTGAAATTTTCAAATTTTCTTCAATTTGAAAATTTTCCCGTGTAGAATTCTCATGATTTGATGACTGCAGAGCTGTAAGAACAAAATAAACACAAAGAAAAAAAACCAAAATTTTGGAGAATAAGAGCCAGAGCAAGGAGCGATTCTACCATCTCAGTGAAAAATGGAAATTGATGGCAGGGAGTATGCCATATCAAATCTCAAAGAGCAAACAAAGAATTAAAAAGAAACAAAAACTTAAAGAATAAAAATAAGAACGAGAACAACTATAAAAGAATAAGAACAATCAAAAAAGAACAAGAGCAAGAAAAAAATTTGAACGCAAAAAAGAACAAAACCCTAAAGAATCAAAAGTTCTGAGAATGGAAAATTTGATTCTCAAACAATGAATGAAGAACCAAAGAACCAAAAATTTCAAGAACAAAAATGAGAATTTGAATGATCAAAAAAGAATTAGAACAATCAGAAAAGAACAAGAACAAGGATGAGGACAAAATTTGAGAGAAGAACCAAAAGTTCTGAGAACAAGAGCAAGAACATGAACAAAAAATTCATCATCCTTGGAGCCTCGCCTGATTTTGAAAAATTGCCCCAAAATTTGGATGTATGGTCGAGGGAGGATACTAATTTGGAGTTCATCAATTTGACTGGTGAACTTACCTATTTTTATGTTGAGTGAGATGTCATTGTCATTGTCGTTGTATCCTTCAGTTTCTCAAATTAGGTGAACCAACACTTGAATTTCTTTGGGAAAATGTGAGTTTTTGTCCTAATCAATTTTTTGATTTTCGTGGCTGCAGAATCGTTTATCCCAGTTAAATTTTGAGCTAACACTGATTTTGGGCTTTTCAGAAAGAGTAGAACTTGAAGGGAAACAACTCAGAAACCAGTTTTTGATGCCTCAGGATGGTTTCTATGCTCAGGCTCACAGTCTATGAGATGTTCATTGTTTTTGTACTCAAAAAATTTTAATTTTCTCCTAATTTTTCAAAATTATTTTAAAGAAGATACTAACTATGGAATTCGTTACCATCGTTATCTTCATCATTAAATCAGAATCTGTCAGGTACCTTAAATTTGCCTTTTTGAATCAATGAACTAAGTGTTCAGTAATCTTTCAAACAAAAAGTGCTGATTTCTCCGACAAATTTAGAGTTATTAGCTGACAAATCAGTAATTCTAACTGAAAGATCACTCTCTAAATCTCAATTAGTCCAAAAACTGAAAATTGACTGATAAAACAGCGAAAAGTGTTTGAAACTTGACTGTCAATCAGTGAAAAATTACTGATTCAATCAGTGAATTTCTGATTCAATCGCTGATTAACTATACTGATTCAATCACTGATTAATTGCTGATTCAATCAGCAAATTGAAATTTTTACTAATTCATTTCAGTAGGTAGTTAAAAAAAATTACTGATTCAAAAATGAAAATTCACCGATTAAATCAGTAAAATTTTCATTGATTTCTACAGTTGCACACTTTTGGCTTTTTAATCAATCAATTTTAACTGAGTCAAATTTAGAGAGCAGTGGCAAATCAGTAATTTTTAGTAAATTTTTTTTACACAAAATTCAACAAATAATGGTCGATTCAAATTTAAATAGTTGGAAAAACTGTTTCAATCTTTTTCCAACTCCTCAAAGTCATTCAAAGGTTAGCAAAAGTCATAAAAAAATATTATGGACAGTTGTCCTATGCAGAAATACTGTTCCAGTCACACTCAATGATCTCAAAATCATTCGAAGGATAGAAAATATAGTATAATT
This sequence comes from Pseudococcus jackbeardsleyi, assembly GCA_038380155.1. Taxonomy (NCBI): domain Eukaryota; kingdom Metazoa; phylum Arthropoda; class Insecta; order Hemiptera; family Pseudococcidae; genus Pseudococcus; species Pseudococcus jackbeardsleyi. Next base: position 9,812,225 of record CM076241.1, read on the forward strand.
AGTCGTTCCCCCTGCTCCATACTCCATCAAGAAAGATATGAGACTTTGGAATTGTCTCAGATGAACCTCCAAACTCACTCGAAGGGTTGGAAATTCAAATCAATCGTTCATCACCCTTCGTCGTACTCTTCAAGGTCGTCGATTGTTGTCCTGCTCGACCTACAGACACTATGTCAAGGTCAAACATACCGTTCCAGCCTTACCATACAATTGATAAACCGTACACAAAACCCTGTTTGAAATTGTTCTTTAACCCTTAATCAAAGGCAACAAGGTCAAGGCAACTTCCAACTGTGGGCGATCTGCATAATGCATCGATGCGATGGCGTTGCATCGAAACACGACCGTCTCAAATCACCATTCAAAAACTACATTCTACACGAGTACATGGATCCCTGCATAAAAAAATTCTTCTGCACACACGAAGAGAAAGCGGCTAATTCGCGAGGAATTCCGTACCACGGCCAATATCTCTATGTTGTAGCCTTTTTTATAACGGTGCACGGATACGTTGTTGTCGTTTTCATGTGTACGTACTAACACACATATACAATTGCACAGTGCTCACCAACACACACAGAAGACTATGGCAACGGGGCGAGGTACATTTGTGTGCTAATGTGAGTCGGTAAATTCACGTAAATCGTACTCTTCGTGTTGGTAGAGAGATAGATAGACGCGGAGAAAAAGCAGCAAAGTGAGATACACGAGCAAGGTGAGGGGGGAGCGTGTGACTTGACAAGTTACGCTACTCTCACGGTGCAAGAATCGCATGACCACAGTGATACCCCTCCGCGGACTGCCCTTTCCGAAAAAAAAAAGAACATTCCAACGCTAAAATCTAAACGCCACGCATCGACGTACCGAACTGATACATTACGAGTATCGAGAGTAGACAAACTTTTCTTTTCGTCGTGTGCTCCACATTAATTGATTTTTTTCACCATCGTCCCCCAGTCACCGAAAATAGTAGGTGATTTATTGAACGCAGTCGGATGTTGGGTGGTGTTTTTTTCGTACCATCATACAGAGTATGAGCTGGAATCCTGTGGACTACAAAGGGTATAATAATTATTTCTTTCAAGGTTCAGTCTCCTGTCTTGTATTATCGTTTCAACGCAAAGGCTCTAATTTAGTACCCGCATTTGTATGAAAATTACAATGCGTGTATCACTCTCTTCGATATACGTGTAATATATTTCTATTTTTCTATAATATACGATGCCAGCTCATCGGTTATATTTATCGAGTTGCATTGTCAGTAGAATACTTTAACCCTTTGGTGTCCGCGAGAATACGGCTACATGAAAATTGAAATACGAATGTTTCGAATTGTTTTAAAATGTTTGAATTCGAAAATTGTTCAATGTTTGGTTTTTGTGAAAATTTATTTTTGGAAATGTTCAGTTTCAGTTTTAAGATGTATTTTTAGATGAAAATTGGGTCAAGTATTTGACAATATCCTTCAAGTTTTTAAAAAATTATCCAGTTTTTTTTAGAGAGTTTTCCTATTTTGAAAACATGTCCAATAATTACAGGGAGGGGTGTATTGTTCAGTTCTTGAAAAATCGTTCAGTTTCAGAGAAATTGTTCGATTTCCTAGAAAATCATTCCATTTTTAGAAAATTGAAGAATAGGAGGAATGTTTTTCCTGGAAAATAGGAAAACTCGTTCAATTTGAATTTCTTGAAAAGGGAAAGATGGACAATTCTTCAACTTGAATATTCCTCGAAAAATCCTTCCATTCCCCAAAGTCTCCATTTAAAAAAAACCTTTAGGTTAATTTTCTTGGAAATGTTTTCCAATTAAGTACTTGAAGAATTCTTTTTTTAATTTCTTAAAAATTCTTCACTTTCAATCTCTAAAGAATTCTTCAATCAATTGCTTCTAACAAAATCCTTCAAGTCCTTGAAAATCCTTTTCCTAATATTTTTTTAGTTCTTCATTTTCTTGGGGAAAAATAATCAATTTTTGAAAAGTGATTCAATATCTTGAAAAAAATTACTTGAGGAATTCTTCATTTTTTTGGAGGGGGGGGGGGGAATTCTTCAATTTCAATATTGAAAAATTGGACAATGGGGGGGGGGGGGGAAATAATCGGACAATTCTTCAATTTCTTGAAAAATTCTTCAATTGCAATTTTTGAAAGAATTTTCATAAATTATTACTATTTTTCTTGAAAAATCTTCAATTTATATTTCTTTAAAATTCTTCAATTTCAATTTCTTTTTTTTTTTAATTTTTCAATTTTAATTTCTTGTAAATTTCTTCAATTCAAATTCTTAAAAATCCTTCCATTTAAATTGAAAACTCTTTCGATTCAAATTTCTCAAAAATTCTTCAATTTCTTAAATACTGATTTTTATTTCAGGAAAATTGGTCAATTTCTGGAAAATGTGTCAACTGTGCATAGTAAAAAATTGGAGAATGAGAGGAATGTTTGATTTCTGTGATGTAAGAGAACCTTTTCAATTGGAATTTCTGGATAAAGAAAAATTGGACACGTCTTCAATTTCTTGAAAATTATTGGATTTCAATTTCTTGATGATTTTTCAATTTCTTAAAGGTTCTTCAATTTCTTGAAGATTCTTCAAATTTTTTGGAGATCCTTCAATTTCTTAAATATTCTTCAATTTCTTAAATATTCTTCAATTTCTTAAAGATCCTTTAATTTCAAGTTCTTGAAAATTCTTCTATTTTATTTCCCAGAAGAATTCTTTAATTTCGACTTCTTGAAAAATCTTCAATTCCTGTTTCTTAAAAATTCTTCAATTTCAATATCTTGGAGATTCTTCAATTTCTTGACGATCCTTCAATTTCTTTAAGATTCTTCAATTTCTTAAATATTCTTCAATTTCTTAAAGATCCTTCAATTTCAAGTTCTTGAAAATTCTTCTATTTTATTTTCCAGAAGAATTCTTTAATTTCGACTTCTTGAAAAATCTTCAATTTATGTTTCTTAAAAATTCTTCAATTTCAATATCTTGGCGATTCTTCATTTTCAATATCTTGGCGATTCTTCAATTTCTAGGAGATTCTTCAATTTCTTAAAGATCCTTCATTTTCATTTTCCAGAGGAATGAAAAATCTTCAATTTTTGTTTCTTAAAAATTCTTCAATTTCAATATCTTGGAGATTCTTTAATTTCTTCTTTAGACATTTTTCGAGTTCTGGAAATTTTTTTAATTTCTTGTAAATTCCTACAATTCAAATTTCTTAAAAAATCTTCCAGTTCAAATTATTTCTAAAAAAATTCGTTAACTTCTTGAAAATTCTTCAATTCCTTAAAAAAAATTTCCATTGTAGTATTCTTAAATTTTAAAAAATTGGTCATTTTCTGGAAAATTTGAAAAATTGTTCAATTTTAATTTCTGGAAAATTATCAAATTTTTGAAAAGCTATCAATTCTGTAAAATTGTCCAATTTATGGATAAGGGAGAAAATGCTCAATTTCCAAAAAAATTTGTAACTCGCATCCAACTCCCGGTCTTAGAAAAAGATAGGGTGGAAGAATACAAAAGAGGGGATTTTTTTCACATTTTGGATGAACGAAATTTCTTGCAATGTCAAATTTTTTGATAGATTTCAAAGGCTTGGAAATACCTAAGTATTTGAAGACCTCAAAAAAAAATTTACGAATCGAGCAAATTCCTCTGGTCTAGTGGAAAACATAACAACCTTGGTTTAATTCACTCCATTCTCCGTTTTGATATCGTAAATCGTAAAAATAATACGATTTCTTTTGTTATTTTCCGTCTTTTCCTTTTCTTTATTTTTTTTAATCTTGTGGCTTTTACAGCGAGCTCGAGCTCGTGTGTAACAAAGTAACGATATAAAATTTTTCATAAGCCGGCCTCGTTGCTGGATTTAAGATTACGTCGTTATTTTTTTCATTTTCCACAAAGCCTTTTCCATCATACACACGCACACGCCCTGTATATTACTGGAATCGATCCATTGTTTCCAGCAGAGGAAAATATCTCGCCACAGCAACATACAGTACGAAGACGATAAACTACATACACAGGTTTCTAATTCCCTTATCATAACATCCCATACGTGCTACCATCTTCAAATACTTACCCGAGATTTTCCTCGCCCCGGCCTTTGCCAGTATCCTTTTCTTATTTGTTAACCCTTTTCGTGGCGGCGGATTATTTTAAGATGTTTTGCATCTTGTTCTTGTTGCTAGAAAAACTCGGCGTTTTGTAGAATCTGCGGGGTGTGCGCGGAATCGTGTTCTCGTGTAATGAAATCAATTACTCTTACGGTATTAAATTATTATAAACGAGAGAATGTATCGTATATTTGCATATTTTCTTCTCTCGTATACGTCGAGTCGAGATATCTCCCACGTACTATCTTACAATGATGAGGATGATGCGGTTAAATGGAATTTCGCCAAGGGTATACCGATCTGTGTGTTCACACGTCTTGTGTGTACCGTGGTTAATAATGGCAACGCGATGCAGTTTATAGATAAGTGAAAATAGAGTGTAGTTAATGTAGGTATGAGAAATTGTTACAAAGTAAAGGTTTTACAGAGTCTGATAAGAGATGGTTTTGTAGTTATCAGAGGTATGGATGGTATTTTTAGATGCGAATCGAGGAAAGGGATGGTTTCTAGGTATTCTCGATAATTGGTTTTGTTGGAAATGAACGAAACGATTATAGAGATAACTTGACGCTGGAGATAACGATGTGCTCAGACTTTGTCAAATTTAGCATGGAACAAACAATTCCATCCAAGATATGGCTAATGCCTGAAACTTGAAATTTTTGTTGAAGTTGTTTCTCGATTTTTACCCGAAAGGATGATGAAAAAATTTTGATTTCGAAAAGGGATGAGGGGGGGGGGTGAAAAAATGACCGTAATGATAAGTTGAAGGTGGCGATCAATTGTGATGTTTTTTATTCTTCATTCTGAATTTTGTTCGTTGTTTTTTTTGAATATTTGAAAAACCGAAGATGAAAATCCGACCAGTACGCTTCTGGAATTTAAAAGGGCAGAGCGTTTTTCTCCTCGTGTATGTATTTTTCACCTATAAATAATTAAATCAGACTTACTCATATCAGAATAAATTGATAAAAATATCGTTTAAAAAATACATAAAAAATTCTACCACTATTGTCACGTTTCAAAACAACATAAATTTTCATATTTTCATACCACTTATGCGGTTTTTAAAATTTACTAGACAGAAACTAAAACATTGGTTCGTCTTATTACCTCAGAGACAGTGAGAATTTCTTCTACAAGTTACTCGTGGAAAATTATTATTTCAGAAGGGATTTCTCGCTGAGGATGATTTATTGCAACACTTTTGCCAATGACCAAGATGCAATAAATCGTCGATTGAGAATGTTGCTCGATTCCTCCGGGGTGTCGCGGAAGAACATTATGTTTAATGCGGTGCGAATATATTGCATTTTTTCGCATTGGTAATTTTCCCAATGACGCGAGCGCATTCCGAATTAATAATAGCGGATGAAAATGTAATGTGTTGGTGTTGTAGGTATGAGCTATGAGTAGGTATAAAAAGGTTTTAAAATTTCGCTGGAAATGGTTTCGAAAAAATTGTGTTTTCGAGTTCTGTTTGGATCAAAAATGTTCCCAAAAATTATTTGCGGAGACTGAAGATTCGAGAAAAAATGATTGAAAGGGGAAGAAGAATTTGAAATTGTATGAAAAAATTGAGTAATCCGTCATTTCTGGGGCACTGAAGAAGTAAATGTATTTTGAGCAGACAATTTTGCAAAAAGTTGAGAAAATTGGGAAACGTGAGATAAGTTGGAATTTCGAACTTTTTCTCAATTTCCAAGCTTGTATTTGGTAAAGTTAAAAAAATTGGGAAAATTTGAAAATATCACAAAAAATTTCTCCCTCGCTTCAATGGGGCTCAGTAGTTCATCTCAATTCATTTTTAAAATAGTGATATATGAATCTTTTTTTTCTTCTAACCCAGACAATTAAATACTTTCAAAGGAAATAAAATTTCCCCTTCTCGATCAGGGGATTTCGTGACAATTTTAAATGGAATTTTCAGAAGTTTTTCGATTTTTTTTTTTGAAATAAGAGGAGTTCATTCGTTTTTTTTAGAAGTCAAGAAAAATTTAAAAAAGCGAAAAAGCACGAATTTTATTGAAGAAATTTCAACATTTGGATGCCATGCTTTTCACAAAAATTTTCGTCTCTGCCTCGCTCGAACTCAATAAATTTACACAACTTTTCAAAATGATGTCTTTCCATGCGATAATGAGATACTTAGTTCATAGAGAAAAAATTGGTCCTTCGTTATCGAGGGACTTTGTGGTTAAACATTGTTCTTTTTTGTGAAAAATTGGTGGTCATTAAGGAATAAGTTTTTTTAAAGTTACAAAGTAGTTCCAATAAGCTCGGATTTTTGTTTTTTCTTTTCAATACGATTAGTTGAAAATTTTTCATTTTCTGCTAAATATGAATCAGCAAATTTCTCCCTTTTTTAATAATATTAGTTAGCAAAAATTTTTATTTTCACCCCGAGGTTTTCGACCAAGTTTCGTCCCTGAAGTTTTCATTTAGCTCAGTTTTTTTCTTATTTCTTCGAAAATTTTTCGACACATACTGTTATTTCAACGTTTCTCCACTCAGACTTTTCAATTCAGTTTTACTTTCAAATCTTTTTGTCTTGCATTAAATAAAAAAATCATCTCCACGCATTGAAAATTTTCTTGGAAAAAGATTTTTAAAAAATTCAAATTTTGTTGAGTTTTTAAAAGATTAAGATTTTTTTCACTAGGGCCGGAGGTATCTCGATTCAAAGTAAAATTTTGGACCCTAACAAAAATTAATCAAAAGTACACCATAAGAAGACTTTGTAACCAAAATTTCAGTTGCTGAAGTGCATTTTTCGTATTTTGGCGAATTTTTGAAATTCCGAATTACCTTTTATCGCTTGAAAAATCCCAAAATTTGATGTAATCAACGAAAATAGTTGAAATTTGGTATATACCTTGTTTTTGATCCGCTGAATCGATTGGAAGCTGTTTCAAGTCGTTTTGGAGCCACCAGAAAATTTTGAAATTTTCCAACGCTGGAGATCGAAATAGCCATTAAAATAGCCGATATACACTTCAGCACCTATAATCGCGAAATTATTCATAATGGTGACCTATTTAAGCGATTAGAGCGCAATTTTCCAAAATTCGTAATTTTTAGTTCAAATTTGCATTTTTAGACAGAATAAATTCTTGGAAAAAATTCAAAAGTATGCTCAAGGAACACGTCACGCGCTAAAAAGCTGAAATTTGGTAGATACCCGATTTTCGACCCATCAAATCGATTGAAAACGGTTTTAAGACGTTTCGGAGCCATCAGAAAGTTTTGGGATTTTCCAGCGCTGGAGAAATGTTCATAAAAATGGCCCATATGTACTTCAGCACCTATAATCGCGGATTACCCATATTGGTGACCTATTTATTCGATTAAAACGCAATGTTCCAAAATTTATAGCTTCATGTTCAAATTTTCATTTTTGGGCAGAAGGTGCTTCTGGAAATTGAAAAAAAATCGAAATTTTCTGGTTGCTCTGAAACGTTTTGAAACCGCTTCCAATCGATTCAGTGGGTCGAAAATAGGGTATGTATTAAATTTCAACTCTTCTCGTTGATTAGATGAAATTTTGATAATTTTCAACCTATATGGTACCTATTTCAAAATTTCAAAAATTCGCCAAAATTCGAAAAATGCACTTCAGCATTTGAAATTTTGGTTTCGTGATCCTCTTATAGTGTACTTTCGATTATTTTCTGTTTGGGCTAAAAATTTTACTTTGAGTTGGGATAGGTACCTTCCTTGTCAATCAAAACCGATCTTTACTGAATTTAAAATATTGAAAAAATTTTGAAAAGTTAGGAAATTTTTAAAATGAAGCTGTAAAATTATACGAAAGTTGAATGGTTTTTTTTTGGGACCACAGTAAATATTTGTTGGAAATTTTTCAGAAAATTAGGTTGAGAAAATTCGAGGTACACTCTCCCTCCCCATAGAGCATATAGCTTCGTCACGCCACTATTGAATTGGTTCTTTTCTTTCGGTATGGTACATGTTGGTGAAGTAAGTCTGTGTACGTAATACGTATTATAAATACACAATTGAAATTAATTTACAAAAGTACACTTAAAATGCGATAAACGTTGGGGTACAGTTTGGTAAGATATGGTTTACGATAAACGTACACAGCTTGGACGGATGGGTTTGAAAACCAATCTCGCTCGAGCTCGGTGCACGATTTGTACCCATAAGCAGAGTACATGGGTATAAACGGTGTTATAGCGTTTTACACAAATACGTATCGGGAGAGGCGAGCAATCACATCAAAGATATTTCGTTCGGTGTACGCGATTTTAATGACTTCATGGACATAATAGTTGATGTGTTATTTGTGTCGTAAATGAGTATAAATGTGCCAGCGCAGTTGATATGTATTTTCATCGAATAAAAATTAATCATATTGTTTTACACGGCTGCGAAACGAGTCCAGAGTTCGCTGCCGAGAATTATTTTCTATCGCAGTCTTACCCATTTTCATGTCCGGCCCGAGCGATGGCAACGACCACATCGCGGTGCCGAGCTTTTTAAAAGTCGTTACTCGATGTTTACAAATTTATCGATTCGTAATGAATGTGCGTGATGTTATACAGGTATATCCCCCTTCGTACCTGTTCCGTAGGCCTCCCTCATGCCCCCCACCGCCGCGTAATACCCTGTTCCATACTTCATCGTTGTTTTAATGGTAATTCGGCGTTAATCGATGTCGTGTGGAAGTATTTTTCTAACCGTAGAACTCGACTTTGGCTCGTTTGTAGGTTTGACCAGAGTTTAAAATAGATTGTAGAGGAAAACCCTTGGAAAAGTTTTAAGAATTTTTAATTTTTTGAAAAAAAAATTTCCTCGCACGAAATGAGCATCGAGTCTCACAATTGATGAAAATTAAGTTCCAAATTGATGGGGAAAAAATTGATGTAAAAATTTTTCAGGATTTTTTTTCTGATAGAAGGGGAAGAGAATTCGATACTGGTTACTTTGTTGATCGAATTCACGCTTAAGCACCCGTTCGTGATTTTGATCATTATTGATACCCGCAGTAAATCGAAAGAAATGAATTTTTTTTCCATTCTGTGGCAGTCGATTTTATAAAATTGAACCACGCCTATTTTATTAAAAAGCACATTTCGTCGTAATTACAGGGTTTAATTCACGAAAACTCTTCAGATTACTTTTCCCCATTGCGATCTAGTTTTCTTTTTTATTAGCGTAGGAGGGGAGGCGGATTCATTAGGAAAAAAATAACGTTGTATGTGTGTTTACTTTGTCGGCGACGTTTTTATTTGAACATTCGTAGACCGAGTAACCGGAAGATGGTATTTAGTCTCAGATAATTTGAGGAAGGGCAACGAACTTCATGTAGGTATTTCAAGTTTTGCTCGCATTGCGAGATATGTCAAGGTAGGAAATTCTGCTCCGGGGGTTCTCAGAATATGCGTACGTGCGTGTGTGGTTTTTTATGGCGGGTTGGAGGAAGAGGTGTGGGATGGCGGGAATGTGCGTGAGTTCGGAGTGGTATCGATTGAAGGAAATTAATTAGGAAGAATTGGACGGTGTTTCGATGGGATTAAAATTTAATGGATTGGTCGGTTGAGGGCAGAGAAGGGAGAATATGGGAAGAATGATGGTGATTTTTTGCTGCGCAAGGAGCGTCGATTTGTGTGGAGTTGGAGAATTAATGGTGAAAATGGACGAATAGTTTAGAAAAATGGTGAAAGGTGTCTAAATATGTGGTTTAGTTTATTTTAAAATTTAATGAAAAAGGCTGAAGAATTTTTTAAATCTGGTGGAAGGGAAAAGAGCACTAGAGCAGTTTGACCTCAACAATGGGAAAATTAGATTCAAGTTGAAAAATTGAACTGAAATGATGTTTTTTATCATAGAAAAATTTGAAAATATGATGAGGGTTAAAAATATTATATTTTTTGTCGCTTTTCCTTCAAGAGGATCGGTGGGGAAAAGGTGCAAAAATAGTATTTGTATCGAACTCTTGAAAAATTAAACTCATCTGTGAACTTTTAAAATTCCAAATGTCCTTCAACTAATGTCAACGCTCACAGAGTCCATCAATTAGCACAAAAAATTTTCATATAATATAAATGAAAAAAATTCGAAGAGTTGGAAAAGATTTGAAAAATTTTTTTTTTTAAACTTGAAAAATGCATCATCATTTTTGGTGAATGTTTTATACTCCTGATATTCTCAAAATTGTGAAAATTTTCTCAATTTGATAGCATTAAAATTTCATTTTATTCAATTTCTTTGACATCGGTTGAAAATATGTCAGCCTGGGTATAGAAATCACCCTTAGGAGTTGGAAAATTTGTTTTTGAGTCGACAGTGATTTTGGACTTTTAAGAATGAGTAGAATCAAGAGGGAAAACCCAACTTGAAGACCAACCCCTAAAAGTGGATTTTATGCTCAAACTTACATGAATTAAAAATTTTGCTGAGATTACATTTTTTTTTTTACTTAAAAAAAAAAATCGTCACTTTTCATTCGATCAGGTACTACTTTTTTATTCATTCATTGAAAAAAAGATCCTATATTTCAATATTTTAAATGTTGTGGAAGGAATGAAGCTTTAAACTTTTTTTTTTTTTTTGAATTTTTAAGGAAAAGGCAAAGCTTTATAATTTTTTTCAAAACAAGAATCCAAAAGGATTTGTTGAAATATTGCTTTAATAAAATCATTAAAATTGTCAATTACCAATTTCAAAGTAATGCACCTAAATGTTATTGGAAACGTGAAATGGAGTCAGTTTCGTCGTGAAAAATATCTTTAAAAAGTCGGCAAAAGATAGTTGATTTTAAAAATGTTGAAATTTTTGAAAAATGGCTTATAATTTTTTTGAAATTATGTTTAAATTTATGATTTGATGTGAAAATGAATTGAAAACATAAAAATCATTTCAAACACATACCTACGAATGTAAAATTTTTTTAAAATGAGAAAAAATTGGTATCCTACTTTCTAGAAAATATAAAAAAATGGCGAGAAATTTATACATAAAAGTGCAAAGATTTCTTAGAAAGGTCATTGAATTTTGGAATTTTTATTTCAAATTAATTTTCTTAGCTACAAGCTATTTCAAAAACTTTTTTTTTTCTTGAAAATGATGAAATTTTTAGCTTTTGAACACCCTTGGTTGCAAAAATGTCTCCTCTAGTTTCCTCTCTTCTCCCTGAAGTTTGAATGTTTTAAAGCAAAACAAAAAAAAAAGTGAGTTCAAGTCCAATTGAAATGAAAACAGAAACATCTTCCGTTCTGATGAATTATTCTTAAAAAAATTAAAATTGATCTAAAAAAAGTCGATGAAAATTATTTTTGAAAAGTAGGGTACGTACGTGCATGTGCAAAATCAACAAAATAAAAAATTCTCGTTGAAGAAGATTCGAGAAAATTTGTCGAAAGTGTGAAGATAAAGATGTCGAATTGTCGAATGAATCCTATTTCCAAACTTTGAGTCTTTCTGAATCTGAATTATCGAAAACTGGCGAAATTCTGCTCTTATGAATCAGTGAAAAATTTATGTTCAAGAATTTTAAGAAAGTGATTTTTCGTTATTTTTTCAGACAATTCATTAATTCATCAGGAAAAATACAGTAATTTTTGGCTATAATCACCAATTAAGAATTTCAAATGAAGATTCTTTGTACTGATTCTAAAATAAGAATTTAATTAGATTTAGAGCATGCGAGGTAATTAAAAAAAATCTGATAAAAATCAGGAATTTGTTTAAAACTAATAGAATTGAGTAAAACCATGAAATTTGATTACCAATACATAAATTGCAGATAAATTTATCTAAGTGACCATTGACCAAGTCCTAAAAACTTTGGAAAATTTTTAAAAACCTGTCCAATTTTTCTTTGAAGTTTTCCAAATGGGGTTGTACTTCTTTTTTTGATTCCAGTTGCATTCATCTTTGCTTTTCGCTCATGCTGAAATTTTTTTTTTTTTCAATTATTTCTTTCTGAATTTTGAGAATTTTTTTTTTCAATGTTGGTACAGTTTGGGATGCCTTTATTACTTTCAATTATTCATTATCGTAATATTTTGAACAATTTTACTGATTTCTACAAAAATAAAAATTGAATGGCACTTCAACAATGTTTTTGGATTGTTAGTACTTTTTAAAAATTTTGTTTATGGCCTTGTGATGTTTTAATAGTAATCATGAAGTCTCGATAGTTTTCAGTGCTCTAGAGAAATTTTCAACGAGTTTTCTCAATAAATTAAATCGAAATTCGAATATTTTGATGTTGAATGAACTAAGTTTCAATAATATTACTGACTTTCTACGATGAGGAATTTTTTAAAAATATGTCTACCCAATTTTTTCGACTTATGCTTTTGAATTTACTTTTGTTTTCCAAAATTTTGGGTCAATACGTGCAAAAATACCGAAATTAGGATTTCATTGTTTTCTAAAATTGATCGAAAAATGAAAAAAGTTATGTAAAATTTTCACCTTCTGTTTATCGATTTCACTTGAAAATCGAAAAAGTAAAAAATTCCATCACTCAGCGAAACACCGTCAAGACGTATGTACCAATGAAACGCCCAAATCACACGTCGAGCTCTTAAAGCTCGAAAAATATTCTGGGCTCGGCTTACGAGAAAAAATAAGCATCTGAGCATCACGGGCAAAACTCACGCCTCAAATACATCTTCCTTATTCGAAACGACGTCGAGCAGCGTAGGAAACACTAAGAAGTCTGTAATCCTGGTAAATAAACTACCCTTGCGAATCGGGCTCGACGACACGAGATTTTTCGCTGGTGAAAAGGAGTCAAAAAGACGTAGACGGAGGGAACGAGCCGTGGAAAAAAAACTAATCCGCGTAAAATTAAGAATCTTTAGAGAGTGGCAATTTTTCGAACATAATTTTTCCATTAAACCGTCATCTTGGCATTTAGGCGGTATTCGGTGTATAAGGGGCAACACTGCGTTAGGGAAGGTTTAACGTACGTGTATTTAGGGGTAGGAAATTTGGGGGGCCGCGACTAGACGGCGGCGTCGAGTCGATATACCAGTACACTACGTACATTTAAATGATAGGTCGATTTAAAAATGATACATGTTTAGTACATAAGGGCTCTGCGTACGTATAGTTTTTCAACCCCCTTGGAATAGTAAGAAAAATTTATCGCTCGGCCATAAAATATATTATAAAAAGAGGCAACGCATAAATTAAAAAGGTGTTTTCGTCGCCTAGCATCGTTTCGTAGGCGCGATTTTCTTTTATTGCGGCGACGAAAATTAACACGCGGTGCGAAAATTTTCTCTCGTCCGGAATACAGAAGGGTGTGGCAATGGCAATCGACTCTCGAAATGAGCTCTGTTTTCATTACGGCGCGGAAAATTGTATCCTTTGATTGTGATGTTTCCTCCCTCCAACCTTTTCCTCGCTCGAGACTAAACCTACACACGATTTAGATGTACTGGCTGCCGCCTACGCTTCGTTTGCGAGTATTTTGACGCATTTAACGCGACCTTAGCTAAAATTCCTATCCTAACACGAGTGTAGGTTTAAATCCGCGCCACGACGCGGTGTGTTTCAAAAGTCTACACGGGGTCGCGTAGGATACGTGTACGAGCTACAGCCAAGAGTTTTGTGTTTGTTTGGCTCGTTTCGTCCTTGATACGGTTTCGGAAATTACCTCTCGGGATGTGTGGAAAAATAAACAGTCGAGTGGGCGATTAGACTGGTGGAAGGTTTAACGGTGATCTAATTTGAGTATGTGGAAGAGTGAGATCGATGGTGGGTTATTTTGTAAAAAGGTGTGTGGAGATCGAGCAGGTTGAAATGATCGATCAGAAGGGAAACTGAAAAAGGCAAAGGTGGTTTGAAAATGAATGAAATCGATCTCAGGTAAATTTTTCGTCGAAGGACCTGTGCTGAGAGATTTATTTGATTTTTTCCTCACAAGGGAAAAGAAAGGCACGTTGAAGTATCTTAATTGATGGAGGGTATCTCCAGTTTTAAATATTTCGGTCGTATGCAATTTTTTGGGAAATTTATTTTAACGAATTATTTCATTTCTTTGATTACAGATTGACTTTTACAATATTTACTCCGAAAATATGAGTTGAAGATTGAAGATTATTTGGTAAGTAAATTTTTCCAATTTATTTTGAATTATTACTTGATAGAATGATGGAAGGTCGATAGAAGGAATTGAGGAGTTCATCTCAGTCTGTAGAAAGTATTTTAATTTTCAATCTCTAGGAACTACTTGTGAGATGAATGGCATTTTTTTCACTTTAGCAGACAGATATACCACGAAAAATTTTGATAAACGAGCACTATGAAAGAAAAATATCCATGTCGAAATAATTTGGATGAAATCAGAATTTTTGGTTGGGGGGGGGGGGGGTGGAAACTACAAATTTGCTGACTTGAAACCTATAAGATTCCCTTGAAACATGGACAAAAATCTCGATGTAAATAATACGAAAAATTTGGCGATTAATATTTCTTGAAAGAGTAGAGAACTTTACCGACTACACTGAAAAAAAAATATGAAATATTCATTCAAAAGCATGATAACGTGTCCCAATTTACAAAATACGTAGGTGAACTTTATCTTTTTTTAAAAATAAAATTGATTTTTTGTTAGGTAAAATTTATTCATTTTTTTGAAAAATTTTATTTTATTTTTTTTGATTAAAAAAAAACATATTTTTTAGAATAATTTTTTTCAATTTTGTGAATTGGGACACATTATTTTTTTGAATGAAATTTGTCATGTTTTGAATAAAATTTAATTTTTCTGATGAAATTTATTATTTTTTGGGTAAAATATACTCGTTTTCGCAACTTCCTTTTTTTATTCGTGTATAAGCATTGAAAATAAAAACAAATTTTTTAAATTTTTTTCATGCTTTTTTTGATTTTTTAAAAAAATTGCTAGTGAGTTTCATCTCCTTCTAAAAAATTAGAAATTTTTGAAAATTTCATTTCAGATAGTCGTCAATTTTTTTGATTTCATGCACGAAAAGAATGAATTTTTTTTTACTTGAAAAATATTAAATTTTCTGGGTTGGAAAAGAAATGAGTTTGAATATTTTTATTTGAAAAAATAAATTGCATAAACTTTCTGATCTCGAATGAAGCGAGGGTGAAAAATTTTTGAAGAAAAAGGCATCCAAAGCTAAAATTTCTTCGTTTTAATTCATGTTTTAATTTTTCGTGCATTTTTGCATCCAGGTTGGCAAATTATGTTGTAAATCTTCCAGTTTTCTCAAAAAGTAGGCAAATTTTGTTGAAACGAATAATCAACTGAACATCGAATCTGGATTTCGGAATTGGATGATCAAAAATAATTTAAATGGGCCTCAAAATTTCAAAATAAGCTGATTTTTCCAAAAATTATTGCCGACTGACATTGAGGGTCAAAGTTTCGCCTCTGAATTAAGTGTCTAAAAACCCAAAACTGGCCATAAGTGTTCAAAAAAAAAAAAACAATTTTTGTAATTTAGATTTAACGCTCCTCTCCCACTGAAAAAATTAAACCCCTTAATTTGAACGTAGTACTGTGAACCTCAATTGGGACAAAGGGTCCCAAAACACCTAGTTTGGAAATTTGGACGTTTCTAATATTTGGGGGAAAACAATTTTGACATTTTCCAAAATTCCTCAAACTGAAGTAATGTCCGATAAAAATTCCCATTTCAACATAGAATCAACCTTTGCAGTGCAAAGTCCTAATTGAAATATTTCAAAAAACTCGATTGAGATATAATGACCTTGAAAAAAACCATTTCGGACATAATGTCCCAAAAACATCAAATATGGACGTTTCAAAAACGGTCTAATAGATAAAAAATCTTGAAAAAACGAACGTAGTTTCTCAAAACCCCTTATCCTCCCATCCCATCTCTACCAATCCTTGAAAAAAATTCAATTTGGTTAGGTAGTGTGTTATTGTTTCAAAAAATCCCAATCCGGACATTGAGTCCCTGTGAAAGATAAAACCGTCCAATTTTGATGAAAATTGGACACTATGTCACAAATTTGGACTTGGTAAAATCTTTATTCGAGTATGTGTTCCAAAAAATTTAATTTAGATATATTTCATGTCCAATTCAGCAAATTGGACACCATGTCCCAAAAATTTGGCTTAAGAAAATCTTGAATTCAGTGTTTTTTTCTGAAAAATTTTAATTTGGACTTCGTGTCCCAAAACACCATTATTTAAAAATACAAAAAAAAAAAAATAGATTTAGGTAAGTATTTAATATCCAAAAAAACCCTTTCTATTTAAACGTATTCTTCCAAAAAAATTGTCCTAAAAAAACGTACAAGTTTCCTTTCAAAAAAAAAAAAAAAAAAACATAAAAAATCATGAAATACCTACCTACTTCTATGTATATTTTTTAGAATCCTTGGGCTTGATATTTCTACACGTCAAGAATGTCTTTTTCTCTAATTATGAAAAAAGGAAAAATATGTTTTCTATGATTTCGGATTCAAAATTTCGACCTATTTTATGATTTCTTGAAAATTTCAAAATTTTATTCATCTGAGAATTCTTGTTTTTCCCTTCTTAATAAAAAAAAAACTTTTTTTTGTGATTTTGAATGGAAAGTCGAAGTCTTTTTTCTGCTATTCAAAAAGTTGAAATATTTTTTTGCCTGCGTGAGAATTTTTCAATATTTTAATTTTTTACTTTTTTTTTGTAGCAGAATTTTATTTTTTTTTCTGCAGCATCCAACTTTGAATTGAAATCTTATTCCGACTTTTTTAACACTTTAAGTGATTCAATTTTTTCAATTTTTTATTGGCTTTTTTTAAAGGCCAGAAATCTTATCGAATATTGGGAACTTTTTGCCAATTATATTTCCTTATTTCAGACATTTTTTTTCCTCTAATTTTGAACTAATTACATCTTAGAATTTCAGGCTGGAATTTATAATTTTTTTTACGGCTTTTTGATTTGTTTATGACATTTTTTTTCGCAAATATCAAGTTTTCTTACTTTTTTCTACTAATTTTTGAAGTAAAATCAAAATTTTTTCAGAATTTTTTGGAAAGTCCGAACCTCCCTCGTCCAGTTCCTTTTTCCCTATTAAATTCAGTCTCGCGAATACCCAATCAAACGCATCCACTGGATCGAGTCGAGAGCACATTCGCGAGAAATCATACCCTATAATTGTAAGGAAAGCAAAGCAAAAAAAAAAATACCCGAAGATAATAGCTCGCCAGCGTCGAAAACTGTGTTTTCGTGCCAGGCACGTTTAACTAAACCGCCGACTCGGTCGGAGTATCGCGGTTGAGGGTGTGTAATGGGTACATATGCATATTACAATTACCTCTACATCTTTTTAAGTACCTCTCGTTGTGCTCGTTGCACATAAAAAGAGCGAGCGAGCCAGCCATAGAGAGAGAAAAAGCTTTTCATACACGCCGAGGAACGTCGAGCTCGCGGACGCGGTTAAATGGGAACTCGATGTCGAAGAAATATGCCGGAAGACGTCACACCTGCAGACCTGCAGATCGGAATGCGAATACATTTTAGTAATCACTATTTCCCATAGAAGATATTTTCATAGAGTGCCGTATAGATGGTGGCGTATACGAGTTGCACATCTTGATAACTCGCTAGAGAGCCCCCTTCTGCTTCTGACCTCGTTTAGCAACAAAGTATTGCCGTTTGTACCGCCGCCCATAAGACCACGCTACATACGCGGATACTTCGGTGCATGCGGATATCTGGCTACGTACATTGGAACGAGGCGTCGCGTCGGTCGTCGAGCGACGCCAACGGTCGCCTGCCTCTGCGTCCGGTCAGCGATACCGCGCCCCTCAGCGTCCGCAAGGGCGATCGGCACCGAGGTACTCCCAGATGACTCAAAATTTACACCGAGAAACTCCAGCCAGAGTTAAATTAGTCGTTATCGTGTGCGCCCCCCTTCGTCCTCGTCCACACTTTTCCAAGCTACAATTATTAAAAGTTTCAGCCGGCTGTGGTACGTCGCCTGGCTAAAATTTCGCTTCGCTAGCGAGTATAGCGACCGTAAAATGTTACGGCGACTCGAGAGTTTTAAAGCCCCGAGATTCTGGTCGTCTTAAAATTTTACCAACTTGTGTAAATTAATAATGGTTAAGATGTGTACCTTCGTTAGTACGTTGAATTTATTCCCCCAGTAGTTTCCCAGATTAACCATTACGGCTATGAATTGTTCTTGTAAGATGTTTACCCAAGACTCGGTATCCGCCTAAGTGCTAGCTTTCTATTTATCAAGGGGTTTAACCGAAAGGCTTTTTAAATAGGGGCAACATTAAGTAAATGAGTCTTTTCATGGATATGTAAAAGTACCTAGTACGTGGTTCGGCGTCTTCTCGGTGAATAAGGCGTATGTATGCTTAGCGAAAGGTATATTCGAAGCTGACATGTTTTGCTGAATAAGCAGTATTCGAGTCGATTTTCAACGAATCGTAGCTTATCTGGGGAATGAAGAAAGTCAGATGAGAAGAAACGATGAGCTAATATTGCCATTCATTTCATTAGGTGAAATTGATGAGAAATGCAGTTCTGAATTTGGAATGAGAAGTCGCGATTTTAGGACATAGCGTCCAAAAACTTCATAACTGGGACATGGTGTCCCAGGAAAAACCCTAAACCAAAATATTATACGCAAACTAGAACTTTTTTTCAATTTGAATATAATTTACCTACTCTCTAAACTTGAATCAAATTTTACCGATTCAATCAGTGAATTTTCATTTTTGAATCTGTAAAAATTGCAATTTACTGATCGAATCAGTAAAAATTTTAATTTACGGATTGAATCAGTAAGTAATCACTGATTGAATCAGTAATTATTCACTGATTGAATTAGTAAATTTTAATTTTTACTGATTCATTTTAAATTAGTGAATTTTCATTTTTGAATCATTAAAAAATTAAAAATTGCAATTTACTGATCGAATCAGTAAGTAATCACTGATTGAATCAGTAATTATTCACTGATTGAATCAGTAAGTAATCTCTGATTGAATCAGTAATTATTCTTTGATTGAATTAGTAAATTTTAATTTTTACTGATTCATTTCAGTAGTTGAAAAAAATTACTGATTCTAAAATGAAAATTCACTAATTGAATCAGTAATTTTTCACTGATTGATAGTCAAATTTTACTGATTAATAGTTGCACGTTTTTCGCTGTTTGGCTGTTTAATCAGTGAATTTTCAGTTTTTTTGACTGATTCAGATTTAGAGAGTAGGTTTCAAAAAACCTGAAATGAACATTAGTGCCTTGGAATTAGACACGATATTCCAAAAATTCTTCAATCTGGACATACTTTTTTTTATAAAATATTTAAATTAGGATACGTGCTGTTGTCAATCATAAATGCCAGGATTGAGATGAAATGGGATGAAAATCCAAGTGAGACTCAATATGGCTTCGTAACAATGAAAGGAACTAGAGATGCAATTGCCCTATTGGAAGTAGTCATTCAGAGAGCTCTGAATGCAAACAAAGAAATCATTGCATGTTTTTGGGGTTCCGACGATTCATCAAAAAAGAGGAATCGATTCACAATTCATAAATTGGCGAATTGTGAATCGCGATTCATTTTCTCGATATTTTTCCACGATTCATTTCCACAATTCAAATTGTAACCCTTTTTTTACTCAAAAATCAGCACTTTTTTTCAATTTTTCAATTTTTTTGAATCGCTATTCCCATAATACGATTTTTCTCTGAAAAGAATCGCGATTCAGAATCGGATTCTGTTGCAATTCTCTTGCGATTCTTCTGTGATTCTTTTTTACTGACATAGTGCAGGTTATTTCTATGCAAATGAGGCACAAAAATCTCAGAATGAACGGGTGAAATCATAATTTTGGTACAAATTGCAGAATAAAAATTAATTTCGACTTTTAGATGGTTAGAGCAGAGCGGGAGGGTACCAGGGGTAACTCTCTCGCTTCTCTTGGTGCATTGTGTTCTAAAAGAATCGTAAAAGAATCATGAGTGGGTGATTCACTCAAAAAAAAAAGAATCACGATTCTCAAATTTGTGGTTCATTAAATATTAAAGAATTGAATCGCGAATCTGATTCAGAATTGGATTCAGAAATTCTTGGTGAATTGTCCCACCTCTGATAGAAAATCTACAACCTATGATTTGATCCATTAAAACGGATCATCTTGTAAAAGTGAATCGATTCACAGATCACTACTCACCATGAATGATTTATGAATCACAATAATTCATATTGAAAAAAAAAAGTTTTGATTCAAGGATCATGGATCATGAATTTTTGAAACGATTTATGAATAATTGTGAATCGTGAAAAATGCATCGTACAGAACCCTGCTTGTTTCATAAATTAATATGAAAAAGCATTTTGATTGTGTGAACTATGAGAAGATGATAGAGATTCTGAAGAAGTATTATGTTGATGACAAAGACATGAGAACAATCTAAAATCTGTACTAGAATTAAAGCATTTACATAAACATTGGAAAGGAATACTTGAAGAATAAACGCATTATAAAAAAAGGAATGAGACAAGGATGTCCACTCTCTCCCAAGCTGGTTAATGCGTATGTCGATGCAATTATGAGAGAAGCGCGATTAGAAAACATAGTGTTGAAGATCAATTTTTTGCCCCTTCTCACCGGCCGGCTGGTGAGAAGGGGCAGTAAAAGGTGGATTTGCACCTACCTCTCATTTTTCCCCTCAAATTTTAAGGGCTCGCACAGGCTTAACAAGAGCGGGCACAGCGAGTACATTTGTACCAGACCCCTAAAGGAGATTTTTTAATTACAGAAATTTTTAAGAAGTGTTCTTCAAATAGTTTTTTTTTTGAAAAATTTTAGCCCTTTGCTTGTTTTTTTGAAAAATTTTTGCCCTTGCTTTGCTTGGGCAGTTTTTTGGTTATTGTTTTAGAAATTGATGATTTTTCACTGGCCTTTCAGTCAAAAATCACACTTTTCAATTAATTCTTAATTTGCCAAAAAAATCAATAATTTTGACTGAGAGATCAGTAAAAATCCACAGATTTAAAATAACTTGAAAAATGAGAAAAAAATACTTATTGAAGCCAAAATTTCATATTTTTTTCAAACCTTTACCAAAAATTTTGGGCCTCGCTTCGCTCTCCTATATTCAAAATTTTCAATCAATTTTGACTTGAATGATTTAAAAAATGAGAAGAAGGCCTTCCTTCTTGTTTCCAAATTTCTCGATTTTTCGATTTTTTTGGGGTCTTCTCCGCATGATTTGTGAAAGTGGCTGAAAACCCTGTTTTTGGATCTGCTTTAGGGTGAAAATTCAAAAAATAATTTTACAGATTTCGATCGATTTTATGAACTCAATTCAGTGGCGTAGCCAGAAATTTCTCATGGGGGGAGGGGCCCACACTTCCAAATTTTTTCGAGAAATTTTTAGCTCTTTTTTCACCATTCCCCTACACCCCCCCCCCCCACCCCAAAAAAAATGGCCTATGGGAACAGTAAATTCATAATTTGAAACACTTTCATTTATAAATGTATCAATAAATCACGATGAAAAAAACTTCGATAAAGGTGTAATTTTGGAATAAGCAACTTTCAAAGTGATCATTTTGACCTTAAAAAAGGAAAATAATAACCAGAAACTTCAAGCAATAGTGTCAGAAGCTTCTTTTGGGAAGGCAGAAAGTGGATTTGTAGACTTAAAATACTAATGGAGCCTTTTTTCGCATAATCATTGCAAATAATTCAAATAATTGAGACTTTTTTATGCCCGAGCGAAGCGAGGGCGAAGCTTTGAGAAAAATTCATTTTTAATGCCTTAAAAAGGCAGGTTTTTCACGCGAATTTTTGACCTCATGGGGGGTCCGAACCCCCTGGACCCCCCTGGCTACGCCACTGACTCAACTTCCTTTTTCTCTTCTTCAAAAGCTCTAGACTTGTTCGCATTAATTTCATTCCACGACATTCTCTGATGAATTGACGTTATTTTACAATAATTTGAAACCTCCTCAAAAAAAGAAATAAAGTCGGAGCTTTTTTCCATCCATCTAGAGTGAGAATAAACCTCACATTATCTACTGATCAAAACCTATGTAATTATTTTTCGAATTAACTTCCAAAACATCGCTGAAAATTATTATTTTTTGGTCATAAAAATCACAAAAACGCGAACCATCCTGAAAAATTGAAAAAATTGGAATTTTTCTTTACTTTTCAATGGCCATAATAGAACAAGCTATTTACAAGAAAAAAAACATTTTCACAAAATTCAAAGTATTGAAAATTTGAGTTTTTGAGGAGGAGAAGGAAGAGAAGAAGAAGGGGAGACGAGAGAAAGTAAACTTGGTCTACAAAAAATCAAATTTTCATCAAGTCTTTCTGCAATTATTTCACAAGTCACAACTATTTTTAGCAGAGAGACTTCAAAATTCGAAAAATCAGAAAGCCCTGCCCCTTGGTCCACAGCTCTACACGTACACATTATACAGGGTGTCCGGCACCAACGTATACAACTTGGGCACCCCCAATCGTCCCTCTTTAAACTACGTTCGCATTGTTCCGCGCTTCATCATCATCATTGTTCCAACTAATTGAATAATGGTATATCTCTCGAACGACGCCTCTCTCGCACACACCGCAAGTCCATTTGGCTGAAATAAAAATTTCCTCGCTCGAGTAAATTAAATTTCATACTTTTATCGGCTTCCGTCCTCGGTCATCGTACAGCGTTTTACACGACTACGCTTTGACATTAGCCTACCTCAATGTTTAGCAACGCTTCAAAGATTACCAAAGATACGTTTCAAATATGTTATTAAGTTCGGCACGTTTATTAGCCCATTTTTTATCTGATCTAATTTACTTTCTTCCTTATATTACAACGAACATACTATATACGAGAACGTAGGTGGATCTGGATATACATTTTACCTCGGTCGTTTCATTAAAAAGGTATATTCTTTATCTTATTCTCGTATCCCTTAATATCCTATATTGCTGTATCATTTTCCGAATAGAGCCGAGAATTTTCATGCTTTGTGATTATTTATTACTGAATTGCCCGCAAATTATAATAAAATTACTCACTTTGCATACGATTTTGTTCTTATAATATGTATCCCACCAGACGCAGACGTTGCACTCTTCTCGGATTTGATTTGAACGTCGGTCAAAGTCGAGACTAGTGCCCGATTGCGAATTGCACATTACTTAGTATGGGCGAATTAGCGAATCGCCTCTCCCAATCACAGCCTCAGTCGAATACCTTTGTTGGGTGGTCGAGATTACCAAAGCGAGACTCGCAGACGAGAAAATTTCAGTTTTAGCAACAAATCGTATACAGAAAAATGGCGTGAAATGGTAAAATTACCTGAACTTGATATCTGCGTATGAGGAATTTTATGAAATACGAGATTTGGCGGAGGAATTGCGATTCGAAAGTAGAAATTTGATTTAAATTGATGCACGCTGCGTATCTGAGCGAAACAGAAGGCGCCAAATAGCGATAGAATTTCATTACGGATCGATATCGCTACATGGGCCAATTTTTGGAACGAGGTTATTGAATACATGCATCGAGAAATTCCTTCAAAATTGATTTTAGAATATATTCTGGTATAGAACATTTATCATAATTGATATTGAATTGGGGAAAAAAAGTTCGTAGGTACCATCTTTCCAATTTTCTGATATCAACTTGATAAACTCGTATATTAGATAGGTGCCTACTTTAGTCATACTTTTCGATTCTTTCAATTTGAAAATTGATATTTTAAAAAAAATGATAATTTTTTTTTGAAAAACATGGTTTCATCAAAGAAAAAGTTGGCAAAAATCACCATTTTCATTGATTTTCTGTAATTAACGGATTGTGACTTTTTGGAATTCTAATCAAAATGAAGACATTCTATAATTTTTTGTCAGATTTCTTGTGAAAGGTGATTCCTTCTCTGTCAAAAAGTATGATTTTTTAATGACTTTTAACGAAAAATCCAGTCTTTTTCATGAGACTTTCTTTTCAACATCCAGAATTTCTGGTTGAATTTTTCATTCACATCTACCAAGGCACTTGGATATTTTGAATCTAAATCGTGATTTTTATAACTTTTTTTTTTCTAGTGAAATATCAAGTTTTTGACAGTTCCGAAGCCCAAAGTGAGGTGTCCCAATTGATGTTTTCATTCTAGCAGAGTTTTTCTAGACTAAGTTCTTGAGACATTTTGTCTAAATTCTTCAAGTTTTGAACACTAAATAGTAGATACCAGTTGAAATTCTTAGAAAACTATGCCCAAATTGAGGTTTTCTGGAAGTCTGAATTACTGATTTTTTTTTTTTAGGACAGTATGTCTGAATTGAGTTTTCTTGTATCACTAAATTCAATTTTGTCCATGTAGATAGGTACTTTTATATCTATATTCTAATAATTCTTAAATTTTTGCAAACTACCTCGGTTCAAATGAAATTTTTTTGGAACCTTGTGTCCAAATTCTAAGGATTTTGGACACAATGTCTTTATTAGGACTTTTTTTTAAAGAAAACATGTCGAAATTTCTGATTTTTGTAGCCCTTACCATGTCTCAAATCTCAATTGA
Source organism: Pseudococcus jackbeardsleyi (assembly GCA_038380155.1). NCBI lineage: Eukaryota > Metazoa > Arthropoda > Insecta > Hemiptera > Pseudococcidae > Pseudococcus > Pseudococcus jackbeardsleyi. The sequence continues at coordinate 9,836,883 of CM076241.1, forward strand.
GTTTTATTTCATGCAGAACCTATATGTTTACCCCAATTGAGTTTTTCTGGTCTATCTTTAAATTGGGATTTCAAGTGTGGCCAAATTTTGAAGGTTTTGAACGCTGCTCTCATTTATAAATCAGTGAAAATTCTCGAAAATCACCGTAAAACAGTTAGAATTGCAGCACAGGAGGGTCATTCCATGTCAGTTCAACCACAAAGTGGAAAGTGGGGTCTTCGATTTTTTTGATTTTTTGCATGTGTGTAGACCTCGATGAAAGATGACGAATGGCGCAAACCGGAGCTTCCAAAGTCTTTTTGGAGGGCAGCCATGAGCCCTCAAAGTTTTGAGCATAAGTTGGATATGGTAAATTTCGAGCGTGGATAACTCAGAATCGGTGCTTGGTAGAAAGTTGAAACTTTTTGTAATGTGTAAGGCCTTTGATGAGCTTTTTGGCGATTTTTTTGAAATCAGTGTTGCCACTTTTTTTAATGCCAAAAATTAGCAGGAAAAGTCAAAAAATGGTATTTCTGCATGAAGGACACCTTCAAAAATTCTGAAAAAAATATATATGATGCAACTTTTTGTGCTGAATAACATATAAAAAAATTGAGATGGCGTTATTTTTTAAACTCGTTTTAAAAAATTTCTAAGTTTATAAGAAAACATAATTTTGTATTCCAAGCAGTGAAAATTTTCTAAATTGGTTAAATACATTATTTTTACCATATTTTCATCATATGTTGAAAAACAGTAGACAAAAATATTTCTATCGAGACGATCTTGAATAATATGTACTGTATAGGTAGGTTTTTTTGACTTCCCCTGTTCAATATAGCAATCCAACATGAAAACATTATCTTTACACAAATTTTACGTGAAAATAATTATTACCTATTCAATACAAAAAAGACATTTTTGAAAATCTATCATCATTAAGGTACAAGTAACACCTTTTGTATCGATAATGCATTTATGGGTGAATACAGTTTTCACAACCATAAGAATTTTTCGGAACCAGAATATTCGTAAACGAATCAAGTTTTTAGTTCCAAATGTAATTTTCGTTTTGTGATGAAATTTTCCCATATGTAGTTAGTTTAAAATATGTTTTTATGCAGGACTACAATATTGAACAGAGGAAGTAACAAAAGCTTATACCTATACAGTGTATATCATTCAAGATCGGCTCGATAGAAATATTTTTGTCAACTTTTTTTCAACATATGATGAAAATATGGTAAAAATAATGTAATTTAACCAATTTAGAAAATTTTCACTGCTTGGAATACAAAATTATGTTTTCTTATAAACTTAGAAATTTTTTAAAACGAGTTTAAAAAATAACGCCATCTCAATTTTTTTATATGTTATTCAGCACAAAAAGTTGCATCATATATATTTTTTTCAGAATTTTTGAAGGTGTCCTTCATGCAGAAATACCATTTTTTGACTTTTCCTGCTAATTTTTGGCATTAAAAAAAGTGGCAACACTGAATTCAAAAAAATCGCCAAAAAGCTCATCAAAGGCCTTACACATTACAAAAAGTTTCAACTTTCTACCAAGCACCGATTCTGAGTTATCCACGCTCGAAATTTACCATATCCAACTTATGCTCAAAACTTTGAGGGCTCATGGCTGCCCTCCAAAAAGACTTTGGAAGCTCCGGTTTGCGCCATTCGTCATCTTTCATCGAGGTCTACACACATGCAAAAAATCAAAAAAATCGAAGACCCCACTTTCCACTTCATGGTTGAACTGACATGGAATGACCCAGTAGAAAAATAGTTGAAAAATTTCATTGAAAGCAAACAACGAAAAAATTCTGGAAAATCAGTAAAATATCTGAAATTTGCTGAAAAATCATTGAATTTCTTTTAAAAATCAGCAAAAATCCACCTCCTTAACCGGAGGCAGCATTTTCCCACATTAGATGGCTCTTTGCACACTATGGTTTTTCAAAGGGTCTTAGTTGGCTGGTGAGTTGGTTGCTCAAAGTTCTGACTGTCTTCTTTCTCTGAATGATTTTCCTTGTATCTTTCCATTCTTCCCACGATTTTTTAAAGAATTTTCAAGCTTGCGATGAACTTGGAATAAATTTTTATTCCAAGCTGATTTTCAAATTCTCAAGTCCCGCGTGGACTTGAGATTGGCAAAAAGTAAGGTCCTTTTTTTGGGAAAATTTAAAGCAGAAAAAATAATATGGAAAAGGCAAAAAAAATCCAGAAAATCGCAAAAATTCTCATTTTTCAGATCTAGTAAATGTAAATATATATAATAATAATAAATCAAAGAAAAAAATGTGGAATATTCGAATATTCCTTGATAATCAGAAAATACACGGCTCAATTTTTATTTTTGGAGATCTATTTTGGAACCGAAATTTCGTCCTATAACAAGTTTTTGGAGGAAGTGGGCTCAAAAAGTACACTTTAAACTTTTTAATACAGTTTGAAGGCCTTCCTCTCTCAGGATGGTTTATGTTTGAAAATTTTAAAATAATTTTTCCCAATTTTTTTTAGCAAACTGTCTTCAGATTGTGTTTTTTTTTGGAATATTTCATCCTAGTTGGGAAATGGTGCTTTTTGAAAATTCAGGACACTATGTCCTTATTTAGGGATATGTATAAATCAGGCTCTTTTGGGACATCATGTCCCAAATGAGAAGTTTTTGGAACTGAAATTTTAAATTGAAGATTTTTGGGCGATTTTGTTTGAATTTTTGTTGGAGACACAGTGTCCCATATCAGAATTTCACGAACACCATATTCGATTTTAGGTTTTTGCTTTTTAAAATAGTATGGGTTTGTTAAAATTGAATTTTGATTAATGCAGAGGACTGAAATTTAAGAAATTTCATTTCTAAACGAGAATGAACCTTCTTGAAGTGTAAAACACTCAAAATTTGAGAAAAAAATGTTCATCGTATTGTAAGAAACACCCTATCGGATCTGCGGAATGAACTAATTCAGACAGGGTGATAAGAGGGCGTAGGAGGAAGAAGGCATCCGCAGAGAATGCGTACCTAAAAAAAGAAGGAAAAAATATCGCAGAAAGAAAGACGCCGAAGAATAAACTTTCACGAAAACTCCGCATTGTGCACGAAGGAGAAAAGAAAAACAGGACGATTATTTAAAGGATAAAGTACGCTGCAAAGGAGAAGGCCGAGAGGAGAGTTTCGTAAGGAAAGGGTAACGTGTCAAGAAGCTATCGTCGAGTACTCATGTATACGGCTATATGCCTCCCCTTGTACTCTCTGCTGTAGCGCCACCATTGTCGTCGGCCGCCCATAAAACGACGTAAGTCAATGACCTAGACGGACGGCGTTTTCGAGTATGTTACACGCAATACGCGCTTCTTGGTAACGCAAAACGCTGCGGCCAGTGTTGCCACGTCTTCTAGCCATAATTTTTTTTTCGGCCGAACCGGAAACGCGGCGCGGTTTACTTTGTTGCGCGCAGATCCTCGTTCGAAGTATTTTCTCTTCTCACAACGATAAAATTTTAATCGCCGAATAACGCCACCGCCGCTGCAGCCCCCCTCACCCCCACCTCCTAAGGGCCCCCTCGATCACGAATTTTTTACTCTGCCCGTGTTATCAAATGATACGCGGCGTTTTGTTATATACCAATGCAATATTCGACGATGAGAATGAGCAGGAAGAGAAAAAAGAAATATCAAATATACAAGTAGAAAAGTTATAATCTACACCGTTGTTAAAAGATTTACACACAGTAAATTAATTATAGGAACCGCGGAGTCAACAACTTTTCAACGTCGTAAAAATCTCTTTTTACTTTTTTTTTTTACTCGTGTACAGTTCGCGATAATTAACTTTAAATACGATTAAACGACAGTTTAATTCGTAACTTTGTAACGTGTCCGACCGGCTGAAAGTATTCGGACATCGTTACTCGTCTATATTCGAACGAAAATGTTAATGAACGAGTTATACCCGTCTTCGCAAGCCTCTTTCATTAACAAAAATTGCACCGAAATGATCGTATTTTTATTGATAAGTGAATTAAATGATCGGAGAGGGAGCGAGATTCTTAGAAATCGACGTTAATTACTTTCTCTGTACGGTTTTCTATTCTTTTTTCTTTTTTATTGAAATATTTTTCGAGATGGCGGTTTTTATGGTTTGAGTGAAACGGAACTGCAAGTTGGAAAGAGGTGAAAGAGCAATATGACGTCTGAAAATTGAAAAACCTAGTTTATTAGGAGCCAAACTTTTGAAGAAAAGCGATTTTTTGGAACGAAAAGTAATGGTAACTAGTGAAGTCATGGTCTCCTCAAAAGTAGGTGTACCCAAGACGCCATAGGGGGCTTTAGCTCGAGTAGTCGAGCTCTTCTCTTAGAAAAGATTTTCTACCATGAAAATGCCAAAAATTAATTTGTTTTTGTATTGTAAACATAGATTTTCTCAGGTAATATTTTATTCTCTTTTTGTTTCTTAAATAGGCATAAATACTCAACTCTAATTAAGTCAGTCGAAGTTTATAGAAATTTGATAGAAAATTTATGTTTCACTGATTTTGTTTGTCAAAAAATCACTGATTTTTGTTTGTCAAAAGATCACAGATTTTTGTTTGTCAAAAAATTACTGATTTTTGTTTGTCAAAGACATCACTGATTTTGTTTGTCAGAAAAATCACTGATTTTGTTTGTCAAAAAATCAATAATTTTTGTTTGTCAAAAAAATCACTGATTTTGTTTGTGAAAAAAATCACTGATTTTGTTTGTGAAAAAATCACTGATTTTGTTTGTGAAAAAAATCACCGATTTTGTTTGTGAAAAAAATCACCGATTTTGTTTGTAAAAAAAAATCGCCGATTTTGTTGGTGAAAAAAAATCGCCGATTTTGTTGGTGAAAAAAAATCGCCGATTTTGTTGGTGAAAAAAAATCGCCGATTTTGATTGTGAAAAAATCACCGAATTTGTTTGTGAAAAATCACCGATTTTGTTTGTAAAAAAAAATTACCAATTTTGTTTGTGAAAAAAATTACCAATTTTGTTTGTGAAAAAAATCACCGAATTTGTTTGTGAAAAATCACCAATTTTGTTTGTGAAAAAAATTACCGATTTTGTTTGTGAAAAAAATTACCGATTTTGTTTGTGAAAAAAATCACTGATTTTGTTTGTGAAAAAATCGTTAATTTATCAATCAATTTCCAATTCATTATTAAAAATCTGTAATTTTGACTTGAATGCTGATTTATAATAAAATTTGTTTTACTCTTTCAAAAAGGTAAAGTTTTAGGTACCAAATTTTAATGATTCAGATTTAGTGCGATTGGACATAGTGTTCTAAAAACCTTGCTAGCTATGCTATATGGCCTCATAAAACCTGCATTTTGACATTGCTTGTGTTCAAAAACTTTAAATTATTCTCCAAAATTGAATCGGTAAAAATTCACTGATGAAACAGCAAGAGTTAAGTCACTGCAGAAATCAATGAAATTATTGACAAATTTTTAATTCTGAGTCAGTAGGTAATTTTTCCCCGTAATTACCGATGAAATCAGTGAAAGTAAACTTTTACTTATTCATTTTAAGTAATACTTTCTCATTTATAAATCAGTGAAAAAAGTTTTATTAAATGCAAATAATGAAAAAAACTTTCAGAAAATCAGTGAAAAATCACTGAAAAAAGTCACGATTTTCAGCAAATTTTTGCTGATTTTTCAAGAAATTTCACTAATTTTTCAAAAAAAAAACCACTGATTTATTTCAGATTAGAAAAATTTGTCAATTTTCGCTGATTTTCCAGCAATTTTTCAATATTCGCTTTTTTTGAAATTATTTTACTTTAGAAAATGGATCAATATTCAATTTTTGGATGAAAAAAAAGTAATTTGCATACTCTGATTTTAATAGAATCCATGGAGAATTAGGTAACGTAAATTGTATTTACAAATTACTCTCGGCCCGGTATTTTCGCAACAAAATACGTGTTAAAAAAGAAATAAAAAAAATCACGAATCGTTGGAAATTTTTTTCGCCGACGTGTACTTACACGCAAATATTCCGCTGATTATTCACAAAACGATAATACGATTTGGTATGCGATGCATTTTATGCATTTCTCAGCTCGGGTAAATGGCAACGTGCGCGAATGATCCAGGAGGTGGTAATACGGGGCACCGAAACGGGAACCATGGAATATTTCCATTAATACAGCATCGGCATTTTTTGAACAATTGACATTTTTTCGTTCCACGTTTCCCTGCCCTATATGTACAGTGCATCTTATTAATATTAGATTTTGCTATTGTTTTACAGTATTTGAAAATGTTTTACTCCTCGTTTCCTCAGCCTCGACTCCAAATGTTTGTAGTACCTTATCAGATACATTTGCTTAGTTTTTTTTTTTTTTTTTTTTTTTTTTTATAAAAGAATATTTTTCTCATTTACACGCAGTGAAGTGGTTGGTCTTTTTTTTTCTCTCAGTTCTGTGTTCTGGGAGAAGATTTTTGTCGTGTATAATAATTGAATAAATTAACGCGACGTGCTCGCGTATTTACAATTTACTGAAATGTAGCGAAGAATTCGTGGAATGTGGAAGTGCAAGAATGTAATGAAGTTGCGTTCGGATCAATTAGCCTTCAGCATGCAGGTTTTTGATTAAATTGATGAAATTTTTCATGTCCTATGTAATCGTGTACAAGGTTTTAGAATGTGGTGTACAACTGTGCATGTAGGTCTAGGTATGGCTGCTTCTTCCCAGTAAGATTACCATTGATAGGAGATAAAGTAATTACTGATGATAATTTTAGGATTTTTTTCATCATTTTCCCTCCTATCTGTTGAAAGGTATGAGATTAAAAAGTTGAAATGTGGTACACAAATTTTCAGTATAATTTTTTATGATGAATATGGTTGGAATTTGATCTATTTGGTTAAAAGAGAAATATTTTGGAAGGTAATAAAGTATTGTATTTTGAAAGGATGAGTTTTAGGGTTGATTAAAATTTTTTTGAAGAGTATAAAATTCAAGTTGGAGTTTTTGGGACACTGTGTCCAAATTATTGTTTTTTTGAGCCAACATGTCCAAATCATTAGGTTATTGGGACATTATGTCCAAACTATTGGATTTTTTTAGGACACAATGTCCGAATTATTGATTTTTGGGACACTATGTCCTGATTATTTGTGTTTGTTTTTTAGACATCATATCCGAATTATTGGTTTTTTGAGCCACCGTGTCCGAATTATCAGATTTTTGGGACACTATGTCCCAATTATAGAAATCTGTACAAATTATTAGGTTTCTGGGACACTATGTCCAAATTATTAGATTTTTTAGGATACAATATCCGAATTATTGGTTTCTGGTACTCCATGTCCAAATTATTATTTTTTTTTTTTGAGATGCCATGTCTTTTGATTTTTGGAACACCATGTTTAAATTATTGGTGTTTCTAAATTATTAGGTTTTTTGGGACACCATGTCCAAATTATTGCTAAATTATTTTTTTGGAGCATTGTGTGTCGAATTTAAATTGAAAGCTATCGATTTTTTTAGGACATGGTTAGTGTTCAATTTGATAATTTTAGGAACTTTGTGTCTGAACTGAAGGTTTTTTTTTGGAACAGAATGTCTAAATTGGATTATTTAAGAACATCACATTCAAATTTAAGGATTTTGGGACATTATGTCCAAACTAGAGAGGGATGGATTTTTTGGGACCAATGAAGTTCACATTGAAAGAGTTTTTGGAAATTACAATGTTCAGATTTTAAGTTTTTGTGACGCAATGTTTAGTTTTTTCAGATCCTTGTCCATTTTATTGTTTTTTAGGGCACCCACCACATCCAAATTAAAGTTGTTTTTTTGTGGGGGGGACATAATGTTCCAATGTAAAGTTTTTTTTGAATTATAATCTTAATTTCTTTTGTTTTACAAATTTCTACAGTTTTCATTCAATATTTTGTAAAATTAGCCTCTTGATACTCCTAATTCTTTCGAGAACTTAATGTTCTGTCAATTTTTGGCTTTTCATTCCTTTTTCGAAATTTTGTTTTTCGATTTTTTAATCATCTTTTCAACACTTATTTGTCCTTTATTTCTTTATAATCCAAACTATTCAAGCTGCTGACTATCACTAGCCATCGCATGCGTTTTTTATGACCGTGAGTCTACACGTGCTTCATTCATAATACATCAATAGATTCTGGAAATGTCTGCGAAAAGTGATTTTGTTCAGCTCGGTCTTTTTTCGTGGACTGAAGCAATAAAGCGGATTACATCAAAAACACAACAATAACACCAGCCCGACGTTTCAAACTCATCTCTAGGCTTTGGTTTTCTACGATGAAAGGGGGCAGAGAGCACGATAACAGTTTGACGAGCAGGTTGACATAATCAGGACGAAGAAGGCGCGCGCGATTTTTACGCGTATAATATATTTATATGAACAATTTGTTCGCATATGCGGCAACTCCGGAAATACGTAGGTCGACCGAGACCGGCGTCAATTTCGAAATCGTGTAAATGGCAGAAAAAAAAATGCGTGCTGCTGTCAAGGTGCGAGTATGCGAGCGGTAGTGCACAGATATAAAAAGGCGGTTGGCATATCCAGAGAATTATAGTACCTCTGCATATTATACTTTTAGGTATATGGAAGTAGTCTTTAACCATTTGAATAATTTATTCTGGCGATGTGTATTACATAATATAATATGTACGTATCTTGTCGCAATGGCTTTATCAAAACTGTTGTGGAAAAGAAGAGAAGGTGGAGCTTTTATGAATTATTTGTGCGCTCGATCAAGTTATAATATGAAGAGTATTTTTTGCAGTCATGGGGTGGAATAGATTTCGAAAACGATCTAATGGGGTGGTGTGATGAAATAGGTCAGTTTTATGAAGTATGCTGATCGACATTGATTACAGTATCGAAGTGAAAGGAAATTTGAATACCGGTGATATGCCGCTCATATTTTTCATGTGTATGCATTAGGATGTTGATTGATGTATGTTTCTAGCATGGAATCATTGTGTAGAGTAAATATGGTTGCCTAAAGATTTTAAAAAATCTCAAAGAAGCAATTTTTGCTGGTTTTTTTTTTTCAATTCGATGGATTCCAACTCTGCTGTACTTGTTGTCGAAAACCTGGCTGATGGATTTAGAGCAGAGGTACAGATACAACCTTCACTTGAAACCAAAGTCAGAAATTTTTTTGAAATCACAAGATGAAGTGGGTAACTTATCTATGAGTTTTTCTTTTGTAAAAAGAAAAAAAAATGGAAGCTGAGCAGAAAAATAAGGACTGAATTTGAATGAGGAGAGGGGGCATTCGGACCAACCAAGAAAATTTCAGGTGGATAGTGGATATGTCGAAGAGAAAAATTGTTTTCTTCTTTTTTCATCTCTACAAAAATATTTTGCTTTATCTGTATAAAAACTTGAAAAAGTTGAAAGTCAATATTGAAAATTTGGAGCAACCATGATGGACTGAAATTGATGTTTTTTAAATGCTAAATTCATTCCTTTTTACTGCAGAAAACCTTGATTTTATTGAATAGCCTATTATGACTGCACCATCGAAGACCTTATACCACCCTCAGTTCAAAATAAATGCCAAATTTTGATACATGTTTTGAATGAAAATTTTTCAAAACTAAATTGCCAAAAAATTTGCAATGAAGTTGCATTGCATGTAAATGCATCTGATGTGTGTATTTCTGAGTGCTGAGTGCATTTTGAATTTTGATCATTTCAGATGAATCTGATTGATTGCATCAAATTACTTTTGAACTTGTCCTTTTTTTTGTGTATAAATTGAAACCATCGAAGATGGAAGACTCAGTTCTGGAGGAATGTCCAATGAATTCATTTTATACACGATCAGATGGATGAGGGAGAAAAATCAAATTTCATCAAACTGCATCAGATCAGGCGTAAGTATCTCAATTTCTTTGTGACAAAGTAGCAAAGGTTCGAATGTAATTTGATGAAATTTAGTCAGGTTTCCTCTGATTTAATGAAATCAGTTCTACATACTTAGAAGTATATTCAGATGCAGTTACCTGCAATAGTTTCATGAGAACATCATTTTTTGTATGCAAATATTGCATAAGATGAAACATAAAGTAATTTTATATCAAATTGATTTTATGAAAAAAGAATCTAAAATCTGCGGGGCTGGAAAAAAAGACTATACCCTGAACAAAGATCAATTTGGTGGGCAAATACCTCTTTAATAATGTTTGAAAAACTTATAGAAAAACTACTTCAAAACTTTGGTGGATGTCCTGCTTTTCAATTTTGTGGGTTTGCCAAACACATTGATAAAGGGTTTGTATAACTTATTGATGAAATTTGTGCAAAAAAACCTGTATTTGTAAGAAGTGGTCACTGCTATGTACTTTACCATGGAGTCCATCAGTGGCATTGTTGACTTTTTCAACATGTTGCCATCGACCTCTCTCTCTTTCTCTAAAAAAAAAAGTTAGTTATATGTTTGGACCCCCTCCTCCTCTCTTCCTTCACACCACATACAGAAAATAGTGGCTAATGTGGTCGATTCTAACAATTTTAATTTTTGGAGATATTTCAGCAGTGAAACATGCAGTTTTAACCAACAACTAACAACCTCTTCAAAACCAATTCCATGAATTCCAGTCTCAATGCAAATTTTGATGTTTCAATGATGATGCTTTTTTAAAAATTATTTTTACCTTTCTTTTGAATAAAATTAGGAAATTTTTCTAAGTGATGCTAAGCTCTTTTCAGTGGCGCCAGCTACTTTCAGCATGCTGCCATGCCATTAGCACCATGCGCTGCATCTAAAGTCTGCTACCTTTAATGTCTATGTCATGTCTATGTCATTATCTCTTGGCAAGAAAAATGAAAAAGTAGTAAGAATTTCACTTCAGTAGCTAGAAAAGCAGAGGATAGCTAGAATTTCCAACATTTTCCTTTCCTTTCTTTCTTGGATTTCTTAATGAGAGGATAAAAATTTGGTAATTTTTCTGCCAAATTTGAAGCAAAAAAATGCATGTAAAATCCAGAAAATATCGAGAATTCTCATTTTTTAAATGGGCATTTACATTTATCCACCTCTCAGCTCCCTAATTATTGAAATCTTATGCAACATACAAATTTCTCTCAATTTTAAGAACAAAAAATGATTTTTTCACATTCATCGCCATCATTCTGCAATCTGTGCAGCTACTTGAGTATGTACATAGCGTTACTGAGAGAATAGCTACACATTGTATACAATATGCATGCTATAGAATGGTCGTCGACTCGGGCGAAAACGTGTGCATTTAAAGATTGGAATGCGGTGTCCCATTTAATCATTAACCTTATTTCTGGCTTTCGCGGTGAATGATGGCCGAGGAGGCGGCAGCAGCGACGTCAAAGCGAAATGCCGGCATGCCGCCTGGGCACGTCATAAACAAGATGATGCGATCTTGAGATGTTAGAGGTGAGGTAAGAGATTAGAATGGATATAATAATTCTCGGCGTGCAATTTTGTAGAAACGAGGATTCTGGCATTTTCTACGATGAAGAAGAGATTCATGCGAAGAATTTGAACGTTTAATAAAAGATGCCAGGGTATTTCCATCTCTCACATTGATGCAGCATGCGTGCACACATAGCCTTACAAATTTTTTTTTCGCTGTGCTGCCACCACATCCAGATAAGTATTGTTTATGCGATAGAATTCGAAATATTTAAAAATTGTTAAGATGGAGCGAGCCGTGCGCGGAATACGCCTATTCTTTTCTGGATTTCTTTTCCTCTTTGCTCTCTCGCCTTGCCTACCGCTACATCCGTCTCTATGGGTTTCTTAGGGCACAGCCACGGCGCGACAACTGTAGAGAGCCAGCGTTTGTACACATACACGCATACTCGTGTATAGGGCATTTTAAAGGTATCGTTTATCTTCGTCTTCGTGAAGAAAAAAGAAAGAGCGAGAGAGAAGGTAAAAAAATGCACACGTATTGTGCACCGGAGTGAGCGAGCGAGCATGACAACGCATGGTGCAGGAGAGAGGCGAGACGTGCACTCACACTGACACACTGTTAATGTGGCACTGTATGCTGCGGCACAGGCACACACTGAACGGGAACGCTGTATACTGCAAGCGTTCCGAGGAGCCCCCCTGGTACGCCGCACCCTGCCCCGCGACCTCTTTCGGAGGAAGAAGGACGTGTATGTGTGCGTGAGGAAATATGCGTCCTGTTATCTTTTCCACCTCTTCGCGTCGCCGTCCCGTTGCCGCAGTGGCGGCGACGACCACCGCTTCTGTCTCTCTCCGGCTGTGCACAGTGTGCGAGGCGAGTGCGCGCGCTCTCTCACACTTATAGACTACGACGACGACGTGCAAACAGTGTGTGAGTGAGTACGTCGTGTGTGCATGTGTACGAGAGTGTAAAAAGTGCTGCTTTAAAGTGTACGGTATGTGTCTACGAACGAACGCCACCGCCGCCGACCAGCCAACGTTACCCCCACCTAAAATAGTTGCACTTCTCCTACTACTGCGCGGACTAGTCGGTTTTTTGAATGAATGCGGTTTCGTGGTGGGGTACGGTACGGTGTGTGTAGTTGTCTGCCAAACTCGGAGGGTAAAGTGGCGCCCCTTTCAGAACGTGGGGAATTGTGGTTCGGTCGACTCGCGGCCCGCATTAGGCTCATCCTTATTGCCGTTGTTCTCTTTGCAGTCTTCATTCAAGGTTGAATACTTTGACTTTGTGGACATCGATGTATGTTTCGTTACGTTGGAAATTTTGTTGTATATTTTTTATATTTTAATTTTTCAAAAAAATTTTGCACATTTTGGTCCGAGACTGTGGTTTTTTCGCGATTTCAATTTTTTTCTTTGGAAATTCGATTTTTTGTGATCGTGCTTCTTTTTATTTTGTCGGTTCGACGTCTCGTGGGGGTGCAAATTTGCACCGAAGTTCTCGTGTTTCTTGTGTACGGTTCTCGAAGTGAACAATTTTTATTGTTTAATTGAATTCGATTTTGGTGGCTGATTGTGTTTCTCGGATTATATCGACTGGATTTTTTTCGTATCGCCAATCAGTGCAGTGCTTAAATCGAATCATGCATTTGTGCAGCGAACTTTGCCCATGGAATTGTAATTTTGCTACTATTTAACCTGTGTAAATTACCGTTGCAATATGGTATTCGTAAATTTTCGAGTTGGATTATGTTTTAAATTCTTGACAGAGGTAACGTATTTTTTTCTGCAGCGAATTTTTAAAATATCTAATTATTTTATCTTGAGCTTGTAACGTATCGAAATTTAATAATCTTTACCATTTCTGAAGATTGAGAGCCAAAATTAATTGAAATCAATTTTTCTGTAATTTTTTTTTCAATTTAACGTAAAATTACATTTTTCTCGTACTTAACGTAATTTTCATGCAAAATGGATATTTTTATTGAATTTTTTTATTCAAAATTTGAATAACTATAATTAACGATTTAAATGGTAATTTTTTGTATTATCTGATCTAGTATCTTGAGAATTTTTTCAAAGATTAATTTTAACTTTGGCTCTCGTCTCGTCATCGACAAATATTCTGAATGGAGCTAGAACCAACTCGGACGAGCTACCAATGGGAAATTTTTACGCGGAATTTTTCTGGCAATTTACTTGGTTTTTTTTGGAATGCCGACGACACGCACGTGTGTCAAATTTTACTCCTGTTCGGTGCCCGAAATTTTGTGCTTATTCGACAATTCAAAGGATGGCATAATGATAATGGCGCAGGCGCTTGTACTAAAATCATAGTGGCGCGCTCTTTCGCATTCTGTGATAATTAATAGTGTTGGTGGTGTTCGTCAGATAGTCGATTGCGGCGTATTTTTACCGTAATCACGTTTTTTTCTCAGAACCCATTAAGGGTTGGTAATTTGTAAAAAAAAAAATTGTTCGAGAACAGCTGTTTGTGGCGTAATTTTGGCCATGGCTGTGGCTTTTTTGCTTGTGAATGGCTCCTGTAGGAGCTGAATGTGTGAATGTGCGTTTTTTTTTATGCTGCATCGATGTGCTTTTCATTGTCTGGCTTCTGAGAATTGCGGAGGTTAACGCCCAGCGCGGTGGAAAATTTTTCGACGTGTTGGAACGAGTAGAGGTGAGTAAATTGGTAATTTTTAGATGTGGAAGGATGATTTGGGGGGTAATTTGATGGAAGGGAGGGTTTATTGGATGGTTTTGAAGTTGAATTGGTGAGATGAGTTTGAGGTGGTGGTTTGATTTGTTGACCAAGGTCGTGAATTTTGCAAGGTGGCGAAATTTGATTGTGCAAGTTTGAAGGAAGAGGGACAAAAATCAATGATTTATCTCTGAGAGAGGTTTTTTTTGGTTCAATGTGCTAGTAATGAGGATTCACCAAGTTCAATGTTGGTAAAGGTCATGGTGTCTGTGAATATGAATGAAGGTGCTTCTGCCTTGAGAATGAATGTGCGCTATGCTGTTTAATTATTATTGGCTGATTTTTTGAAATCTGCTGCTGTTGGAAATTATTTGTCACATTTTATAAGTTATATTGAAAAATATCTGATGTGTGGAATCTGCTGAGCTGCAAATTTTTAAATTTTAAAAGTATCTGTCGAGATACAAATTTTTAAGAATTATCGATATCGAATAATCTGTATCTACCTACAGTTACAAATTTTGAAAAATATTCGTCAAGTTTTTTCTATTGATCTTAGCTGCAATTGAAAATTTTTAATATTTTTTGGAGAACCTTTTGAGTAAGTCATTGTGTGTTTTTGTGAATGAGGTCTTTTAAAGACTAAAATTTAAGAAATGTGTTGATGAAATGCAATATTTTCGGTCTTGGATTCATATAAACGACTTTTTCCCAACCAGTTCTGTAAATTTTTTTTCAAGCCTTGCTTTTTATTGAGCATTGAAAGATTGTTAATATGTTGGCTATAATTTTTCTATCTGTAAAAAAATCCACAAAAAAACAAAATTTTTCAACTAAAAAAAATCATAATTTGTGCACTGCGACCATAAAATTTTTATTGCGGTATCAAAACCTCTTTTTTTCATTGGTTTTGTTCGGCTCCATCTGTCTTTTTCATCGCTACATCTACAATTTTTTAAAAATATGTTTTCTCCAAAAAATTGATTTTCAAACTCTTTTTACATGAAATTTTTGTGGTGGTGTGAACTTGAGCGAAGAAACTGGTTGTTATTTTTGTATTGAATATTTTTTTTAAAAAAAATAACGTCTAAGTATTTAATTTTTTTTTTTAAATATTCATTCAACTAGTTGAAAAAATTATTCATTTTGAAATTGACAAAATCAATTTCACTTTTTGTGATGTGATGAGACTCATTCACTTTATGGCTGATTAAAAAACATTTTTTTAAAAATTATTACCAAGTTGAAAAGCAGAAAATAAGTATCTGCTGAAGAATTGAAAAAAAAATTACATTGAAACATCTGTAACGAGTTTATCAAAATACGTGATCTATCCAACAAGCCACGTGCTTTTACTTAATAGCTCCGTAGTCTCACATTGGCGTGCAATTTGTAGAAATAATATTCGAGCTTTTTTATGCATTTTCTCTCATTTCCCCACCAATCAAAAACACCCACTTTGAATTATTTCGCGTGCTCGAAGAACTAAATAAAAAGGGTTTTTTTGTAGCTTTGTTCGTCAAAGAACGACTTTCGTGTCGTTTTCATAAGTTTTACTACGATTAATTTTGCATATCCACATAAATTGCTATTTGGTCTTCGCCGTTGGTGCTGAAGACCAATTTTACGTCGTCGAATCGTCTTTTCTACGCTATTTATTTTTATTATGTTTTGAATATTTTATTATTTATAAATAAGAGCGATTTGGACGAGGAGTAGACACGCGAATTATTCGACGAAGTTGAATAGATCGACCGTCTGTTAGCTTGGATTTCGAGTTGATATGTTTGCTTGGGACAATTTGTCGGAGAAGTTTGTAGTTTACTGGATAGTATTATTCATGCTGTGCAAATTTTAAAGTTGTTGGGTCTCGCCTGCGTGTGGATAAATTGGAAGAAAATTGTGTCTAGACTCGAGTTGCATAATGATTCGTAGAATTTTATCATTTTTGATGGCGGTTGATTCGTTGATCGAATTATCAGTGTTTAAATAATGACTATTTAAATATTGATGTGAAGTGGTATTCGTAAAAGTACTAGAATTGCTCCTAGTTTTGAGTGTCATTGACTTGGAATAATGATTCAGAAAGCTTGAAGCTCTAACCTTTAAATCTCCTTCAATAATGTAAGTTCAATATTCGTGGAAAATTTCAATAAAATTTTTCAATACATTTTCCCTGTATAGCCACTTTTTTTAAACATTTGAGCACCCAATACGTGGAATGCAACCAGTGGCTTTATAAAATTCACCTCTCAACTTACCTCTTGCCTTCATTATAATCAGCTCTGTGAATTGCTTATTTTTCTATTTATCTGCTTGGAACTTTTTAAAGTTGCAGCATAACACGCGAAATTAAAGTAAAATGATCTCAGAGTCACCAACCATTAGCGTGATCATAGATCGACTCTGAATGTTAAGTGTTGCGAAATGGCTCGTATTATCGACGACGCCATGACCTCTCAGATTGCACGACATGTCAAATCGATAGTTCAGCCGCAGCAATTCGATCCGTTTTGGTTTTTCCCCAGAGTACGATGCCATAACGAATCGTGTACGATTTCAAGCCTGCCTATATGATAGACGACACCCACTCCCCTGCCAAGAGTGGATAACATATCCGGGAAATGTGGTCAGTTGTGGTAGATATGCGTGCGTAGATATATCGACTTTGAACTCTGACGCAGCAATTGAGGATTGAATCGAAAATGTGTTTGGGTTCATGAAGCATGCTGGATTGAGTGCATGAGTTTGGAAAATTTGGAAATTTGTTGAGAGGTGGAAGAATTGATAAGGATGTGAAGTTTTCAGTGAGAGAATGTAGGTGATGCCAGAAATATGTGAGATGGATTTGTTGAGACCATGCAAGTGAAAGAGAGCAGAAAAGAAATTGTTGTAGTGGAATTTTAGTGTTGGCTGAATCCTGAAATTTTTAGGAGAGAATATTTCTTGTAATCATGGAAGGAATGAATCAAGATGGAGCAAGATCAGTTGGACTGGTGATGATCAATTTTGGTCCTGTATGACATTTTTGCACTCCTTGAAAATTTTAAGAGAGAAAGCATCATAATGAATAATTTGAAAAAAGTATTTGTTAAAATCTCAGAAATTAGCTCAGAGGAAGAATGAGGTGAAAATGCAAAATCAGTAGATACATGTAAAGCTCTAAATCAGAAGCGAGAAGTGAAAAAAAAAAAATTAAAAATTACTTAAAAGTAGTCGGAAGTGCACCAGATTAGTTGAAAAGTGGAAGAAATCGCCCAAAAATCAGTGAAAACTCGCTTAAAAGTTTGTCAAATTGATGGAATTTGCTTAAAAGTGAAAAATCAGTAAAAATTCTTTGAAAATTTGCTAGAAATCAGTAAATGTATAGTGTTTATTTCTTGTGCTGCAATTGTGACTTTCAGTGACTTTTCACTGATCAGAATGAAGGAATAGTAAATTAGCAGTTCTCATTCCTTGCTGAATTGGCAGTGCAACAACTTGGGTTCGGATCTTGGGCTGGATAACGAATTTCATTTTGTAAAATTCTAAGCTCTTAACAATGTCTAAGTATGAACTGGATAAGAAGCTGCGGTTTTGCAAAAATACCAAGAGAACTAGAAAGCCGCTCCCTTTTTTGTCAAGAAGTGAAGGATTTAGATTTTCAAGGCTTTTTGAGATGTAAAACAAAATGAATGCTTAAATGGTGTGATTCTGATAAATATTTCAGGATCATCGTGCTTTTTCATTTTGAAAGATTTTGAAGTGAACGTTATCTCAATTCTCTCTGATCAACTGTTGTTTTTCTTTTTGTGAATTGATGCTGTCTTTTCACTTAATTTTCTATGATTTTTCTGTGAATTTCTCCCGATTTTTCTCTGCTGTTTTTTTTTTCAGTGAAAATTTTTTCATTGATTTCTCCAATTTCAACCCTTCATCGATGGTTTCTTGTTGATGTAGAAGGAAAGAGCATTTGTAAAAAAAAAAAAGAAAAGAAGAAGAAAGAAAGAAAAGGAAGTTCATGTTCATAGTTTACCACTTTTATTTATAAATCACTATAAAACAGTCAGAATTGCAGCATAGTAATTAATCAGTGAAAAAATTCGCTGAAGGTGAAAATATTGCAAAAGTGAGTAAAATATCTAAACTTTGCTGAGAAATCTGTAAAATTCTCTAAAAAACTGAAAATTATCGAAAATCACTACATCACTAGAAAATAGTCAGAATTGCAGCACATTAGCACAGTAATGAATCAGTGAAAAAATTTCACTGAAAAAGAAGAGTGAAAAAATTGCTAGAAAATCAGTGAAAATTCACTGAAGTCAGCAAGAATATATCGAAATTTTCTGAAAAATCTGTGAAATTCTCTGAAATTTAAAGAATCTGATTTTCCTTGTACAGAATTTTGCCTTTTTTTCGGTGGGTTTTCACTGATTCGAAATGAGAAAGTTGAAGTTTGATAAAAGCTTTTTAAAAAAATGGTGTGATGGACTATTAGCAGTCCTGAATCCTCACATGTGGTGATCATGTAGATCTGATAAAGACTCAAGTATCCATCGTGATTTTTCATCCTGAATTGGTGGAAACTGGAAAGTCAATGATGGAATAGCCGGAATGGTATCACAGAAAAAGTTGACAAAACTGACAGATTTTGAGGTGAATTTGCACTGATCCTTCCCTATTTTTTCTTAAAATTGGCTGATTTCCTGTGAATCATCGCCTACTTCTTGGCGAATTTTCTATTATTTTGCTGTGATTTTTCTGTACTGATTTCCTTTCAGTGAAAATTTTTCTGATTTTTCCCTGCATTCAAATTTTGATTCTTTACCCATGATTATTTTCTTGCTGAAGTGATTTTAAATGAAAAAGTTTCTTTAAAATGAAGTTCATGGCTCTCTCAACATAGTGCAGAAGCTGAAAAAAGTTGATATGATGGCAAGTTGGAAATTTACACGTATGTGGTGATCATCATGATTAGCACATCATTTAGCTGTGATCTGATGTAGATTTTGGTATTCTGATTTTTCATTTTTCAATAAGTAAAAAGTCAATGATGAACAGTCAGAAGGGGCAATATGAAAAAAAAATTAACTGATTTTTAGCATTTGCCGATTTATCATCAACAATTTTCTCAATATTGATTTTTTTTGATGTTTGTGTGAATTTTCACTGATTTTTTTGTAATTCCTTTACTTCTGGATCTTGATCAATGATTTCCCTTCTGATTTGGAATGAGAGATTGTCTATGAAAAAAAACGAAGACCATTTGTTGGTATTGTGGAAAGTATGTAAATCATTCTGCATGAACAGAAAGAGCCCTCAAGCCCTAAAACTCTGCAACCAAATAACCCACAGAAACTTTCAAAAGTATTCTCTAACTTGAAAACGAAAATAAAAGAGTATGCAGCACGTACTTCTAGTACTACTCTGACCCATACACGATGCCCGGCTCAGCAACTACGGTGGCGGCCACGGCTACAGGAAAGTGGAGGGAAGCTGAAAACTTGTTGCTGGAGCGCGATTCGAGGTTAGTGAACTGTACGGTATGCGCGAGAATGGGTTGGATACTTTGATTTTAATACTCTCCGGTTGTTGGTTTCATTCTCCGGTGACGGACGGTGAAATTGTGCGCATGTGTGCGGTTTAATAACTACATACAGTACACGAGGAGTATATGGGTATGGAGCAGGCGGTAAGAGGTAGATGTGGACACGGTGGTGCAGTTATTTCGCCAATTTGACCTTGATAGAGTTCGAAGAAGAGAATTTGGTGCGGTGTTGAATAATGACCAAGTATGGGCCCTGGGGCAGAGCCTCGTGACGTGATCTAACTGAAAGTAGAAAGCTGTAGGTCTGTCCGTTGTGCGCCGATGCTGCGGTAATTACCAAGTGATGCAGCTTCTATCTTGGAGATGTCGATTGTAGGTGTTCCTTTTTTTTTTCTTCGGATTGTTTGGTACCTACTTTGGTTTTTTCTGGGTCTGGTAGTAGGCTGATATGTGTGGAATGTTGAAGATTGATTGTGGATGTGGAGTACCCGGCGGTATGCTCTTTTTTGGGAGTCGTCGTTGGAAGTGTACGTGGTGTTGTGTGCCCGTCATCCAGAAGGTGGCGTTTTCCGGTGAATGTTGTTTGTGTAGGTTTCGCGTGGCGGATAAGACGGAGGATGGCGCCTTACGCTGCTGCATTGATCGTATATGGGCTGATGGCCGGTATTATCCGACGTGATCGAATGTACATATATGCCGGAGAAGGTGTACACGATGGTGAGATTCCGAACACGTTGGCTGCGATTCATGCTCGAGATGCAATTTCACCGCGTGACCGGCGACGCGACGACGACCGGATGTCGAGCTTTGTATCAAGGGGAAAGTACGAAGAGGTGTCAATACACTGTATGGAGCGTTGGTGGTACGCTACTATGGCGAATCTGAATCTGGCTCGGTGAGATTCCACCGTTGACTATGTGGATTGCTCGAGTGGGTGGAATTGAGTGTTGTAAATTGCAGTTATTCGAAGAATGATACAATGTGAGAAGTAGCACGGGATTGAGAATGAGAAATCAAATTGAATGGAATGCTCGCAGCGATTTGCGGGTCTCATTCTCAGAGTGATGGGTGGGTTTTTGATTTGAGAATGTGGAATGGTGTTGGTGTGATGAATGGAATTGAAATGTGTAATTATAAAAGTTGATGGATCGAAGATTTGGAGAGTGCTTTTACAAAGAGAGGAATGAAAATATTTTCATTTTTATGGGCTGTCTATCGATGGTTGTTTGCTCGATTTTTTCATGTAAAAAAATTATTATTTTGATCTCAAAATCATTTTTAAAAATGAAATGATTTTGATTTCGCTGTGAAATGAAGTCTTAATCGATCATGAATTTCGTTGAGGAACTTCTCGGAATTCTGAATTTCATTTCGAAAATTATTGGATGTCATGGATATTTTGAGATTTTTCGTGAATTTTAATGAAGTGTTCAAATTTTGATTCGAAAATAAGTATCTTCTAAACGTCACCTTTGAATTATTCGATTCGAAAATTCTTCACAATGACTCGAAATCTACTTATCCAAGTACAGTTATACAATTTGACTGCACAGACTTTTTAGAAGACTGAAAATGAAAAACGTACTTTCTGTTTCTGAATCAGTGAAAAGTCACTGAACAGTCAGAATTGCAACACAGAAAAAACCAGCAAAATTCACTTATTTTCGACAAATTTTCACTGATTTTTTAAACTAAATTTATAAATTTCTTTGAATTTATAGTAAATTTTCACTGTTTTTACCGTGATTTTTCTCGCTGATTTGTTTTCAGTGAAAATTTATTCACTGATTTTCTCCTTACCTGTGCTGAAATTCTGACTGTTTCTCAGTGATTAGAAAGTTATTTGAAATTTTCGAAAAATTGTGAAATTTGCGATTTTTCCATCAAAATTCATGAAAAATTTAAGATTTTGATCCATAGTTTTGATTCCAAAATGGTAGCTCAATCTGGGTATCACGATTGTGATTTAAAAACTAATAGAAATATCAATTTCTTAACTTTGAAATCGTAATTTTGATTTAGGAGTGTTTTTCAAAATATAATTTGATTTTAAAACGCGATAGTATCAAATTTTTATTGAACATTCTGAGAAAGGTCGCGATTTTTTGTTCAAAATTGATTGAAGAAAATCGACTTTGATTTGATTTGGGTTCAAAGGATGGAGGAGAAATTGGTTTCAATTTTCACAGTGAATTCATGAAAAAAAAAAATCATTTTGAAATTACACCCATTTTGATTCGGGAATATGTACCTTACTTTTCAATTCAAAAGTACAAAGAAGTCGCTATTTTCACCCAAAGATGGCGATTTTCGCTCAAAATTCAAAGAAAAACGTTATTTTTATTCTGAATGTGTTTTAAATAATGCACTTTTGATTTTTTGATTCTTAGATACCTAATATTTATATTGAAATAGATTAAATTGCGATTTTGATCCAAAAATTTCATTAAAAATCTCGATTTTCACACGATTTAAATAGGTAGCTATATTTTTAATCAACTTCTTAATTCAAAAAGAACGACGAAGTCCAAATTTTGACCCATGCCCACGATTTCCAGCAATAAAAAAGATTAAAATTTTGGTGCTAAGAATTTACCCAATTATTAATTTTGTTCAATTTTCAAATTGAAGGTACCATTTTTTTTAAAATTAAAATGATGCAGAAGACGATGATTTTAATTCGGTATCTATTTCAGAGGGACGAATTGGAAAACGCCATCGTGATTTTAATTGAAAATTACTATCAATTTTGGTCCAAAAATATTGTAAATGATTTTTACTTACTTAGGTACTTACTTACTTACTTACTTATTTACCTACTTGTGATTTTCGTAATGAATACGAGAAAATAATTTTCTAATCGAAAATGAAGTATGAAAAATTTTCAAAAATTTCTTGATTTTTTTGTAGTAAAGGTACGAATAAGTTACGATTTTTATACTGAATTTAACAGATTGTCACAATTTTAGTTCCAAACTTGCAAAAATCATAATTTGGGTTCAAAAGTTTTGAAATGTCCAAAAAAATTTGTCGTCGAAGAAGTCATAATGACTTCTTTTCAAAGAAATCATAATACTTAATTGATTGAAAAATAAAATCTCAGTTAATAAAACACGAAGAAGTCACAATTTTGTTGCATTGAAAATGTGAAAGAATCAAATCTTCTGAATTTTTACGAATTTTGATTTTGAAGATCATTTTGCGTATTTTTTTTTTTTTTTAAATTTAAGCTGTAAGCATTTTTAGCAGTCATTTTAGTGTGATTTTCAAGTTCTACGGACGTTGAAATTTCTCAGAATTTTGAAGCGAAGTAGTGAAAATGAGGGGATTTTAATTTCTTTTCTCCTCTTTGCTTAAATTTAAAC
Source organism: Pseudococcus jackbeardsleyi (assembly GCA_038380155.1). NCBI lineage: Eukaryota > Metazoa > Arthropoda > Insecta > Hemiptera > Pseudococcidae > Pseudococcus > Pseudococcus jackbeardsleyi. The sequence continues at coordinate 9,859,882 of CM076241.1, forward strand.
AAATTTTTTCTCCTCCTCCCCCTCCCCCGCCTAAACCATATTTTTTGATAGTGTGTGAGTCCTATCAATCGTTATTCAATCGTGAAAAGAAAGAATCATTGTCATGTTTTCTTTGCCATTTTCCCAGATTTTTCGACTCCTCCCCAAATTCGAGAAAAAATTTTAAATTTAAGCCTTGAATTATGTAGGAATCACCCTTTGATGTCAAAAATTGGTTTTTGAGTTGACACTGATTTAAACTTTCTTGAAGGGATAAAATCAAGAGGAAACCTTGATCAAACACCATTTTTTTTACCCCTGAGGGTGGATACCTATTTAGGCTAATAAATTATGATTTTTTTTTTTTCGTGAACAATGGTGTAATGTAAAAAATTAACCGAATTTTTCTTTATTTTTTGCTTCAGGATCCGAAGAAACGAGATAATCTGAATCACACAAGATTCGATTTTGGAATTGGGCCATATTTTTGGAATGTTCAACTTCTGAAAACAGAATTCAGCTATTCTTATTGGATTACGATGTCTTTGGTAAGTTTTGATAATTTTTCTACCATTCTAATAATATTTCAAGTAAACTTGAAATACTGAGACCTCTGCTCGTTGCTCGTAATATAAAAAAGAATAGGTTATCTCGTATCTAATGTTTCGAGTTAATTAACCTATCGACTGGCCAGATGGTTGGCTGTCTGTTTTACTCGGTGGGCCGCTATCTTTATCGTCCTAGATATTATACCCAACGATGATGTAAGGAGGAGAGTACAGATTTACACGTGTACTGCGGTTAGGAATGTTGTACTTACGATCTCCGATTCTAGTCATAGTTTAAAATAAAACATTATTGAATCGATATTTTAGAATAAAGTCACGACGCGGTAGTGAACATTGACCCTCTTAATTCGTCTTTCTAATCGTTGATAGATTTGAAGCACAACGATGAAGGGGGACGAAGTAAATTGGGAGATAGATTATCCGATGGCCTTTTTTTTTAAATGTTTGAATGTAGAAGCCAATGTGGTACTGAGTCTTTGAAATATTCACCTTCGTCTTGGAAATTGCATTTTGGATTAAGTATGAAATTAATTTTTTGCGAAGATTAAGACAATTTTTATGAAATTATGGATCGAGGATGGGCACAAAACTGTGTGAAACTGTAATAAATAACGAATAATATTTTTAAAAAAGTGGAAATCTCTCATAGAAGAATGATATTAGTGGAGGTGATGACGAATATCCGGCCAAATCGTAGATAATTTCGTGGCGACCGTTTGTATGGCACCCCCTTGGCCCTCATCTGGGAATGCATTAGATTCTCAAACACAACACTACGTAGTAAGTTATTTCCGTTTCCGTCGCGGGACGAACTTCTTCCTCTGTATATGAAAGAGAGGAGAGATAACGAATCGGAGATGTAGAAAGAATGATGCTGATTTATCACAATTGGTCGCCATTTCGAGTCCAAAAAAGTCATTCTGTAAAAGGAATTGAAACGTGGATACCGATGCTCGTGTATGGGTATAGGTGGTAATTGCACCAAAAATAGCCCGGTGACGGGATTTTTCTCTGTTTCTGTTTTCTGTTCGGATCGTTCCTCGAAATGTGTAGAATGAGTCATTGGCAGGGTGACGATTGGGACACGTACTGGTTGCTGGTTGGTTTTTTTCCTCCGCGTGTATTATTTATTCATATTTTCTTCAAACGATTGCCCCTCTGGCTGCCGTCCTTCGGTGTCGATTTAATTAAGCTGCTGGCTCGAATCTGTGGCGGAATTCACGTGTTCTTTGTAGGTACTTACTCGGTGTATACTTTTGAACGTTTTACTAATTCGAATAATAAATTGGCCGTTGATTTATACGGTGATTCATCGGTAACGTATTTATTTATGGTAAAGTTTTATGAAATGTGGGGAGGGGAAACCGATGCAGTATGATGCAATTTTATGGATTATAATTCGAAGAACGAAATAGACGTTGGATGACGGAAAATGGCGTAATGTGGGGGTTTTCGAGTATTCGGTTTGTCATCGGGGAATGGAATGGTGGAAAAATCGACCTTGGATGTTTTCTTGTCCTTGCTGAGAAATGTGGTTTTGATTCGTGTGCTCGTATTTGGTTTGTGGATTAAGAGAGTTGAAAGGATTTACGATGTGAAGTGATGGGATGAATGTTATCTGAGGCCTTTGGTGGATAGATGGTGACCTTTTGACCTTTGTAATCTTTTCGACTAGAGCATTGTTAAATTGGGTTTCCGGGAAAGATCGAGTTACGGTGTCGAATTCAAAGGTCGTGTGGAAGTGTTTTGATCAAATGGTCGGTTTCAAAGGTCTGTTGATTCAAAAGTGTGATACTTTTTGGAGTTCAGATACTTTTTCAAGTGTACTTGACGAGTTAAAATTTTTGGATAAGATGAATACGAATTTAAAAAATTTTTTTTTAGCTTTTCGACCGCATTAAAAGGTCTTTTTTGAGATTTTTTCCTCCAAGTTTAGTTTTTGTGAGGTTCTAAGGTCGTCAAAAGAAACTCGAGAAGCAACATTTTTGATTTGAATTTGGTGAATGGTTGGTCCTGTCTTTTTCATATTTTTAGGGACCTTTCTCCCTCACTCCTTTCCTTAAAATTGCTCCTGGAGTACGATTTTTGTCTGTGTCGAGGTGTAGAGCTCATTTCAATGGACTTCTCAAAATGACAGATCTCTTGGATATTTTCCTGTATCTTTTTTCATCTGTCAACGTGCTTTTTCATGGCTTTTTTGAAGGTTTTCGATTTTTTATTTCATTCGAAGCTATAAAATTGAAATATTGAATACTTTTGTATTTTAGTCGTTTCCATTTTCTGAGTTTTTTCCCCAAATTCACTTCAGATATTATGTACAAAAGATGAAAAAATTGGAAATTTTAAATATTTTAGTCCTAAGCGGTAAAAAATAATGATTTGGTCCAGATTTTGAAAGAAAAATTGAACTGCAGAATAAAAAAAAAGTCACTGATGTTGTTTATTATTTGAAGAAATTAATTTGCCGTCTTTTTTTTTTTTTCATCTGTTCAAAATAATTTCGTGATGAAAAAAGTTGCTCCTATTTTCAGAAAGTGGAAAAAAATTATGTTTCAGATTTGGTTTTTTAGTTTTAAGATAGGTTCATTGATTGAGTCAATTTCTGAATCTCAGTTTCAATTGCAGTTCTAGATTTTGAGTTCAGGTTTTAGTGTTTTTTTTTTTTTGTAATCTTCCGCTGAAAAAATGTAACCCTAAAAATTAGCAGCAGCTTCCTTTTCCTTCCCCTCCAATATCTAATTACAAAATAGCGTTTTTTTTGACGAAAAAAAAGTTTGAGTTGGAAAATTTGTAAGAATGATGAAATTTGAAATTTTTATTTCATAAATTGGGATACTAGTTGGGGGCCAAAACAGCGCTTGGAAGGAAACTTACAAAAATGAGAACTATAAAATCACAAAAGTAAGGATAAATTGAAAATTTTCAGCTTAAAATCCCGTATTTTCAAGACTTTTTACTTTAGCAGCATTTAAAGTCTATTCAAATCAACTTAGAGGATCAACTTCTAAAAAAGAAAATTGGTAGTTTTTCTTTTCAAAATCTAAGAACTATATTTCCTAAATTTGAATTTCCCCTTCTCACATTAATAAAAATTTCCTTCTTTTTTCAGATAGAAAAAAAATGTTTTCCCTCTTGGGTGAAGGGGTGGGGTGGGGTCATCCCAAAATTTCTAAAACCCTATTTTGCGTCACTAAAAGTCAAAAACTTATAAATTTTTATATTTTCGAAATTAACTGAATGTCAGGAAGTCAGAGCGACAAGAAAAATATCAGGGAGCTGAAAGCAGATTTTTAAATTTTAACATCAAATTATATTTTTGAAATTCACTTAATATCCAAAGTTAGGAAATGAGGAAAAAACATATCCATATCAACATTTTTTCCTTTCAGAGGAAACTATTTACTTCATTTTTTCAACTTTACGTTCAATTCGTATGTTTTCACTTTTAGCATCCGATCTCCAATATTTTTGGGGATTTCTCGATCATTTTATCAAATTTTGAGCACATTTTCATACATCCAATTCAAATTTGGTTTTTCTTGAGTTCAAAATTGATGAATTTGGTTAAAAACACAGTTGTCCAACGTAAAATTTCAGTCGAAATTACGTTTCAGTACCACTAGAAGGAAAAAACAAAATTCATTTTTGAAAAAATTCGAAAGCATCCTTCCAAAAATTTTCAAAAACAAGCCGGAGATCAAAATCCGCAATTTTTCAACCATTTGTTTTGAATGCTTGAAAATGTAAATTTTTATAGCCCCCCCCCCTCCCCCGACTTAAAAAAAAATCGCAAAAAATCTGTTTTTGACTTTTTTTTCATTCAAAATGAACAGTTTGAGTCAAATTCACGCTGCCAATCATGTGTTGGTTTCCTCTGTTCGTTATTCGAAAAAAAATCACGAAAATGCCACCTTTTATGCCTCAAAATATTTCAAAACCAAAAGGAAAACAGCAAATTGAAGGATAAAAATTATTCGAACGAAGCGAGGATCCTCTTTTGTAATGATTTTTATGATCAGAAACAAATATTTCCAATGTATTTCGGAAAATTTCTTGAAAATTTCTAAAAGTAACCTCTTGATGGAAAATTAATCAAAATTATTCAATTTATTCCCCCCCAAAAAATTGGTTCAAATAAAACAGCACCTGTTTTGATTTCCTCTGTCAAGTTTCAGATTCATATTATTCTATAAAAATTTCTCTAAAATTGTATTACTCAAAATACCCAAATTCTTCGTAAGTTTTATGAAGCTTTTAAAATCTCATTGAACCATAAATGTTGAAACCACCCTTAGAGGTGAAAGGTTTTTGAGTTGAGGTTTTTCCTTGAATTTACTCCCTCTGAAAAGCTTGGAATCAGAATCGACTCATGAACCAATTTTTGGGTCAAGATTTTCCCTTAAATCTACTATCAGAGTCTACTTGAAAACCAAATAATTCCATGTGAGTCTGGATATTGAAACTATCAAGAGTGCTATTCTTGATCTATGATTGAAACCACCCTTGGAAGTCAAAAATTTATTTTTGAATTAAGGTTCTCCCTTGATGTATTCTCTTTTAAAAAGCCCAAAATCGAGTCAACTCCGAAACAACTTTTGATGCTTTACTTTGGTTTCAGCATCCAGACTCTCATAATGTATTTTGCTCGGTTGCTTCAATCCCTCAATTCGATTTCCTTTTTGTTTGACTTTGTGAATATGCTATGCTGATGTAGACCCCCCTCGCCGCTTTCTCCTATGCCTTCCAGTCTCATTCAAAAGAGGAATTTCTAAAAAAAAAAAGAGACAGTATTGTCAAATTGAATTCATCGACTAACCTTTTCTTCCATTTCACGTTGGCACGTCGAGTTTTCGGTGGTCATCTGTGTAACCTTGTCCTAGTTACCTGTGTTTTTCGAACAAACCAAGGGTGGAACAGCGAGGTGGCCAAACAACCCCAAACTAATTCCTCCAAATCCACGACCCGCTGGCCGTATTCGATTTGTAACTGTACAGATAGATCTACACATATGTAAATAGAAAATGAGCTCAGCCCGGACGATGATTTTAGAGAATTCGATAAATACCGTTCGCTTTGTCATTGTCTCTGCGGCCCCCTCCGTCCACCTCCATTCCAACTTCTTTTGTTATCCGATGAAATATTACCTATAGTTTCCAAATAAGAGACGCGAACCTACAGAAAAGAATACGATGCTCGAGGAAAGGTCGCGAGGGGTACAGTGAAAAAAAAAAGGTTGACGCCGCGGCTCTCTCGCGAACCAAAAGGACACGAATACCTGGAAATACACATAATAATATTTAGTACACAACGGTTTTTAGCTTCTCTCCGCACGTCTCCGGGTCTTTAGTCTTGGTGGTCGCTGTAACGACGACGGCAGCTTATTCTAATGACTTTATTATGCGGCGCGTGTATATTACGCATCTTGTCCTCGATATTTTCTAAAAGAGAGGTTTTACTTTTTACCTCTCTGTCTTTCGACGTGACACGCACAAAAGGGAGCATATCGACGAGAAAGAGACGACGGAGCAGCCGAAACGCAGCGAACGAGAATATCACCGTTATGAATATTTGATTAAGAGAATAAGTCGATGAGGCAAGGCTGCGTGAACTGTTCTTCAATTATGAGCATCGGAGAAAGACAGAAGAGCCGAAGATGTCACGTGCTTTGTTTTTTTTACATCCTCCGGTTTGTTTTTACGAGAGGAATTTTCCATTCGAGTCGTCGGTCTCTTTGGTGAGGCTTAATCGTCTATAGATTAAACGACTCCAGCGTGGAGTTGCGGATTACCTGGCTTAGGGATTGAGGAAAGGGGTATTCGCTGGCACCTTGTTTACCAGCAGCCTTCGATCGATGGACAACGAGCAATTGGAAAAAAATGGAAGGTATTCGAGTGTGAAATTAAGAACCGATGTGAGCTCTGAGGCAGGGAAGGAGGCGATTTCAATATTCGAGTGTTTTTCTATAGCTCGGAATACGATACGAGTCGAGTCATCGTGGCAGGATCATTTTTCACTCGTTTGTTTGCCATGGTTGTTTTGAATTCGACTGCTGCGATCGAATTGGACCTTTGTGATGGTTGGTACCATTTTAGGGTTGGACGAAGGAGAGGGATGGGGGGCGAAGTGTGCCAGTGATGTCAATAGAATTTGGAGTTGTCGATGTTGGCTTTTTCATTAGGTGAGGGGTGAGGAATGGTAATCCCTTGGGTGGTGTTTTTGTACCTTTAATGAAACCTAATTTGATCGTTGATTAAATAAATACTTTTTTTCAAGGATTTACGATTGAAAAACATGAATTAGGAGGATGCGTGTCTCTGATACCCCATGCTACTTTTTTTTGGCTGGGTTTTGCTCGAAATTCGCCCAAAATGGTTGCGGGGAGGAGATTTTAATTTGTGAAAGTATACACAGTTTACACGATGGCAATTAGATACATGAGTTTTTATTACGATTAGCCCTAAAAAAAAAAAGATAATAAATTAAAGGCTGCGGTTCGTTTCGCTACCCTTTCTCCGTAGGTGTTTTATTTCGTTTCTTTTTTCCAGGAAAACGGAATCCTACGTTGAATGAACAAATGGGAGAATTGGTCGAATTGGGGTGAGCAATTCGTAGAATCGACGGTTATTGCTGGGTTCTCGAAAGTGGTCGATTTATTGTAAAAATCTGGAAGAGAGGAAGATGTTGCAGGGTGTTTCATTTATTGAGGGTTGAAATTGAGAAGGAGGAAAATGGAGGAGAAATTTCTGATTTTGAAATGTTTTGAAATTGGTTGTGTGGTGTAATTTTTTAATAGCTGGGTTGAGCGACGTTGTCGAAGAAATGAACGGAAACGACGGTCGTGTGATAAGATTAAAAGTTTTTCTGTTTTTTTTAATACTTTCGAAGTAGTTTATTAATGCTTCCGGTGTACCCTTGTACCTATATTTTTATTGTTGGGATTTGAATTTTCAGTGGATTTGTGGAGATGTGAGATGGTCGATACGTGATGGGAGGGGATTTATGAAAGAAAGTTGGCCGAGTGGAAATGATGAAGTAGAGATATGAATGAGGTTTATTATCGGAATTTATGTTCAAAAGTCGAATGATGGAAAATTTTCAACGAAGAGATACGAGGAATTTAAAATTATTTGCTCGAAATGGCCATATCATATTTTTTATTTTATGAAGTTTTTTGTCTGAATCGTTATGTGAATTTGGATTAATTTTAGTGTGTTTTTTTTAAAATAGAGATTGAATATTAAGTTGATAATTTTGAATTAGTTTAAATTGGCTGAAAAAGAATGATGGGTTTGGAAAATTAGGATGAAAAATTTGCCAAGATTTTTTTCATTTCAACATAAATATGTCATGTTCTTTGGGGTCAGGTTGAAAAATTTATGACTAAAATTTTTACACTTGAGATATAACGATATTTTGTTGAAAGCATGGAAAAAAATTGACGAATTGGTGATTTGGTGGTGTTTTTAGTCAAGATTTGAAAAAAAAAGAAACAATTTTACGTTGAAATTATGTTTTGTTTCATTTTTTTAATGATCACTTACAGTAGGTAAGTCCAAATTGATTTTTTTTGGGACACTATGTCGAAATTAATTGTTTGGGACATGTCCAAGGATCTAATTTTTTAATGTTTTTGGTACTGGATTGGTGTTGAAATTGATTTTTTGGCGTATTATGCCGAAATTGAGGTTTTCTGGACAGATGTCCTAATGGTTCAAATTTGATTTTTGGGACGCTGGGTCTTGATGAGATTTTAAGATGAACTTCGACGATTATTATTTTCTAAACTATGTAATAGAATAAAATTTTGAACTAAAAGAACTTGAGGAAATTCTGATCGAAGTTTTGGAAAAAATTGAGAGAAATTATAAAATTTTGTATTTTTTCATTTTTTCTCCAATTTATAACAGCTTTTATGGCTCTATGGCTTGATGATTTTGAATTTGATCACTTATGGGTTCAGTAAATTTTATTTCAGGTATTTACATATTTTTCTTTTTTCTTGAAAATTATAAATAATCATGATGAATATTTCAATTATGAAATTGAAAGAGAATTGTTATTTTGAGCTAAAAATATTCATGATTTCACTGTGAATTTTTTATTACGTTTTTAAAAATAAATTTATTTTGCTAACGAATTTTATTTTTGAATTCTTTTCGGTAGATTATTCATAAAAATTTCTCTTTCCTTATTCTCCTTTGATTATTTTTGACTAGTGAGAACGGACTTTGGTATCACCTCACCTGAATACCTGAAAGGAGAGATCCTAAAAATGGAAAATTGCTGATCCTGGTGACCGTGATTTGCCTTGAATTCAATTTTTTTTTCATTTTTTCGACTAGGAATGCAAAATTTTCCTTTTGTTTCAAAAACAATTTTTTCGTCCTCCCTCCCCCCCCTCATCATTCAAGTAGTACATAAATTGTTGACAGTTGAGCTCAGTTTTGGTCAAATTTAATTTGATTCATGTTTCACATTTCACTAAAAGTAAATTCAATCTTTTTCGATTATAACGTAGTAATGTCAAGTTTTCCAGGCAGAATTGATGATGACAAATTAGAGGGAAAGGGGTCAAAATTGATTTTCACATGTAATTTTTTCAAGTATTTCGATTCAGATTCCATTTTTCTTCATCGTTCAACCTAAAAGTGGTATTTTTTCAAAATTTGATTTTGAAAAAAAGAACAGTATATTGCAAATTTCTATGTTTTGGGATATTTTTTTGGGGGGGGGGGGGGAGGGGGGAGTGTCATTTGAATTTTAGACAATTCAAGACGAGAGGTCAATCAAATTTTTAGAAAAAATAAATCATTATTTTCTGGAAAAAATGAAAGCTGACCAGGGTTGAACTAAAAACTGGTTTGTGGAGGAGGTATCAGAAAGGCAGAAAATTTGAAATATTTCCAATTGAAATTGAATTTTTCTCAAATTATAATGATTTTTCCATTTTTGCTCTCAGAATAAAAATTTCTCAAAAAGGACATTTTCGACCAGAAAAATAATCTGGTTCATATTTTCTAAGGGAGGGGGACAATTTTTACATTTTAAAATGTAAATTTTCCCAATTTCCTTACTTCGGTAAAATTATAATTTCAAAAATGATTTTTTTATTTAGTGGGAGGATGGGAAGGGTCGAAAAGAAACTGTCGCATAGATTCAAAATAAGAAAAAGATTCGATTTTTGAATGTTTTTTTTAAATAACTTTTTTTGTGTTTTCTGAAATGTTTTTAAAGAAGTCAACTTTGAAAAAAACCATTTTTATGAGCACAGATATTTCATATTGAGAGGGGCGGTTCTGTAATAGAAGAGAATAATTAGGAATCTACCTTCCGGCGATGAAATCACGATTACGAAAATTTTTGTGTAAAATTCCAATAGAAAAATATTATTAAGAAATTGAATCTATGAAAAATTTTAACAAAAAAAGTTATACTATTTGAATTAAATTTTTCCCGGCTGTTTTTATTCAAAAGTCAGATTTTTCCACTTTTTAAAAAATTGACCATTTTGAGCTCTGCCACCCCTAATTTTTCACTTTTCTTTGAGTAATAATGATGGCGATGAAGGGGATTTTCTGCTGACAATTTCGTTGGCCATTTTCTGTTGCAATGGATTTTTTCAAAGGTGGAAAAAAGAAGGAAAGGGGTGGAATGCGAGGAGTAATACTTTCGATTTTTCATTTGAGACCATTTGAAAAAATCGCTAGAATTCGAGTTGAATTCTGAGCAGATGCAAATTCAAATTCTAAAATTTATGAATGATTAATCATTTTCAACTTTTTCACTTCTAATTTTTTCTAATTTTTCCTGGTTACAGATTGCTCCTGAAGTCAGAAGAAACCAAAATATTGGAACGCATTAATCCAAAAAATACCAATGAAGAACTCCTGGCTCGTGAACTTGTAAGAAGCGGCCACTCGAGAAAGAATTCCCAAAGCATCGTACCTCTTCTAATTTCAAAATGGTGAGAAACTCGTTTAAATATTTTTCAGTGCAGTTTATTCGTCCTATAATTCTCTGCTGAGTTTTGTGTTCGAGTTTTTCGTAGCAATTAAGATTAAAAAATGGCCAAATTGATAGACCTGCTCGATAACGATTAGCAGACCTTTGAACACCCCTTCCCTCCCCCTTCACCGAATCGATTCACGTCATACGAATGAAATAATTCGAAATCAGTTTCGAAACCGAACGGAAATATTTCGCCTTGATCGTCTCACTCGTTGCTATTACCAGCATAAGTATAATTTCGTCGAGTTATTTTAGTACTTGGAAATTTTATTGATAAGAAGCACGCGGCGGCGTTACACTATGTATATTATCGATGAATTTGGGAACTTTGACCAGTGGCCCGGAATTTATTCCGGGAATTTCCCTGCCTGCCGCGATTAACTAATTGGATATTTTGAACGAGGTGGAGCCCGGGGAGTGGGATCCGATGTAGAAAAAAAATGGAGAACACCCAGAGCGAGAAAGAGATATCGGTGTACGAGTCTACTTGTAGGATCCGCGTTATCACCGTGAAGAAGCTGATAAGGCCGGGCATTAAAAAAATGTACGAAAGTATTAGAGTGAGATATATCTATAAGCGAAGAAAGTTCATCACACACGCGTTATCAGCGTGTACGCGATGGCGGCGAAGCGGACGGATATGGATACGGAGATAGATAAAATGAAGAACGTTGGTCGTCGCGAGAGAGCGATATGTGAGAGACGGCGGCGGCATAATTACGAATGGAGAAAAAAAATTCGATATGAGAGAAAGATGATATTGCTATAGATAGAGATACAACAATGGCGCAGAGAGGACATTGCATTGACATAGAGGCGCAGGCGCGTGCACGAGATGATGAAAAAAGTGCCGAAAGGGGTGAAGGAAGACCAGATAGAGATGGGAATATCGAATACAGACAAAGACAGAGATGGAGAACGCTTTGTGATAAAAGAACAGGAAGAATGTAGTTTAACAGAATGTTTTCACTCGGTCTCCTGTATGATTTATGAATGGAATCGAGATCCATTCATATGCTAATAGGTCGTCGGTGCCGCGATGCTGCTGCGGCTTTAATGTGCTCGACGAACGCGACCATGAGCGGTGTGAATTTGCTACGTGTTGCTGCTGGGTGTATCTGATTTTTATTCGATCGGATGGGGTGGGTTGAAAAATAGCTGGGGGGAGGAAAATTGGTGAAGATGTTGGGTTTGAGTGGAAGATCTCATAGGAAAAGTTTGAGCTCAGGAGCTCCAAGAGGAAGGGAATCAGAGACATTGAAAAAGTGACGTTTTTGTGATCTTTTGGTAGTGTCATCTGCTGGAAAATTTGGTTTGGTGTGATTGCATAATATCTACTGAAAAGAAAAATCAGAAAATGGCAAGAATTTTATTGTGTATTGGCAAAAAATTGAAAAATAGCGAGATTTAGCAAAAATTTTCGATATTTCCATTTTTTTTCCCTTGAATTCGTAGTCAAAGAATACAAATTTGATTCTATTTTGGGCAAATTCAAAGCAAGAAAAAAGGCAAGAGAAGTACAAAAAATAGCAAAGAAAAATAATTTTTCAGATTTAGTATAATCAAAGATTTGAGTTTTTACATCACTGAACCGATTTTTTCTTAAATTTTTAATCGAAGAATACAAATTTGGTCCTATTTTGGGTCCACAGCAAGAAAAAAAGCAAGAGAAATACAGAAAATAGAAAAAAAAATTTCATATCCAGTAAAATCAAAGATTCGAGTTTCTGCATCACACTGAACCAATTTTTCCTTAAATTTCTTTTAGTCGAAGAATACAAATTTGATTCTATTTTGGGGAAATTCGAAGCAAGAAATCCAGAAAATAGCAAAAAAAAAATTTTTTCGAATCCAGTATGATCAGAGATTTGAGTTTCTGCTTTCTGCATCACACTAACCCGATTTTTCCTTAAATTTTTCATCGAAGAATACAAATTTGGTTCTATTTTGGGTTCAAAGCCAGAAAAAGAGCAAGAGAAATCGAGACAATAGCAAAAAAATTTTCAGAACCAGTAGAATCAAAGATTTGAATCTTCCAATTTGCAGATCACAAATTGGAAGATTTTTTGATTTTTATCGAATTCTAGTTGCTTACTCGAGCACGTTCGAATCGAGCAAAAATTATTTTTAGTTGCCTTATTTAAGGTACATGTTTGAGAAATATTACATCAATGTGTAATTCGGAAAAAAACTTTGCACAAACAAGTTGCCTAGCTTTACAATTGAAGGGTTGAAAAAAGTAACATTTGGTATTGGTGGAATTAAATAAATTGAAAAATAAGATTGTATAAGGATGAATTTTTGCCTATTTTGAGAATCGAAGGAACTGCGGAAAAAATCAATCAAAAATTTTGAAGGAAACGAATCACAGATTTGATGATTTTTTTTTTTGAAAACAGAACGAATGATTATGTTTTGTTCTGTGGAGGATTTTTTGCCTAGCATCGAAATTGAGGGAGCTGACGAATCGTTTAAAAAGAATGGACTTCTGAAAATTTTCAGATTTTCCTATATTTAAATTTTCCTGTGGGCCTTTGGGTTTTTCAATTCTGGTGCTGAACCGAAAATTCGCTGAATAAAATCTGTTTTGTTTTAGTTTTTATCATTTTATTGGATTTTTTTTGTTGTACTATTATTTTTTGTAGCCTTTTTAATTTTCAAATTAAGCAAAAGATCATAGTGTAGATTATGAATCGTGTTTTTTTCATTTTCTTGTCACTGAAAGGCGAAAATTATTTGTAAAATTTTCATTTTTCGACTTCAAATCAACTTATTTGAAAAAAATTGCTCTCAAATAATTGGGACAAATTTTGCTTGTTTCGAAACAATTTGAATACGTTGTTATTTGAGCAGAATTTATTGTGTCAGATTAAAATCGAATGAAATATATTTTTAAAAAGTGAATATGCTGTCTCAGAAGAGGCAAAAAGACTCATTCCTGGGATCACATGGATTAATAATTTTACGATTTTCGATTTCTATAAAATATGTCTAAAAAGAATCGTCTCAAAAGCACCTTATTTTTCGATCATTCATTTCTCAAAATCCTGAGAAAATCAAAAAAAAATTACATAATATTTTTCATTTTCACTCTCACCTGGAAAATCGTTTCTCATTTAAAAAAAAGTTATCCTCAAATGAGAACTCCATCGCACAAAAGTCATATTTTTAGTTCTTCGATTCTCTCATAAATCTTGGATTTTTGAATTACGGACAATTTACATGATTCAAATGTGTTTTGCGTTCATTTTCTTCAAATGGTGTTTTCCCCTTCAATTTTAAAGATAGGCAACTTGTTCTTTAAGCACTTTTTTGGGAGTACATTACATACTCGATTTGAATGTGTGAATTTTTTACGTTCATATAACTCATCGAACACCCTGTGGAATTTTTTCAAAAAAATTTCATTGCAGTATTACCAACTGCATTCTGAATAAGATAATTATTTTTAAATTGGTTTTTGGTTCATTTAATGGCTTAAAAAGTAAGCTAATCGACATTTTTTTGGCCATTATATAGAAAGTTTTGATGTATTTTTTTTTCAAATTTAATGAGCAGTGCTGTCAACTGAGGTATATTTAATGAAAATTTTTTGAAATTTAAATTCAATGGCAACAATTGTGAAAATTTTTTGAAAAATTTGACTGATTTATTTTTGACGACTAAAAACTTTTTTTTCTAGATTTTGAGGTGTTCGAATATTCATGATCTGCAACTTTTCCACCTCCCTAGTAGAAGGAAAACGATCAAATTTTGAAGTTAATGGTTCGGGGAGGTGCAGAATTCGATTGTACTTCTTTAGGGGGTGGCTGAGACAGCCAGAAGGTGATGATGCTACTTGAAAGTAGCAAAAAACACATTTTTTTCGAAAATTACCTTAACAAGGGCGTACTCAAGAAGGTCTTAGGGGGCTCGAGCTCCCTCCTTAAGCTCTGAAAAATGATTTTTTTACTGTAAAAATTCGAAGGTAGAGTATTTATTCTCTTCAATCAGTATTTTTTCAAAAAAATTCCCTCTTTTTACTCTGGCAGTATTTTAGTCATTTTGTTTCAAAAATTAATAATTTCCACTGATTTTTCTGTCAGAAGTCGCTGATTTTTCAATAAATTCCCAATTTGTAGGAAAACATCAATGATTTTTGACTAAAAGATTGCGAAAAATGAGTAATTTTAGATTTGACTCCCTCCCCTTCTTTTTCCCCAATTTCTCAGTCCCTCCCTTGATTTATTTCTGGATTCGTCTATGAACCCCAAAATTGAGATTTCCTGCCTTCATATCTGTTTGGACTGAAGAACTGGAAAATTTTCCAAGAGATCCACTGCTGAAATCGAACAATCTTGCCAATTTTTTTCAAAATTCATTTTGTTTTTTCGATCAAACCACATAAGACTGAGATTAGATAGGTACTAATTATGCATCTGCGTTTGATAATGAATTTCTACGAAGTCAGGAAAGATGATATTGTAATATTTGAGGTTGCTAGTAGTAGATTTGATTATTTTTCTTGATTGGATCCAGCAATCGGTGGATTTTGCCCCTTTTAATGACTGCTCGAAACTATCTGCCTCGCTTCTCTTTGGCTGTTCCTAATCGACCTAGAAGTGTTGCCTGCCGATGAACCCGACCACATCGAAATTATCTCTCAAGATTACACGTCGACCATGGCACGCGAACTTCAACGTGCGCCACTTACTCGATACCCAGAATACACCGGCAATTCGCACCGGCACGATAACGGTGCCTTGGTGGAAAAGACGAGCGGATGGGAAGGGAACCAAGTAATGGTCGCTGAGAAAGTATTCGTTCCCATGATCGATAGCAGCAGCATCGGCGACGACGATGGCGTCGCAGCAGGATGTCGCTTTGGCGCGGACATATGTGGTACATGATGGATTACGATGAGCAAGACGAACCGGCGGCTGGATGCTTTGATTTAGGTGTTTTTTTCTCTTTTTTTTGTACAGCTCGAACGTTAATGAGCTAAGGATGAGATCACGCTGAGATTGTGGCCTGGTTATAACACCATCGGTGGTAAGCTGATAAGGAGCTGAGAGATGATTTTGCGCGTCAGATGGACCGAAGAGACGTTCGGTGGCGGCGTCTGGACGACGGCTCCGAGCCGCAATCGTCTCACCCTCGGCCATAGTACAATCGTTAACCGATAATGAACAGTTTTACCGGGAAAAATGATGAAAATTAATTCGAAGTAATAAATTAAAAATGATAGGCGTCATATCGACGCTGCTGGCACCCTCCTATCTGCTGACGAACGACCATGGCGAAAAAAAAAGTACAAAATTGTATTATCGTATCGAATTATGGTCTAATGTATGTGTGCTCGATTGTGCTACACCATTATGACGCTTGTTTACTTTGTCGATGCCGGGGATTTGCTCATCAGCCGGAAATTGGTCGGGGCGCAAGGGTCAGGTGGTTTAGAGTATCGACGTGATAAGCTCACAACGTTTTATAATTTTTCGCTCGTTATAAACTATTCGATCGGATCCGAGCCAGATTCTGGCGCTGTATTCGGCAGGGAAAATTTTCCCAACGCTCAAGTGTCAAACAGTAACGACGTATTAATTGGATTTAGCGCCGAGTAATGTTTCGTGACCTCTAAGGATCCCTCCTCTGTCTACTACCTCTTTCCCTGTTATGTTTTTCAAACTTTTGTCGTCTGTGTTTGCGGATCTTGTCGTTTGGGTGCTGTTTCTCGAAATAAATCTATCGTTGTTTCATAACTTACGCAAGATTGTCGACCGAAACTTGCTATTTGGAACTACGCAGATTTTAAACGATTGCGACGAGATCTTTTCTGTACAAGACGCAAAAGTTCTCGAAGGAGAGGGTAGAAAGAGTTGCGCGTGATTGCGTAAGATGCAGATGTGCGTGTGAATTTGGAATATATTATTGTGTTGATCGTTCTGGACGGTTTAAAATGTGGTTTGAGAATCGATTTTTAGCAGGGTAGGTAAAAAAATTTCGTATTATGGGGCTGAAAAAAACGTTGAAAAACTCAGGCCTTGATATTTGGAGGAGGTTCCAGATATCTCAAGTTTGTCCTCGTACAGAGCATTGACCCCTTTTGCTTCTTATTTTCATCAAAATGTCTCTAAAGCTCTTTTTTGAAATTTTTTTCTCATATTGAAAAATCTAAATTTATTCAAGCATTCTGAAAAGGTTTTTTTTCGAAGTTTTGGTAACTTTTTTTGGTTGCGAGTGTCCCTTTTCGTCCCTATTTTTTCCAAAACTTTAGAATTCTTTTTTGTTAAAAAAAAAAAAATTAAAATTTATTTTGAATAAAGAATGGTTTTGAAAAAATTTGATACTTTTTGTGATGTTTTGGTTCTCTTTTCATCTCGGTTCTTTGAAAATATTATTTTGATTTTGGTTATTGAAAAGGTGACGGAATGCCTTTGATACCAATTTCCATACTTTTTTCTCGAGAAAGGAAGAGGCAGAGAGGATGATAACCGAACCGAACAGTTGAATCACAAAATAATTAATTTGAATGTAAAAATTAGTCGAAATAGTGAAGCTTTCTCTACATTGATTTGAAAATTGTGTATTTTTAGGTGAGAAAATTTTGAAAAGTAGTGTTTTGAGTGGTTAAATTTCCTAAAAAAATATGTTAGTGCTTCTGAAGTAAGAATCCAGGGTTTAAAAAAATTTTCACATTCGTTTTCAAAATCGAGATGGAAATTTTTTGCATTATGTACGTTTAAATTTGTATTAAATAGTGGGAAATGAAATTTCATTGAAGAAGTTTTGATAATGAGAAAGAATGTAGGTGGAAAAGAGAGAATTCAAGTGATATGAATAATAATTTCTCGAATTTTTTGCGAATTTTAGTTATTTCAAAAATTGCCAAACTTCTTGTTGTGAAATCAGAAAATCAAATATTTGGAACGATCTAGTTCATTTTTTTCTTTTATTATTCGAAGTATTTAGTTCGCGATACAGTGATTCGAATGATAGATGATACTTTTTCATTTTTAATTGATTAATTACAGCGATAAAGTATCGAAATCAGAAATTTGAATCTTGAATTTTTCTTGTTCCGTTCGATTTTCAACGATAGTCGATAATTATGTATTTGTCGCCTTTAAGTACTTTAAATTTCAGCTTCGTTTTCTTATTTTTCATCTTTTTACTCGTTTTTATTTTCGAATACATTTTTTTGTATTTTTCAACCATCGATGATTTCAACTTTTAAGCTTTTTTTCCCGCAAAATTTCATCTAATTAGTCGAATTCATAAATCAAATTGTTCAATCAATAATTTTAAAAAAAATAAAAAATGATATTTTCAAATTGATAACAATAACCGAAACGGAAACCAATTAAAATCCAAAAACGATCACATTATCAATAGTTCAATATCATTTTAATCAATTTTTTCAGCGATAGAAATGATCATTTTCGTAGTTTTGTCCATTTTTGTTCATTACAACCCATTTCGTATCTCAAATTCCAATTTTAAACCTCAAATTCTTCATTTTATTTGAAAAAATTGAAATTGAAATTTTTTTATGGGAATAATGATTCTTGATTTTTTTTCGCATAAGTCAATGCACTCGATGCATTTTTAGAAATTAGTACGAAGGCACTGCTAATTACAAATTTATTGGTGATTACAATGTAACATGTCTTCATTGTCTTTGTCTTTTTTCGTTGTTCGTTTCTTCGTTTATGGTTTTGATTAATAACATGTGCTCATACTTTTATAATTCGCCAACAGCGAGAACAATTAGATAATTCCCTCGTTATATTCTGAGAAACAGTCAGATTGATTTAGGACGACAGGTAATTTTTAAAAAAACGAGTATTTTTGATAAGTGGTTCGAAATGGGCGAGAGCCGGAGCCGGTGGTTCAAGACATGCGACAGATGCGACGAATTTGCAGCGAGATGAGACGATCAAGCCCTCCCTTCTTCATATATTCTATATAATTAAGTGTATTTTGTGACAGTAGAGTCAGTTTCTAACGTTATTGTATTTCATTCGTTCACAGGGCCGGATATTTCCAATGAATGTAGTCAACCTGAGATCCTTGCTTGGTTCCGGCGCCGTATCGTGATCCTCAACAAAGCAACGTCCAAGGATAGTCGAGTTTTTCACGTAAAGTAAAGAAGACTGTTTCAATTTCATTTTGTTTAATGTCGATAATGATTATCGGCGTGATACGCACATCACGCACAGAATATTGAAATATCCGTGCCTTCAGAACCAGCCATCACCGTAGTGCGCGTTTTTTCGGTTATTTTTTTTTTTTTAGCTCTGACGCATTAGACCCGGCGTCATTATTTTCACTAATTTGGAGTTCGTATACGATCATTATGCTGAATATGACGCGTATGTTGAACTTTGGTACGCTCTAGTAAGTATTTAATACAGAAATGCACGTGAACGCCGAAATAGCCGTGTTCGTAGCGAGCTCCCAGCCGTGGCTTGTATATTACTCGTTTGTTCGGTGCTCTCTCGTCGGCGGTACCTAATTCTTCGGTAAAACCGGCAAGTAAATTTTCTACGGATGTTTATTTTTTCTTTCAGCGGAGATGATTGGTAGCGATTTGCTGACACTGGAAGGAAAAAGTACTCGAGATGTTTGATTAATTTTGCGAATTTTCATTGAAAAAAAATTATGTGTTGGTTGCGAATAGAGGAGAAGTTGGGCGAGTATTTATGAATCGAGCGTCCAGATGAAGTAGAGAGAGTAAGCGAGTGATAATATACGATAAAGAATGTGTTTATCGTGTAGAAACAAGTGAAAAAGAGAACGTTATCGGTGCGGACTTTGTACCGGAAATGAGCGTTCGATATGAGTTCATTTGTGTGCGTAAATGTATAAACAAGAAAATGGTTCAGCTTGCCGACACACTATTACGGCGTGTTGAACCGAAGAAAGGTAAAGCGAAGATGTAATCACTTACATGTAGTTCTTAGAATTATGGCAATTTAATTGAATCGATAAAGACTCGCTCCGTGTGTGGCTCGCGTTTAGTTATATTCTTGTTTTTTAGTCTAGTTTCTTGATTCGATCGTGTTTTTCGACTCTTTTCAGGTGCGTTAATTAAGTGGTTATCTGGCGAGATAATTGTCGTTCAACGGAAGCGATTTTTAACGTATTTCTGATCGTCTTCGGCAGCGAGCTTGAGGAATGTCAGATGCGGCTGGAATGTGAGGTTGAGGTTCGGTAATGGAATTCACGTATCGCGAATACGAGTGGTGGGAAAATCGTCGTGGTCGGAAATGCTAAATACTTTTCGATTTAGGATTGAAACTGAAAGGTTCGTACGATGATGTTGGTAACACTGGTGTTTCGAGAATTCGAGATAACGATAACGGTTGGTTGTTTTCATATAGACTTTGAAAGACGATTTCAAAGGAGCCTCGTTTCGAGATAGTACTTGACTACTTGTCGGTCCGTCGGTCGTTCGTGGAAACGTGATTGTCTATAGAGAAGTTATTCGATTTGGTTTAGATTATTTTTTATTTCGATGTATTGTGTATTGGAATAACGAGTGATCATTTCAGGTGAAGAATTGGTTCCTGTATCGAAAGATATGTCTACAAAGAAAGCTGTCGCAATGAAAATGTTCGTGATATCTGTAGTGTCCAAGCGACGTCAGCGAAGACTCCGATTTGATGTTCCATGAGAACCTAACGATAAGCTGCTACCATCGTTGAAGAAAAAACTTACAGATGATTTTGTTTATGTATCGTGTGTGAGGTATTTTCATTCGGTAACACTTCGGTTTGACCATCGCGGTATTATTTTTGTGATCTTTGTGATAAGTTATCGATTCGTTGTTTAGTTTCCTGTGTATACGAATTGTACGTATGATTACCTGGAATCGAATCCGAAAGAATTCGCTGACGAGATAGTACGACCTGTGTCTGAGAAATTAGCTTATGTTGCGAGTATTATTATCGCGATGAACGATTAATACGTGGTTTGTATTCGCTGATGCGAAGTGCTAGTCTGAGGAATGCGATTGTAGCTAATAGACTCGAGGTTGAGAGAGCAAGTTGTATCGATACCGGTGCATAGGTCGTTGCTATAAATTGTCTATTTTCTGTTGCAGTTCAATCCGGTCAACGTATCTTGAAAAGTCATTTGACATTGATTCGGAACTGGTTTTCACGGTGATCTGCAGATTTATACCAAGTTCTGAGATCATTGTGAAAGCTAATTTCGTTCATACATTCTACGTTCTTAGTATTAAAACTTAGCCGTATACTCGAGTGGTGATAGATTAATACGTATGTTGTGTAAATAAAAATAACTGGAGTAATTTGAACTTGTTATACTGTTCCATTACTATTGTATTATTTTAATTATTCGCTTTATGTAGCGCCGTTTTGGTAGTTCGTTATCGAATAAGACTTAATCGATAATTTTCTTAATCAAATTTCAATCTAAAATGTTTGAAATTTTATAATACAGCTCGAAAAGTAGTAGAATAAGCTTTAGAATTATTTAATACTCAAAATTGATTAGTTTTCGGGACCTTATCAACGAGAATATTTCGAAGTACTATTTAAAAATCTATGTTATGCATTTTATAAACTGTAATCTATTGAAAGAATTTCTAAATGGTCGAAACTAGATTAATTACGATTAATTATCGTTTATTGGTAAATAAATTTAGAAAAAAAATTAAAATAGCATTCGTAAAATTCTTTTTGAAAAAAATGCCAAACATTCGAAGAATTGCGAAATTACGGAGGCACCTGTTGCAAATGCCAAAATCGACCATTTTGAAACTTTTTTGTTATTTTTTTTTCAGTTCGCGAATTTTCTTGATCGAAAACACTTCAAGTTCGCGTCTTTCGCGTTTATTTTAAATTATTATTGTAATAATATTACGTTTTTAATTATCGAACTATTTTTAATTAACTGGAATTGTTTGTTCGACTGAAAATGTAAAAAAATCGCCGTTGATTGTGTTGATTTTGTGTAATAATTGTTCGCCGGAATTGACCGGTACTGTGTTTTCAAAACTGTCAACTATAAGATTTCCTTAGCTGGTTCAACTTTTTCTCGGTATGTAACTGTAAATTTATTTGTATATGTTGAATTAGGACATAATTATAACTGAATTTGTCATTTCACTCATAAGTAGTTTGTCGCCGGCCGGCGTCTGCGAGCTTATAGTTTTATTATGATTTGAAATCAGAAAAAGCCATTTGCTCGATGTCGAATTGCGAATGCTTATTCTTTGTTTGAACTTCGTGGTTCAATCGGAATACTGTAAACTGTAATGTAAAAGAAATTGATTATAATTCATCGAAATAATTGCAATTAATCGTCGCTTTGATGGCTGTTGACAGTTATATTTGTGTGATTCCGATTCCGTCGTTTCAGTGGCGATTGGTTGTTGATATTTTTTGTGTTTGTTGGGTCGTTTGTTGAAATTAATTTTGTTCTCGCGTTAGTATCTAGTGTTTCTAAAACTGGAAAAATTTTCCCCGCTGAATCATTTTTAGCTTTGATTTTATGTGATATTTTGCGAAACATTCGCTAGTCGTTACTTTCGAATCTGTATCTAATCCAAACTAACATTCCAGACAAAGTACCTAGGTTCTTGAGCGCTTATGGTTTTTTTTTTGTTGCCTTTATCGAATTATAAATAATTGAATAAATTGCTGTGTATTTTTTAACGAATGATAATCGTCAATATTGTTATTTTAAATTGGACGATTAGTCATTTTCTAATCGTTCTCCGGCGATTTATTTCAATAATTGATTCCAACGTCTCACAAAATAGAGTACACTAGATAAATGATATCTCCAAGAAAGTGATTTGTTTTATTAATCATTTATGAATCGTTCACGAATGAATTGCTGTTGTAATGAGTCATGTCATGGATGATCATGGTAATTTCAAATATCTCAAATATTTATTCTATTAATCATTCGATTATACAAAACGAGCAACTTGGCTCGGGTTCCTTTTTGAAAGGCATTTACTCATATCATTTCTAATACTAGGAAGGAATCATCATCTTTATCGATGATATCATTTTTTGAGTTATCATATTCGAAGTATTCTATTTTTCTATTACATGTACTTATTTGAATTGAATATGGACTTGCATGACTTCATGGCAGGAATTTTTTAGGGTTTTAATTTTTATGGTGTTTCATTGATTTTTCTCGAGTATTCGATCTGTTTTAAACGTTTTTTGGCAGCTGATAGAGCTGCGTAGGTAATCTAAAAAATGCTGTATTCGAAATTCTTTATTAACAAGTTATCGAAATCTCCGAGTCTGAATATTTAATTAGAGGTTTTTACTTATCATTTTTTTTTATTAGTACTTATGTTATTTTTGTTTAGTTATGTTTGCAAACGACGCAACGCGTTGAATTTTGTGGTAATAGGAAAATTAAATTGAATTTTGAACGTTTGAAAGATACTAGCATTTTCTTTCTACGGCCACGAATTAAATTTATCAATGATTTGTTGGTTTTAAGGTGAAAACTAGAAATGGTTTTGTAGTTCATTTGTTGGACTTCTGCGAACAATATGATTGAAAAATAGAGCTGACCAACCTTCGTATAATTATTACTCGTATTCTTGAAGAGTTTTGATGAAATATGTTCAAAATAATCGATTTGAAGCTTCGTGAATTACGACCAAATTTCGTTCTTATATCGTTTCTTCTTTTTCTTCGAATTAGTCGTTCTCAGCCTTAGTTGATGTGTTTATACAATTGAGATTATTTTTTGGTAATTAGCAAAAAAGCAGAATGATAAAGGGCTTAAAGGCTTAAACTCCGAGTCGAGTAGCCCTGGGAGAACGAACGAAGAACTAGAACGAAATAAAAATTTCAAAGAAATGTAGAATTTTTAGAAACGAACGAACGAACGAAATAATTTTTTGAAGAACTTTGGAGAGCTAGAAACAAAAGAGCAAAGAAAAATTTTATTCAACCGGAAGAACAAATCTTTTTTTGTGGTTCATTCTTTCGTTCTTGTCCGATGGACGGTTATTATGAACTGTCGTTACGGATAGCGAAAATTTTATATGTATGTTTATGTTTCTTTGTTTGCACCTGTTTTTTTGTTTTATAACGGCATAGGAGCCAGCAAAAAAGTTGACTCCTGACTCCTGCTTGACTTTGGAGTCAAGATAGAAAGCTGACTCCGGAGTCAAGGGAGAAAGCTGACTCCTGGCTCCGGCTCAGTGATGGAAAACTGAAATGATATTAGTTCCAGTTCCAATTTCAGTACTCAAAATTTTAAATTTCCAGTTCCAAAATTTCCTTTTTTTAATTTTAAGAGGAAAAAAAATCAAAACTTCATTATTGAATTTTGTTGTTTTTATTATTTCTTTTAAATGACTCCTGGTCCTGAGTCCTGAATAATTATTCAATAAAAAAATTGAAATTTAAACAATGTGTGCATAAAAATGTTTTAAAATTGGATGGAATTTTCAAATTTACAACACATTTTTACTTTATTCATTTTTCTATATAAAATTTTAAGGTTTGTTTGAGGTAAGTAGTTTTTGTTTTTAAATTTTTAGTAAAAAATTTTCAATTGAATATTGTGCATCAAATTTTCAAAAATTTTGGATTTTTTCTGTTTTTTACTCGGTTGGAAAGGGTCTGGCTGGGTTAGGGGTAAATTTGGCCTCAGCCCCGACTTTTGATCTAATGCACCTAGATAATGCCTCATGATGTAAAAAAATTTTGGGAAAATTTTGACCCTCCCACCTCCTCTTTTTCCGGAGCTATGCCCATTTTATTGCTTGATTTTCAAGAATTTTTAATTCCAACGGAAGTGAACAAAATTTTCTGTTCTTTGGCACAAAGTTAGATCTTGTATAGGTGTATTTAGGATAATTTTTTCAAAAATTTTGGTACAAGCTCCTTCATGAGGTTTTGGCCATTTGAAATTTTCAACTGTAACAAAAAGAACATATAGGCGAAGAGCGACTATTTTTTTGAAATATCCCCAAAACGTGTTTTTTAAACGTAGATTCACGTCCCGTATTCGGTTTTGGCGATTAAGGCGACGCAAGGGCCGAAAATTGTAAAAAAAAAAAAAAAAAACAGTACAGAAAGTTGTTATTTTAGCAGATTTTTCAAATTTTCACAGTTTTATACGGAAAGAAAATACCTTAAGCAGAAATCAACGTCAGATCCATGTTTAGGAGGTCAAAATACACCAATAAATACTTTTTTCGCTTTAATTTTACTCGAAGTCTCAAAATTTACTTTTCTCATCGATTTTTCAACTTTCAAGACAGAAAAAAATGAATTTCGAGACTTCGAGTAAAATTAACGTGAAAAGGGTATTTATTGGGATATTTTGGCCTGCTGCACGAATCTGACGTTTGTTTCTCCTTTTCTTTCCGTGTAAAACGGTCAAAATTTAACAAATCTGTTGACATAGGTACCTGGGCAAAATAGTTGAAATTACGTTGGAGCTGTCCCAGATAGTCATTTTTGAGTGTAGTAATTGAGAAATTCTAAAAATGAAAATTTTATTATATAGGTACCAAAATTTTTTATGAAGTGTTTATCTGTATTTTGTTTGTTTACAAGGGCGTATCCAAGGAAGAGCGCAGGGGGCTCCTGCCCCCTCCTTAAGCTCGGGAAAACATGTTTTTTTTATTACAGAAACGTGAAAAAATGCACTTTTCTGCTCTTAACAATATTTTATCAAAAAAAGTTTAGTTAGTCATTTAGAAATTAATATTTTTTTCGCTGATATTTCAGTCAAAAATCACTTATTTCTCAATCAATTCCCAATTTGTCAGAAAAAATCATTGATTTTTGGCTGAAAAATCAGCGAAAATGACAAATTTGAATTTTGATCCCTCTCCCCCATTTTTCTCAAATTCTCAGCCCCTCTCTTCATTAATTTTTGGGTGCTTCATTTACCGGAAAGTTTTTAAAAAGGACGAAAAATGACATTTTAAAAATACTAAAAAGGAAAACAAGACAACTCAGCAATTTTTTTTCATTCAAAATTCAACAATTTTTACCTCTTGTATCACTTAATTAGATATCTTTCTGATGATGTTTAATCGATTTTTGAATATTTACTTTTATAAAAATGAAATTTTCACTTGAGATTTTGAGAAATCATCGCGATTTTCAGAAATCTATGGGAACTTTGAGCTTTTAAAAAATAAATGGGAAAACATTTTTTTCACTTTTCAAAATAAGTAAGTACCTATACCTACTTTCTATTAAATCGGAGAACGATTCAAAAAAGGCATAAAAATTATTGAAATTTACAAAATCTAGTCCTTCGAGCTTTCCATAAATCGATTAAGTATGTGGTTTGAAGTAATTTTGTTTTACTTAGCTTGATTAATTTCTTAGATTCTTTCAAATTCATTGATTCTCGCTGGTGAATGCAATAATTTTCATTTTGTGGAGTTGAAAAACGAGTCGCCAATTTGCTCGAATGGTTGCCTATTATATTGGAGATCTGAAGGACAGTGATCCAAAAAACTAATTTTGAGAGTTTTTTGAGCCACTGCCCATGAACCCTTTTTTCCCTTTTCGCACCCTTTTTAGTTGAAGCAAAAAAATATAGAGTTACTCTTAATTTTGTCAGAAGTTTACCAGAGGTCTTATGGTGTCTACTGGTAAGAAAAACTAGAAAAATCAGAAAACAGCAAAAATTTTAATGATTTCGCTGCAAAGAGCTGGAACTTTTCAAAGTGTTCTTTCCTGAGATTCTTTTTTGAGCAAATTTAGAGGCAAAGAAATGGCATAAAAATGGCCAGAAAATTTCAGAACATCGTAGAAAGTTTCATTTTGCAAACTCCATGATGTAATCTTATCTAGTTATTTTTTTCTCGAATTTGCTTCTCCAAACGAAGAAATTGTAATGATTTTGTTTCGATGAAATGTATTTTACGAATCATCATGACATAGTCTTACTTATTGTATAATTTATTCGATTTTTTTTTTCAACAAAAAAATATAATAAGTACCTATTTATTTATTTACACAATACACCAAGAGCAAATCGCGTAATTAAATTAATTTTTCTTTATTACGAGTCCGATGAAATATTAATTCGGTGTTCTGAGGGGTAAAAAAATTGTACGATGGATCCTGAGTATAATCTAATCCAATTGAATATATTACAATTCTTATTGATAGCAGATTCGTGAATAAATTTTCATACAGCAAACACCTCAATTTTTCTTTCATATTTTGTCTAAAAACACAAAAATAAATATTACATCGAAGAACACGATCGACTAGCATTAATTAAAATAAATCAACGAGGCGAATGATAATTCTTATAAAATAAGGATGCTGAATTGCAAAAAAAAAACCCTAGTATAACGTATTGCTCTTGGTTAACATGATAAACTTTGTACATTAAGGTAGCAATAAATTATATTAAAGCTTTCATCAGTTACACATAAACTTGATAATTATAATTGGTAAATTAAAAATAGAAAAATATTTATTTATGATTACAGAGAGAAAAGAAAACAAACAAGAAAGAAAAATGAAAATCCTACCGAAGCGAGAGAAAACTGGTACAATAGGTAATAATTTTTTTACTTTAAATTAACACATTCAAAATAATACGTAACATAGATAAAATACACTTATAGCAGAGTAATACTCGTCGCGGTATTATTTTTTAAAAAAAAAAGATATAGAATGAAAATTTGAGAATAAACGTAGAAATATGACAAAAAATTGTACAGGGTGGTTCAAAAAAAATTCATTTTTGTGATCGAATCAGCAAATTGGTTTGAGATGGGTCGACAGACGTAAATTTTCGAATGTTTTGTACAATTTGAAAAAATTTGATTTTTTTTCAAAAGGTCTTGGTCACCTGGTACAGTTTATTCAAAAACAAGGTATAGAATTGAAATTTTGGATCGAAATTCTGACAAAAATATTTACTTTTTCGATCTGATCGATCTGCTTTAAATTTTTTTTGTCAAAGTAAGAAAAGCAGCCTATTCGTCTCATTCGAGGAACCGATCGAATCACCCTGTACACGTAGAAAAAATTAAAGAAATGCGACAACTGATACGAAAAAATAATGGAACGTATAACCAAGGATCCGCTCATCCCCCTGCCCCCCTCACATTACCGTGAGTCGAGTACACGCAGTATTTTTAATACTGTCGGTCTGTGTGGCTTTTTAATTAAAAATTGAGTCGTCCAAGTCGAAAAGAGGAATACGTAGCGATGACGAGAAGCTGGTCACGTTCATTTACATTCATGAGATCTTCTTTGCAGTCGTTTGATCCTGGTGTGCCATTCGTCTCGCCATTCTATGATCAGCGAACGTTGAGTAATGGTTAAGCCGGCTCGGTCGCCGTCCTTCTCTTTGCCCAGGATTAAGTACGATCTGAAAGCATGAAAGAAGCGTGAGGGTGAGGTTTTATAAATTAAACTTATGTAAAGAGCGAGTTTCCAGGTACAGAGGAAAGGTCCAGGGTGTATATTATCGCTGACTGTAACGTATTTCTGGTATATAGACAGGATGGTAGAATTTATGGGGGGGGGGGGAGGTCTGTGGAATAATTTTACGCCAAATATTAATCTAGTTGTTGAGAATTTTGATTTTCCAGCAGACCATGTAAAAAGGTCTGGAAAAAAGTATCCGTTTGTAAATATACTCGAAAGGTTTTTTTTTCGGAGGGGGAGGGTCTCTGGAGTGAAAATGTTGTTCTTTACGAGAGAATGCTGAATTAATGTTCCTGCCAGGATGAAATTTTAAGATTGGTTTAGTGCTGCATCATCGTCGAGTACCGAATACCTTCTCGACTCGTTAATGGAATTTAAATTATAACTAATACCCCGTCTTTCTGCCTAGCTCCCTGCTTGGCATCTTTTCGAATTTTTTTGAAACTGATTTATTTGGATTGGAAAAATTTTAATCTGCCTGATTCGATATTGTAATGTTTTAAAGTTGTCTGAATGTGAAAAGAGTTGCCTATGGTGATTGTTCACAGGAGTGAGTCTCGATACGTACTTTCCGGTCTTGATTTTCGGGCATTTGCAAGCTAAATCGCTCTCGTGGATCCAGACAAAAGTCGAGCCACGTCTCAGCTTCGAGTCTCGGGTCCTTTTGTATATGCTTTGAATATTTATGGTGAATTTGATCCAATCTTTGATGGCTTCTTTTTCGAATATTTTCCCCAAGATAGCTGCAAATTGAAAAAAATTCGAGGATTAGAATAATGTGTAACTTTGGGTATGGGTTTTGTATGTATTTGAAATTTTATCAGAACTGTTCGATCCTGGTTCGTGTTGTTTTTAAAAGTTTGAATGGTTTTATTTTCCGGTCAAATATTTGAATTTTGCAAAATTTTTCGACGATCAATGGGTTTTGTGGGATATTAAGTATGGAAACTAAATGCTGGAGGAGTGCCAATTAAATAATTGAAAATTGAAACCCTTCAAGTCCCCCATGACATTTTAATAAAAAAAAGAAACTAAAGTTGAAAGTGTGAATTTTTTAGCCTCTCAAAATTTATTTTAAAGAGGATGAGAAGCAAACTTCGTGGTGAACGCAATTTTTTGTGAAAAATTATGATTTACAGGGCAAACATTAGTATTTTTATTTTCCAAAATAGGTATTGGTAAATTTTTTCGTTTTAAAAAATTGGGAAATGGGAAAATTTTCCAAAAAAAAAAATTGTATGGGGAGGGTCTGTATCTGAAATCGTTTTATGGCAAAAAATGAGGGGAATAAAAGAATGATTTAAATTTAAAAAAGTGAATAAAAATTGATTTATATTTTTTGTCATTTTAGTGCTGAGCTGTTTCGAGGGGGAAGAAATGCGTATTTTAAGTGAAACATTTTCAAGTAGTTTGTTTCAGATTTTCTCATTTCTATTTTCGAAACTTCAATTTTTGAAAATTTTATTCGAAATTATGTAAAAATAATAATTGATAATTTTATGTGCCTGCTTTGAATGTTTTCAAGGTGATTTGAAATTTGAATCAAAAATTTCATCCTTGATTTACATTTTTAAAAAGTCTTCGATTGAATTTTTCAGTCTCTGATTTTTTTTTTCATTTGAAAAATATTAATGTGTTTCAGCCTCGAAAATAAATGAAACAGGTGAATTATCTCAAAAATTCTTGAAAATTGAATACAAATTGATCAGAATGAGAAAAAGGACCATTCTATTTCAGATAAAAATCAACTAAGTAAAAATTACAAGGAAAATTTAAATATTACTCGATTACCTATAACTTTTCGCAAACTTAATCAAAATATGGCAAAATTTGATAGAATTTTCGATCCTTCATAAAGATTGGTTAAAAATAACGTAAAAAATGTAATTTTTTCAATATTTTAACCTTTTTTTTTGTCACCTTCTGATCACTTTGATACAATTTGAAAATTTTTCAGAGGCAAATTGGACTTCTTTCTGAAAAAGGCTCTGGTGTGGTAAGGGGGTCATTTGGCCTCTGGTCCAACTTTGGAAAAATTCTTGCGCCATTCGATTTGCCATGGTAAAAGATGATTTTAGAGCGCATGAGCGAATTTTTACCTCACCCCTGGGGGGCTGGGGGGCCAAAATACGCGATTTTCAAGCCAAAAACTCTTAAAAATTCTATCTCCGCGAGTTTTCAACCGATTTTTTCCAAACTTGGCACAAAGGTAGTGGTACTAGAGGGGAATGCCCTGAAATTTTTTCAGATTTTTTTGACCACTTTAATGACCTTGAATTCGACTTTGAAGATTTCAAATCGCCCTGGGGGGCACAGCTGGGGGGCTGTCTGAAAAATTTTTTTTAATTAAAATTTTTCAATGTATTTTACATTTCTGAGAATTTTTTCAGATTTTTTCAGGTGGTGGAAAGTGGTCAAAAGCTCAAAAAACCGCCGTAATTCATCATTTTTATTGCTTAAAATCAACGTTTTTCTTCAAGTTTTCATTTTTAATAGTTTCCTGGCAAAAATATTATTATTCTATTCACTCTCCGTGTCCCATTTTGACCTTTGTTTGTTCGTTTCTCATGACTGTTATCAGTTATGTTCAGAGCAGAAATGAATATCTATGAAAAAAAAGCCTCATCCGAGGATTTTTGGCGTAATTGACTCACAAATAATGTGACAAAAGTAATCCTACCTGTTTTTGAAGTTTGCCTGATTCCCCTGAGATTATTGGCCTTCCTCCCCGCTCAGTGGAGGTTTTGCTTATTATTTGAGGAGATGTATTCCATGATTTTACGTCATAGACGGAATAAAACGACTATATTCCCTCTCGCGGCTCTCGCTAATCGCTCAAGTACTTAAAATTCGCGTTTTTTCCCTCTATGACGTACGTGTACCTATAATATCGTATTCAACTCGGGTAATGAATTATTTTTGACATAGGCGCTCCAAGGGGGGGGGGGGCTCAGGGGGCTCGAGCCCCCCTTAAGCCCGGAAAAAATAATTTTTTGCTTCAAAAATGAGAAAAAAGTCAATTCTTTTGCTCTTCAAATCATATTTTTTCAAAAAGTTTTCGCCCTCGCTTCGCTCGGGCAGTATTTTAGTACGTGCTTTTATTTCGAAACTTGACAATTTTTGATTGATTTTTCAGTCAAAAATCACCAAATTCTCAATAAATTCTCTGTTTGGCAGAAAAAAATTGATGATTTTTGATTGAAATATCAGTGAAAAATGACTCAATTTGAAATTTGACCCCCTCCCCATTTTTTCTGAAATTCTCAGCCCCTCCCTTAATTAATTTCTGGGTGCGCCTATGATTTTCAGCAATTTTGAATTATTTCCCTCGTTTCACTCGGGCAAAAATCTCAAAATTTTCAAAAATCACTTCATCCCCCTTGTTGCACAATAGTTTTAAAAAAAATAATAATAAAAGAGAGAAAGAAAAAAGAGGTCTGGGTTCAATTTAGAAAAGTTGAATGTATGTACCAATAGTCAAATAGTATATTGTGCAACAAGGGGGATGAAGTGATTTTTGAAAATTATGAGATCGCGAGAGGGAATATAGTCGTTTTATTCCGTCTATGACGTAAAATCATGGAATACCATCTCCTCAAATAATAAGCAAAACCTCCACTGAGCGGGGAGGAAGGCCAATAATCTCAGGGGAATCAGGCAAACTTCGAAAACAGGTGGGATTACTTTTGTCACATTATTTGTGAGTCAATTACGCCAAAAATCCTCGGATGAGGCTTTTTTTTTCATAGATATTCATTTCTGCTCTGAACATAACTGATAACAGTCATGAGAAACGAACAAACAAAGGTCAAAATGGGACACGGAGAGTGAATAGAATAATAATATTTTTGCCAGGAAACTATTAAAAATGAAAACTTGAAGAAAAACGTTGATTTTAAGCAATAAAAATGATGAATTACGGCGGTTTTTTGAGCTTTTGACCACTTTCCACCACCTGAAAAAATCTGAAAAAATTCTCAGAAATGTAAAATACATTGAAAAATTTTAATTAAAAAAAAATTTTCAGACAGCCCCCCAGCTGTGCCCCCCAGGGCGATTTGAAATCTTCAAAGTCGAATTCAAGGTCATTAAAGTGGTCAAAAAAATCTGAAAAAATTTCAGGGCATTCCCCTCTAGTACCACTACCTTTGTGCCAAGTTTGGAAAAAATCGGTTGAAAACTCGCGGAGATAAAATTTTTAAGAGTTTTTGGCTTGAAAATCGCGTATTTTGGCCCCCCAGCCCCCCAGGGGTGAGGTAAAAATTCGCTCATGCGCTCTAAAATCATCTTTTACCATGGCAAATCGAATGGCGCAAGAATTTTTCCAAAGTTGGACCAGAGGCCAAATGACCCCCTTACCACACCAGAGCCTTTAATCAGTTTTTTGATTCAGTCCATTACTTGTTTACAATTTTAGTTATATTTTTGTTTTTTCGTTGACTTAGAAATTTTTTAATAAATTCCAAGTCTTGGAATTTTCTTTTATACAATTATGTAATAATTTTATCTCAAAAAACAGCCTGTCATGAAAACATTTTATGCTACGAAGTTCCATTAAACACTGAAAAAAAGTGTAAAAAGATAATCTCCCAGCTCGTACGTATTATTCTCGTGCCACAAATTTATCTCTAAATAATTCCTTCTAAAAAGAAGATAGACTACCCAGTACCCAGCCGGCTTCGTTATATTCATAATCCGTATATATTGCCTAAGCTTTCGATTACCGGCACAGACACCACGTATTTTTCATATCTTGGCCGATAAATTTGCGGCCAACCAGCGAGAAAAATATAATCCTGGTTTCTTTTTTGTTTTCTTTATCCTTCGTGAACAATAGAGGAAGACAAAAATAACACGGCGAATTGGTCGGTACACTCGAAGCCTTCAAGTACTACTCGACCGATAATTTGAATATCGAAGTAATCGTAGGTACCTACTCGTAGGATATCGACGCAGTATTTAACCCTTTCATCTGTATTATTGAGTGGTAACGAGAAAAAAAATAGATTGTATGTTCTGCGTCGAGTTCTTCCTTTTTTTTTGGATTTTTTTTCGCGATGAAAAGAACGTCTGCGATTGTAAATATTTATCGAAGAGCATCAGGGAAAGAAAAATAAGCGTTATGTGCTACGTACCGTAATCTCGTTTGCAATATTTGTTCAGATTTAATCTTCTACTTCCAGCTCGGCATTTTCCGCATTGATCTGTAAATACAGAAGGGAAAATATATACTTAATATATTTCTATAATAGAATAAATATCCGAAGATATTACGGCGCTGGAAAATTCTCTCGTCATCGCGATGACATAAGAAAGTCGGATGTAAAAGTACACCGCCGATTGACGGAGAGGAAAAAAAAGGGAAAGAGGCGAAATAGAAGACCGCACGGTCGTTCGGCAAAGAAGCCATAAAACACGGGTCAGTGTTTTTCTCTGCTTTTCGCCTCGTCAAAAGTAGAAAGCTCCTGGATGGTATTTTGGGGGTAGGACAGCGTGGGGGCAAGTTGTTTGGAATACGATACGTTTGATGTGTATTCGATGTGTATATTAGAATAGCTAAGTATATTGGAATCGTCGCGTATGGTAAAAAGGGTACCTGAGGTTTTTATTCGACGATGCGAGCGATTTTGCGAAGTGAGCAGGGGAGTTTCTCCATAGAAATCTTAGCCCTGAGTCGAAGTGGTATTTGGTTTCGATGCAATACTGCTCGTAAAATGTGTAGAGTGGTTTCAGGTTCCTTGAGAGAATGTAGATGGCAAGAGTACGGGAAAAATTGAATCTTTTAAATCATTTTTCAACTTAATTTTTTTATTAAAAAAATTTCCTCCCTTGATTCGCTCTGGCTGGGCTTAACCAGTCGACCAGTACTTTTGATTCAAATAAGAAAGATTAAAATTATTTAAATCAAAATGAAAAATATGATCTGGCAAATGATGACAAAATTAGAATATTTATGATAATTTACAGTAATTATTAGAAAATTTACAGTAATTTACCGTAATTATTGAAATATTTACGATAATTTACCGTAATTACTGAAACATTGATGGTAATTTACGATAATTATTATGATATTTACGGTAATTTATTGTAATTCTTGACATATTTATTACAATTTACCGTAATTATTAAAATATTCATAGTAATTTACGGTAATTACTGAAATATTTACGGTAATTTACCGTAATTATTGAAATATTTACAGTCATTTACGGTAATTACAGAAATATTTCCGCCAATTTACCGTAATTACTTGAATATTGAGGTAATTTGCCGTAATTACTGAAATATTTACGGTAATTGACCGTAATTACTGAAATATTTACGGTAATTTACCGTAATTACTGAAATATTTACGGTAATTTACCGTCATTATCACAATTTTTACTATAACATGGTGTCTACTATCTTTTGGGCATGAAAATCGAAAAACATGAAAATATATAGCATGGATTTTGATTTTCTCAATTCAGTAGACACCGTGAAAAAAGCTGAAGAGGAATTGCTCAGGCATTGAAATACAGGGTTTTATCATTTTTGAATGATTTTTTCATTTTCGGTGCTCATGCTATCAGCTTTGCGGAGGATTTGGGCAATTTAGACAATTTTATACCAAAAATTTCTGTTTGATTTGTATATGTACACTGATAAAACAAAATAATGATATTTGTTCTAAAAAAAAAAATTATTGCGAAATTGGTAAGATTGATTTCTAATTTTCTATGCAATAAACTTTATTATCAAATTTCGTGAATTTTTTTTGATTTTGGTATTTAATTTTTTTAGAATAAATTTTACAAAGTGTGTAAATGGGGACCCGTTATTTTTTTTGGATAAAATTAATTCGTTTAGGGTAAATTTTTTTGGATAAAGTGTATCGTTTTTGTATTTTTTTTTTCAGTGTATGGTTCAGTTTTTTTCTTATTTCTACGATGGTCTTCCTCTAGGATTATTTTTCTATTTCCGAATAGTCGATTTGGCCGGAAAGACGCGCATACTCGAACTCGATTAATCAGCCAAGGCGACGCGACGCAAAACTCGACGTTCGATTATAAATCATAAAAAACTGAAATATCCTCGCGACCGGTAAAATGTTTATAAATTACCGGTAATTTACTATGTATACGCGTTTCTCTCTTTCTCTATCTCGGTAACGTCGCAACATGTGTTTCAAAACGCCGCAATTTGTCATGATCTCGTATTTAAAGCGAGATATTGCTCGCGGTGGTGAATTGAACTGAAGCTGGTGCGGAGGAAGTTGTTGAAGATGAGGTGAAGGGAAGAAAGGAGCGAACGAATGATGGTTTTTTTGGGGGCTTGGTTCTGAGTAGCTTTGGGTAGGACTACTGGTAATGTTCTAGGTGTACAATGAATAGGAAAAAGCTGCCGTCGTTGGGATCGTGTGGAATGAAATTTGTCAGTAGGGTACAAAAAATTATGATAATTGATAACTTATGGACGATTGCCAGTATTTTCCCTCTAAATTGAACTATCCTGAACTTCTCCAACTTTTTCAAATAATTTTTAAAAAGTTTTTCAGATTTTTTGTTCTATATAAAGGGATAAGAAAAAAATACTTTGGTTTCAATTTTGTCAAACCCTTGATAAAATTGGAGGAAATTGTTCAAGATACTTTTTTTTTGTTTCACGTTCTTAAATGTAATGAGTACTGACTGAACTCAGCAAGGGTGAAGATTTTTGCTTCAAAAGATGATAAAAAACTGCAGAAGGTTCATTTCAGCCTTTGAATTTAAAAAAATCAATTTTGGACAGAAGAATGATGTAAATTTGGAGTGTAAGCTTCATGATGAGAAATTCTTTGATTTTTCAGATTTTCCAAAAAATTCCTACCATATGTTGTATCTTTTGAAATGACCAAAAGACTTCATTTTTTTTTTCATTCTCTTTAAAAGAACTTCTCAGATTACATTTTTAGGAATTATTTTTGAAAAAATTTTCAATAAATTTTCACGTTCTATAATTCTTTAGGAGCCTACTTACCCACTAAGTTTTTATGAAATTGGATATAATTTTTTTATGAGAAAATTTTTTCGATTTGATTTATTCAATTTTTACGATCCACAGGCCCGCCCGCAGGGGGTAACGGAGGTAGCAGTCGCTACCTTATAAATTTTTTATGTTAGAGTTTTTTCTTGTTTTTGTGTTTAATTTTTGGAACTGAAGAAAACAAGAAATCAATGAAAGTGGTAAAAATGGAAAATTTTTGATTGAGAAAGTCTTTCAGGCATGTATATCGCCGGAATGGGGGAAAAATTACTTCATCCTCATAAAAGGTCTCAAAGAGCTGGTTTGATGTGAATAGTGAAATTTTTTTCATTGTTTGACATAATTTTAAACTTCGAGAAATCACTTTGGAAGATGCATGCAATTTTTCAATTTTCGACATTTTTTTTCATTTTTTGACATTAGCAGTGTTGCTATTACCTATTTTGCCCTTCCTTGAAAAAATTTAAAAAACTGAAGGGAAAAAGTATATCCTTTTTTAAAAATTTCGTTTAGCTTTACTCTTTTGATTTTTTTTTGAATTTTCAAAAATTTAAAATGAAACTGTGTCGAAGGTATTTTTAAAAAAATGATGTTTGCAGGAATCTACAAAAAATTACCCCCCCCCCCCCCTGAGAAAAAATTCCCCCTGAAAAAATTGAATTTTTGGTTATACTTTTCGCTTTAAAAAAATTACTGAAAGTTACTTTTTTCCTTCAAAATTTCGCTATGATACCTGACATGTTTTTTTTTCTGTTTTAGGGTCATTTTTAATTATTATTATGACATTGTGTCAAATTTTTATCGTTTTTATTCGTTTTCATTAATTTTTGCTTCATTTTGAATAATTTTCGTTGTTTTTCGAATGATTTTTTGCTCGCTATTTTAAACAAATACGATATACTCGAATTTTTTTGATAGATTTGTATGAAAAAATTGCCATAAATTTTTTCATTCAAAGTGCTTCACCTTCAAATTTCAATTATCCACTCTAATTCAGAACCAAATTATCTCGAAATTGATTTTTTTCAAAATTTCGAAATAAAGATTCATCCAGTCTGTCACAATCTCCTTTCCCGACCACTCTTTTACCATAATTTTTTTAGCGTGAGATTAACGTATAAATTAACGTCGATATGTGTGTACAAGCTCAGCTGGAGGCAGATTAGATTCGATGGTGAATATTGCCATTGTGTACGTATTCGAATAGGTATTACACATTTTTTGGTTTGTATTTTAGAGGACGTACGCGTTGTAAAATACGCAGATCGTCGCGTCGTGGGTTCTCTCATTTATTATTACAAACCATTTTGTGTATTGGTGTATTCTGCTCTGTCATTTATACCGAAAACCGATGCATGATTTAAACGCACCGTCGGTATCGGTACACCTATATCGAAACTAATATTATTAGAGTTTCCGGAATCGATTATATTGGGCGACTATTTCTATTTGCGGCGTTTCGTGCGGTGGTGTTTCGTATAATGATGACAAAAGCGTCGTATATCGCGTGTATTTAAATTTTCAACTACGTGTGAATTGAAATCGACGAAATTATCGGAATGAAAGGCAGGAACAGAGTGATGGCCTAGAGGTCTCCAAGGAAATATTTTGATTTGTCAGTGTGTTACGTAAGAGAAAGTGGGTGTAATGTTGATGAAAAATGAAAGTGTGGATGAAGATTTTAGATCTATGTAAATTCTGGTAGAATTCAAAGACCTGATAGGGTCAGATGAGGGGGAAGTTGTGCAAAGGACAATGTACGTGCTCTTGGTCAACATCTTTATTTTTCCATTTTATGACGGGGCAATGATTTCTTAATTTTTGGCTCGCGAAATTTTAATAGGCTGGTGTTGAAAAACTCGTCCGAGTGGAAAATCTAGTGTGATTTTTGCAATCTACTCATATCTAAGGTATTTTGGAGAAAAACAACGTATTACGACCCCACCTTATAAAAATTCCTCCATTTTTTTCACCTAATTAATAAATTCTGCGATCAAAACGTTAATGCTCGGATCCGATTACTCGACCAGATAATTTCACCATCGTGGTACATTAATGGCGTTTATAAATTATCCTTGTTAATCGAATCGAGCAAATTATCTAGCTTAGAATCTCGAGGTATTTCGCGAGTTGTCAACGTCATCGCCAAAGATGACAAAATTGTATTCGGTGTAAAAAAAATTCTAAACTGTTGCTACTCGTTTCGGTGAAAAAAATTAATCGAGGGTGCTTTGAAAAATATATACGTATTTTTTTTCGGCGTTAAAATCCATTTTACGAGCTTTACTTAATTGAAGGAAACCGGTTGGCGGGATATGGAGTTGTCGCATTATCTAAAGTACCATTCTGGTTGTACGTAGCGATATATCTTTTGATTTTATTGAATGGACAAATCATCGATTGGATTTCTCAGATGTAGATAATTGGTAGATAATTCGTAGAAGTGGTAGTCTGTTGGATTTTAATCTCGCATGCGAACCATTTATCGTATAGATGGAGAAACTGGTTGAAAAAAAAGGGGTTGAGTGGAAGAGATTGGTGCCAATTTTGTATTCGGTCATAATACGTGGATTTTTTTCGAGTAAAATTAATTTATGTGCGATGGAACGAAATTAAAATTGCATAAATATGTAAAAATCAATAGATCGTTATAAATTAGGATTAGTGTCGTGAAAATATGCAGGCGAAGACGAAAAAAATTGGAAATGGAAGGGGCGCCCGGTGAAGTGAGAAAAAAGCAATGGTTTGTTGAACGACGTGTGAATGTTTTTTTTCCTTTATCCGAAGCAGATAGAAGAAATTTAATGGATTGGTAATATTGAGTCGTTTTAATTTGGTACGATTTTAATCGAAATTGTTTCGATGGTGAATTTTAAATTGCACTTTGGCTTCTGCAGTTTGATGATGAATGCAGATCAGAAGTCTATTTAGCTGTGAAGTGGTTGGTAAATTTTTACGTTGATTTTTTTTTAAATGTTGATTCCTTGTTTAATTTTTATGACATATCGATCGATCTATTAAGGAAAAATGGAGATTGTGAAATCGAATCAAGGTGACGAAATTTCCGAAGTTTGTAGGATTTCTCCCATCTTTCGAGATCATTTATAGCAATTCTTTGGTTTGTGAGCAGAAAACAAAATAGATAGGTAATAAAATCTGTGCAAAGCTCCGCTGCTCTTGGCCGCTTCTGACGTGGCAGACTGAACGCACCGGATACGAGAAATGTTGAAAGGAGTACCAACGTACAATGTACAATGTACCTATTTCCAGATTCAAAAATAACGTTTGAGGATTTAAAAATAATAAACCGATAAGTAAACCGCAGCGAGGCGCGGATAGCATCGCATTAGAGAGAATAAGAGTAAGAAAATGAGCGTATTTTTGTACAAAGAGATGAGTAATGTTGGTGTATTTATGAACTGATGGGCTGGGAATAGTTATTTATGGGGATTCCAGTGATAGAATTTTTATTTCATCAATAATTTTTGGTCTTTTTCATTTTTGAAGTAGTAAAGGGTGTATGTTTGAAAAAAAAAATTGAAAGAAATGTGGAAAAGTGTTTTGAGTTTTGTCGAAATATTCTTCAACAATTAACGAAAAAAAACTACTACCTTTGACTACTTTTGATAGGTACTTAATTATCTTTTTGAAAAAAAATTGACCAATTAAAAAACAACCTTAGTTTATTTTTAGGAAATTTTTTTTATTACAGTTTCTGAAATAAAATTTCACGAGAAAACCGATAGTGTTATTTATTTTGAATTTTAAAAAAGACGTTAGCCGTTTTTTTGTATTTCTAAATTGAAGGTTTTCGAGTTTTTTGTTTAAAAAACAACCATAGTCCATCAGGTTGACCCTGATTGGTTGTGAATAACCAAACAGAATCAAGCTGGTGGACTGTAAACAAAAATCTCGAAAACTTCGAAGACTCAGCTGATTTAAAAGTGCATGGAAAAATTTTAAATTTCCATTTTTGAGAGCTGAAGGAAAATTTGAACGGTCAAACCTACTCTGTAGTCGCTAAATTCACATTTTGAAATTAACTAGCATTCATCGCACCTAATTTTTAATCGCAGAGACATTTTGAGCATATTATTTCACTCTCCGGTAAAATTCCATTTTTGAACTATGGTTGTTTTTTTAACAGCTTCATTTATGATGAAAAAATTATTGGAAATTTGGAACGTGGAAGAAACTGAATTTCTAAATAAGAACTTCGTTCAAATTCTCATATTTTTTCAAAATGAAATCATCAAGCTAGCTTTTTACGAATATTTCTTATGATTTTTAAATCAAATTTTAACAAAAAGTAATGAAAATTTGAAAAAATCATAATTTTGCCAACTGTTTTTAAAAAATTGAATGAAATTGGCCAATTCGTCTACTTTTTATGAAACTATTTTTTTCTACCATAAATCTAAGGGTGTTTTTTTTACAAGTGATCAAAAAACTACATTTTTTCATCAACAAAAATTTCAAAATTGTATAAAAGTCGTAAATGTGCGGGGAAGGGACTCTTCTGAATTGTTTGGGGAGATGTGGAGAAGAATAGGTGAAATGGAAGTGATTTTTGAACACGAAAACCGATAAAATTGTTTGACATGGACCATAAAATGAGCTAGATTTGGAGGTTCGTTCGAATTTATGATCTATTTTTGCAACAAATTTCAAAATTCTTTTCTTGATTTGAATTTTTTAAAAATATTTTTTCATTTTTTTCCTATTGATTTGATTTGATTGTTTATTTTCTTTACAAGCAGATTTTTGTCTATCTGAAAATTTTTTAAAATTGAATTAAATTTGTTACGAAAGGAGGATGCTTTTCTGGATTTTTTTTATGAGAAGGTTTAGGTAGGTATTATTATATTTTAATGACTTGAGTATTTTTTAGTGATCTGATACATACTGAAACGACTTACTAGATTTAAGTTTGAAATTATCGAAAAGTAGAAATTAAAAATTTCTTAAATTGCAAGGAGGTGAAGTTTTTTTATTTTTCAATCAAATACATGACTTCTTTTTTTTTAATTCTACATTTTTATACGTGCATCTGTGAACAATTTTTCTCGGGTTTGAATTGAATTTTCTATAAGAACGACGTATTAAAATTTTGAAATTTAAAATTCTTAATTTTTTGTTTCAACTTCCAATGCATACGCGAGTCTGATTGTAAAAACCACCCTTAAGTGACAAAATTTGTTTTTGGATTGAGATATCCTGTCGATTCTTCCCCTTCTGAAAGGTCCAAAATTAGTGTCAATTCAAAATTGTTTTTTCATTCTTGATTTTTTTTAAAATGAGTTCAGATGCTAGAAAAATTTATAAAACAACAAGAATTTTCATTTTTCAGATCTGGTAGACCTTTTGAAAGTAAATTTTTTCATTTTGAGATTAAAAAATCTAAAAAATGCATTGAAAAATTCCATCCTTGAAACCGAAGTTGAAAATTTTAATTTTTAACCCTCCCCTTCTCAATTTCAAATTTAGCTCGGGGAAAAAGGTCATAAAAGATTTGAACTTTTCACACAAAACTCCATCCTTCTTGGCATTTCTCTTTCCAAAATAAAATAGAAATAGTTTGAAAATGATGTTGAAAAGACGTACCTTTTGGAGTAGTCTTGTGGGGAGACGCATCCTCATTATCTTCATTTTCGGTATCCTCTTCAACGGCTCCATCTCCGGCATCAGCTGACATTTGATTCAAGGTTACTTTAGGAGTTGGAATTTCTGTACAAAGAAATAAAATCGCATTTTATCACAAAAATATTGAATTAAACTTTACGAAGAACTGATCAATGGTCATTACTCTCTTTTATAATGAGTTAACTCGATTTACAGTAAACATAGCTTTTTTTTCGCGGACTCTAATTCGTCGTTCGTATAGAATAAGTAAATACGCAGTATATCAGAGAGTAATTGCCGTTCGTGCGCGGTACTTACTAATGCAGGGAGCAATATGAGATCTGCTTTGTTGATAGCCTTTGGCACACCTGTTGCATGTGATACCGGTGACACCGTCTTTACATGGGCATTGGCCACTGGTTTGATTACACGTTTTCCCAGAGGCACCGATCGGATGACAGTCGCATGCTAATTCGAAAAAGATGAAAAAAACAAAGGTACAAGCTCGAATTAGTATACTGGTCGTTGTGTATTTTTTTTCTAATTTAATTATTATTTTAATTGGTTCGAATGCGAAAATGGAAAAACTCGATGTTGTACGACTGGCGACTGCTGCAGTACGAATTTAATTATTATACGAGAAAGGTCCAAGAAGGGAGAAGGGAGGTGGATAAATTGACTACGCGATGACCCGATGTATGTAGATTGGTGTTTTAACCAGCTCATGTATCTAGTTGATAAAAAATATTAATTTGAATGGTTGTCTAGACTTTGGTAGGTCTACTGTATACATTGGGAATCTACAGGTTGATATTCGTGTATCGAGGATACCTTTTTCAACCACACCAACGATGGAAAATCTTAACACGAGTGTCAAATAAATAATTAATTTTATTCGTAGCCACGAATGTAAATAACCCAGATGAAGATTTCTTCCATTCTTTTCCAATCGCTTGGTATGGAGCCAAGGTACAAACGCGATACTTTTAAGAAGTGTAAAGTCGTATTTGTTGTAAGCTGTTTGCAGAAGAGGTGATTAAAAAAACGACGACGAGAGGAAAAGGGCAGAAGGTGTGCGCATTTTTTCGTATTGTATCGTTTAAATGAGGTACCTACAATATACGAACGTGTCACGTAGAAGTATTTTAATTTAAATTTAAATAAGTATACGTATATTTTTCCCAATCCCGATTCCAATAGCGGCTCGTGGTTTATCGCGTCCTTTAAATCGTCGTGCGAAAAATACTACACATAATACGATGCGAGGGCGGAAACGAATGAATGAAGATAATTTCGTATTCGTGGTAAGTTTGTGTATGCGGAGTGAGTCGATGGGAGGGGGTATGAAATAGCACGTAGATTATGCAAAATAGCGTTTTATATGTTGGCGAATTTACCTCGCTCGTCCCGTTATTAGATAATGGCAGAAGCTATAAATACAATCAATTATTTACCCGCGGTACCTGCGAAGCGAAGGGCTTTTTGAGCGTGGAAAAGACGAGATAAGAATTGCGAAATATGATTTTCAGCTCGATTAAAGTACGTGGGTTAGAGCCGGAGCGAAGGTGCGGAATTTTGAAGGGGGTTTTCGAGATGCAGCGAGGAGAAATGAACCGCGAGGGTGGGTATTTGGAGTGGTGGAAATGTGAAGGATGTTTTTTTGGCTTGTTTGTGGTTGGTTATTGTACTTTGTTTGGGTTTTTGTTCAGTTTGTTATGATGGAAGGTTTTTGAGGAAAGTTTCGATTGAGAATCTCTTTCAGAAACTTGTGAGTTCATTAGCTTCTTTTATTTTTCTAGTTTTCTCTCGAGATTTAGAATTTTAGCGTACTCTGTAATTTATGAATCAGCGACAAAAATCAAAAATCGCTGAAAAACAGTTGGAAAGTTGTAGCACAGTAAAAAATCAGTGAAAAAAATTAGTGAAAATTTACAGAAAAGTTGATAAAATCTCTAAAATTTGCTGAAAAGTAGTGAAATTCTTTTCAAAAAATTTTGCTGATTTTCATCGTGCTGCAATTCTGATTTTTCATCAGTGACAGTCTGACTTTTCACTGATTCAAAATGAACGAGCGGAAAGGTATTTTGTACCGATCCTACTGATGTCCTTCTCAGATTTTCTGACAGGAATTGTTTAGAAAAATGAATAATTCAAAGCTTAATCAGACGAAAAACGAGCTCAAGTTGTATGCTAGCAAGAAAAACAAGAAAATTCAATAATTCAAAAGTGGTTTGTCCAAGAATTTTACTTTTATTCAAGGATTAATAGGAGATTATATTTTGGAACAAATTTTAACTAAGAAAATTGGTATAAAAATCCCTCAAAAAATCATCCCATCCCTCCCCTCCCCCCTCCCCTCCCCCCCAAGAAAAAATTTTTAGTTCTAGTTGACATCTTAGAGCTTCAAAATGGCATAATAAAAGTACGATTTTGTACTTCAGAGCACAAAATTCTGATAAAATTACAGTATTTTCGCAAAAATAAAAAATCTGGAAAAGTCGTGGATTTTTGTAAGTGTTACAAATACTTCAAAGTCTTGGAATTTTTTCAAGTGATAAACTTGGTATTGAAAAATGAATTATTTTATTTTTGAAAATCTTTAAATTTTCAAACTCGATGAATTTGTGGTCTTTTGGTAAATTATTTAGTGCATATGTGTGAGGCAGAAAATTAATTTTTTGATCGAAAGTAACTACATGAAACCTCTTTCTCTTCATCTCAGAAAATTTGAAATACATTTTTAA
This sequence comes from Pseudococcus jackbeardsleyi, assembly GCA_038380155.1. Lineage (NCBI taxonomy): Eukaryota > Metazoa > Arthropoda > Insecta > Hemiptera > Pseudococcidae > Pseudococcus > Pseudococcus jackbeardsleyi. Next base: position 9,904,225 of record CM076241.1, read on the forward strand.
GAAGAAAAAATTTTCTCTTCCATTTTCAAGGACTTAAGCCATGTTGAAAATTAGAATGAACGTGCATTTTTGTCTGAGCCAGAAAATTTTGCGTTAGAAAATCTGAAGGAATTATAAAAATTGGGTAAAAAATCTGGAAAATTTGGTGAAAATAATTTTTGGTGGAATTTTTGCAATATTCAATTTTTGTTTTTAGAAGAGAAGAAAACTAGACGTGTTTCCAATTTTTTTTCTCTTTTTTGTATGTAGAGGAGTGGGGAGGGGCATTGATATGTAATTTTTTAAAGTCAAGAAGTTGCTCGAAAAAAATCGGATTTTCGTTCCTTAAGTTCAGTTTGAATTTTGAATACCTAGACCTACGAGAATAAAATTTGAGAATTTAGTCAAGAAAATTGAAAAAAAAAATGTAAAAATCTTACACTGAAAAAAAAATATAATAAAATTTATCCAAAAAAATAATAACGCGTCCCAATTCTCAAAATAGGTAAAATTTATCATTTTTTTGAATAAAATTTATTTTTTTTGATAAAATTTATTCATTTTCTGACAAATTTTATTATTTTTTCTGATAATAAATATTATTTTTTAAAACAAATTTCACCTATTTTGTGAATTGAAACACGTTATTATTTTTTTTGAATACATTTTATTATTTTTTGATTAAAATTTATCATTTTGGTAAAATTTATTAATTTTTTTGATAAAATATATCTTTTTTTTTGATAAAATTTATTATTTCTGGGGTAAAATGTATCTTCTGTTTTTTCCGTGTACCAAATTTGGAACTTTTCTGTAAAATTTTAGTAGATTTATAATTCAAGAATGTATCTGGACAATACATATTCTTGATTATCATCTCCTTACTTTCCCAATTTCAATCATTTTGATTTTCACATATATTTTTCAATTGAAATTTTTTGTATTTCATTTTTGAAAAATTTATTCTCAGGTAAAATCAGAGGAAAGGTACGAATCATCCTCTTTTCCTCAGTAGCTTACTTATGAATTTACCGAAAAACAAGAAAGTGAACCTCAGATTGATTCTTGGTTGGTTCCTCTCATTACTTTTCAACCATCTTTCATCCCCCTCACATGTTGCATTTTTTCGGCAAATTTAAAATGAATCTCAGATTCATATTCAGTATCACTGAAAGCTCTGAAATCAATACATGTCGACTTTTTATCTTGTTTTTTCATTACCTTTTAATTTTCACCTTTTTTTCTTCGTATTATTTTTATAATTTTCACGATTTACCCCCCTCCCTTATCCATTCTCTCTTGTAATCACCTGACTAAAAATTATAAAATAAATCTTAGATTTGTATTCGGAATCCATCAGGAATATGGTATTGATTCATTTATGTGGATTTCTTATCAATTTTCTTGTATTTTTACTTTTTATCCCCCTTATCAGCTTTCTCGTTTCATTTATTTATTCAGAAACTGTGGAACGAGCCTCAGATTCGAACTCAGCGTCCTTTAAAACCATGAAATCGATATGTATATCGATTTTTATCATTTTCCTCAAATTTGACCTTTTCAACCCCCTTCAACCCCCTCTCAACAGAATTAAGTTGAATTGAATGACAAAGTACAGCTTTCGTTGCAAAGGCAACTTTGGCTGTCTGTTTGATGACCATTTCGCTCGTAACTTGAGATGAAATGATAACATTTGTTTTTAAAGGGTCATTGGGGGGGAAGGGGGTGATAATGGCCATAAATGATAAAAAGTCGTGTCGTATATCGATTTCAAGGTTTTCGAGGACGCTGTTTACGAAAAAAGGGCCACTTTTACGTTATAAATTATCCTATTGGAGAATCAATCTCTATTTCATATTTTTCACAACTTATATTCAATTATTTCAATTCATTTCGATAATTTACACGATAAATCTGTCCAAATATAACTCATTTTAGTAAAATAAGCGTACGAAAATATTCCGAAAAAATACCTTTTGAAAGCCATAAAAAAAAAGTACTCTCAAGTCTCGGCCCTTAAACCCTTGTTTAACCACCCAAAGAAGGAATGCGAACGGTAGTGTATTTTGCACTTCTCGTCTCCGTCTCTTTTCGACGAGTACGGTACAAATTTCGACGAGATTTTCCTTTGTCACATCGTGGTCGTTGCGATTCAACAACTATATCCCATTCTTGCTATTTTTTCAATACAGCTCGCTGCCATAGGTAGGTCTAGGTGTTCAGACGTAGGTACCTACGTCGGAAGTGGCCGCTTTTGAATACAATACAGCCCACTTAAAAGATGTAATGCCCGTTTTGTAAGAGCCAAAGAAAGGAAAAGTATTCCCAGCGTTGCGGAGTCGGTTGTGCCATTGCATTTGTGAATTCTACATGGGTCTTATTCGCGATGCTTCTTTTCCCTTTCCTTTTTTTTCCTGCCCCGAGTTATTCGCTTAACATCGTAGGTAGGTAAATGCACCTACGTATAGGTATTTTCTTATGTATTTATGGATCGTGGCTGTACGAAAAGACGAGTCATAAGATAGGCTATTCTCACGGAACGGTATGCACAAGATAAGGATTTTATTTTCCTTCCATTCTCCGTGTGTATTGCTCTTTCATCTGGGGCCGGGCTGGGGCGCGACATTTTTTATAAATACTCGCGATAAATAACGCACTGCGCGAAGATAAAAGATGCACTAGACAGGAAAATCCAACTCCCAGTTTGTGAGGCACGTTTTCGATTATTAGAGAGTATCGGGAGCATGTGTGAATTAAGCAGTTTCCTAATTCGACATTATTAGATATACGTGAGCATCACCGTTTCCCGTCGAATTATAAAGTACCATATAAATTCGAAAATGTTGGACGAAAAAAAAAATGATAACGGGTGATGGTGTAGAAAAAACACCGATGAGATCGTACGCGAACCGAGAATCGAAAATTGTCGCGTTCTGTGAGGCTAATGCTCCGTAGCGGCGGACTGTTTTTCCTGAGATAAATGGCTTTTGAAAATCAAATTTCACGCATCGGACTCGATGACGAAATATGCCATACGGATGTGGACGTTTGTCGCCTCGACGACGTCGACCAGTTAAATGTTATTTATTGCTATTTTATTCATAAATTTATTATTTCGTCGAGCCAAAAATATCAATTTGGATGTCGTCTTACAGAGTGGTGTTTCTCTCTCGGGCCAACGGTATCTAAATATGTGGTAATCTGTTGGCTTGCGAGGATTTAGAATATCTGTGAAGTCGGGCAGGGGATTCGATAAGGGGAATTTGGAGAGAAGTAAGTTTTGCTCGAGTATTGGTAGTAAAGACATGGGCATGATGAATGCACCAAGTGTTATTTTTCATTTTGTGTGTTGTGGCTGTGAATAAAATTGAGCTTCTTTCTGTCTTTTTGATATGAATGCATGAAATTTTTTCAAAAATTGAAGTAATTGGTCAAAATGATGTGGAAACTGATTCGAAATAGGGTAAAAATTGCCAGATATTCTTGATAAACTGAATTTTCGTCTATTCCACCAACTCTAAAAATCTTAAAAAATATCATTATATTGTACCTTGGGCATGGTATGACTATATTTGTGCTAACAAAAAAAATGTCTTTTAGTTTCAGAATTATGGCGATTTCAAAGTTTCAAAGTGGGGGGGGGGGGGGTGACGCGATGTAAAAAAATATTTAAAAATTATCAAAAATTGATCACCACTCCCTGTATACACCACATAAATTTCAAAAATTTTGGTTCATTAGGTTCTGAGGTAGGATTTTTAAACGAAAATTCGCTATTTTTTGGGGGGAGAGTGAAGGGGGATGAGTTGGGGAGTGGAAAAAATTTCTTGAAATTATTTTTTGGAGTCCTTAATAATGCCTGCTCGTTATAGTTTCAAAAAGTAGCTCTTAGGCTAATTCGCCTATCTTAACTGGGGATATCTTTTTAATAATTTTAAAGTGATAACGTGTTTTTCTTTTAGAAATAATAATGTAACTTTTTTTTGTACATCTTCACAAATTGTGTATGAGGTCTTATGAAACATATTAAAACAATTTTTTTGTTACATACTTACCTACTTTTTTTGGGGGAATTTTTCAACCACTCAAATAGAATATTTGTTTGTTTGTTTTTTTACATTTTCAATAATTTTTAGAATAATTTAATCAATTTTTCGAGTATTCTAGAAAATTTTTGTCATATTTCCTGAAAACCCCAATTATTTTTTTGATACATATTTCTGAAAATTTTTCTAATTTTGGAACCATTTTTTAAAAAATTTTATGGCCTGAATTTTATAATTTTCATAAACAGTTGATATAAACGACTATTTTTCAAAAATATTCTAAAATGAAAAATTAGCCTATCTGTTTGTGTTATAAAATTCAATTTTTAATTTCTGAAATTGCTGTGAAATGAGCATTTTTTCTGAAATTTCAGTAAAGGAAAAAAATGCTGAAGATTTTCAATTTTTTCCGATCTACTTACATCATTCCGGCCATTTTTTTTTAGTGAATTTTTGAAATATGTACCTAGTCTGCGAATTGTGAAACTTGTTTCTTATTCTGTTTTGGTAGGAGATTATCGTTCAAATTCATTGATTTTTTTTCTACTTGAAAAACATTTTTTTAATAGCAATTTAAATTTTTTTCTTCTTTAAATATTATACATACTTATACAGATATTTTATCATTTGTTAGATCAAACCGGGCTTATAAATATTTTTAACAATTCAAAATTTTTTTCATTTCATAAAAATTTCACGAATTTGAATTTTGAATAATTTCTCGCGATTTTCCTCGTAATTTTATTTTTGTATTTTTCTTGGCTGATTTCATCAAAATTTCGGCTATGCAATTTTGGAATAATTTTAATTATAATTTTTTTTTCTAATTTTTTGCAATCTTTTACGAAATGTCGATAAATGTTTCGACCTTCGTTTGCTTTTTTGAATTTTAGAAAAATCAACTTTGATGTATAAGATGGACAATTATTCATCTTCAGTTTATTTCTAAGTACCTATTTAAAAATTGCGATGTCTTATAAAATATGCTTGTGAGTCTAAGGATATTTCACTGACAAAATTTGTGCAGAATTTGGCTGCTCGAAAAAAAGTTCTCGCCGTATTATTAAAAACCCTCCTTTTTCACCCCTTCCCCTCCACCTCTCACTTCTCCTTTCTCGCGTATTGCACACGTGATTTTCTTTATATCGAATGACGACGTGAAATTCGACAACGGCCGAAAAATATGAAATTGTCCCCGATGAAATTAACAATAATAAGAGCAAAAATCTGTACCAACTGACGCCATGACGCCATTCATTGAAGTTAGACTCGCTTTCGGTCAATTAGAGGAAAGCAGGTGGTATCGATCTGAAGTAAAATTAAAATCTTCAACTGACAAAATTAATATTGTCTTTTCTTTTTTTTTTCGAAAAAAAATTTCGTTGCATTGATACTTGAATGATAATCGATAAACGAGATGTTTTTCTTGGGGTGTTTATTCGTCAACTATTCGACAATTATTCCTCTATCCTCCTTCCCCTCCCCCATACTCATCTAAATATTTTCTGTTTTGTTCTCTGAAGTTAACCCATAAAACGTTAGTGTTGATATAGAGTACAACAGTAATCTTTATCATAAGAGTCTTCTCATGGACGACAACCAGCGCAGCGAGTAATTTCAAAAACCCCAATAATAAAATTTTATGTACTACCGCGGAAAGCAGTCGAGGAAGGAGGGACGTATTCAATACATTCGCGATATTATTTCGCTTTTTATCGTATATGTGTGCATTGTGTGCCGGGTACGATGTCTTTTGAAGATTAGCGAATGTACAGATTTTACGACTCGTGAGTCCTGTTGCGGTTGTGGTCGTTGTCCTTGTCAATTTTCTTCGAATGGTGCTCTGTACAATCGTACATGTATTCGAGTACACCGTAAACATTTCTATTTTGTACGTACGATTACAAAACCGAGGATTATTATGTTTTTTGTGAACATGAAAACGTCGAAATCAACGAGAATGGCTTGAGTAGGTTTTAGGTACCTATTTCATCAGGGTTTTGAACGCGAAAAACGTTGTGAAATTTTTATGAAATGGACAGAGACGGAATTGAGTGAAAAATTTCAAAGGTAGAGGAGGAGGAGAGGGAATGGAAAATTTACTGACTGATATCATTATTGAGAGATTTGAATGCTTTTTTCAAAAAAATAGTACTGGAATCGGAAAAAAATTCGCGCTTTTTTCTACTACTTTTATAAATTTCAAAAAAGAATCCTTAGTGACCTCCTCCAATGAGATATTTCGAAAATGCTATTCGATTTGGCCACTAAAAGTTTCTTGAAGAATGGGAAAACGAAATTTAATTTTTTCGCTTCAAAGTATTCAATTGTCTGGGACTGGACTGTTGGATGAAAGTGAAGAATCCATTACTTTGAGACTGAATTCTATGAATTCATCGCGCCCTGGAGAAAGAGACATCCTGAAGCTGATAAAATAATTTGTTGCTTGATACTAGTTTGAAAAAATTCCTGTTACCTTTGGAATAAAAATTTCGTGCTTTTCGAAGTTTTTTACGAAAATAAATCGAAAAGAACCTCAAATCCAAATTCTCAGATGCTCAAGTTTATTTTTCGAATTCTAATGATTTTTAAAATTTTACTTCTCATCACCGCCCTGCAACGTATTAAAATTGAATGTGATCAACGAAAAAAAACTGAAATTTGGGAGATATTCTATTTTGGATCTTCCAGATCGATTGGAAGAGGTTTCGAGATGTATTATTAGAGCCTCCGGAATATTTTCAAAATTATATGGAATTTTCTGAAGGTTTGAAAACGGCTTGAAACCGCTTCCAATTAATTCGAAGGATCAAAATTAGAGAATGCATGAACTTTTTGATCTGTTTATCTCAATTTGTTCTCCATTAGCGTATTTCAACATTTCTTTTAAGGAAAATTTTCTTCCAAAAAACAAGGAATGAACTTGGAAACTACAATTCATTGAAAATTGTGATTTGATCGATCTAACGGATCACTAAGCCTGGTGAGAGGACGGAGACTAGAAAGGATGAATTGGTACGAGGTCCACATTTTTCTCATATATTAAAAAGAGTGCATCTAAAAAATATATTTTTTTTATTGAAAAAATGTAAAAAAAAAAAAACATTTTTTGCTCTTCACACAGTAATTTTTGAAAAAAAAAAATCTGAAAATTAATGATTTTCCATTGATTTTTCAGTCAAAAACCACTGATTTTCAATCAGTTTCCAATTTGTTGAAAAAGTTGATAATTTTTTACTCAAAGATCAGTGAAAAATCACTGATTTGAAATGACATTGAAAAAAATCAGAAAATTAATTCATTGAAGCCAAAATTTCGGGTTTTTCATATGAATACTACAAAATTGCCGCCTTTGCTCAGATTATTACGTTTGCTGTTTTAATAATTTTCATTAGATTTTGACTTGATCAAAAAATGGAAAAAATCCCTTCTTTCTTGTTTCCAAATGTCACTTCAGATCCACGCTGAAGTTTATTCGAGTCATGAAGACAGCTTGAAAAATTATTGAAAAGAAGAGCCCACAAAAAGGTCTGAACCAGACCCGCATTTCCTCTCGCTTGCCTTGATTATGGATAATCTGAGATTGTAGATGCTAAATTTCATGGGGGGATAATTTTTATGAGCTTTTCTCCAATGCTATAGCGAATTCCAATATTTTATGGAGGTCCCAACTCCCAAAACGTCTCAAAACTGCTTCCAATTCATTTGGAAGGTCGAAAAGGAAGAGAAAATATCAAATTTCAGCTTTTTTCGTTGAATAGATCAAATATTTTTATTTTGACGAACGATATGAGGTAGGTAATTCTAAAATTTCAAAAATTGGGAAAAAAAAACTAAGCCCAATTTCAGGTATAAGGTTCTTTCATGATTTATTTTTATTTCGGTTCAAAATGCCACTTCAAGTTTGGTTACCTTTCTTGAAAACGAAATTTTGTTCTTTCTTCTTGATTCCTGTTTTTTCGTATCAGTTTAGAACAAAATTTGCCATTTTTTTTGAGAAAATATAAACAAATGCCACTCCTCCCTCCCCTTTTTTCGTTTCTGGATATGGATGCCTTTAATAGACCGAATAATGGAAAAAATCGTGTAGATGGATTACGAAGGTACTTTGCTCTTGTTCAGTCGAGCTACCTCTTTCTCTACCTATATTTACATAATAAAATCATTCGAGCACTAACCGTACAAAAAAATGTGATAAGATCAAGAGTGGTACCTTGCGTACGGTTTTATATCGTCGTTATCGAGAACCAAAGAGAAGCAGTTTTCATTTCGACTTGTGTTTGCATTGGTAGCTCAGCCATAGGTACTCAAACTTATTCGTAGGTATGTGCAATAGAAATAAAGTGAGCCAGAATGAGAGGAGAAAAAATTGAAAAAAGATAGAAAATAATAAAGAAAAAAAGGCGTACCAATGGTATCAATTGTATAGTAGATACTCAGCAATCGAACTACATATTACACGTATAAGAAGTCCTCTCTCTCTATCTCTCTAGGTACCATCTACGTACCGATATGTGTACTGAAGATACTCATACAGTTTATAATATTCCATCGTATATGTGTATATGTTTGAGTACACCTAGTCATTATTGTTATTATTAAAGCATCTATTAAATAAGACCAGAGGGGTGGCGTGGCATGCGGAGATGTAAAAGAGAAGGCATTAATCGCATATTTGAAAATTCAATAAGTACGTAGACATAGTATATCTTTGTTTCGGTAGATAGACGGTTTCTGCTTTGAGAGACGAATACGTATGAAAAAAAGACGCCTATCTTGCCGTTGCGTTGCTGCGCCGGCCGGTAAACCACTAACGATGATCTCTTGTGCTTAGCCGGAGGATATCGCGTTTGAACAGTTATCGTAAGAGTAGTTACACGGTGGTGTTATTATTGTATTGAAAAGATGCTGTAGATTGCTGGTGTACCTACGGTGATGGAGAAGAGGAGTGGACGGTATTGCATTCATCGGTGGTATCGGGATAAGTATGTACAAGGTCTTGCGAAAGATGTGCTTATTTAGGCGTACAATGGGTTGATGAGGTATCTAGACGAAATAATGGTAACGGTGGTCTTGAAAAATTTCAAGAAATGTAGCCAGATAATGATATCGGGATATGAAATATTCGGAGTGAAATAGCTAATGGAAAAGAAGATGCCATTTTATTACTGTACAAATTGTAAAAAAATAGAGTAATTTCTAAGAAAAGAAAGTTCGATAAAAATTGTGAATTCTGTCCTCATAAAAATTGTGAATTCTATCCTCATAAAAATTATAAATTCTATCCTGATAAAAATTATGAATTCTATCCTCATAAAAATTGTGTATTCTATCCTCATCAAAATTATGGATTTCAATTGTGAATTTTATCCTCATTAAAACTGTGCATTCCATCCTCATAAAATTTGTGAATTTTATCCTCATAAAATTTGTGAATTTTATCCTCATAAAATTTGTGAATTTTATCCTCATAAAATTTGTGAATTTTATCCTCATAACATTTGTGAATTTTATCCTCATAACATTTGTGAATTTTATCCTCATAAAATTTGTGAATTTTATCCTCATAAAATTTGTGAATTTTATCCTCATAAAATTTGTGAATTTTATCCTCATAAAATTTGTGAATTTTATCCTCATAAAATTTGTGAATTTTATCCTCATAAAATTTGTGAATTTTATCCTCATAAAATTTGTGAATTTCATCCTCATATTGAAAATGAAGTTTTTTGATACCAAAAATAGAAAGAAATATTTTGAGTAAGTATGACTTAATAGGTAAGTACATTTTAAACTGGAAAAAAGTTTTTTTCGAATGAAAAATTGAAAATAGTTAAGGTAAGTACATGAAAAATAATAATGAAAAAAAAATTAGAGAACTATATTTTTGAAAATTCTTATTCCGTTCTTTTCATCTTCCTGAAAAATTGAAAACAAAAAAATTCTCCCTAAATTTGAAAATTTTCCTTCAAAATCATTACTAAGTAAATACCTTCCTGTAATTTTTTAAATAAATGACGAAAAGTTTGGGATTAGGTAGTACTTGTCGTTTATCCTTTCTCTCATGCATCGTTCAAACCTCTATTTTGAAAATTTTGACTCCAGTAAAAAAATTGCAAGTTTTAATTAGGTACGAGAAATTTTTTAAAAATCATTGATGCAAAGAAGATTTATTTTATTCAGAATTTTCTTCTGAAATCTTTTTCTGAGCAAATGTAATGAAATCGCCAAATTTTTCAAATTTTTTATGCAACAAAATTTTAATTGTTAGGGCGTGTGTGCTCTCTCATTTTGAATCAGTGAAAAGTAACCGATCAATGGTAAAAATTGTAGTACAGAAAAAGATCATGGAAATGCTTTGATTTTCAGCAAATGTTCGCAGATTTTTCATAAAGTTTCAACGATTTTTTCAGCGAATTTCAGAGATTTTTATGACTTTCAGTTCTTTACTGATTTTCCATTAATTTTTTTGTTATTTGCTTTCAGTGAAATTTTCTCCCTGATTTTTAAATAGGAGAGCGGTATCTAAAATTTAGCCTCTTTTATATGGATTCACCCCTCTTTACACATCTTTGACCTTGACTCTGGAGTTGATCTTTAACCTAGACTTTGGAATCAATCTATGACCTTTATTCTGGATCTATCACTTTGACCCTGGACTCTGGAGTCATTCTATGACTTTGACTCTGGATTCTGGAGTTAGTTTATGGCATGGTCTCTGATTACTGGAATCAATATTTATGACGTTGACTGTAGATTCTCTAGTAAATCTATGACTTTGAATAAACTCAAATACCAATTTTTGTCCTGTAGGGGTAATTCCTATGTCTGAGCTCACATATTTTGACTCTTTTTTGAACAAATCAGAAGAAATCTGAACATTTGACATTTCATTCTCTCCTTTCTCCTTTCCCCTCCCCTTCTCACCCGAAAACATTCACCTAAATTTGTTATACTACATAGTACATACCCTACATTATCTATCACCCTACCATAATTTAGTACCTCATCATAAATATTACGTTTTTTCATTATTAATGGAAATTCTATTAAAATCATTCATCCAAACTTTTTTCAATTTTGAATTTATGTATGAAATTTTGCAAAAATTCCATATTCCATTTAGTTTTGAGATTTCATTCAATACTTTAGATTTTCACCAAAATCTTTTTTGAAATCTACACCACGATGGAAAATAACTCAAAAAAATTCATAAAAATGTACCATCCGTCACTGGAAACGACACAAACGAATCTCTGGACCAATTACCTGTCTCCTTCGCCTTAAACCACACACGTCACAATAGCCACACATCCATCCAAAGTAAATCCGTCTAATCGTCACCAACCCGCCTCGTCGTCGTAAAATACGCCAAAACATCGCGAAAACAAAAATAATGCGCCGTAACTCTTCGCTAATTTACCGTCCTGCGAGATCGTAGACTTAGATGACAAATTTCCCATCTCGTTAACGACCTACTCACGCCAGCACGGTGAAAAAATCGCTCGTTTATGTCCGATTCGCGGAATTAAAAGCAAACTCGCGTTCTCCATATATCTTCTAGTTACGTACACTTTCGCGTATATAAAACTTCCCAAGAGGAGGAAAAATTTTCGAATATTAAAACAACGTTGACGTCGTCGTCGTCAACGATACCTACGACAAAAAGATGAAGCGGTTTTGCCACAGTGTATAAGTGTGCGGTTTACAGTAAGTACATATTTAATAAATCTGCGTTATTATGAACTAGAAAGTGCGAGGATGGCATAGTAAACCGACATACGCGTAATATATTTACGGCCACGGTAGATAAGAAATTGAGAAGCAGGGATAGGGATGCAGGGATACAGGCCACAAGAGTAGGATGAGACGGCGATCGCGATGCTCATGAGTTTCGGCAGTGAGAAGGAGAGAGAAGCAGAGAGTGAGATATACCGTAGAATATGTTGTGTACAGTACGGCGAGGGACCATTAACAAAAACGTTTCGAGTCATTAATAGCGAAATGTCTGGCGTACGAGCCAACGTTTAAAGAAAATTTTAACGCGTTACATACGCGGGCGGTCCCTTTCAACGCGGGTTAAATGTGTCATAAACAAAACAGATACGATAAATGAAAACTCCGCGGGCGCGGGCTCGACCGCGACCGCAGTCGCCACGCCGACTCACACCCGCGCCGAAGTCGAATTATTATCAGTATGGTTATAATACAGATATTGTAAATGAACCAATGTAGAAATATGAACAATAATTGAGTAAAATTAAGACGATTTCTATAATCTTCTCACAATCTGAAGTAATTACCAATATTATGGCATTTTTCTCATTTGTAAATCACTGAAAATTATTAAAAATCAGTGGAAAAGACGAAATTGCAGCATAGACATAAAGCATTGAAAAAATGTCATTGAAAGCAGATAGTAAAAAAATTACGGTGGAATCAGTGGGAAATTTACTGCAGTTGATAAAATCGTTGAAAATCTGTTGAAAAATAGATGAAAAAACTTTTTAAAAACTCAATTAAATTCTTTGGAAAATCAGCAAAAATAGGATGGAAATTAAAGAATTTCGATGATTTTCTCTGTGCTACAATCATGATTGTACATCAGTGACTAGTGGGTGATTCTAAATTTTCGCAGAAACCCATGTAACTGGCCAATATCTTGCGAAATATACACGTTAGAATACTGCTGTTGGAATTATTTTGATGTAGTTTCATACCCCGTACAAATTTCCTTGAAAAAAAAAAGTGGTACAAAACATTCCTCTCCCTGAGGGGACTACAAAAGTGATCCAAATGTCCTTCGTCGTGGCTGTAACCCATCACGATCTCAAATCAAAATACAGTTGTTCTCCGCTATTATTTCTCTGGAAAATCGGGAAAACCCAGGGAATTTTCGACCGTCTGAAAAAGTCGGGAAATTTTGAAATTTTCGGCATTTTTGCTGAAATTTTGTCAAAATTTAGAAAAAATCAATTTTCTGAAGTTTCTAGAGTCGTTTTATTAAAAAATTTTCAAAAAAAAATTCCTCCGCTCGGGCCAAATTATTTTACCCAATTAAAGGATACAGAAGAGAATTTTTATGTTCTTGTCACATTTTGGGAAACTTAGCTAGGACGTGAAGTGAAGAATTTTCAACTTTTGAAGGTCTTATTTTGCAAAAATTTTTGCTCTCGCTTCGCTCGGGCTCGGCACATTTATATTTTTTCATATCAATATTTTACTCCTTATCAATCTACTCGTATTATTTACTTTTCCAAGCTGCAAAGAAAGTCTTTATTGGAATTTATTAATTGGAGGTACTTTTTTGGGAGGGAGAGAGGAAGGAAGGGAGAGAATTGGATTTGAAGAGAATTACAACTTTGAATTTCGAGACTGCTTTTCATTTGAAACTTTTTCTGTCATAAAATCAAAGTCTCAAATTTTTGTACCGAGTTGCAAAACAGGGGACAGGGTGTCTAACAGGTCCTGTCGATCCTGTTTTGGGCTGAGAGGTCCTGTTGGTCCTGTTATGGTCCTGTTTTGGGGCCTTTTCAATGAAAAGTCCTGTTTTGTAACAATTTTGGGAACCCATCCGCCAAAATAATAGCTAAAATTTGAAATGTCGTCAGTGACAACACAGTGTAAGATGATGAGAGATGATACAGGATTTCTGAAGAAATTTCAACTAATAAATGCCTTTTTTCTGATAAGTTTTTCACCCTAAATTCGCTCGGGCACAGTAAAACATGATTTTATTTTAAAAATAACTATTACCTACTAAACTTCTTCCTTTCCAACCGCTTAGACAATTAATATTTCAAAGAGAAAAAAAATCTCCCTCTCATCTATTAAAAATCATTGTAGCGATCTCGATTACAATTTTAAAAAATATTTGAGGAAATCAGAAAACTGGTCCTTAGATATCGTTTTTTTTTTTTTTTTTTTTTTTTTTGGAAGTCAGAACAAAACACTAAAAAAGTACGAATTTTACCTAAAGAAGAAATTTCAGTTTCTGGGTGCCCTTTTTTCAAAATTTTTCGCCCTCGTTTCGCTCGGGCTCAGTCAATAATATTTTTTCTCTACAATGTGTCTTCCTTATTCTTGAATTTTTGAAATAAAATTTACTTACTTACACTTATTTCTTACAATTAGGTATGGATTTTTTTTTCAAAAATTGTTCGCTTGGTAGGTCTTAATTTTTTGTTGAAGTGGGGGGGGGGGGTACAAAATTTACTTACTGATTTATAAAAGGTCCTGCTGGTCCTGTTTCGGGGGTTTGAAAATTTGTTAGACACCCTGGAGGAGGAGGGAAGGAGGTGTCGTCAAAACATTTCCAAAACTGGAGGGAGGTGGCGTCAAAAAAATTTCCAAAACTGGTTGTTTTTGTGGCTAGAAAAGAGAACATCGGAATAATCTCGTTAGAGGATATGATTTTTGAAAAAAAAATTGTTGGGCACGCGAAAAAAATCGCCTCCTCCTCTATCCTTCAGAAATGACATGTTCAAAAGGTCTGGAAAATTTCTAAAAATTAGTCTGGAAAACCTGGAAAAGTCAGGGAGAATTATTTCCAAGATATAGCGGACACCCTGTGAAAATGCATTTCAAAGTTGATTAAATTGATTTTGAAGGTTCTTCGTAGTGGCCTGTTTTCTCAAGAGGCTAAGAAAGACAGTTGGTTATTTCAAAATTCTACGATCAGTCTATTCGATCCTCTGACATCATAAAATTACTATCTTGCTGTGTTTTCCTTTTCCACATTAGAGTTCATACTGATGACGATTTCGTGAAAAATGTTTCCAAATTTACAAATTGGCACCTAGAACTGTCCTCGTCGTGACTCTCCATTAATATTTTTCATTTTTTTTTTCAAAGCAGCCTCAAAATAAGCAGGTGGACCTCTTTCTGATGCAGTTGTTAGATTTTGTTCATAAGCTTGAAATTTGTTTGGGTGGTCTCTGGTTCAGAAACTCAAAGTTAACTACTTATCAATATCCGTCAGAGTTGAAGATGTTTGCTTTTTTTTTTCAATTTTCGATTCACTCTAATAAACATGATAACAATTGCCAAAATTTACCCTATATATTTACTAATGGAGAGTAAGAATGTGCAGCATGTACCATCATTAATCAAAGAATGAGTATTTTCTCCACAACTTTCGAGAAGTGGTGTAATAATGGGATAAAAGAGGCGAAAATAGGGGTACCTTCGTTTATGTGCAAATAATTTATATCTACAACTTGGAGTACCATGATACATGGATATGAATGTTCAACCCCCCACAAAACATACGAAAAAATATCGTAAGTAACTTAGGTAGCCGTGGCACTATCCGTACAAGGGAATTCACACCACCACTCGGAGCACCATCTTCAATTCACCACTCCTTCGACATAGTCGCAGACACGTTGCGGAAGAAAAAATTAAACTTTTTACAACTACATAGGGACGAAGTAGCACATTCGTAGAAAAAGCCCCAGACATGCGGCGCGCTTTTCCCAGCCCATCGTGGCCCTCTATATATTTGTACGATACGATATTGTACGTAAACGTATATAAACGTGTAATAAGAAAACCGACCGCATCGTCTAATACATAAAACGTAATTGGCGCCCGGGGATTTTAGCGCGCGCACAGATAACGTTTTTCCAATTTTATTATAAGCAGCCATTTTGGTGCGCCTTAAAAGATCATCAATCATGTTTTCGATATAGAGATATATACGAGGTAGCTGCAGTGGCGAACTCCCAAACTCCAGCAGCACACGAACGTATACTTCCAAGTACACAAACGCACATTCCTCTCTTCTTTTCTAATTCGGCCGAGGGATTAAGTATTATAGGTTGGTGGAGTGGGTGAGGAAGGAAAGAAGTATAAGAAGGGGGTAAGAATTTTGATATTTCGTTTATAAGAGGATATCGTATTTCTCTTAAATATACATTGTAAGTATCGCGACTTTAATATTTTAATTGAATTTTAATGATAGTGGCGCCCGAAGGGTTTAGGGGTGATGAAGAAGGGTAAATGATGAGATTACCGAGATATGAAAGAATTAGAGGGTGTTGGAAATTGACTCCCTATTTTAAAAGAATTTAAATCATCGCGTTTTTTTCTCGCTTTCGTAGGCGGCACGACTGCGTTTAATTATGATGAGCTTTTGAATTTACAAGCTTTTGAATGGATTTTCTTCTCCTCCTTTTTTTTTCTTTTTTTTTTTAAAACCACAAAATGTGAAATATTTTTTTTAGAAAATTTTCTCGACGAAATGTGGTAATTTCGTTTCGTTACTAAACGATTTGGTTATTGGCGGTATAGCTTTTGGTAATTACGGTAAATACGAAAGTAATTCATTGTATTTTCATTTTTTAATTATAATTTTTTGATAATGAAAATCTGATGCTGATAATCAGCATTAGAAAGCCGATGTTGAGAGTAGAAATTGTTGCGTAATTACGGTAAAAATGCAGTAATTAAAGGTAATTTTTGGTAATTACGGTAAATATACAGTAATTGAGGGTAATTTTTGGTAATTATGGTAAATACGCAGTACTTTGAGGTGATTTTTTGGTAATTACAGTAAATACTCAGTATTTACAGTAATTTCTGATAATTACGTTGAATACGCAGTACTTTACGGTAATTTTTGGTAATTACGGTAAATACGCAGTATTTTAAGGTAATTTTTGGTAATTACGGTAAATACGCAGTATTTTAAGGTAATTTTTGGTAATTACGGTAAATACGCAGTATTTTAAAGTAATTTTTGGTAATTACGGTAAATACGCGGTGTTTTAAAGTAATTTTTGGTAATTACGGTAAATACGCGGTGTTTTAAGGTAATTTTTGGTAATTACGGTAAATACGCGGTATTTCAAGGTAATTTTTGGTAATTACGGTAAATACGCAGTGTTTTAAAGTAATTTTTGGTAATTGCGGTAAATACGCAGTATTTTAAGGTAATTTTTGGTAATTGCGGTAAATACGCAGTATTTTAAGGTAATTTTTGGTAATTGCGGTAAATACGCAGTATTTTAAGGTAATTTTTGGTAATTACGGTAAATACGCAGTAATTGAAGGTAATTTTGGTAATTACGAAAAATACGAAACAAATCATAGTATTTTGATATTTTTTGTCATTTGTCCGTAATCAGAGCCTAAAGATAGGATCAATACTCTTGAGTTGGTATTTATTGTATTCATTGAAATTTGGTGATGAAAATGGAATGATTTGCAAAGGTAGCCACAGCTTGGTAATGAAGACCAGAAAAATTGGAAATTCCCTAGGATTTTACATACTTTCAAAGAAATTAAGAAAGTAACAGGAATTTCAATAAAAATTCAAATCGTATTTTTGAGATTATTTCGTCACAATAAATTTACTGCAATGCCATTAAAAATTAAAAGAAAAAAAAAACTTGGTACCATATTCGATCGATTTTTTTTTGAATGAGGAATGTTTTTGAAATTGATGTGAAATTCCCTGTCTCTCCGCCACCCGCTTCTATGTCGAAATGCCTCGCGATAAACTGCATTCGACCATGCCATCGAAAAAAATTCTTTCCACATCAAAGTGGACAGACGTTTTAATTATCGGTTGGCCGGACTAGTTCGGAACTTTGGAAAACATAACACATACGATGCGCCGCTATCCAAAACTATCCGAGGCCTGAAGGATACAAGCACATAGAGGGCATCCAAGTATTAAAAAAAATTTTAACAGCCAATAAAAACACACCGTAAAGCATAAACCACCGACTCTGTAGTGTACTGTGGCATCCAAATCGTCGAATTACTTATACTATACTTGCCATACAGTAACTAGCCGAGCAATAAATAACGCTTTGAAATGTAATTAATTCCATTCCGCGCATCATTTCGGGAACATTGTGTGTCTGCTTCGAAAGATTACAACGAGGCAACTTATCTACGCGTGGAAAAATTATTTAGAAAATAGCGTCGTTTTTATTGCTCGAATTCTCATCTTGGATTTTTTTTGTATGTTCTTTTTTTTCTAAATAGGTGCGATTCAACGGTGCAGCTTTATTTCGATGTCCATGTCCGATAGAAGAGCAGGAACACGTCGAGCTGAACCCTGGACCATGAGCTGGACAGCTCCATATTCGTCTTGTGGATACGCACCGCTTCGGTAATTATACCTGTTCCGTGTATTTTTTTTTATAGAAATCATAGGTTTTGTCGAATATGCGAAGGCGTTTAGAGGAGTAGCCCGGTTGATTGTGTACCTATTATCTTTTTTAATGCGGTGTACTAATTTTATTTACGCGTTCGATTGAGAGCTGTTTTATTTACGCGGTCGTCGCCAAAAATGGATCGTTGTCTCGAGGCGCGAATTTCATTGATTGATTCGATACGAACGAGCCTTCGTTACCACGAGGCACGAGCCCACTGCTTTTTTCTGTTTTACTAGTACGTCTTGAGTCGCCGGATTGACGTTTGGGTGGATGATAAATTGGTGGGCATGGTGGAAATTTTTTAGTGTTTTATTTCGAGTGTTTGATGAGAGAATACAATGAAACTGATGTGGTTGGGGTCGAGGTGTCGAGAAATTCGTAGATCAACAATTTTCATCAGCTGATTCATTTTATGTAAATTCAATTACTTTTTGATCTTGGATTTGTAGATTTTTCTCTGACTTTTTTTATGAGGTTCTGTCATCTAGAAAATTTGAACATTTTCGTTTTTATTGTTCTAGATTTTCTTGGAATGAGGAGGATGTTTAAATGGAAACATCTGCCTGTACGGTTTTTCATAAAAATACCGAGGTGTACAATGATTCTGTGAAAAAATGAAAAAAAAAAATTGTCTCGACGAAATTACTCTTTCTGATGATTATATGATAACTGAAATAATAGGAAAATGGTAAAACTCCCATTTTCAAAGGTTTTTTTTTCACAAAAAATTTTGTACTCGTTTTTTTTTTTTTGGATTTAAAAATTTCATCTATTACTTTTTTTGAGCGAAATTATAGACAAATCACTTCTTTTTTGGGGAGAAAAAAAGGGATGAGTGGGTGTGGAATGTTAAAAATGTAGGGGGTTGGAGCAATGATTTTGAGGAAAATTTTGAATTTTTAGTTCCATGGTGGCTACGGGCAAGAAAAATAAGGAAAACGAAGAAAACAGTAAAAATTTCACTAAACAGCAAGAATTTTAAAATTTCCAATTTTTTCTTTTAATTTTGTTATCGAAGAATAAAAAGTTATTCTTTTTTTTGGACAAATTAAAAGAAAATTCCAAAAGTGTAGCAAGAATATTCATTTTTAAATCCAGAAGACATCATGGGTTCGATTCGATTCTCGTGATTGAGTAGACAATTAGACATAGACACTTCGTCTCTGACGTGATTTTTATTTTCTTGATTTCTCTCTTTTTTTGAAAATTTTGTAAAAAAAAGTTGAAAGTAATAAAAATTGACGATGCTGAGACCAATTTGGCGTATGTGGTTGAAAATATAATTAAAAATTGATTCAGAATCGTTTATGTAACATTTTTGAAGTTCAAAGTTGAACCGTTTGCCTCAAAATGTTCGATTTTCAAAGACACAGAAATGTTGAATTTACCAAAAAATCCTGTAGTTGGGTTTTTAATCTTTTATTATAGAATTTGTGTCCCTGCCGTGAAAAAGGACCTTGTGTGGAAAGAATTGATGTCTTCATTTTTATGTGTTTAGTTCAGATTTGGTGTCATTTGGACCAAAAACGTGAAAAATGAGACTATCGATGATTTTTTTTTACACTGGGCCCCTTTTTTACGGCAGGTTCACATTTGAACGTGGTTATTTTCGTGAAGAGATCTCGATCTCTAGGAACACAACGTCTTAAATTGTTGCGAAAAATTCAAAAAAATCCAAAATTACACGTATGGCGTACCTATTGTATTTAGGTTTTTTAATTCAAAACACAGAAACTTCACACTTTTCGATTTTGTGTTGAATTTTTTTTTCACGCCCTGAAAAAACAAAAGGATAAATTTTACCCCAAATAATAATAACGGGGCCCTATTATCAAATCGGTAAAATTTAATATGAAAAAATCATCTTCATTCCAAAATTTGGTAAAATTTTATTTCTATCCAATAAATTTTATCAAATTTCGTGATAAATATCAATTTCTTTTCCGATAAATATTTTTTTAGAATACATAAATTCAATCAATTTTGTAAATGAGGCCCCTATTATTTTTTTGGGAGGTGAAATTTATTTTTTTTGAGTGGTAAAAATGTAAAATCGAAAGAGGCTAAAAAATTTTCAAAAAATCAGCAATACTTATTTTGTAACTCATTTTTTATTTGAGAGCATTGAGTTCAAAATTTCTATTCCATTTTTCGATTCGAACTCCTCCTCTCCTTGCACGTAGTTTCAACTAACCTCAAATTTTGGTAAAAATTAAAAAAAAAAAATTATGACATACCGTTTGTAATTTTTATGAAAATGTGCCTAGTCAGAATTTCTGCTCAGTTTTTGGATTCGACCTTCCCTTCCTCCCTCCCAGACACCTTCGAAATCAATTCAAATTTTTTTAAAGACAAAAAAAATTGAAATACCTTGATATCAACTTTGTTTTTGGATCTCACCCCCCCCCCCAATTTTTCTACGAAGACTTAATTTTATCCAAAAATTGAAAAAAAATCAATTAACTCAAGGGACAGATGTAGGTATAGTTTGTTATTTTTTCGATGAAGCTAAATTCAGAAATTGATTTTTGATTTCGATCTTTTCCCGGCCCCTCGCCTTTTACCATCTGAATTGAGTCGCTGGGTTCAAAAATGGAATTTTTTGGTACCTCTTCATCTAGACCTACCCTCCCTCGTCATTTCTGTGAATTTTTCTCTATCTATCAACTATTTGCGCGAGAGAAACCATCCCTGCGTGAAACTTTTCGTCGAATTTTGCACCCCATTTCGGAAAACATAGGTACGAACTCCATTTACGAACCCTTCCTCATGCCCATATTCTCGACTTCTTCACACAATAAGCTCATCCGCACCACGTCTCGAAAAACATACGTAGAATTCCCCTCCCTCTGCCGCCGGACCCGAAGCACGTGAAATTCCTGTACCTATACCGAAATTCCTCTCGTATATTTTCAACTCGCTGTACATTTTTTCGCAACGTATTTCGCTCGAAGGTAAATTACAACCTGGTACGCTTCGATAAAGCGTAAAAATTTAATGGCGTTCGCATTTTCTACCTACATTTCGGCTTGTTTATCCTGCAGGCTCGGGTGTAAAGCGTAATCTGAAATGTATTACGAGAAAAACATTAGGACTCGGAATACGAGTTAAGTTCTTTTACGTAAAATCCGCTTAAGTTGCTCATCATCATCATATTTTTTCAACGCGAGCCGAGAAACTTTCGGTGGTCCTTTTTTTCGTTTAATTTTCCCCTTTGCGAGTAAAAAAAAATGGACTAAGGATGCCTTTAATTTCTTTACACCTTTTCGCTCGGTTGAGGTTTCACAAAATCAACGAATGTTACAGATGAGTGATTTTTTTCCTCCTTTTTTGGGATCTTTAAAGATTCAGCCTTGGTCGTTATGATAATTCAATTCCGATGACAAATTACCCCTTTCGTTTCAATATTCGTATTACATAAATAATCGCCTAGGTATAAAATAACACCAACGTAATATTTTGTACGTGTGCTCTGCTTCAGTTATATTTTTCCGTATAAATATGTACGAATCGTAGGTTAGGTACCTTATACTATTTTTTATATGTACCTTATGCGACGAATAGGTACACATAGTACATACATTATAAATAACACGCGTGGACCGGTTGTACCTATTTACACACAACAAACCTCCGCATTTGAGATAATAATCTCAGCTGTGGCACTGCAGAGAGTCCAGGAACTCGTTAAAATACGAATACTGATACTGCAGGTGATATTATATTACACACGCGGCGACATATCGCGCTTCTTCACATTTTTTCCCCCCAGTTCTTGGGCATATTTGGGTGTATGGTTAAGACAAATACAAGAACGGACCCTTCTAAGAGTATTTTATTCGTCGTCTATTGTGAACTGTGACTCCAAAAGTCAGCCTCGAGCTGTCGTTTTTTTAATTGGCGCGAGAAGCAGGATCTTGGTAAGAATAGTGTGAATATTGTATGGGCCGGCTAATTAAAAATTTGGATCGTTTGACTTAGGTATGGTGAGAGACTGGGTTGTTTGGAGGGAAAAGTGAAGGCGGAGAAGGTTGGTAACAGTGAGATAAAACTCACAATTTTGAAAATAACTTGTAACTTTGGTAAAAAATTAGGGAAGTTGTAAAAATGTAGAATATTTATACCCTCATATGGAACAGCAGTACCCTCACAACTCAGAAAATCACGTACTCGGGAATATTTTCCAGTAATTGAAATTCCTCTCTAATCCTTAGTCGAAAAGTTTTGAAAAAAAAAAAAGATGAAATCAAATCTTAATTTTTTTTTTGAGAATTTTTTCGATCTTGCTTCGATGGGGTTCAAAATTATTTTTGATGATACATTCTGAAATCTTCAAAATTCCGAAGGGAGAGAGTTTTTCATTTTTTGTACACATGTTTGAAAAAAGATTATTTTTGGAGCGTGGTAAAATGCAAGAAACTATAGTCGATCGTTCAAGGTTTGCGGAGACGAGTTTTTTTTTTTCAAAAGTTGTTCCAAAAAAACTGTCGAAATGATTTCGGTAAGTTGAAATTTTTCTACAGTTCTAGATACATAATTATTATTATTTAAAAAGTGATCAAATTTTGAAAAAAATTCCATTTTTTGAAAGTTGATTCGATTGTGGATTTTTTTTGTTTTTATGAACTACCTACAATATCTCGTTTTAATTTTCTATGGAAATTTTAGAATAGTATCGTCCAATCTTTAAAAAATCGTTCAAGTTTCGAGTGAAAATTGTTAAAGCACCTGTCCAAGTGTCCATTGATAAAAAAAAATACATTTTTTGAAATCTTCAACTTTCAGAAATCTACCTAGTTAAGAAGTTGTGGGAAATCACGCAGTGTCTGGAAAATCGTCCAAATGGTTGGAAAAATTTTTCAAAGTTTTAGAAAGTCTAAACTTGTATAAAATTGACGTAATTTTAAAATTCGAAGGGTTTCAACTGGTTTCAAACAAGTTTCAATTAGTTTGAACTGGTTTAAACAAGTTTCCACTGGTGTCTAACTAATTTCAGCAGGTATCGAATAAGTTTCAGCCGGTTTCCTAGGGTTTTTACTGGTTTCCACTGGTTTCTGGAAGTTTCGACTGGTTTTAAAGGGTTTCAAACAATTTTCAATCAGTTTGAACTGGTTTAAACTGGTTTGAACAAGTTTCCACTTGTTTCAACCGAGATTTCAACTGGTTCCAAGGGTTTTTACTGGTTTAAATAAGTGTCAATTGCTTTAAACTGGTTTTAACTGGTTTTAAACTAGTTTCCAATGGTTTCAAACAAGTTTCAACTGGTTTGAACTGGTTTAAAACAAGTTTAAACTGGTTCGAACTAGTTTCCACCCGTTTCAAGGGTTTTTACTGGTTTAAACAAGTTTCAATTGGTTTGAACAAGTTTTAACTGGTTCCAAACAAGTTTCAATATTGGTTTGAACAAGTTTTAACTGGTTTCAAACGAGTTTCTAATGGTATCAAACAAGTTGCAACTGGTTTGAACTGGTTTAAACAAGTTTCTGCAGGCATCAAACAAGTTTCAGTTGCTTTTTTAGGGTTTTTACTGGTTTCAACTGGTTTCAAACAAGTTTCAGTCTGTTTGAACTGGTTTAAACAAGTTTCCATTGGTTTTAAACTGTTTCAACTGGTTCCAAGGGGTTTTATTAGTTTAAGCGAGCTTCAATTGGGTTTAACTGGTTTAAACTGGATTAAACTGATTTGATCAAGTTTTGACTGGTATCAAACAAGTTTCAACTGGTTCCAAAAGGAAACAGGTTTCAGCTGGTTTGAACTGGTTTTAAATAAGTCTCAACTGGTTTAAAGGAAATACAACTGGTTTCAAACAAATTCAAACTGGTTAGAACCGGTTTAAACAAATTTATATTGGTTTTTATCAGTTTTAACAAAATTGAATTGGTTTAATCATGATCAAGCTGACAAACTGGTTCTAAAATGATTCATCTGATGAAACAATCAAACTGGTTTTACGTATTATGTTATCATTGGTTTAGATGCCTATATCATGTACAAAATAACTCAAAACTGGCGTTAATCCATGATGAAATTTGTAACAACCCGAAAAACCGTCCCAAGTTTAGGTTTAGCGCAGAAAGAACCTAAGTCCAGGACTTGAGACGTTTCTGCACTTGATTTTCCCAAAGTCGATGAGATTACTTGTATTTGGAAATTCCGCTCTTCTTACACAGTGTGTCTAGTTTGTCTTTTTTTTTTTTCAAATCCAGTCACCGATAAAATCCTTTTTTTGGGGAATGATTTCTTTATAGCTTCCTACTCGTATGTTGTTCGATTAACAACTTTTATATGTAATTCTTGGAGGGTTGGAAATGTTGGAGTGAAAGGAAGATTGCTCAGTGGAAAACTTGTCATGTTTTTTTCTCTCCCCCCCCCCTCCAAAAAAAATTATGGAGTTTTCTACCAGTAATAAGGGTCTTTAATTTTTTCATTTTTACCTCTGCTTTAAAAATAGCCTTGTTTTCTTTTTTTTAATGGCTATTTTCTGTTTTTTTTGAACTTAAGTACCTAATTGACAGATTTCTGTTGATTGTTTATTTTTTAAATACTTTTCTTTGAATAAAGTTTGATTTGTGTTATCAGACTTTTCAATCTGCTAATGCAGTTCTGCAATTTTTGGAAAAAAAGAATTTATAAAGAAAAATTGGATTAAAAATTTCGTTCTTTTGCTCAATTTTTTTCATAGATGGGAAAGAAATTTTGAAAATATCTTAAAATTCCTTCAAAAATAAAGTTGTTTCAAACCACGTACCACGTAGGTCTAGGTATTCAATTTTCAGATAATTTTATTGAAATGCTCAAGATATTACGATCCTGAATTTTTCCACCGATGAAGAGCATGTCCTTAAGTATTCCATTTTACTGCTCGCACGTTTTAATAACGCATTTATAACCTCATTACCAAACTCTCGCCGACGTAGGTTTTTTCTATTTTTGAGTAATCTCCTCTCGCGATATTACCTACGTATAGACTTGAACGTGAACGGAACTGCTCGCCGGACGCGGACGGAAGCGGTAAAAAGATGTTAATTCCCCGGAGCGACATTTTTCGGTAAATTGGCCTCCGTGTTATAATATAGTATAGGCCTACATATACCATATACTTACGCACACGTGAACGCAAACGCGTTAATTTGAAGTCGTAAATCAGTTCTCGTCTTAATTTCTGGTAATCCTCCTGCTATCCTCATCAGTTGCCTACTCGTTCATCTTCTCGCCGCCTCCGTCGGCCCTCAACATAATCCCAAAAGTAACGAGAGACTTGTGTACTCGGCCGAGAACTTGGAAAATATTACGAGCTCGAGATTTTTCAGCAAATGAAAAAATTTCAACGCAGAAGGCGCCACGAGGAGAGCAGGGTTGGGAAATGTGTTCGAGGGAAATTCTTACATAGCGAGTTAGCAGCGTTAAAATTAAATTTACCGCAATATCGTGTATACGATTTGTTTATTGTTACCCTCTGTTCGAGCAAAAATATCTAATATTCGCGTAAAAATGCTGACTTACGATTACGACGCGTACATTTACTGCGTACTGACTTAGACCCCTCCTCCCCCTGTTCTGTGCTTTCTTCGTCGAAACCCGGTGTAAAGTGAGCTTTCGCTTTTATCCTTCGTGCCAGGCAGCAAACCGTTTCCAGAAATTAATCGTTTAGAAAATTGCCTCGAAATGGAAGTGGCAAAAAGGCTAGGATCGTCTTTGGTTGAAATTTTTTCCCAATGCTCGCGAAGAAATTTATTCCTCGGTATTAAATCGTAATTTATTCGGCCCATGTCTTCGTACCCCTTTGCCTTATTTTCTCGCCTGTGCAATTAAACTTGTACGTATATAAGAAATTATTTTATAATGACCGGCCTTCTCGCGGATGCGGAGCGGATTTACGGAAGGATTAACCGGTTCGGTGATTTTCGACGATGAGGTCGTCGCAGCGAGTAAACGACCATTTAATGCGGGGATGCTGGCAAGTGAGTGAACTGAGAAACTGAGATTATATTAAAGGTGTGGGTGTTGGTCACGGCGACATAACGAAGAGACGGTGCGATATTTACGATGTGGAATTTTTTTTCTTCGGGGGTTCGCACTTTGTCGAAGGCAAAGATGTGAAAAAATAAGAAATTACGAGAGGTGTTTTTTCAATTTTTTTTTTCTTGTTTTGAAATATGAAAAAAATACGAACGGGTTGGCATACGTATATGTAGGTCTAGGTATATGCTGTAAAGGTGTAACACGTGCTGTTTGGTGTATGATTTATCGTTAATTTATTCGAAATAGTATTTACGTATTTTTATACACGTTACTTTTGCATTTCCCTTCCTCCATCTATCCCTCCTCTCTTGGATCATTTTTGCATTCGTTCGTGAAATATAAAGGTATAATATTCGCCGTTACCTATTCTGTAAAGTTATAAAAAAATATTATTTATACGAGTATTTATAGTTTGAAAAAGTTGGCTGCTTGGCTTCGTAGTAAAGTACTCACGTTGGTATGTGGTATAACGAAAAAGAAATTTTTTCGGAGGAAATTTTTACGCGTTGGTATTTTAAGAAGAATAATATCTGAAGAGAGGAATAAAGAGCTTTGTGTGCGACCTGGATGTGATGTGATGGCCGAATTTCCCTCGATTGCTGTTATTTTGAATGTGTAGAGTTTGAAAATTTTTGATTGGATATGGAAATGAAATTGTGAATTCTCAGAAGATACTTTGTGATTTTTTTTTGAAAAAAGTTCAGTTTTTGGCCATTGAAATGTTTTTCTTCTTTGGTAGAATTTTTCCCTTTTTGGCAGGGATGATAACTGAAATTATTTTGGTTTTTGGTTTTCAGTTATGGTACAAAATTTAGGCAAAAATAATTGGTTATGGTTAACTTTTATTGTCAAATTCGTGATAATTGGTTATTAATTTTTGGTTATGGTTTTTCTGTTTCATTATTGGTTTTTGGTTATGGTTATTGGTTATTGGTTTTTTTCGTTTTTTCCCCCTTTCGAGAGGTTAGAACAGTTTGAAGCAAAAAAAAAAAGTGGTATGTCCAGTTTTCGATTTTCGATCCGTCTTTCCCTCCTAAAATCATCATCTGTCAATAATATATAGAACACATTATTACGTAAAAAAATCATTCATCACATGCAATGACACAATTTTGACAATTTTTTGAATTCTTTTACAAGAAAAACATTTTTTTTTGATTTTTAATTGACTCATGTATCGCTAAAATGTGTCAATAATGAAGGAAAACGTTTATTTTACTATTAGAAGTGAAAAAAAAATTAACCAATAATTGAGCAAATTTTTAATTGGTTATTGGTTATTGGTTAAGTTAGAATTTTTTGATTTTTTCAACAGTTATGGTTTTGTTACGGTTTTTTCTCAAAAATTTGTTATTGGTTTTCGGTTTCTGGTTACAAAATTTCCCAAAAATACTTGGTTTTTTATTGGTTTATTGGTTACAGTTATTGGTTTCAGTTATCATCCCTGCTTTTTGGTTGAAAAACATTGATTTTTTAAAAATATTAAGTACCTAAGTGAAAATTTTTATTTTGTTGAAAAAAAAATTGAAAATGTTTCAAATCTTTATACTGCTGGGTTCTTTTAAAAAAAAGTCCACAAAATTATAGCTTTGATGAAGGAAAAGCTGAAAAAAAGCTTTGGATTGGGTGATAAATTTCAGGAAGCTGATTGAAACTCAGTTTTATGTTAATTTTCATATGATGCCTGTCTACTCACAAGAATATCAAAAAAAAATCCAAAAAAAGTTGGAACTTTTTGATTTTCCTGCAAAAACAAGCATTTTCAACATCGTCCTCTTTCCTTGAATTTTTAAATCGAAGCATAAAAAGCAGGGCTTTTCTGGCAAATTCAAAACAAGGAAAATAGCTCGAAAATGACAAGAAAAATTTGGAAAATAGAAAGAGTTTTCATGTTTCAGATCGAGTTGGCCCCATGGATCAATCCAATAGAATTTATTCGAAACTAGGATCTAAGAAAACATAAGAATTACAACATTTCGAACTTTCAACCCATCAATTCTGAAAAAAAATTTGCAATTCATAAAATAGCTTAATTTGGTTCTGTAATCGAATTGAAAATTTGAAAAAAGTTTGGGTAATGATTCGAAAAATGTTGAAATTGATAGAGTAATGATTTAATGAATTTCAAAAAATAATTTTCATAAAGAAAGAACTGGGAAGAGGAGAACATTAAAAAAAATTGAATTGAAGTACAAAAATTTTGATAGGTATGCTTGGGTTTCCAACACAAAAATTCCAATTCCAAAAACCTTTCAATTTTTCTCTTTTCAAATAAGCAAAGTTTCAGAATGACGAAGAATGACCAACATTATAAAAAATGAATTAAAATTCTTTAAATTTTTGAAGTTTTTATGTTCCAGATTTTTAGTTAGTTTTAAATTACCCCCGACCAACAAATTAAAATTTATAAAATTTCGCCTCAACTTGAAAATAACGTTACTTTTATCAAGGATTTCGAAATTTTTTTCGGATTGAAGTTGAAATTTTGCGAAGTTATTTCTTGCTTTAAAAGACTGCGAGAGATCAAGTTCAGTTTGAGATTGGACTAACTTATTTTTTTTTAGTGGTAAGAGGAACAATAAATTTCAGAAAATAGTGAAAGTTTCACTTTTTGGTTGCAAAAAAATCAGAAAAGAGCAAGAATTTTCAAAATGTTTCTCTTTTTCTTTGTTTTTTTTTTCAATTGAAGGATGAAAAGAGGGCTTACTTGTATTTATTGGACAAATTTAAAGCAAGAAAAATGGTTTGTGAATGATAAAAAAAGTTGAAAAGTTCAAAAACTAACAAGAATTTTCATTTTTCAGCTTCAATAGAAGTAATGAAAACTTGGAAATCGTTGCCTATTCTGTAAAAGTTTTCTACCTGGAAAAAATTAATAAGAGGGAACAAAATTGATAGAAAAATGCCAACAATTAAAAAATCGGTTTTGGTTTTGCAGTCACGGTTTTAAATTTTTAGTTTTTGTTTCGGTTTCAGTAACAGAAAAACCCGGATTTGGTTCCTTAATTTTTTCTTATTGAAGTAAAAAACCAGAAATCGAAAAATAATAAAATTTTACTCATTTCAAAGGTTAGGGCAAGCTAAATTTTTAACAATCGGAGAAACAGAGGCCCTGGAATGCAAATAAAAATCGATAAAATATCGGTTTCAATTTAGCGATGGTTCCAGATTTTAGCCTATTTTAGCAGCTTAAATAAAATTTCGGTTTCGGTTTTGGTTTACGTCAAGCATTCAAAATTTGAAAATGAATGTTCATTGGTTTCAAGAATGGAAAACGAACCACTTGAATTAATTTTTGGTTTCATATTTGATTCCTATCCTACATGCAAGTAGAGAATTGGCTGAAAAATTCGAAAAAATAATTGGTTTGAATGTTAAATCTCATTCTCGAATGCTTCAGAAACATCTCCAATCGAATTTTTTCATCACTGATTCTAATCTAATGGGAAATTTGGCAAAGAATTCGAATAACACTCGAGTACCTTAACCCAAAACGTTTCATAATCCCTAAAACTGGGAATTCAGGATTCAGTTTTTTTGAAAATTTTCAAGATTTTTGTGAGTTTGAAGTCCTTTTTGGGACTTATGGAATATGGAGGCGTGATATGGTTTTCAAATCGATAGTTTCGAATTTGTGGTAAGGATTTCAGATCACATTATGATAAATTTAGATATTTCTCAGCAAGATATTTACAAATGAAGTAGTGTTTTTCTTAAACGTGATTTACCTCTCTTTCCTGAATGAAACCAATTTTCATGATTAAGTTTGTGAAAAAGTCAATAATTCGACAATTTTTTCGTATTATTATCTCTCGAATAATGCAACGACGTGATATTTCTATCGTCGAAATTATTGAGAAATTCTATTAAAATGGTAAATTACGATGGGATATTTCAATTTCAACGTAGTACAAAAAAACTACGTGGAAAAAAATGGGCACAAATGAAGAGAAGGGTATTTATGTAGCAAGTGTACGTAAGCGTACAAAACGCCCTGCAGCTCTCGATTATACTTTTACGTACTTCATAGGCCGAATTTTAACATAATATGCGTACAATGGAGGCGTTTCAGGAGCCACGTCTGTAGCTCTATACTCGCTCGTACATTATCCGTGTAATTATGTAGTCTATATGCATTTATATTATTTCTAGATAGTCCGTACCATAGGATATTATAATTTTTTCCGACACTTGACGCGAGAAGGTTGCTTCACTTATTGCCCGTATATAGGTCGATGTGTCCTTAAAAAACTTGAAAATGTTGAAAAATGTAGAATTTCTGGAACGATGAAGACGACGACAACGTAATCGATGATGGAACCGGTGCGTTCATCACGATATGTAAATAAACGAAAGAAAAGTGCTGGAAATTCTAGGGGGATAAAAGAGAGAAGAATTAGATGCTTGCTCGAAAACGCCTTTAGGAAGTCAAAAGATGTCCTTATAATGTTGTAAAATTATTTTGAATAAAATTCAGACGTAAAGAGGCAGGGTGAGGAGTATTTTAGACCGTAATGTGGTTTATATTGCGTTTGTACAGTTATATTCGTATCTTCTTCTTATGAATCTAAGGCAGAAAAAGACTCTAGAACTGAGAAAGAGACGAACAGCGTTACAAGTTTACGCGGATTGCGGTTTTCATTTTGTTGGTGTACGTGAAGTTTTCACGAACTGCGGAGCGAGGCTGGGTGAGACTTTAATGGGTGTGATGGAGGTTTGCAATTAGGTTCTCGAGAAGTTGCGACAAGATTTAAGGGTTGTTGCGGATACAATCTTTGTTGCGTAGTCTTGGAGAGTTGAATGTGTAATGCGATGGTGTGCTCGGTACGGAATGTTGGAATTTAAAGCTGGGGTAGTTTGAAACAAAAATTGGTATTTGTTTGGGTTTTTATGGGTGTTCGTTTTTTTTGAGGGTTTTGGTGTGGATTTTGAATGAAATTGAAGAATAATGAGGTGGTGAGGGGAAGGGGATTCGTCTGTAATATTAGTTTGAGGTAAAAATATCACAGTCTCCTCGATGTTAAATTATACGCCATACTGTCCAATTTCAAAAAAAAGATGAATTCCGTTTCAGAATTTTTGTAGTTTTTAATTTTCTAATTCGTGTTTCGATTTTTTTTTCAAAAAATCTCTCAGCATCTGATATATTATCGATTTGTGGAAATTTTTTCTAATTTTTCGAAATGCAGGTACCTAATGAAATTATCGTTCTGCATACACCACTTCAACTACTTACTTGAACCAAAAATGGTGTCTTTCGAATTTGTTCAATTTTTTAATGAGTTTCCCTATATGGCCTATTCACATATTCACCATCATTTCCCTTCTAACTTTCAAATGTGCGGGCAGGGAAGGCAGCTTGAACTTCCGCGAAATTGTGAATTTTTTTCCAAATTGACCAACTTTATGGCTTATTTCTCGAGATTGGTTGTACTTGGGAGAAAACTGTTTGCAAAATTTGAAAAATAATTGATAGGAGATTCAAAAACGATAATCACAATTTAAAAAGCTCAAGTTGAACTTGAGTGGTGATAGCTCAAATTTCATGGTAAATATGAAAATATGAAAGCTATAATTTAAAAATATGAAAAAATTACAATAAAGAGCCCTTTTTACTTTTTCTTCAACGGACAAATTTTCAAAATGGAATCTTGACTGGGGAGGGGTATCAAGGATCCTCAATTTGGACCAAAATTGGAAAAAATATAAAAAGTAAAGTTGTATATCGATCTCTGCTAATTCGAAGGCGCTGAGTTTTTTTCATCCGACTCATCTGAACCTCCCCTGTCAGCCTCCTTGACAAGGTCAAAATTCAAAAAAATGAAAAATAATGTGTGGGGTGTCGTTTGGCAGGGTTTCGAGGACACTGAGTTCGAAAATTAATTTTTTAATTTGCCCTTACGTACAGTGCCAAGCCGATTTTTAAAATTTAAAACAAATTTTTATATTTTTGAAATTAACTTAATATCAGAAGTCAGGGTGAGAGGAAAAAATATATGCTTTCGGAGGAAACTTCACTCTTTTTTTTTCTGATTCTCAGAGGTTCTAAAAATCTAACAATTCTAAAAAGTCTCAAAATCTGATTTTTTCCAGGGATCCTGGAGGGAGGAGGGCCCCCTCCGGACGATTTTCTCGGAACCGGAGCTAAAGCCGGAGAAACTTTTATAAAAATCTCGAAACGGCTGTTATTATTTCGTTTACGACAATACTTGAAAATGACTTGTTTATTGTTTTTCACAAAGTAATGATAGTTTTATTTTCATGATAATTCCATAAAATTTTCGATTTTTCATCGTCGGAGAGCTCTCCGGAGCCTTTTTAACCTTACCGGAGCCGAAGGGACCAGACCCCTCCCTCCGGGATCTCTGATTTTTTTCATTTTCAAGAGTTCTCAAACTTTTTATATTCTATGAACATTTTGATTTTTTTTTCAATTCTCAGAGGTTCTAAAAATCCAACAATTCTGCAAAATTTCAAAATCTGATTTTCCAATTTTTAGGAGGTTTCAAAATTCAATTCTGAGAAATCACAAAATCTGATTTTACAATTTTCATGGGTTCTCAAAATTCAATTTTGAAAAGTATTTCAAATTCTGAATTTCCAATTTTCAGGAGTTCTAAAAATCCAAGAATTCTGAGAAATCTCAAAATTTGGCTTTTCATTTCTCAGGGGTTCTGAAAATCCAATACTGAAAAAGTTAATTTTTTCGTTCTCCAGAAGTTCGCAAAATATTTATATTCCATAAAAATTTTGAAAAACTTCCTAAAATCTGTTTTTTCAAATATTTTCATTGATGGGTTTTTCAGTTAAATTCATATATTTCACTGATTTTTCGGCGATTTTCCGCACTGATTTGTGTTTGGTGAAAATTTTTTCGTGGATCTTCTCCTGTGCTGCAATTATAACTGTTTTTCAGTGATTTTCGATAATTTTTCACTGATTTATACATGAGAGAGTACCTACCATTTTGCAAGGCATGAAGAAAATTTTTCCTTCTACTTCTGTATTCGGTTCAGTCCTGAGTTTTTTCAAAATTTCTACTGATTTTGGTCGTAGTTACGGTAATTTGAGTAGCTGATGCAAGTTGAAAAAATTTCAGAATATTTTGAACACATTTTAAGACATTTTCCAACAATTTTCCCATTGTGACGGCGAATACAGAAAGGGTGTATCGACCCAAAAATCGTGTTTTTTTAAATTGTTGATTTTGACTATTTGGATACTAAATTTCTCATTAAAATCAACAATTTAAAAAACACGATTTTTGGGTCGATACACCCTTTCTGTATTCGCCGTCACATATTATATTTTTCATTGTCAAATATTTATCAACATTTGAACAATCTTTTGAACAATTGAATCAGTTTTAAGGCTTCTGCCTGAAATTTAAAAATTTATTCGACCAATTTTATTAATTAAAAAAATATTTCTTTCCAATTTCATGAATTTTCTCCTCAATTTGGGAAAATTTTACTAAATGAGATGTTTAGTATTTCTGAGAACTTCCAAAAAATTATTGTCATTGGTCGGTTGAAATTGCTAATGCTGCTTCTCGAAAATTGTTTCC
The DNA here is from genome assembly GCA_038380155.1 of Pseudococcus jackbeardsleyi. Lineage (NCBI taxonomy): Eukaryota > Metazoa > Arthropoda > Insecta > Hemiptera > Pseudococcidae > Pseudococcus > Pseudococcus jackbeardsleyi. The sequence goes on from CM076241.1 coordinate 9,938,010, forward strand.
AATGTGCTGCGAGAGCCAGCCAATAAAAAAAATGAACGACTAAACGATCGAAATCTCTCCTCTCCTGCTGCTACCTTCTTGCTCCTCATAAAACAACATACAGAACTACACCTATAAGTATGCGTATGCAAATAAGAGCAGAAAGAATCTTATAAATGTACATGCGTTATAGAATACCTGCATTAAGTACTCGATAAGGTATCACCTATTGGTGTCTGGGCAGACGTTAGACAAGACAAGGAAACAAATACATATACGCGATAGGATACGACCGTCGATCGCGTAATAATGCTATGCAGAAAGTGTATAATATTCATATTGGCCGCGAGGCTTCGCTCAATTAAGTCTACTCGTTCGAGGTGTACAAAAGATATGGAAATTGTTACACTATCGTGGCATCTTGGATAAATGTTAAAAGTTGAAAAAAAAAAAATAAACATATTGGTATATAGATTGGCCTTACCTTTGCAAGCTTTACGATGGGTAATCGGCTTGTCCGGATCTCTGTAGTATCCTTCTTTGCAATAATGACAGTAACGACCGGCGGTATAGTGTCGACAATTCAAACATACTCCGCCGCTAACCCGACCGGATAACTTGTACAGGTCCATGTTGAAACGGCACTTTCTGGCGTGTTGATTACAATTGCAAGCTGCAACAGGGACAGAGAGAGGAAGAAAATGAGTAAACAATCCCGCGAATACTACCTTGAATACCTAGGGAAATAAGAGAGAATTGGTGTATCTCGGATGGGGAACGATGAGCCATACGACACGTGTATGTGGTGCGAATGGTCAAATCGAACGTGCGGTTTGATTTTGATGGATGGGCTCGGTTCGGATGGAATGGATGAGTTCGTGGGATTTGAACGACGCGACGGTGTTGTCGTTGTCCTTTAATTGTTCGTTCGGTCGAGTAATTGGCTGCTCGGTGGTGGCGAAAGCTCGAGTCGCAGCGGTCGATTGATGGGTCGGTGGAACGCTGCCGCCACATCAGTTGTAGATGTGATTGATTAGATGAGATGAGATGAGGAAAGGGAGATGGTGAATGGGCGAAGGCCGAAATGAAATGGAAAGTTGTATGTACGAGATTGAGACGAACACCAGAGCTGACAATGTAAAGAGTTAATTGGTGATTGTGAAGGAGGGGTGTTGCCTTTCTCTGTTGTGTCTTTGGATTAATTAAAGCTGGTGTAACGGAGAGATGATTAAGATGGGTGTGTATACGATTAGATGTGGTTTGATGAAAGTATTGGATCGGTACAGGGTGTCTTGAGAGGTGAATGATGGTTTAAGGGAGATTGAGGGTTTGATTTTTGGGAAATGAAAGGAAGAGAAAAAAGGGTAAGCTAAGGGAATATAAAAGAATAGAATTTTTTCCTGGTTGAATTTTACGAAATGAGATTTTATCGTTGAAATGGTTTAGAAAATTTGTGTTAGGGCAGGTTGAATTCGTTCTATCAAATTTTTCAATTGATACGGTTTTGGAATATTAATTTTTTTCAGTAATACCAAGTACCCTTTTTTAAAAAATTTTTTTAAAAAAATGTTCAATTTTTCACTTTAACAGAAATACGAATTTCTTGATGCTTCATTTTTTCGAAAATTCAAAATGATGAAATTAATAAAATAAATTCTTGGATCAAAAATTCTTGACAATTTTAATAGTAAATAATTCAATTCGAATATTTTTGACATTGTATCATGTATAATTTGACAATTTTGATGATTTATTGGCCCATGATTGGCCACATTTGGGACTAAGAAAAAAGTTTTTTAAAATAATTCGGCAAAAAAATCGTACGAAATTTGGGCAAAAAAGTACTCGACTGGAAAAACTGATCAAAATTGTTCAGAAAATATGTCTCTATCTGGGTACTTGCAATAAAAATTGTTCAAAATGTTGCAAAACCATTTTTTAAATCTGAATACGTGATTATCTTTTTAAGAAGAACTTGGAAAAGTCAGACAATTTCATAAATCTATTTTTAAAAAGTTATTAATTTTGGATTTTTTTCCTCTATCTAAACTCGACTTTTTTCAAACCTTTGAGATCCCTTCACCTGCTCTTTGAGACCGATGTGTTGAAAAAAATGAAGTTTCATATTTTTATATGTATTTGTGTGAAAGAAAATTCAGATTTTTAAACAAAAAATGTACATTATGTGAAAACCCCCCTTCAGATTTTAAGAAAATTTGAGTATTTTGAAGCAGAAAAAATAGGTACATACCTTTCTCAATTTTGTCTGGTAATGAAACCTGAAAGGTCTAGAGAATTTGAAAAAAATTGATTAGAAGTTTGAAAAAGTAGAGAAAATCATTTTTGAGAAAAAAGCAGCAACCATGTCAGTGCCATTAAAATATGAATTTACCTACATATCAACAACCCGATTTTTCTCAAACTTTGTTTCTTTAGGTATGCAAAGCTCAAACATTGAAATTCATTTCCAGTTTCCAACCATTTTCCAAGTTTCTAAAAATTATTCAAAACGTCAAAAAAAATTCTGTACATTGAGCAAAATAAGTTCAAATTGATTTTTTGTTCGTATTTGTATTTATTCATTTATTTATTTATTTATTTATTATTCATTTTACAGAAAGCTCGTTTTCTATTTTTTTTATTTGAAAAAAATTGAAAAATTTTACTAAACATTATTATAAAATGGTACAAACCGTTGACAACTTTTTTAATCGATATTTATATCATTTCGATCAATTTTTCCATTAAAATATCTGGGCTTTCCGATTCATTTTTGATGAATTATTGATGAAATTTTATTCGATTTCTGAATTTTTGATGATTTTTTTTACAAAACCTGTGATAGGACGTTTTTTTCCGATGTTTTTTCATTTTGTTCTATTTTGGTTTTTAGGAAAATGAATTTTTACTAAATTTGAACACAATCACATGATTTTTTGACCATTTTTGTCATTGATTATTTCTTGAAACTTTTCATCAATTTTTATTTATGACGTTTTCATGTTTCCTTGGAGTGATTTTTCGATTTTGACCACTACTTTATTGCAATTCTGTCAAATTTGACCAAAATTCATGTTTTTTTTTTTTTTTTACAATTTTCGAATCACTTTTTCAGAGGCTCAGAGGAAATGATTGTGACGGGATGGGGCGAAAGTGCAAATTTCCAACGTCGAAACTATATCGCGGCTGTATTTCTTTCCTGTTGCCATTTTACCCCCTCCCACTCATAAGATCTCGAAATTTGGATCTTTCAAAGTTTCAAGAGATTCTATGCCATGCTATTCAGATCCAAACAACTAAAAAATCTTCATCTTTGATATCGTTGGTGAAATTTTTACTTTTTCCTCTTCAGCAAAGAGAAAATGCCTGATTTTGTTCCATGAAAGAAAATATACGTGTACTAAATCAGTCGAATTTCAGACAATAATACCCCCTCCCCCTTTTCTTCCCTCCTTCAACAGCAATAATGGCCATTACATCGAAAAAAAAATTTCACGAGATACTTTTCTCAACATTATTTTAAAATGTTCCGCGGACAGGTAAATAAAATGAAAATCTCTTTGAATTACGCTCCCGGTGAAATTACCACCTCCCCTGACACCGGCCTTCGTTCTTCGTTGCCTTTTTCGCTCACATTAATACGACGATGCAGCAAATAACAATACAATCTTTCCATTAGTACGCCGCAAATGCGTGCAATTTTCCTCGTTTTATTTTCTACGTGTTTTCATTGGAGCAGGCTGGACAACCGGAGGAGGGGAAATCCGACACCTTAAATGAGACCCATCGTACAGAATGGATTCCCCATCGGGGAACATATGTTTACATTATTTGGTCGGTTTTGCGTCCCCCTTTCGTCTCGCGGATAGACGATTCTTTTGTACGCTTCGGCCGTATTCAGTTTTATTGCAAGTACGAGAAGCATCGCGAAGCGTCGAATGAACCGAGTATATTTTCACTTGGTCGTAACAAAAATACATTACATTCAACAGTCTGGAGAAGTAGTCGGAGGAGGAAGGTGGTAAAAAAAACATACGTCGTATCACTTCCGTAATAACGACTCCAGCTTTATATTAGGCTCTCGATTTTAGGTCAATTACTTTTTTCCCCCCTGTTCAGCCGAAGATTTAGTTTTTATTGGCAGCTAAGCCAAATTCGACGTTGTACGTCGTTTAGGTGCTAAAAAAATCGGTTTTTTGATAGGTAATAATAGTTTTTTGAAGTCTCTCTAGCTGTGCCTCATTCAGGATAAAGGCTTTTTTTTGAAAAGTTATCAAAATAAACTATTCCATCGATCGAGGAAAAGTTTTTAAAATCAGATCCAATGAATAATGTGTTGTTATTGGGAGAGGGGGGTTGGAAGGGTTTTTGAATCAAATGTATCGAATTTTCAATTTTCTTCTGTTTTTGTTTTTTTACCAAGAAAGTTTGAAAATAGCAGCTTTTAAAAATTTTCCAATTGTATTTCATCTGTAATTTTAATTTTTTTTTAAAGACCAAAACCCATTTTTCCCGACGAAGTTATTGCGAAAAACTGTCGAGAGTGATCCCCTAAGTAACCTCCGAGAGTTATTGAATTTACTAATTTTTTTTTTGTAGTGGTCTCCTCCCCAAACAAATGGGGTTTCCCTTCTAATTCTTTCGTCCACAGTGGGAAGTAGTCCAAAAATTCGAATTACTATTTGAAAATTAATCCACTTCTTTCTGTTCTTGGCGAAAACTTCAGATTATGGTATGTTGATATTTTGAAGATGAGGTGATGTTTCTAATCCACAAGTTGAGAGGTTGAAAAATATCAATATACCTGAATTCATTTTTTCAACATTTCATGATACTTTTTTTTGCTATTGAAATAATGCATTTATCGAGGACAAATTCAGCAAAACAGTGCTGTCAATAATACTTCGAAAATTCAAATGTGGCCATCTACGAGTACAAGAAAAAGGGTAACATTGTCGTAAAGTTGATTTCGAGAAAGACGCAGAAATGTGGATAACATTACGTCGTTAATTCCAAAATTTGGTGGTTCCCTCCGAAATTATTTTAACGTTAATGGAATTTCGACGATCTAATAAGTCCAATACTTCAATTTTTTCACAGTTTGTTTAGTTTGGATTTTTATTATTTTTGAAAAAAAATTCTGTTTGAATTGGATGTTAGAAGACATTTTGAGAAAAACGAGGTTGAAATTTTTTTAAACAATTCAAAATTGGAAAAAAATTGAGAAAATATTTGAAATTGATTTGAAAAAAATTCTGAGTTGCAGGAAATTTTGTAAAATAAAAAGTTTGAGAAAGTTGAGAAAATTTACATTTTGGAAAAAATTTTCCAAGTTGGGGAAAATTTATCAGGCTTTAAAAATTTTTCAATTAGAAAAAAGTGCCTTTCAATTTTATTTTTTTAGTATCAAGTTCTGGTAATTTTAAAATTCACTGAGAGTAGAATAGCTCCTGTTTCGACTTTCGACACTTTTTAATAGTTTTTACCATTTTTTTGAATGAAATAAATCCCAGGCATTTTGCATTATAATAGAACTTGGAAAAACAGTGTTGCCTGTATGTAAATGCAAAATTGAAATGCTATACGTTATTTTTTTAATGATTTTTTTTTTCAAATAAAATTTATCTTATCAAAATTTCGTAAAATATTGTTGCCAGTACTGCAAATTTTAATCACTTGAAAAAATCAAACTGCTCAATATTTTTATTTAAAAAAATGTCAATGTCTTGAAGAAAAATCATAATCTTATAATTTTTACATCATCGTCTAATTTAATCAAGCCGTGTTGCCAACAGCACAATATTTTAAATATAGATTTCATAACTTTTTGAAAATCATATTTGGCAACACCGAAGAAATTATGCAAAAACCAAAAACATTACATTTTTCAAAAATTGACTTCTTGGTTCAAAAGACTTATCCACGTCAACATCTCAAAGTTAAGAATCTTCCCCTCCCTCGCCAAAAAAAAAAAGACCAAAAAAGGGATCTTCGATGGAATAATTTTTACTGGGGAAACCATCCGCGGTTTCGGAGATTCGCCATCGAACAGAGGTTAATTTTAATTAAGATTTCGGCTGGTTTCTCGGCTGGCTGAAGTTAGTTTCGAGACGACAAGGACAACGACGCCGAAAATATTTTATAATTTCGAAGATTTAAACTTTTCATCGGTGTAGTCGTCGCGTCTTATGCATTATAAATCCGCGATTTGTGTTTTAATTAAATTACTCGTACCAGTCGCCGCAGCAGCGTGCACTCCGCCAGAACTTCCGTTTAAGAAAGTTTTGTCCTGGCAGAGTAAATGGTTGAAGAAGGCGGAGTGCTGTACACGACGCACACGACACTAACGAGTTTTCAATATTAGAAATAACCTCTTGGAGTTTTTTTTAATTAAAAAGAAAAACCTCCGCTTTTTGGTTCAGCGGAAAAAAATTTTTCCAATGATAACGCCCTCGAGCGACGACGATGACAAAACTCACTAATATATTTTTTTTATTCTTCCAGGGTTCCATAAGGAGTTTTCAAACTCGACGAGAGAATAAAAATTCAATTTCGAGTTGACGCGTCGTCGTTTACGTCTCATCGGATCTTGGCGCGGTGTTTCCCCAACGGATATGCCAAGTCGTTCGTCGTCTTCGCACAGCCAGGTAAGATATCTCTCTACCGTCTTGAAGGAAAAACTTTTTAAAAAGCAAGAGTGCTTTTCTAATAACTCGACGCGATGGCTCGACTCGGGAATAAGAATAAAAGAGTGGAGTTTCGCTTTTGTATGACGTCGTTGTCGTATCGTCGTCTCTGCAAACGTAAACATCCAGTCCGAACAATTGGAGAAACTTTTATTAGCTCGTCATTATTGGGCGAAATGAACTCACTTCGGTGTGTTTCGTCTGTTCCACGCCTGGCCCGATCCCCTCCCCCCCTCATCGGTGTATAAACAAAATCACTCCGATGCTGCGATTCTCCCTTATGTTGGCCGAGCACCACGATGCAGAGGAGGTCTAATATCGCATTTATCAATTTACGACCCCTCTTTGCGAACTCGAATTGGCTTTAAGCGAGATTTATTGTGGAGTTTAGTCGTCGAGCGAAAAGCCGACGCTGGACATGTGAGAAGGGGTAGGGGACGATGTTTGTATAGTAAACAAGGCGTTCATATTACTTCGAAACGAATGACCCTTAAAGGGACATTCGCAATATTTATATATCTACTTCCTTCTTTGCGATTGTCGGATGTGTGTACAGGGTGTCCTAAAATGGTTAATGAGTGACAGTAAGACTATTATTGTTTGGTGTGTGAGAGAGAGATGCAAATCGTAGGGTTGATTTTGACGGATATGGCGGGGGGGGGGGGGGGTTGTGTCGAGGAAATTGTGTAGACTGGTGATGGAATTATTCTCAAAGTACATAATTAAACAGAAGTTTTTAAAGAAATATTTATTATAATATATGTACATAGGTAGTATTTAAGAATTTTTAAAAATTTGCTCGTATCTTTCTCTACCTCCCTGCCCAATCAACTTTTTTTTTCATTCATATTTCGAAGTGTATCTTGCGAAAAACGATATTGTTCAAAGTACTTCGAACACAATCTCTAAAAATCTGTGATGGAAAACTGAAATGATATTAGTTCCAGATACAGTTCTCAAAATTTTTAAGTTCCAGTTCCAATTCCAGTTCTCAATATTTTTTAGTTCCAGTTCTGAATTCCAGTTCTGGTTCCAAATACCAGTTCTAAAATTCCTATTTTTTTTCGATTTTGTGGGATTAAAAACCAAGATTTTCTGAATAAATTAAACTTGACTGTTTTTCCTTTTTTTTTTTTCAAAGTAGAATTTTTTCATTTTTCATTTATGTATTCAAGCTCAACACATAAGATTTCTGGGAAAAAGCTGGAAAGTAGGTAATATTTTTTTAAAAAAATTTTGTGACTCCTAGGTCCTGACTTTCTGAGTCCTGAATTTTTCAACAAAAAATTTGAAATTTGAAAAATGTATGAGAGGATGTTTTTAAATGGATGAAATTTTCAAGTCTACAACACAAATTTTCTTATTCGATTTTCATTTTTGTTTTTTAGTAAAAAGTTGAATTTTTTCCGTTTTTTACTCCAAACCCCTGATTTTTCGAAAAAAATATTGGTGTGTAATGTAAAAGAAGAACAACGAAAAGATGATTTTAATTGGGTAAAAAAAAAAATTTAAAAAGAAGAAAAAATGCAATTAGCGAAAAAATGCTGGAACTGATATAAAACTGAAATTCATTTTAGTTCCAGTTTTCACTTCTCATCATTTCAGTTCTAAATCCAATTCCAGTTCCAGTTTTTTTTTTCAGATTTCAGTTTTGATTCCAGTTTTCCATCACTGCTTAAAATAGACTTACGTTTTCAAACGAAAGGTAACTTGAAAGAGCATCTTTTAATTAGAGTAAATCCAAAATTTCAAGCAAAATGGCTTATATTTATGGAACTTATGGGCAATTTATTGGAAAAAATGAAAAAATTTTGAAACCACGTGCTTTTTTTCAGATTCGTCAAAATTAGGGTCATTAAAAAGCTTTTAAAAAAAGTAGACAGATTGAAACAAGAAATATTATTATTTGAATTATTACAACAGTTTATCAAAATTTGGACCGCTGAAAAGCTAAAAACGTCCGTAGCAGGGTTGCCATTTCATGGAAACTTGAAAAATTTTTAACCTAAAACATTCTGATTTTTTAAAATAAAACCCTGATTTTTAAAATCAAAGTTAATTGAGCCTATAATTTTAGAGTTTTTTGAAAATGTTTTTTCGAGCTACACTGCTTCGTTGACATTTGTGTCGACGGGGTGGCAATCCTAAAAATAATTTGATTAAAGGTTCTTCTACAACGATAAAATTTGTTCCATTCGAAAAAAAAAAACATTTTTCTAGTCACCAGACAGACGGCTTTAAAGCATTTCCCATTTCATTAGAAAAAATCGATTTCCAGTTTAATGCATTTCGATTCCACTGATTCAAACAGGTGAATTTAACTAATTCAGATTTAAAGAGTGTATTTTTTGGCTGTTTTAAAAAATTCCACAATTTTCTAATTTTTCTTTGTTCAGATCTGTTTATAAATTATCAGCCTATATTTTAGGATGCGCGTATGCCTTCAAAACAGAAGAAAAAACTGATTTTTGAGTCGTAATTTGTTTCAAATTCCGCCCCTAGGAAAATTTCTCAGTGCTACCGCACAATTCCAGATTCTTTTCGCGAAGCTCGTTAGCAGATCGTAAAAAAAACCCTGCCGTACTTCCCGAATCCGCTACTTTTCAAGCATCGTGGAAAGAATATCATTTCAATTTTTTCATCCTTGCAAAATTTCAGCTCAAAAGAAAGTCGGCCAAAAGTCGTCGCGTTCAAGGTATCACGTCTCGTGTCAGTTGAAAACTCGGTTCAGCGAAGGCGCCTCGAATACGTCTAGTATAGGCAATTTCTACGCACAAAACGTATACTCTTTTACGAGATGCAGTACGTGCGAGAATAACTCGCTCCTCTTCAATAAGTTAACTGAAACTTTACCGTTTCTTTTTTCATTTTTACATATCTCACGCACATATTTGCCTTTTCGCTGCCTTTCTCAAAAGGAATTATTATTCGAACCATATGCTACACAGGACGAGCGTAGAAAACATCTCGGATATCGTACACGATGAAAAAAAAAACTAGAAAAGAAAACTATCTGGATGTAGAATTTGTTCTTCTCGCTTGGTAAAGACCTGCACTGCACTGAAATGAAACCAGTACTCCATTATAGACTCGTGAATATCCGAGATGAGTTGTACTTGGGGGAAAACTGATTGCAGAGTCTGAAAGAGAATTGATAGAAGATTCAAAATCAATAATCACGTTTTGAGAAGCTCAAAGTTGAACTTTGATGGTGAAAGCTCAACTTTCATGATAAGAACAAAAGATGAAAGCTACCATTTAAAAATTGGAAAAAATTACAGGTGAGAAAAGTGAAAAAATTCATAAAAAAAAATTACAGTGGAAAAAATTGCATCAGAAAATTTTCTGTTGAAAAAAAATATGAGAAAAAAATTAGTTGTGGAAAAATTACGTCAGAAAAAAATTTGATCGGGGAAAAATGAAAATAACACCAGGTAAAAAATTATTTGAGAAAATTCTAAAAAAAAAAAAAAAAATAGGAGTTTGATAAATTACAAGGAGAAAATTTTGAAAACTTCTTTAGAAAATTCTAAATTGTATAAAAATGACGGAAATGTTCTGGACTTTGAAAAAAAAAGTCGAAACGACATTCAGCGGTATGAGTAGTGAAATCATGAGGGTATTTGAGTTTCAGGGTCGACTGTCTTGTGTAAAAATCGACATGCTACTTTACTTTTTCGATTTTTTTGAATTTTGGTCAAAATTTTAGACCCGTGCACCTTCCAGGGGTCTTGAGATCCCATCTTCAAAATTTGTCGGTTGAAAAGAGAGGGTAAAAAGGGATACTTACTATAATTTTTTCAAATTTTCAAATGGTAGCTTTCATCCTTTGTTCTTATTATGAAAGTTGAGCTTTCAACTTTGAGCTTTTCAAATTGTGATTGTCGATTTTGAATCGTCTATCAATTTTCTTTCAAGCTCCATAAACAATTTCCCCCAATTCCTTCTAACTCGAGGTATGAGCTTTCAAAGTTGGACAATTTTGCTAAAAATCGTAATTGCATGAAAATTTTGAGACCCGCTCCCACCCCTTTCAAAGTTGGGAAAATTTTATCGTGGTTTTGCGAATAGACCACCGAGGGAAACTACGTAAAAAATAATTCGAAATCGGAAGACCCGACTTCATTTTTGTCCTGTTTTAGTATGGAAATATCCCAACAACAATTCTAATACAAGTTGGTCGCTTATCGAGGCGAATAAATCAATCGCCGGCAGTCGAGGAAAGCGGAGGGCCATCCAGAGAAAAAACAACCCGAGTAGGTACCTTTACCAGCGAGAAGACGTAAAACAAGGCGCAGCTCGCGCGAAATCGAAGCCCATTAAAATTTATCGCCAAAGTGTGTATAGCCTGGTCGGAGTCTGTTGAAAATAAGAACTTTTATTCAAACATCGCCCATCGCCTCGCTGTATAAGTAAATCGCTCGCGTATATACAACTTTAACAAGACGTCATCCTACGCGAGAGGAAGTTAAAACGACGACACGACGACGAAAGACTGTACGACGATGCGAATACAACAGAAAGTACCTATAGAAAATACGAGACCGGGGGTACGAGCAGGAAACACGCCGCCGTTCGCCAACTAATTACAAAGTTGTACAGTGTGCGAGCTCGCGAGAATGTGTCCTGCCCCTGCATTGCTGGCTGGGCCTTTTCCGAACCGTGAGAATATCGAGATTGGGTGTTTTTCTGGCACGATCAACTTTCAACCTTTCTTCGATGGTGTTTGCCTTTGCAGATGAGGAGAAAATGCTCGACGTTAAGAAATTTTATATGCTCGGATAGTAGGTAGGTATACGTAGTACCATGAAATACGAATACCGAGGCGTTCGTCTTAATACACGTCCTCGGGGAGGTATTCTACATGTATTTTACATTTAAACCGTAAACACTGCGACTTGTAAAGTTCATTTAGCCTGCCAGACGATAAAGTTACGAAATTCGCAACGCAGCGAGAGCAGTGAGCGATGGATATGGGAGCATTGGCTCGTTTCACCGGCGAAAGTTGATATTATGTTTTTTTGGCTAAGGGTGGGGTTCGGGGTTGTTGACCTGTTGTTAGTTTGTAATTAAAACGTATGCCTTGGTTTGCGATTAAGTACATCGCGAATGAGTTGTTAATGAAAGTGAAATTACGTTGAAATTTACACGAATTTTATAACCAGCGAGGTGCTGGTGGTTTGGTTTAATTTCGAAGCCGAGCCGGAGTTTTAAAATGATTAAAATTAATGTCGTGATTAAGTTTGAAATTTAAATTGAGTTGAGAAGTTCGACGAACGGTTGGAAGTTCGAATGAATTGCTGTGATTGGAGAGGTAGGTATGAGGTTAGGGTGTTTTTTGTGTTTCCAAAGTTGGCGATTTACTTGTAAAATTTTCGAAAAAGTTTGTACTGATTTATTTTTGGCAAGATGAATGTGAGATTGAAATCCTGCTCTGTCATTTCGAATCAGTGAAAAGTGACTTTTAAATAGTTATAGAATCGCAGCCCTGGAAAAATCAACAAAATTTTTCTATTTTCCGCGGATTTTCGCCGATTTTCCGAAGAATTTTACTGATATTTGACACAATTTCAGAGATTTTGATTTTCATCGATTTTTCAGGGTTTTTTTCATGGATTTAAGAATGAGTGAGGGGATGCTGAAATAATCCTAGCGTTATATAGAGGAGAAACTACGTGATTCATTTTGAATTTTTTCTTCGATATTTTTCCAATATTTTAAGAAAATTCAAAATTGAGAAAGAAAAACTCATATTTAAAATTCGAGAACCAAAAGCCAAAAATTTTGCATAATTATCTTTTTTTTTAAAATGTTAGTTGAAATTGGAAAAAATAGTTTTCCATTAGGTTGAGAAAACTCGAAAAATTAAACAAGATTTCTTCAGAGATACGTTTCAAAACAAAGATGAAAAATAAAGTGACTGATACTCGAGCAAAAAACTAAGGGAAACTTTTTTTGGAAAAATTATGTTTGAAAGGTCAAAAATTATTATTTTGAGTATTCCGTCCATGAAAAAAAGAGCAATGAAGCAAAAAATAAAAATAGATTTTCGAAATGAACCACCTTTTTGCAACTTTTTTGCATTAAAACATGAAGAAATTTTTGTACGAAATGTTGATTTAAGAATTCGTTTGGCATCCTAAGAACCTCGAGAGAATTTTAATTGATTTTTTAGGGGGTTTGGATTCCTATATCCGAAAAAAAGTGATTTTCTGTCAAGTCACCCTTGAAGGTTCTCTTTTTTCGTAGATGGTCATAATATATTTTTAGAGCTTTGTCAAAATCAGAGACGAGGTGGTAGAAAAAGACTCGAACAATCATTTTGAAAATAGCTTGAATAGAAGGAAGGAAGATTAAACCCTAAATTCAAAATTCGATTTTTTAAGGAAAAAGAGAAGGGGAACGAAATTAAAAGGTTTTCAATTTCATCGAGTGAAGCGTGGCGAGGGGAATATAAAAATTGAAAAATTTTATCTTTTTCGAAAGAGCATATTTTTTGATCCCTGTTCAAAATTCTTACGAAGTGAAGTCGAAAATTTTTCAGTTCAAGTCCTACCCTCTCCCCTTATCACAGGTGCCATTTCTTCAAAACTTCGGTCCAATATGATCAAAGAAATAAATTTCAAATACAAAAAACCTGAATTTTAAAAAACCAATACATCGAAAATTGAGAGCAAAAAATGTTTTGGCTCAAAAAACAGAGAAGAGGGTACTTACATGTTTTTTTTTTGACTTTTGATGGGTTTCAAAAATTAATTCAAGGTCGCTGATTCCGATTTCGTTGTTCATTTTCGGTTTCGAGCCACTGTTTTCGATTAATGACCGATTTTCACCTCAAAAATGCGATTTTCAGACGAGCAAACACTATCGTTACAATCGAACGTCAAATTCGTGTCCAGAGACCTCGAATCAGTCTAGAAACGCGTATTTTGTAAATTTTTAAAGAACGTTGAACGATCGAAAAATGATCAAAAATGATCATATTTTTTAGGTATGTCGGATCCGTCGTTTCCTGTCGTTTCTTTGAAAAACGACAGTTTGAAAATTTTCCAACACGCTGAAATTTCGGCTCCGACTCAAATCTGTATTATTTTAGAAAAATTTTCAAAAAATCGAACATTTTCAGGTATGATGGATCCGTCGTTTTCTGTCGTTTCTTTGAAAAACGACGGTTTGAAAATTTCTCAGCACACTAAAATTTTGGCTCCGATTCAAATCTGTATTATTTTAGAAAAATTATCAAAAATTGAACATTTTTAGGTATGTTAGATCCGTCGTTTCCAGTCGTTTCTTTAAAAAACTACAATCTGAAAATTTTCCAATACGCTGAAATTTCGGTTCCGATTCAAATCTGTATTATTTTAGAAACACGATCAAAAAATGGTAATTTTTAGGTATGATGGGTCCGTCGTTTCCTGTCGTTTCTTTGAAAAACGACAGTTTGAAAATTTTCCAACACACTGAAATTGTGGCTCTGACGCAAAGATTTTTTTTTTAGAAAAACGATCAAAAATAATGAAAAAAACGATCAAAAATAATGAAAAAAACGATCAAAAATAATGAAAAAAACGATCATTTTCAGGTATGTCGGATCCGTCTTTTCCTGTCGTTTTTTCGAAATTGTACAAAAAAGGCCTTTGAAAAGGTCATTTCTCATTTTGGTTGGTAGACTCTCAGATTGAGGGACAGAATAACCCTAAAAATCAAATGAGGGGCGGAGTTATAAAACATGAATTGAGATACTTCTCGCTCATCATGTTGAAAATTCTTCAGTTTGGATGCCATCTGCCTCGCCCTGAGGTTGAATTTTAAAATTTCAGTCAAATAGTCCAATAAAATGGCTTCAAGAGCATTGAGTAGGCAAAAATTCAGAATTTTCCCCTGAAACAGAACTTTTTTGTGATTTTACGCGTAGATCAGGTCCGAACACACGTTTTTTTATTCTGCTGGATATTCGACGGTGTGGTCAAAATGAGATTTCTTCTAAACGAACCTATTGACTTGTAAAAGAATGTCTCCGGCGCGTTGCGTTACAATAACAGACGAAATCAGCGTGTAAAAGTTGACCGCGGGTAATATGCGGCTGTGTTTATAGTACACACGTGAACGTGACCGTCGCCGACGTCGCACAGTCCGACCGGTCTCTCGATTATCGTACACAAATGACCATTGAATATCGACCGCTTAGCCAACCGGGCGCGATAACCATCGATGTTGAAAAATTTAATGCGTTAATAATAAATACGAATAGATTAATAATGCACGAGAGATATGACAGCTAACATATTTCCTCTGCCGTGTACATACTGTATACGACACGGGACCAGCCCCCTCGTTTCTTTATCGCACACCAAAGTCCCATTCCCATATCCTCGCGAGTCGCGTTTTCACGCTTTTTCTCCGCCGCGTCGCGAGTTAATCGAATTTTTTTTCTTCTATTTATTTTGTTGGCACGAAGCTATACACAATACCTTTACATGTACCATATCGGTGAACTTATCCAAGTCAAAGGTCGATAAATTAATTGAATAGGGAGGAGTGAAGGGTGGGAGGTCGTCAGTCTAGTTTGTTCGACTTTTGTTCTTTATTGTGGGTGAATGGGAAAGTCTAAAGTGTAGGTAGATATAGGGTGTCGAACTGTCCATTTTTTTGGAAAACCTGGAAAAGTCAAGGAATTTTGAATGTTTGAAAAAGTTATAAAAAAGTCAAGGAACTTTGAAATTTTCTCTGGAATTTTAAAAAATCCAAAAGAAGGATATAATTATCTGGATTGCATTTTTTAATCCTTGCTCTACTGGGGCCGAATTCTGTCATTCCTTAATAAATGTGGCTTTTTTCATTTAGTAATTTTCAATTGTATTGAACAAAAATGCGGTATTTAAATTATGGTCTTCGTTCATTAAATTAATTTTCAAAAAAAAATGATTTTGATTTTGGGCCTTACAATTCATGCAAAAGTCATACCTTTAATTAAACTTGAAAAAACTTGAGAAATATTTTTCAAAATTCCAGTTTTGTGTTTCAAACATACCTACTTTTTCTTGAAAATTTTGTCCTTGTTTCAAATTGAGGTGGACAAAATTCCTGATTTTTTATCAGAATATTTTGTAAAAATTTCTCCAAAAATCTAGGTTAAAATTGATTTGAAAACCCTGGAAATAATCAGAGAATCTTTTTTCTAAAGTATTGTGAATTGATCAAAAATTACACAGTAATTTTTCCCTTTGGAAAAAAACCTGAGAAATATTTTTTTAAATGTCATTTTTGTGTTTCAACATTCTTTTTCTTGAAAATTTTTTCCTTGTTTCAAATTGAGCTGGACAAATTTCCTGATTTTTTATCAATTTTTTTTTAATTTCTCCAAAAATCTGGGTAAAAATTTTTCTGAGTGGTGGAGAACAAAAATAATATTATTAGTTTCAGTTCTAAATTTTAAATTTCCAGTTCCAGTTCTCAATATTTTCTAGTTCCAGTTTTCAGTTCTAGTTCCAAAATTTAATTTTTTTAAACAATTGTAAGAGATTTTAAAAAATCCAAAATTTTCTGCAGGAATTAAACTTGTTGTTTTTCCTTTTCTTTTCAAAGCACAATTTTTTCATTTTTCATATATTCAAGCAAAAACTTGGAAAATAATATTTTTTATGTATTTTATGATTCCTAATCAAGTCCTGACTTCTTCAGTCCAGATACCTGGAATAATTATTCAATAAAAAAAATTAATTTTAAATGTTCGTTTGAGGTCGTTTTTGTTTTTCAATTTTTAGTAAAAAAGTTCAAATTGAATATTGTGCATCTAAATTTTCTACTTTTTCACGTCAAAATTTCAAAAATTTGAATTTTTCTATTTTTTAGCTCCATTTGAAAATTTGTTGACAAAACCTTGAACTTTTCTAAAAAAAATTCTGGAGGCGTACTTACTGTAAGAGAAGATGATTTTAATTGAGTGAAAACTTTATTTAAAAAAAGAAAAATTATTGCAATTTGCAAAAAAATGCTGGAACTGGTATAAAACTGAAATTCATTTTAGTTCCAGTTTCAGTTTTTTTCAGAATTCAGTTCCAGTTCCGATTCCAATTTTCCATTACTTACTGCAAAAATCAGGGTAAAAATTAATCTAAAAACCCTGAAAATAATCAGAGAATCTCATTTATGAAATATTATGAATACTCCGAAAAGATGTTAATCTAATCAAACCCTGACTTTCAGAAGCAAGAACCTCACTTTTGACTCCAGCACAAAATTTCTTGGATTAATCTTTGATTAAAAAAAAAAAAAAAAAAAAAAAACAAAAAAAAACTAAAATGGACGACACATTTATTTAATATTAAAAAAAAACCTCATGAAAACTTAAAACCTGCTAAAAATGATCAAAAATTCAAAATTTAATCTATCTGGAAGAATTTTACTCCAACTCTACAGATCTTTAATCCAAAGTAAAATTGAATACGGATGTCCAGCATTTCTAAAGGCAACTAAAAGAAACTTATCAATCATCAAAGACAAAACCTCAATATTCTTGAAACCATCAGAACCATTCCAGAGTAAAAAACAGAAACTGAAAAATTTTTACAACTAATCAATATAAACTCCAACTCAGGCACCAAATTTAATCCCTCCTCCCCCTCTGGTCACCCTTTCTGACCCTGGGTATAAAAATCTAAGCAATTATACTCGTTCAGTATTTAAAAAAAATGATACCTATAACTAACGGTGAAATTTTTTATATCGAATTTTCTCCAAAGTGTTTCACATTTCGTTTACTTTCCCTTTTCCCCTTTTATCATCCTTCAGATAAACCTAACGCCGGTGCTTTTCGCAGTCGAAATTAAAAACTAATAGGATTCAATTTTAACGTATAATTTTCCGCCTGGACGAGGTATCTAATTGGGGTGTTCACGAAGGGATTCGATAGGCTCGGAAATGTTGTCGAAATTCGCCTACGTTACGCGTTTTTCTCGCTTTCGTCGCTGATTTCTCATTTGGAAAGGGGTATATTTGGTGTTCGTGGAAGAGAAGAATTGTGTTTAAAGATGTTTGCGGAGGAACTCGATTATAGTGAGGGTGGAAAATTGACTTAGTACGCGGATTCGTAGACTTTATTTGATTGTTTTTTTAGACGAATTTTCCTGTATAGTAAATCGAGGGAAGGCTCGTTAAAGACTATTGAGGTTATTTAGGTGAAGTTTTTCTCAGAATATCTCGCTGAATATACGTTTAAGAAAATAATGTTCCGGATTAATCGTAAAATACAACGTGGACGACTGGACGTAGCTGTGAAAAAAATTACTAGAGTGCATCGAATTATGCAATTTTAATTTTTAATAGTATCACACGATGTATTACGAAAAAAAAGCACTATTTAGTTTGTTGAGAAAATTCAAAGAAGTGATAGTACCAAAATTTGATAGCAAATTCGTGCATCAGTTCATTTCGCTCGATAACGTAAATTAATACGTAGCAGATCGGAAAAAAAACCTTCTGTCGAGATAGATTACATTATTTACATTGGAACATACGACGTTGCTTATGAACCAAACGAAGTGGAAAAATTTTCTCTCTATGGAGACTGAAAGAGCAAGGTGTACGAGCCAGACAGTGAGATGGAATTTACGAGCTATCAAAAGCGTTACATTTAGCATCAGTTTAGTGAGTGGATCGAGAGTATACGGTGACGACGAGGTACAAATCATCGAAATAAAGCAGTGATTGCTAAAAAAAAAAAATGTGTATTTTTTATGAATTTTGGATGTGTGCTGGAGGTATGTGATTTTTTAGGAGAACTTTTGAAGAAACCTAGTGAGTTTGAAAATTTTAGTCGACATGGGTTTCGAAATGTATCAAAATGATATCAAAGGGTTTTGATAGTAATCGCAGATTGATTTTAAAGAGGCCTTATCAAGGTTCATGGTATTCCTGGTGTTCGTTAACTGGCCCAAAATGGAGTATCCCTGCTTGACAAAATCTCTTCCGAATGTTGAAAAAATGTTTCTTCAAAGAAGGGTAAAAAAAGGTGTATAGGATGAAGGATATTTTCCAGATGATGGAGTCGATTTCAGTTATATCGAATTATCGATGTCAGTTTTCAGTTTATGCGTTTTTTTTTTCACGGTAAATTTACTCGATTCGAGGGGTATGCGATTTTTTTTTCGGTGTTCCAAAAATTGGCTGAGGAAAAAGTGCCAAGAGTGAGACGATAGAAGTGATATGGCGAATTCCCTTGTAAAAAAATATTCTGTTCAGATTGAGTCCTATGAATTTTTGACGATGAAGAAAAGTTGGTGATGAAATGTCGAATTGATTAAAATCGATATTGAAATTTGAAAAAAGACTTTTCGGGGGAAAGGAGTTTTCAATATTTTTTTTCGGTAGTATAAATATTCAATACGAATGGGAAATAAAATGAAGTAAAGTTTGCTCTGAAAGAAAATGTTGGTAACATGGATATTTTTTCCCCTGTCATCCTGACTTTCTGATATCAAGTCAATTTCAAAAATACATATAAAAATTTGTTTTTAAAATCTGTGACAATTTTCTTGTCATTTTGAGTTTCTGATATTAAGTCAATTTTCAGCTTGTGACTTTTTAGTATTTAGTCAGTTAATTTTGAAAATATAAAGAATTTATGTTTTTAAAAGTCAGCTATTGAATTTCTGATATTTTCCCTGTCATTCTGACTTTCTGATATAAGATTAAATTTCTAAAGTAGGGTTGAATAAAAACATTGATTTTTAACTTTCTGACTTTCTTACATTAAGTTAATTTCGAAAATAAAAAGGAAAAAGCATGTGTATGTTAAAAGTTGATATTAGTGAGTGTCCTCATACACTTTTCCGGAGGTTGAAGGCTAAAAATATCAATGGAATTTTAAATTCGATTAAAATTATTTATTTCTTCCCTGTGAGTGAGCCAGAAAATTTAAAGTTTTTCTGAAAAGAATGATTTGTATTTTTATGAAAATTGAAAAATTTCTTTGTGAGTATTAAAAAAGCATGAGAAAATTTTAATTTGATTTGCCAGTTGAACATAGTTTTTTTCTCTGGATTTTTGAAAGAAAATTCGAGGAAAATATATTAATAGGTATCAAGAACACCAATCGGCCATTTTGCTGAGATGACTGAAAACTAAATTGAAATGCCATAAAAATTGTTCTGTAGATTATTTAATAGTTTGTGGGTCCTGAAAAAATCTGCTTTTTGGTCTAAGGTCCTGATTTTCCTAAAAAATTGTGAAAGTTTTGCTTTTTGGTTAAAAATTTATTTTATAATTTTAACTTGGGCCTATTTTGTTTTATCAGCTGAATTTTTCATAGCGTTCATAATAAATAATTGTACGTATTTTCATTATTTTTCAGACGATGAATTTTTTTTCAAAGGGAGGGGAGAAATTATTTTTTTATTGGTTTTGTTTATTTTTATTTGACATTTTTTAAAATATTGTAAAAATGGTTGGAAAAAAAAAATAGAAAATGGTTCGAAATGTCGTGAAAATATATGAAATTTATATTATTATACTTATCAGTTGAAAATGAAATTTTTTGGAATTTTGATCGTAATTTTCAACATTTAATGAAATTTCCCAAAAGTTTTGACGGTGTTTTCAATAAATTTCGGAAGTTTCCAACTTTTTTCGAGATATTTTCATCACTTTTTTCAGAGTTTCGCTGTTTTGTGGAATTCTTTTAAAAAAATTTTGTGCTCAAAAATCCTTTAAAAAAGTTCGAAATTTTTTTCCAAGTAATATTTTTTGCAATTTGTATTTCTGTCTAAGTATCCAATTTTTATGAAATTTTGTCATTTTTTGACCTTATTATGCAATATTTTTTACCATAATGAAGAAATTGAACATTTTTTTTCACGTTTGATTCGTTAATTTTTAAAGATTCTTCTGTATTTCTTCTTCTTCTTTTTGATAATTTTTTGTGATTTTTTTTGGACTAAAGTAACTTTTTAGTACTTTTTCTTTTTTTTTTTTAGAAATTTTCGAATTTTTTTTCTGCTTCTCAGTTCTTTTATTGTGTTATTTTCAGTATTGATATTGTAGGTATGAAAATTTGAGTAGGTAGGTGTATTTTGAATTGAATTTTTCTTTGATTTTTAAAGGTGGTTGTGTAGAGAGGGGGGGGGGTTCTACAACGAACTTGATGATGATGACCAGTATTTCACAACAAAACTGCATCGAGCAGCTGTATCGGATGGAAAACGAGACCGAGGCAGCATGGGCGGGCATGCTGAAAAAGTGTTCTTTTCTGAATTACTCATCCGAATAGCCCTTTATATCGTATCTCGTTTCTGAATTAAAAAACTTCGCACGCCGAATAATGAGTATATCGTTCATAAAAGCATATTCATTTCGGTAAATCGCGTAAAAACCGCGACTCGGTGCAGATTGTGTACAACACGAAGGATTAGGAAGGCGGAGGGAAGAGGGAAGATTTCGCGTATAAACGTATTGAATGGAAGAATGAAAGATGCGCCCGAAGGGAAGAGGAAAAAAAAAGCTCTTTGAAAAGAAGCAAAGACCAGGGATGTGTACCGTTATTTCTGCGGTATCGGTATTGGTATCGGTACCGTACCGTAAAAAATACCGGTATCGGTATCGGTATTGGGATTATACCGCTAAAAATACCGGTATCGATATCGGTATTGGGATTATACCGCTAAAAATACCGGTATCGGTATCGGTATTGGGATTATACCGCTAAAAATACCGGTATCGATATCGGTATTGGGATTATACCGCTAAAAATACCGGTACCGGTATCGGTATTGGGATTATACCGTAAAAAATACCGGTATTGGTATCGGTATTGGGATTATACCGCTAAAAATACCGGTATCGGTATCGGTATTGGGATTATACCGCTAAAAATACCGGTATCGGTATCGGTATTGGGATTATACCGCTAAAAATACCAGTAGCGGTATTGGGATTGGAATTATACCGCTAAAAATACCGGTATCGGTATCGGTATTGGGATCATGCCGTAATGATATTGGTATTGGGATTATACCGCAAAAATACCGGTATCCGCATCAGTACCATATTTTCGACATTCTTCCAAAACCTGAATTCTTTTACAATTTTCGAAACTTTGAACTTGTTCTCAAATTTTTCAAAACACCGAATTTTTTAATCAAAATTTTTCCAACTACCTACCTAAAATTGAAAAGTTAGAGAAAATGAAAATTTTCAAACAAAAATCGTGGTATATATACATTTTAAATGCTGAAAAAACGTAGGATTTGTAAACATTTCAAATAAAAAAAATTGAACTTCGAAAAGTGATTGAAAATATTTTTTAAATGAAAATATTGATATAAATAATTCATTTAAAAAGAGAGTTGAGAAAATTTAGAACTAATGTTGAATGAAACATTTTTAAGAAAAAATCATGGGATTAAGTAAAAAAATTAAGAAAACATTCATTATAAAACTTATTCGGAATTTAAAAAGAATTAACAGAAAAATTTGAAGTTTTTAAAAAATAAAAAAACAGTTTTGGTTGAATTTTTTAAAAAATTTCTGTTCGAAAAATTTTAAGAACAAATTTTTTAAAAATTTCGATTGAAAAAATTTTAAGAAAAAATTGAGGTTTGAAAGAGTTGAAAAAATGAGAATACATTGTGATTGGAAAAGAATGTAGAGGTGAAAAAAATTTGTAAGTCGAAAAGTGTAAAAATAAAAATGATGAAAATATTTTTAGCGTCATTGGAAAAAAAAAAGGTTGAAAGAAAAACGAACACACACACACAAGAACGAGAACGAAACGATCGTAATTGAGAGAATCAGTCATTTTGCTCCTCAAATTGAAATTCTTCAGATTTGCAAAAAATAACGTCTCGTTTCGTTTCCCTGACATTGGCTGTTTTTTGAATTTTGAAGAAAATTACAAAATTTGGTAAAAAATTTTGAGAAAATAATTTCAAGATTGAAAATTTTTAAGGAAAGGTATGAAGATTTCGAGAAAAAATTGTGATTGGAAAAAATATGAAATCTAGAGGTAGTGGAGGTGAAAAAAAATTAAAAAGTCGAAAAAAGTTTAAAAATAGAAATGATTTAAGTATTTTTAGCGACATTGAAAAAAAAAAGTTGAAACTGTTGAAAGAAAAACGAACACTCACACACAAACGAGAACGAAACGATCGCAATCTTGAGAATCGCTCATGTGTACCGTTATTTCTGCGGTACCGGTATTGGTATCGGTATCGTACCATAAAAAATACCGGTATCGGTACCATACCATAAAAAATACCGGTATTGGTATCGGTATCGGTACCGTACCATAAAAAATACTGGTATCGGTATCGGTATTGGGATTATACCGCTAAAAATACCGGTATCGATATCGGTATCGGGATTATACCGCTAAAAATACCGGTATCGGTATCGGTATCGGTATTGTTCCAAAAATACATTTGGTACTGCTAACGGTAGCGGTACCATGCAAAAATAAAATACCGGTATGGTATCGGTATCGGTACAGCTTTTTCTCGAAAAAAAAACGTTTCGGTATCGGTACTGGTATCGGTATCGGTATCGGTACACATCCCTGGCAAAGACATCAATGCTGATACGCTATTGAAAAGCATATAAAGCTCGAGGTGCCGGGCGATGGGATCGGTGACGCGGGGGGATCATACTGGGACGTTACGGAGGATAAAATAAGAGATTTTTCTTTTGAGAAATTCTATAGCTCGGCGTTACATAGCCGCCTTGTCTGCGGTACGTACTTATCGAGTAATGGAAGACTATACAGAGAGGAATCTCAACCACGATGTAATTTTCGACTTTTCCCAAGCCTTTGAGCGACGATTTCTCAAAAATGGTTGCGAAAAATAGGATGCGAAAACCTGTTGGCGATTTTGGGCGAAATATCGGTGCTCGATCGATGATAGTCTTGTATTTTTGGATTTCCAGGGATGCTGGAGGGTGGAGAAGTGGAAAAATAATGTCGCGGATTAGAGAGCTCGTTATATTAAAGGAAACATCGCGAGGTTTTACGGTTTGCTTAACGAGGTTAAGAAAAAAAGGAAAAAAATAAACGTCGAGGTTGGAAAAAATCACCGACAGCGAGAAAACCCCGTAGCTTGGTAATCAAAGCGATGGGAATTTTTTCTCGCTGGGATTCGAAAAAAGAAATTGGGTAGAGTTGTAGGTACCTATACGTTTATATGAGGAAAATCCCAAAGTGGGGGGATGGCGTCGATGATGTAAACTAAATAAAATTATACACGATGAAACGCTCGAGCGAAATATCTTCCTGGATGCTGCTCAACTATAGAAAGAAGATGATGTTGGAGGATTTGTACGTGATGGAAATTGTTAAAATAATAAAAAAAAAAGCCTACCTTGGCCCGGTATATACCTTTTTTTTTAAAACGATCCAGCCCAGCATCGGTCGTCGTATCGTTTAATACGTCCTCAGTGGTTGCCAAAATTCAAAGAGCGTGATTTCCAGAAAAGATGGGAGTATTTTTCGAAGCCATAGTTGCTTCCCAAAACCCAGCGGAGTTATCTGTGTAGTAAATCGCGAAGATGTCGGCATCTTCGTTTATTCGGTGACATTTATGCTGCGAAGAAACTTTATATAGGTATGCACACGTTCGAGAAAATAATGTAAAAACTCGTTAAAAATTAAGAGATTTTTGGAGCACGAGCTGTTTCATTGCGATGTTATCTAGGAGACGAATCTAAAAGACCGAAATGAAACTATGTAAGTGAACGAGAAAAGCTGTGGCCGAAGTGTTAAATACATTTATCTAGGACTGGAGCTGAGAAGTCTGGATTTCGAGTTGGACGGATATTTGAAAATGATGCAGTCGTGGTCTACTTGTCTGATGTGGACCGGCATCTTATCCTTGGCGGAATATTTTAACGTCATTATTATTACACCTTCGAACTCGATTAAGTGTGCCTTGAAGGGTACTTCGGTGTGAGTGTTTGTACATCAACTCGCCACCATGTCATTTGTACAGTGTGTTTATCAAGTTCTGAATGATGTTCGTTATTTTTTGATTATATTTGTGTGTAGGTAATGAATTCATGAAAATTGGATTTCTCAATTTTTTTTTTCCTAAAAATTCAAAATATTTGAAAGGGTTGATCTAAAATTATTTTAGAATAAAGTGGATTTTAAGAGATAGGGTATTCGTGCTTGAAAACAGACCAGACAACTAGTTGTTGAATTTTTTTTTTTTTTTTTTTTTGAAAAACTGTACTTTTTGAACTAATTTTACTCAAGATTGGAAGTGATTCGAATCTATTTTTGAATTCGAACAATTGATTTCTGAGCCAATACATGAAACTGGATTCGTATCAATGATTCGAATTCAAAAAATATTGCGGTTTCGTAAAATGGAGTCAAATCGTTTTGAAGAATTTGTCTGGATTTGTTTCTCTGTGATTTTTCAGGGGTTTGTGAAGCTCACTCGGATGAAAAAGAGCTCAGAAAATTTATATTTGTGGAGTTGGTTGGTATTGTTTTGTGATTTTCTATCAATTTTTTCCCCAATGAGATTTGTGAATTCGAATCTAAAGAATTAAGGATTCGTGGATTCGGATTTAAATAAAATTTTAGGTGGATAATTTTTTATACCTCTGACGTTGATTATATAAATTGAATTTTTTTTATAAGTATCATAAATTGAAATTGAAAAAAAAAAGGATCGAAATCCTTTATTTTCATAAAAAATTGTAGGCTGAAAAAGTTATTTTACGTATTTGGCAAAAATTTTATGTTTTTTGAACTGAATTTAAGTTTGTTCGGTAAACTAATACAAAAATTTAGGTACTAACTTGATTAGTAGAAATGAAATGAAGAAAATCATGAAAATTTCAGCGAAGATGATTTATTTATAGAATCTACTCAAGTTTCTTTCATTATACAGGTATTTTGATGAGGAAAAGAGGATGGGGCTGTTATGAATCGATTCCTTCTGTGTAGCTTGATGAATCTTGAAATTAATTTTTTAAAATCAGTATTTGAAATATTTAACCTGAAAAATTTCATTTTTAATCGGAAAATTTTTGAAATTTCTATCAAAATGATTCAATTTTTATTTTACAAAATTTCAATTTAGGTATCTCATGGATTTAAATTTTTTGGATTTTTTGTTGAAAATCTCCAGGAAGTTTTTTGTTATCAGTGGTAGATGAAAATGTATTTTAAAAGTGACAAAAATTGAGAAACATCCCATTTGAAAAGTTTTGAAATTTTGAGTAAGTAAAGGTATTTATCAGTCACAAAAGTCGTGAAAAAGTAAAGAATTTTTAAGAAAATGTCGCGAATTTTCAATATTTTTCTCCTTCATATAAATAACCACAGTGAAAAAAATTATTCATTATTCAATGTTTTTTCTGCCTTTGCAAATTTTCATTATTTTTTTGAATATAGAAAACTGTTTTTTTTTTTTACAACAAGGGAGGAAAAATTGTTTTTTTTTTCGAGGTTTGAAAGATATTTTTTCATATTGCTAGAAAAAAGTGCGAATTTAAACAATCGAGCGTTTTGCGGGAGGGAGGAAACGTTGCACTTTGTTCCCGGTGTAAGAAAAAAATTATGCAAAAGTCCTGGAAATTCGAAAAGTCCATTGGTAATGTCTTTGTGAGCTTTTTCCGAGTCGAGGGAGAAGAGGAAAACATCACTCTGAAAACATTAAATTTTTATTGAGATTTTTATTTTTCCTTACTACCCATTTCGAACTCCAATTGGTCAGTATTTTACGTCTTAAAATACAAGAAATTCCAAGTCCAAGACTTTTTTCCCCCGAAAAGTATCTATTGTTTGGGACAGAAATTTTACGATTTTCCGCAGTTCTCTACTTTCAATTAGGAAAATATATTTTTTCCGACCTGGAGGGGGGGGGGGCATAAAAAATATTCTCTTCTTTCATTCGGAGAAATAAAAAGGCTCTTATAAAATAAAAATACCTGTTCCCCTCTCCGAAGAAATTTTTGGTGGTCTCTCGTAAAAATTTCCTTTCACTCTGATCACAAAAATCATGGGAAGTTTAGGTATTTTTACTTACTCATTTTTATATTCCTTGATCTAACTATGAAAATTCATCTCACCTGAAACAAAAAAAAAAAATTCATTATTAGATTATTAGTCGAGGTATTGAAATATGTAGGTATATGAAAAAGCAAAAATTATTATTTTCTGAACATTATTACGTGGGATGTCGTCTGCTACCCTTTTGGGTACAACACTGTTCATTAATTTATGTTTTTTTTATTAAGTCAGTGCTGAACATTTTTTTTCGATTTCAAACCTTTCTTAATGTAGCGTAATTTTTTTAGGGTATCTGGGAGAAAAAATTATTTTTTGTATTTTTTTCCTCTTAGCTGTTGGGAAAACTTATTGCATGGAGTAATAAACAGAAAATTCATCCCATGTTTTTTTTTAGAGAGAGATTATCAATAAGTAATTTTTTGAACACTCTGTGCCCTGTAGAGAAAATTAAAATTTTAGTTCCTTTCTCAACATCTTTCTTCACGAGAAATTCAACACTGTTGAAATCAACTTTGTCGAGTGTTATCTTCAATGAATAAAAATTGAAAAGACAATACCAATCAAAACTTAATAAATACCCTGTATAAATAATAACGAACCGGTTGCCGGCCCGAAATACTCGTAACATTGGAAAAAATCTATGAAAACCCGACCCAGGGTGCGAGAAATTACCTACTTAGTCGTTTTAGTTCGCGTTAGTGGCATTTCTTACGTACCTTCGTTGGTATTACTCGGGGCAGCGCGAAAAAAAAAACAACAAACTAGAGGAAAAAAACACCTCGAAAGACGTTTAAAGGTACATAGATAGAGATGAAATTAGCATAATAGAATTTCGGGCTAAATTAAAATTCGCTTATACAGCTGCTGAAAACATCCCCTGCCCCGATCACTCTCCCCATTCGGGATGTTTCGGTTCGTTATGTTCAATGTTCGCGAGTACGTGGCGTCTTCTTTTCCTCTTTCGCCTCGTACGTAAAGAAAAGCTCGAAAACGTAGTACACGTAAATGGAATGATGGTTGTTTTTTGTCCTCCCTCGCCGTCGCCCTTTCCAAGGCGAAAAGGTAAAATGGTGCTGGGTTAATTTATGAACAGCCCTAGAAGACGTGCCGGAGAATACGAATTAATTTTCAATTTAATAGGTACCTCGAGATGCTCGACAGTGGTACCTTTGGATGATATTCGCGGTATATTATTCTTCGTGCACTTACTTACTAGGTATACCTTGCGCCGATGGGTTAGGTGTGTAGAGCTCCATCTTACGATACGAGTGTATATAGGTACTTTGCTTATTTGATTTAATTAACGAGCCGCCGCAGCGTCTTGGGCGTCGTGCGAAAGGCGAGAACGCGCAAAGGTGTTTTTGATTCATTAATATAAAGAGCTCTCGTTGTTTTGAAACATGATAATGACTAGCTCAGTTAACGTTAAGCAGATTGTTTATGTAAATTTTATATGTACTATATCGTGTCGGTGTGTTTGGACGTTTTACAGCTCGAAATGCAAACCTATGGAGGATTGCGGAAGAAGATCGTGTCAACTCGGGATCCGCACCAGATTGCAGCAGCGAAGACATCAGCAAGGTGAGTTTTGAACTTTTGATAAGGATATTAATTTGATTTAGGATTGAATTAGAAGCAGGCGATTATGATGATTTGATGTGAAGATGAAAAGGGGCAAGGAATGGAAGTATTGAGAGGATGATGTGAATTATTAATGAAATTAGATGAGGGAGAGAAAAAGAGAGGGAAAGGTTGTTGGATGTGAAATTTTGAAGAGGAAAGAACGAATCAATCGTTTTTTACTCTAATTTGAACTTTCAGTCGCATATGAACCGAGATAGGTAATCTTATTAAAGAAAACTGAAATCCGTTTCCTTTGATTAAATTTTAATAAAACAAGAAAGACAGAACTTGAAATATTTCTGAAAACATCGCCAGACCACCTTTATTTCAGAACCAAAAATAGAAAAACAAAAAAATCTACCGATGAAAAAAAAATCGAAACTCCAACACCAAATTTAAACCCCCTTCTGTGGAAAGTAGAGGAAATGCTGAGTCAAAGACGACTGTCGGGTGTTTTTGGTATTCTCGTCGTTTTCAATCAGTATAAAATTATCTCAACATTTTTCATTCTTTCAAACTCGCAATTTTTTTTGTACAATTTATTCTGAATCCCATTTTTTTCTAAAATTTGTTTAACTCTAATTTTTAAAAAAAATTCCAACTCCAAATTTTTCTTGCGATATATTCATTTTTTTCACCTCAATTTTTTTCAAACGATTTTCCAATTTCAACACAGTTTTCTTTAATTTTTTTCAATTTGATCAGATTATTCTCTCAGAATTATTATCAAGTCCAAATTTTTTCTAAAATTTTTTCCAACTTCGGTTTTTGTTTTCGACAAAATCTTTACTCTCAATTTTTTTCTGAACGTTTTTTAACTCAATTTTGCTTTTAATTTAAGAGTTGACGAATAATTTTTGTAAAAAAACTTAACTCGTAATAAATTTTAGGAAAAAATTGTGTAGGTAGTTATAATATAAATTTTAGAAAAAAATTAAGTAGTAATAAATTTTAGAAAAAATTCTGAATAGTAATAATTAATTTTGAAAGAAAATTTGGAGTTGGAATAAATTTTTTAAAAAAATTAAGAGTTTGAAAAAATGAAAAATGTTGAGAAAATTTTATACCAGTTGAAAACGACGAAAATACATATCACAGACTCAAATAAAAATTTTCCATGTTGAGAGTTGAAATGCATATATTTTTTGGAAGAGAAGAAGAGATGTCCATTTTTTTTTGGGGGGGGGGGGGAGGAAATTACACAATTTCAAACCAAATTATTTTGAAAAGAAGTGTTCAATTTTTTTTTAAAAAAAAGGGGTCCCAGTTTGGAAATTAATATCGTTTTGGAAGAAAATTAGTGATGGAAAACTGAAAGTGTGTATTTATAGCTCAGTTGTTTCTTCAAAACTTTTTCAACGCGAACTGTTTTTTAATCGACTTTTTCAAAATTCAGACTTTTCAACTCAATTTTACTCTCAAATCTTTTTGTCTTGCATTGAATGAAAAAATCATTTCCATGCATTGAAAATTTCCTTGGAAAACGTGTTTTAAAAAAATTCATGTTTTGTAATTGTAGTATTACCCTCTCTCCCCCCCATCCTCTGGAAGGAGGATCGTCAACTTTGAAACACCCTGTATACATACAGACACTTGTTTTTGTACCCTCGAGCAGCGACTCTTCGATATCTGAAAAAAAATCCACTTAAAACGCTTTCATCAAACATCATCCGTTAGTCTATTGACTTTCGAGTTTGAGAAAAGTACATATTTTCTGCAAAGCTCTCGCAGCAGTGTCTGTTACAATCGTAGAAGTTTTTGCTGGATCGCCTCTGGCTGCATAGTTTTCTTATATTGTATCGTATCTAGTACGTCTGTCTGTTAGTACATTATTGTGTGTATTCGGTAACTTTTGGGACCATATTGCTGATGGTTGTTGGAAATTCGTCCTCATAACCCTTTCCATTTACCCAAACACTCGTCGAATCAATTCTTCTGCAGAATTGTTTTCTATTACGTAGCAAAAATATTCATCTTTATTGCCTTCTTTTGCCAAAGGAGCGGAATTTCTTTCCAGAGTGTTTGTAGTTTATAAACAAAACTTATATCTTGAGGATACAAATTGAATAACATAACATTGATTATTTTCTCTTTAAATCGTCAAATAAACTAGTGAGTTTAGTTGAATTTTTTGAAAATGAACGGAAGAATCAGGAATATTTGGGAGGGAATGGTCACTTTATTTGGGGAAAAAATATTTTTTGAATGCATCCGAGGATGGGTGGATTGATGGAAAGTGTTCTGTAATATATTTTTTCTCAGCTACTCGAACCAAATTCGATATTTTCGTCAATCTTTTGTTTTCAGATGTAAAAAATTTTCGATTAAAAGTTCCTTAAAATTTTTCTCAACTTTGAATTTTGTAGCATATATGCGGCGAGGGGGAAGAGAGGAGAACTATCATTATTGTACAATTTTTTTTGTGATTTGCTTCATATGAAATCAATCTGAATTAAATTACAGTGGAAAAAATTTCTAATTGGAAAAATTTTTTAGCAACATATCTAAAAAAAAATGGCGACTAGATATCTTCAATTTGTTATCATAAAATCGAAAAATTTTGAGTTGAAAAAATTTTAAATTGGAATAAATTTGGAATAAAAATGTCAAAATCCCTCGTTTTACCTGCTTTGGGGTTTTCAGGCGGATAAAAATGAAAAATGAAGAACATAATAAAGTATTATCGACTTTGGTTGGAATCCCTGAATTGTTTTGAAAATTTTCAAGCAGATCGATTTTCTTCAAGCCTCTAAATTCACTTTTTTCCAGTGATGAAAAATTAAAATCGGAACTAGAACTGAAAACTGAAAAACTGGAACAGGATTTGGAACTAAAACTGAAATGATGAGAAATGAAAACTGAAAACTGGAATTAGAACTGAAATGAATTTCAGTTTTAAGAAGGTATACCAATTCCAGCATTTTTTGCAAATTGCAATTTTTTTTACAATTTTTTTACAATTTTAGTCATCCTTTCTTTGTTTTTCTTTTACACTATTGACCAAATTTTTTTCAAAAAATTCAGGGTTTTGTCAACAAATTTCCAAATAGAGTAAAGAATTATGAATAGAAAAAATTTAAAATTTGAAAAATTGACTTGGAAAATTTGAAAATTTACATACCTATTGAAATTAAAAACAAAAACGAACCTTGAAAATTTACGTGGAAAAGTGAATTAAAAAAATGTGTTGTAAATTTGAAAGTTTCATCCAAGTAAAAATATCTTATCATACATTCTTCAAATTTCAAAGGAGCAGGACCTAGAATCACCAAATTTCTAAAAAAGATTACTTCCCAGTTTTTTTTTTCAGAAATCTTTTGTGTTAAGATTCAATAAGTAAGTATATGAAAAATGAAAAAAAAATGAAAAAAAAACAACAAAGTTAAAGTTTTGCAGAAAATTTTAAATTTTCTTATCCCGAAAAATTGAAATTTTTGAACCGATGGAAATGAAATTAATATCATTCCAGTTTTTCATCGCTGTTTTTTTCGTCATGAAAGGTCAGTGAAAAAAGTGCATTTTAAAACTTTGAGCAAAAAACTTTACATAACAAAAATACATTTTGAAATCGTGTAAGTACGAGTATTTTTTTTTTTACGAATGAAAAAATAGTCGAAAAAAAGTGAAGGAGTGCTCCAAAATTGTTGAAAAAATTATCATAAATACACCTTTTTGAGTTGTGTAAATTTGTGCCAATAAATAAAAAATTTCCTTCTCTACTTTTTAAATTGAAAAATTTTGAAAATAATGCAATAAAATGGTCATATAACTCCATAAGAGAAAGGGAGGGGGTAGGGACATTTCCTCCTATTCAATATACACTTCTTGAGATATTCAGGAGCCCAAAAAAGCCAGGGACCAAATCCACCCCTGATTCGGCCATACCATTTTGCTCATCTGCACAAAAAAGTTGTACCTTGTCCCTGTTTTTTTTTAAAGAAAAAAACAATAAAAATTTTGTTTAAATTGATCTGGCCTAGTTTTTTTTTCAAAATAGGCTTGGCCCACCCCGACCCATCTCTGCGAATAAATCAGCTACTTTTTTTTATATAGAAAAATTAACCTCGCGATGGAAATAAATCTCACTATTTTGGTCAAAAAGGCCAATCGTCCAATAAAAAACCCACATTTCTTTTCACAATGCATTCGAGAACACAAAACCGATCTCGTAAAACCAAAAGAAAACAAAAAAGCATCGCCCATTATGTCCCATCTTACATACCCATATTAGAGACTAGAGAGAAAGTATTTACACTAACGAAGGAAGCTGCCTAGGTAATTCGTTGATACGAAATAAAAATCCACCGTCGCTGTGAATACCACCGCGATACCGCCTTTTCAACGTACTTATACTTTGAATACATTACACGCGAGTGGTTCGCGTTAATGATATTTCTATGTATCATTAGCATTTAAAGTACCTACATAGTAATCGATCAGATTTTAATTAAATGTATCTGCCTAATACGAGTACCTATTTGGTATCTTATCTCGGAACCGACTCGTGTGTGGTTTTCAATACCTAAATTCAGTACGTCCGTGCATACGGCGTATTTCCGTGATCTCGTAAAGATGACAAAAAAAATTCTGGGATTAAAAAAAACACAACGTCAATTGCCGAGTAGGCATTATAAATGATGGTACGTTTGTTAATGTCTCTTCGGCGATCTCGTCGCATGTAAAGTTGAACGACTACACTTGTGGCCAATCTCATAATTCACATTTTCCTCGTTTCTCTGACGACGATCTGCGTTGGCCCGCTACATCGAGAACACGCTAATTCCTTCCTCCTCTCCTCTTACGTACGAATTGTTAATGGGTAATATTTTGTAAAAATATGTAAATATTTTGTTCGCACGAAGTACAAGATTACTTTCCGGCCTTCTGCGCGAGACTCGGTCATAGTCGAAATAACGTCAATGTAGCGTCGTCGTAATTCGTCCGATATACTC
This sequence comes from Pseudococcus jackbeardsleyi, assembly GCA_038380155.1. NCBI lineage: Eukaryota > Metazoa > Arthropoda > Insecta > Hemiptera > Pseudococcidae > Pseudococcus > Pseudococcus jackbeardsleyi. Next base: position 9,971,261 of record CM076241.1, read on the forward strand.
GAGTAATATCGATATTATTATGGCATTTATGAGACAACACGAGCGTAGACATTAATTTTAAACGATATGGACCTACGAATAGTGAAATTCTCTCGTCTTCTAACCTGCGACCAAGAGACACGTCCAAATCGCCGAAATGGCCTCGAGCCAAAAATCTCGCCGTACGACGAAATATTTAAGACTTGCTCGAACAATTTAGCTCGATTTTGACGACCGTAGGTATCCAGCCGACCGAACGCTGCTCGTTTAATAGAATAACATCAATTTTTCTCGTATACAAAGCGACGAAAGACGATATCGCATCAGCATCGAAATTGGTAAAGTTTTTCCTCGATCGGAGCACTAAAATGAGACCATTTGCCATTCGCGTTTTTATATTCGATCCTCGGATGGCCAAAATATCGTATATTTTATTGTGTGTATTGCTCCGGCCGAGACGGAGGGAAAAAAGCTCTCGTAGTAAAAAATTTAACAACCGTGAAATGTTATTTGATATTATATTTTTCGAGTATAACATGTCATAACGTTGCTGGATATAAGCTCTATATCGAATAACCATAAATGATTCGAGTTTTAATGGCCCTTATCTCGATTCAAGATCCCCTCTTTGAAGCCAATGCCCCCTGAATCCTCCCGAACCCGTTGGACAAAAGGTAGACGGCTAAATGGTCAGAAATCTGTACGATAAAATTTTTATCGAGAGTAAAATTCGTGGTCCTTTTTTGCCTCGCAGGTTCTTTTTCTTCTTCTGGAAGTTTTTGTTCAAAAAAAGTTATATGCTGATAAGATATCTTCTTTTAACCCTTGCCTTCGTCTCTGGTTGCTATTTTACCTATACTTATGCGGAGATTATTGCTTGAAAAAGTTTACCTCCTCCGTGGTGTCCCGTTGCTCCTGGTTCCTTGTAGTTTGGTGGGATGATATATTTTATTTATCAACGAACTTTTACCAAGTTGGACGTAAATCGTGTCCGCGATAAACGGGCTAAAAACGGTACCGGAAGCGGCGACTCTTATTGGGTGATATATGTTGAACCAGCAGCAGGATAGAAACGTATTGGGATAGGGGGAGATTGGGGTGGAGTTGGTTATCTGCGAAGAATTACGTACTAAGTATAAGTGGTTCGATTATTGGTTGGGGTGAGGTGAGGAAGGGGAGGTGGATGTCGATATGGATGGAAAAGGAAAATTGAACGAGATTTTGCTCGAGATGGGTGAGAAGTTTTGTTTGAGTTTTTTCTTCGGGTATTGTGTGATGTGATGGAATAAATTTTATGCGGAGAATTAGGCTTGGGTGGTGGAGTTGGGTGAGGTATTTGTGTAAAAAAGTTTATTTGGTAGAGATGAGTTATTTTTTTAAAGTTTTATTGAAAAGATTTGGAGAGAATTTTACCTATTTGTGATTATTGAGGCGTTTGATGTGAAATGTTGATTTGGATTGAGTATTGGTGGGGTTTTGACGTGTTTTGTGGTTGGTAGTGCCTTCGATAATGAATTTAGGCAAAGTGTTCGTCTGTTCGTGGAAGTTGGAATTTTACAATCGAAGAAATTGTATGGACTTTTCAACATTACAAAAATTTGAAGCGTTGTTTGGTTATTGATTTTTTTTCATGTGTTGGGGTGATGGAAAGTTGGCTCGAGGAATTGAAAACCGAACATTTCTATCTGGAAAGTAAATTTTTCACTGAAGGTACTTTTTTTCTTCAATTTTTCGGCTTAAAATGAAAATTTCTGGAAAAATTTATATCTTTTGAACGATTTTCGACTGAAATCCAACTTTTTTGAATAAAAATGTAATTTTTGAATGATTTTCGACTGAAATCCAACCTTTCTGACTAAAAATGTAATTTTAGCACTACTCATTTTTTTTTGATTTCGTTAGATTTTTTTTTAGATATGGGAGAATTTCAGCTTATTAACTTTCCGTTTAAATATTATCTAGATTTTGGGCGATAAAAAATTCAAACCCGAATAGCGAATACCTACTTACGAAATTTCGTTTTTAGATATTAAAATTTTTGAATATTTAAATTCCAGAAATGTTTCTGATGCTCTACTTTCGAACCTTAAATTGAAAAAAAAAATCAATAAAACAATTCAAATAATTGCTAGAATTTTCGTATTGTTGTAAAAAAAAATATATAGGATCTTGTGAATATGTAGCTAAACTGTGCTCGCAACTTGGTTTTTCAAAAACTAAAAATTAGGTAATTTTTTATTCTGGGCTTCTGTTTCGAAGAAAGTCTTGGAAGGGGGAAGGGAATTTTGATATCTAATTTGATTGATGTGTGTGGTTTCAATTTTGAGAACAAAACGAGTAAAATTTTGGATTGAATTATTTAAAAAAATTAATAGGTAACTGTAATTTACTGAAATTTCAACTGAAAAAATAATATTTTTGATAAAGTTCAAATTTTATCCGAAAAAATTGAAATTTTATTAAAAAGAAGGAATTGGTAAAATTGTTAAATGGGGTCAAAATTCCATGAAATATTATAAATATCATTCAAAAAGGCGTAAAAATTGTTTTAAAATTGTGCTCTAGTCGACTCGCTCCCTAATTAATCGTACATAGAAGGCAAAATGATAAAATCAAAAAGTAAGTCCATATTCGAATTCTACGCCCTCAAATTAGTGACAATCGATATATCGCACGTCATTGTAATTGATCAACATACTTTCCACAAAATTTTGGGGGCTAGGGGGGCACTGAAGGGTCAAATTTCAAAAATTAGCAAATATTCAAACACAGTGCCCTCAAAAATTTAACAAACGACAGGTCACACGTTATTTTTCATTTTTTCGAATTTTCATTCTTCGGGGGGGGGGCAATAGGGGAGTTCAGAAGGGTTAAATGAAAAAACCAAGTACACATTCGAAATCAGCACCTTCGAATCAGTAGAATTCGATATGCTACTTCACTTTTTCGATTTTTTTGAATTTTGGTCGAAATTGTGGACCCCTGTACCCCTCAGGGGTCTAGAGATCATCTTGAAACTGTGTTTGGTTGAAAAAAGGATAAAAAGGACTACTCCCTGTAAATTTTTCAGAATTTTAAATAGTAGCTTTCATCTTTTGTTCTTATCATGAAAGTTGAGCTTTCATCATCAAAGTTCAACTTTGAGCTTTTCAAAATTTGATTATTGATTTTGAATCTCCTATAAATTCTCTACAGTTTTTTTCCAAGTACAACCTCTTTCGAGATATGAGCCTTCAAAGTTGGGCAATTTTGGCAACAATCGTAATTGAATACAAATTTCGAGGTCCGCTACCTTCGGAGTTAGAAAAAAAGATCGTGATTTTGTGAATAAACCACCAAGGGAAACTCGTAAAAAAAACTTTATTCATTCTGATTCTGGAAAATTACAAATTTTTCTAGAAGCTCCAAAACATCTCGAAACCACTTCCAACCGACTCAGGAAGTTGAAAATTTCAGTTTTTATTTTTATTGATGCAGTCAAATTTTCACATTTTGCAGGGCTTTGAAGTAGGTATTTTTGAAATTCCGAAAATTCTCCAAATTTTCAGAAATGAACATCAACCTCTGAAATTTTGAATATGGGGTCTTTTATGATGAACTTTGGATTTATTTTTGTTTCAACTCAAAATTTCACTTCGAATTATTGTGGTACCTCTCTTGTGAGTCTGAGTTTTCAAGAAATTTTTCAACCATCGAAAATGGATAATATTTTGACAACTGATCAAATTTTCACTCTATTTTGTTCAACTTCAAAATTGAAGATGCTACAAAAGAGTTGATTAAAAAATTTCAAAAAAAAACACAACAGAAAAAAAACAATAGGTACCTAATCAATGGAATGAATAGTATACTTACTTGGATTGGAATTTTTCCTGGTCATAAGTCTCAATGCACCAGACTAGGGACAAAATTATGCTACATGTTCTTCAAGTACATCCCACTTGACAAATACCTAAATTTTGAGTCATTTCCAATGGCAACAGAATAAAAACCCACAACAAATGGAAACCGATTCATAATTCGAGCCAGTTCACCCAGTCAACCGTCATAAATCGAACTCTAATCGAATTTATATCGCAATCCGGCGACCAGTTCGGTTACAAACGCAGCAAATTCAATAACCCTTCATCGACACGAAAAATTAATCTCTCCTCGACTGGTTATTCGGCTTGTTGATATTTCGCTATTTTAATGAGTCTGTCTGCCATCGGTAATGCTTACACTCTCCGCCAACCAGATCCTCGTTCGACTCGGGTAATTAATCACCACTCGGCGAGAGAAGTTCTCTAATTCGCATCATCTTCCGCGTCTGTATAAATTTCGCCAAGTAACACAACTTTTCCACCAAAGTACAAAGACAGAATATCTTTCTGGGGCTGAGTGAAATACGACCCCTCTTCTAGCTCGGCCATAATCGACGAACGAGTGAATGAATGGCATTCATTAATCATTACGTGTAAACGAGTAGTTTGCGAAAATACTGCCGCGTCTCTAAATATGGCAGCAGAATTACACCGACGACGACGACGCCGAGATATCGAACACGTAGTCGTCGTAATACGCGTTGAATGTACATCGTAATGGAGCATTTATCACCTTACCGACCAAAAATCCAGTTATTTAAAACGCCACCACGGCAGCTCTCCTTCAGATACTAATAATTCGTCATTAAATGGTTTTGCTGCTACGTCTAAAAGGAGTAGGCTAATTTACATAAAAACCATCTCTTTTTCTATCGTCCCAAAATTACCTTTCTTGGAAACACGATCGGAATACGGTTGTAAATTTTTACTCTGTCGCGTGTTCATAAACACCCCGGCGAGGAGAGGACCCGGGGAAACATTGGTCGTATTTTCACCGGCAGAACCGCCAGCACCGATGTGGTCGGTGAAAAATCATAAGCGATGTAAAACAATACCGTTCGAGATAAATTTCCACTTGTTTTTTAAACGATTAATTATTTAAACAGACACTCGGTGGGTATGAAGCGGCTTCCCTTAATGGTCTTGCGCTGGTCAGAAAAGACTAGGATACGATGGCGCTGCTGAGATATTTACTGCCTGTTTTCATTGTACACTTTTATAGGATGTTCCATAAATCATCTGCCAAACTTATTTTTTTGGTGCCGAGTTTGAAAATTGAAGGAGCAACTGCTTTTTTAAAAAAGTTGGAAATTTTTTTTAAAGGAGAGAATGGTTAGTACGTTGAAAACTGAACCGCTTTGGAATTTGTGATTTTTTTGTCCAATTTCAAAATTGAAAAATTTATTGTTTCCTATTTCAACGATTTTATTATGATGTCTACCGGGCATGAAAATCGTGAAAAATATGAAAATAGCATGCATTTTGATCATTTTTCACAAAAAGTATGAATTTTTAACATTTTCCCCTCAACTTTCAAGTTGACTAGTTATTTTTAAATCAGTTCCCATTCAATTTTTCAATAAAAAATTTCTGATTCATTCAGATCCGAATAAAAAAAAATTGAATCAAACGGCCAGTAGAAATAAGCTAAAAAAACGATGACTCAGATTTAAATGGGCAAGATCAAAATTTGAATCAAAATCAAAATGATCCGGCAAATAATGTCAAAATTGGAAAATTTACGATAATTTACAATAATTATTGGAATATTTGAAGTAATTTACCGTAATTACTGAAATGTACATTATCGTTATTTTCCATAATTATCAAAATATTTAGCAATTAATTTACAGTAATTTATCGTAATTTTGAAAATATTTATGATAATTTACCGTAATTGTGAAAATAGTTACAATAATTTACCGTAATTATTGAAATATTTAATTTTCCGTAATTATCCAAATATTCACTATAATTTACAGTAATTTACCGTAATTACTGAACCATTTACGGTAATTTACCGGAAATACTGAAACATTTACGGTAATTTACGGGATTTACTATAATTACTTACTGAAATATTCACGGTCACTTTCCGTAATTATCAAAATATTTATCATAATTTACAGTAATTTACAGTAATTTACCGTAAATACCGAACCATACATGGTAATTTACCGTAAATACTGAACCATTTACGGTAATTTACCGGAAATACTGAAACATTTACGGTAATTTTCCGTAATTACTGAACCATTTACGGTAATTTACCGGAAATACTGAAACATTTACGGTAATTTACAATAATTACTGAACCATGCATGGTAATTTACCGTAATTACTAAATCATTTACGGTAATTTACCGTAATTACGGAATCATTTACGGTAATTTACCGTAATTACGGAATCATTTACGGTAATTTACCGTAATTACTGAATCGTTTACGGTAATTTACCGTAATTACTGAATCATTTACGGTAATTTACCATAATTATTGCGGCATTTACTTAAATTCACCATAATTACTGAAATATTTACGGTATTTTGCGGTAATTATCAAAATTTTTGCTATAACCTGGTGTTTAGCTGTTTATCGGGTATGAAAAACATGAAAATAGCATGAATGTTCATATTTTCAATCCTATGGACACCATGTTTTTTGAAAAATAATAAAATCATCTTCAATAACTGGTAAAAATCACACTTTTGGTTGATGGATTTGAAAGTAATTAAATTAGGAATTTTGTTTTTTGCAATCCTGAAAAGATTTTTGCGAGGTCACATTTTTGTACAACAATTTCATCGAATTTTTTTTACAGATTAAAAAAAAATGTCGACATTATTGAGCTTATTTCTTCAGAAGCTGAAAAGACCCGTGTTAATGAATACTGCGATCATTTTACCAAACTTAAAAATATTTCCGACACATATCGAGGTCTTCTACTTTCTTTCTTTCACCTTCGAAACCTCCAAAAGACAAATCGAACAGCATCTTCTCTACGAATCCATGAATAATACCCACTCTTCTAATTAAGATTTTAGAAATTAATCAACCGCGTGCATCTTATTCGAGAAATTCCATGTACACATCAATGAACCCGCTCGCAACCGGCACACTGCATCGAACGCCACGGAATACGAAATGAGAATAAATATAAAACAGAAGACATGTCATATACCTACACATAAACATCCGATAGGGAAAAAAAACCAACAGGTGTATACTCCTATATGCATCCGAAATGCTCTCATATAAGATTCAACTTTGACTTTTGAAACCATACTATCTCTTCGTTCGGCCAAATTCACATGAAAAACTTGGCCAGCGATGCAAAAACAACTACTCTCTCTGATTCTTTAATAAATTCTCGGTTCGCGTCGTCCATCAAATCCGCCATCGCGCAGGTATTTTTTAAAAAACGCCGCCGCATCCGAAATATAATTTCAATGAACTCTCGGGCTGGGTTAATTTTTAATTAATGAAAGTTATCTATACGAGAATTACCTTACGATATCATTGACGGTAGCTGACCAAAACTATGAGCCAGCCTCAGCACACCGCGCTTCGACTGGTTTCTCGGCTTCGTATTTAGATATATTACCGCCGAATATTACCCGAGACGCGACAGCGCCGAGATGTATCCCATAGATGTAATTTTTCATCGACTGGACCCTTCTCTTCTTTCCATCTCCATCGTTCGCCTTCTCGAAACCGATACCAGCGGCTCGCGGAGCAGACGAAACGCGTGTGTGTAATTTAATTAATAATTGCGACATCGACACTGCCTCCGCCACTTGACGGAGCCTGCGATTGATCGTCTAATAATACGGTCATTTTAGGTATTGACCCAAAAAAATTTAGCAGAAAGAGGAAATTTCGTATATCAGCTCAAATAAAATAGGTATAGTGTGAATTTTAACGAAATTCAAAATCTCATGAATCGATAGGAATGTTGAACAAAATCGATTAATCGATAAGAAAAATTATCATTCTATCGAATTATCGATCGAAAAAATAATCGATAAAAAATGGATCGATTAATCGAAAACCATTTCGATAAAAAAAATATCGAACAATTCATGAGCATAATAATCGATCCATCGAATGATCGATGAGAAAAATAATCAATAAGGAAAATCGATTACCTAATCGAAGAGTAAATGATCGGTTAATCGATGAGAAAAACAATCGATCCATTAAATTATCGGTTAGAAAAATGATCAATGAAAACATGATCGATTAATCGAAAAAAATCGATGAAAAAATTATCGAGCAATCAAACAGGATCAATGAAAAAAATCGATAAATCGACGAAAAAATAATCGATTAATTCATGAGAAAAATAATCGTTGATGGAAAACGGATCGATTAATCGAAATCAATATCGATGTAAAATTATTGATCAATTTATGAATTAAATAATCGACGAAGAAAATGATCAATGAAAAAAATCGATTAATCAAAGAGTAAAATGATCGATCCATCAAATAATCGATTAGAAAAATGATCAATGTAAAATGGATCGATTAATGGAAAAAAATATCGATGAAAAAATGATCGATCCCCATCGAATAATTGATGAAGGAAATAATCAATCGATGAAGAAAAACGATAAATGAAAAAAATCGATTAATCGAAGAGTAAAATGATCGATAAATCGACGAAAAAATAATCTATTAATCCATAAGAAAAATAATCGATGAAAAACGGATCGATTAATCGAAAAAAGTATCGATGAAAAATTATCGATCAATTTATGAATTGAATAGGTAGGTAATCGATGAAAAAAAATGATCAATGAAAAAAATCGATTAATCGAAAAGTAAAATGATCGATAAATCGACGAAAAACCTAATCGATTAATCCATGAGAAAAATAATCGATGAAAAACGGATCGATTAATCGAAAAAAGTATCGATCAAAAATTATCGATCAATTTATGAATTGAATAGGTAATCGATGGAAAAAAAATCAATAAAAAAATCGATTAATCGAAAAGTAAAATGATCGATAAATCGACGAAAAAATAATCAATTAATCCAAGAGAAAAATAATCAATTATTCGATAATTAAATAATCAATGAAAAAAATCGATTAATGATGAATTGATGAGTGAAATGATCGATTAACCAATAATCGATTAGGTATTCAATGGAAAAAATAATTGATGAATCAATGAGAAAAATTTATTGTGATTTTTTTCCCTGTGAATGCTAAATTTCGAACCTTTTTTAAAAGGCTTAGCAGCCGCATTATCTTGATGAAGGCATTCAAGGCCTCAATCTCAGTATCAATTTGAGATTTTCCGCTGTCTCTTTCTCTCGTTTTTTCTCATATTTCATTTAAAATAAAACACTCGCGTGGTAAAATCGTACCAGAGCTTTTTCTCAACTCATTCAAAAATATCAAAAACAAAACTATAAAACAGACAGGACCTAAGACTGGGCGACGAGCTGAGGGAAAGGTACCAGCTCAGCATACACAACACATATGCATACCGTATATAGAATAGACGCACTAACATCGTCAATAAATCGTTCGACGGCGTATTACAAAATTAATAGCGTACTGTTATATTAGCTATTTAACATTTTGTTGAGAATATACGTACTCGTTCTCGTCGCAATACCATCGACATATTAAAAACGGGGCACTAAACCTATACACGGGGCAGGATCGAAGCGCAGAGGAAATATATAGGTAACAGTTGCATTACGCCAGGTTTTTTTGGAGTACGAACGATGAAGCGTTACTCGGTAGAAATTAATAACGAGAGATTGCGGCCGCCGAGCCGCGTGTGTATTAAAAAGTTAACAATTTCGTCGGAGATTCCGGCGACATTCCAGGCCCGAAGGGGGATTCGCCGGGCCGGTGTGCGCCCAGATAGCTCATTTGAATATTATTAATCCCGTCAAAATCTATGGCAGGCGAACGCGTGGGATGTCGGAGTATTATACCGTGAAGTATTGTAGAAAAAGAGGGGCAGCGGCGAGTCGAGCAGATTTTTTTCGTACGTATTTAGGATTCGTTGCAGGTCTCGCAGGTTTCGATATCATATTGGCGAGCGCAGATGTCTCCTTTTTACCTATAATGTATTTTTTTCGGTTCGATGCTTTTCATAGACGAGAAATTTTTTTCAATTGGTTAGCTCAGGCTTACAAGGGAGGTACCACAATTCGAAGTGAAATTTTGAGTTGAAACGAAACTGAATCAAAAGTGCATCATGGAATCCCATATTTAAAATTTCTGATGTTGAAGTTTATTTCTGGAAATTTGGAGAATTTTTGGAATTTCAAAAATACCTACTTCAAAGCCCTGCAAAATGTGAGAATAGGGGCCATAACCAAGTTCTCGGATATGCTTGAAACTTTGATAAAATAAGGTCTAGTATACCAGAAAACCGCTCCAAAAATTATTTTTCAAAAAGACCCCATATAACATTTTTTATAGACGATTAAATATTGTTGTCACAAAAATCAGACCCTTGCGGAACACACTGTAGACGTGACGTAGAGTTTTTGCATAAAGCAGAACAACGAACGCGTCGTCTAATAACAATCGGTATTTTTCCCACTTCACATTAAATTAACTTGAAATTTTGAGTGAGGACATAAGTGTTTGAGGTAGGGGAAATGATCTACGTGAAAAGCTCTACAAGATGAGATAGGTTTGAAAGTCATCCCGCCAGCCAAACGAAAGTTATTAAAGCTCAAAGTTACAAAAGTGAGTTTTTACTGCAAATATTTCGTATTTTTCTCACTTTGGATTAAAATAACTCAAAATTTTGAGTGAGGACATAGGTGTTTGAGGTAGGGAAAATGATCTACGTGAAAAGCTCTACAAGATGAGATAGGTTTGAAAGTCATCCCGCCAGCCAAACGAAAGTTATTAAAGCTCAAAGTTACTAAAGTGCGGAATATTTGCAATAAAAACCGCATCCCCAGAACTTTGAACTTGAATAACTTTCGTTTGGCTGGCGGGATGACTTTCAAACCAATCCCATCTTGTAGAGCTTTTCACGTAGATCATTTCCCCTACCTCAAACATCCATGTCCTCACTCAAAATTTCGAGTTATTTTAATCCAAAGTGAGAAAAATACGAAATATTTGCAATAAAAACTCACTTTTGTAACTTTGAGCTTTAATAACTTTTGTTTGGCTGGCGGGATGACTTTCAAACCTATCTCATCTTGTAGAGCTTTTCACGTAGATCATTTCCCCTACTTCAAACATCCATGTCCTCACTCAAAATTTCGAGTTATTTTAATCCAAAGTGAGAAAAATACGAAATATTTGCAGTAAAAACTCACTTTTGTAACTTTGAGCTTTAATAACTTTCGTTTGGCTGGCGGGATGACTTTCAAACCTATCTCATCTTGTAGAGCTTTTCACGTAGATCATTTTCCCTACCTCAAACATCCATGTCCTCACTCAAAATTTTGAATCATTTTAATTATTCATATTCAACTAATGTAATTTCATAAACAGCGCTATGACGATCATGCGTTTTGCAAAAAAGTGACGTCATACAGTGTGTCAATAAGATATCACAACGATTTTAGGAGAGTCGCATTTTCGCGACTTTGAGAATTGATTTCTCGGCTCACAGTGGTCGTATCTCTCTCGGAATGGCGTCAAAATTTTTTTCTCGACCAGGACTACAACATATATTAAAAAAAAAAAAATGGTTATGAACCCTATTTGACTGAATCAATGAAAAAAAACTGAAATTTGGAAGGTTTTTTCCCTAAATGCCAAATTTCAAAAGTTATGGCCCAAAAACCAAAATTTGAACCCCCTTGCAACCAAAAATGGGAACAATATATGCACCGATTTTGGAGAAGATGAGCTTTTTTACGAAACTTCCCCTTCCTGCTAATTTTTATTGGATTTGGGCTTTTTTTTTTACCTAAAATGACCGTACTGTTGCAAAATAAATTGTCAAAAAAATCTAAAACATGGTTTTCGACCTATCAATATGGCTAAAATTTCGCGAGCAGAACGAAATTAGTGATGAAAATTAAATTTGAGCAATTTTAACCCATTTTGAGCCCCAAATTGAGGGGGTTGGGAGGGGTGAAAAGTGAGATATGGCAAAAATATCGTGCGATATATCAAAATGCATGTTTTCGAGGTCGTCGATTACGAATTTTGTACTAAAAAAAATTTGGGTGTAAGGGGAAGGGTGGAAATAGGTCAAAGGTCAAATTTAGTTAAAATTGATGGAATAGCCCAGACGATTTATGGAACACCCTGTATAAACAGTGTACCAGGATCATGTTGAGAGGGTTGGTTAATCTTGTATCCTCTCTGTCTTATTTTGGCTCTTCGGAAGGTTGGATTTCGAACTCATTTGCATATAAACAAAACTGCGCTCTGGATAAAACCTAAGTACACAGACGTCCCGTACGTGTCCTTTTAAATCGTATACTCGCGTCAGACAGGACACGAGCCACGAGACAGTTCGGTCGCAGGACCGATCAAGTGAGTGTAATTTTTCTCGAAATGCACGTTCGACTGGAATCTCATTCCGTACAGTTTGCTATTTTACTCCCTCTTTGACGAGCCAATTCAACCCCCCAGAGTTTTCCTTTACATAGATGTACCTCGGATATAAACCGCTGACGCAGAATTGCGTATTGTCTATAAATACGGTAGCACGGCGGTAGGGTACTTTGGCCAACGTGTTTGTTTTACGAGAATCGTCGTATAAGTTAAATACGTATTTGTATATATCGAATGAGTACATGTTACATGGAGACATGCAAGTTCCTAGGTACATGTACAGTTTTGTTATTCTAGACGAACGTGGTAAAATTCGCACGCGTGATTGACGTTCATTCGATTACGAAGGTATACATTTAATCGAGTTTAACTGCCATTGCTAGCTTTTGAAGTTTTTTCCATCTCGTTTTGTCCTTTTTTACCGGATCGGTTTTGTTACGAAAAGATATCCACGTCCAAGTCAACGTGTAACGATCGTAAAAATTTCGAAAAATGTGGCCACACTGGCAGTAAATTAAAGAATATTTGATGTTAGAGCAATTCTTCGAAAAGGTTGTTCTGCTCGATACGTGAGAAAAATCGGTTATTGTAGAAGAGAAGTGGTAATCAACACTAATAGCTACAAATTTTATTTATTTGAGAGAATGAATCGATTTGAAATGGAGGAATCTAATGAAATAATAAACACCCTTCTTACCGCAATAATGCTGAAAAATACTCAAATATCGTGAAATATTTGGATTAGAAATCATTCAGAAATTATTTACTTTCATTATATAAATGAAAAAAAGCCTCGAATTTTGACCAACTTCGCAGGTGATTCATTTTTTGTTGAAGTCTCGCCATGAATTTTTTCAACCTACCAAACTAAAATTAGGCGGAGCCAGGGGTCCTCAAAATGTGGTCATGTTCAAAATTTCTGGGCAAAATTGTAAGTTTCCAATCAAAGAAATGGCTGGATTGAAATGTATAATCGCTCATAAAACCCAGATTTAATAACCACCCTCAAGTGTCAAAAATTGATTTCTGAGATAAGACAGATTTTGGACCTTTCAGAAGGGATGGAATAAAGGGGGAATCTCAAATCAAAAAACAATTTTTGACTCTTGAGGGTGGTTTCTATATCCAGACTCACATATTAACATTACCGAAACATCGAAGTACAAACAAAAAAAAAATACGTTGAAGAGGAAGCATCCAGATCAGGGAGGTGGATATGAAATTTTTTTCATTTAATTCATATTATTGAACATAGAGAAAAATAAAGATTCATATGGTATTCTTTAAAAAAGGAATTTTTTAAACAAAAAAAATTGCTGACCGCTCATTCTAACGCAAAAATATATGCTTTTTCATGTAATTTTTTTACTTATAAAAAAAATATACATTCCATAATAAACCACTTGAAATTTTTCAAAAATTTCAATTGAGAAACGTCACCAAGTTCTTGAAAAAAAAAGTCATTAAAAAGTTGAACTTTCAGTTTTCTTTTGAAAAAATATAATTATTACTGCTGAAGGAAAGACAAAATTCTTAATCCTTATCTGTTGTATTGGTGTACTTCAAATTCAAGCTCCAAATGCCCGAACGAAGCGAAATCTTGGATACAAAAAACTGTTGATTTTGAAAGAAGTAATTTTTTTTATGGCTTTTTTTGAACAAATTCTGTTACTTAATTTAGAATAAAAATTCGTGCTTTTTGTTTGTTTTTTTTTTTACAAAATTCCGCAGTTTTTTGTGTTTTTATGCTTCATAATAATTCTTATTGGGTGCTGTTTTATGCCAGTTTGCCACAAAATTTGCTTATTTTTTTAAAAAATCAACTTATTTTGTTTTCAAGAATTGACTTACTTTTGTTTTCTACAATTTTTCAATTTATTACAAAATTTTCTGCTTTAAAATGAAAGTTGACTTTTTGAGAAGATATGAATAGAGGGGTGAACTATCATTCCAAACCTCTCTCGTTGTCTCATCACTTTTTGCTCTGTTCATTAATTATTCCTTTTTATTACCTACTGAAACGATTTATAATTCTCTGAAAAATTTTTTGACTTACTTAATTCCAGATATTTACACAATTTCTCATTTTCATGCTGAAAGATTAACTCACCTGAAACAAAAAAAAAATGAATTGTTGATTAGTTGATGAATATTTTGCATTTTTCACAAGTATAATTTTTAAATTTTGAGCGATAGGAAAAGGAAGAGGGCTAAAACAAGATTTTTATCTCACGGGTTAAATCAAATGGATACTTCGAAAAACACAAATTCTTGAAAATCTTCTTTCCTGGAAACCAAATTTCCAGAATTTTCTTAAAATATTGACAAAATTATTTTCAATCTGGCGAGTAAATGCAAAAAATCAGAATTACAGGTAGCTTTTCCAAAATTTTTTTTGCGAATTTTCGTAAAATGATTGCCCAGAAAAAGTCTTAAAAGGTAATTTTTAACCTTTACCTCGCGATTTTCATTATTTGGATTTCAAGAAAAGCGAATATATCTACTATAGAGTTGAGGCAATTAGGCAAAGTCGCTGAAAATGTTCAATTTTCTCTAAATATTAAACGACGATTTATTGTGTAACTTGTATTTTAAAAAATAGTTTTTTTTTGGGTATAGCTATTTTCTACTGTTTGCCTTTTTTTTTCTCTCAGAACAAAGTACTTATGTCTCTGAGAAAAAAATTTTTGAAATCAATGAAAATTTACTTGATACCAGTGAATTTTGCTGGCTTTTCCTGTACTGCAATTCTGACTACTGCAATTCTGACTGTGTATCAGTGAATTTCCTCTGATTCAGAATGAGAGAGTACCCCCACCCAGAGGATAATTTTTATTAGCGTTTTTTAATTTTTAAAAGTACGTATAATTTTTGTCAAAATTTTCATAATTTTGGCCAAAAATATCTCTCGTTTCGGTCTCATTCAATCCATAAAAACAATGGTGTTCAAATTTCAATTTGTGTGAGAAATTTGATTGAAAAAAATTGCATTTTTGAAAAATTTCAATTGAAGGCCGAACAACTCGTTTTGTGGACAAAAATAATGGCTGCTTGGAAAATTCGCCAAAAAATCGTTTTTAATAAATTTCCAATTCCTTTACATTTTTTCGTATTTTTGGAAACGAGAGGCTCCTGTCCCTCCTTCCTCGAAAATCTGCCCTTGTTTCTCCTTCGTTATTCATTAATTTCTTGATTTTCTTAATTTTACCGATTATCATCACATCATTATTCTCGAAAAAAATCCAAATCCGCCTTCTACAAGTTCAACAACTTTTCTTTCACCTCAACGACTCATTACCCACATATCAAATTCTCAGCATGACCATTCCCTCTTCCCCAGCACACATACTTCCCATCCTTACCAAAAGAAAAAAAACAGTTCCAAACACCCATTAATACGTCCGAAAAATCAGAAACCTTGGCCAAGTCGTTGTCACTTCTATTAAAAGCGCGATATTTATATTATCGTCAGACTTCAAGCTTTCCCTCCTTCCTTTTTTTTTCTATCTCCTCAGACAGAACGAGAAGAACGTACTATTCCAGCAACGACACCTTATCCTATAATATACTCGTGTGTCGTATCAACATTCTAATACTTCCGCTTGTCTTATTTTTTTTTACTCCACATTTACGTAAGAGGCGGCATTATTTACACAGAAGAAATAAAATAAATAGATCGATTTAAATTACGTTATAATTAGGTAGTCACTTTTTTTTGTACATACGAGTTAATTATCTCGGTTGATACGTAAACCAGCTTAACCTTGCACACGTATTTAAATTTTATAAATTATATTCCATTTCAAGTCGAGTGGGTATTTGCCATTTACTCTTATAATCGTTTTTATTCTGTTGGCATCGTAATAGGAGGACGAGCCGACGACAAAATAAAAAATGAAAATTTATCTTTCATTGCACCCAACTTTCTTTCACGAAAAAGATCACTGTCGAGATTCGCACGTCAAGAAAAAAAAAGAAGGGACCGATTTCGAGCACACAGGTGTCGAAAAAAAACGATTCGAAGCTCTAACCAAATATTCTTTTTATACGATGGTATATCAAAGCGAACCATACGGTCGGGTGTATTTTTTAATTAAATCACGTCGCATCGTTAAATTAACGCGAGAAGATTGCTGCGCCAAAAAAAAAACACCAATCTGCGCGACAGCTTTCGTATTTTCATAGAAAAGAGAGCGAAAAAAAGCGCGATAATTATGAATACTGTATCTACGAAGCCGTCTCGACGAACAAAAAAAAAAGAACCGCGAAAGGGGTTCTGGGTTGGTCGATAAAGAGGGAAAAAATTCTTCAAAAGATCCACGACAGTCTATCTTTCTCGCTACTGATTGCTTCGAAGATTGATAGAAACATTACGACGACGATGAATTAATACGACCAGAGGGCTGAAGGGGTTTCTTACATAACTGGTAAAATACTCGAATCATCTCGCGCAGCTATAAAATGCAGCTCGAGATGATACAAGTCTAACTGTTTATTAGGATACGATATACAGATTCACGTTTTCGTATTTGTAATCCATATCCAGATGAGAAATGCAGCTCGAACGCAGTGACAAGACGACTTCTTCACATAGGCAGATTCAAGATCCTAGGATGAGATAAAATACCGATATTATTAGGATAATAAGTTATCCGATGCTGGATAGAAGTAGAATATCTCTGGTGTCAGTTTCGATTGCTTTACTTTTTATTGAGGTATAATTTCAAATGGTAAAGGAAAAGGGAACCTTTTTCGAAATCGTGGTTGATTAAACGATCTCACACAGGTAAATCGACCCGGGTCATTTCGTTTCACCAACTTTATCATTTTTATCGACTCGAAACTGGGCGACGATAGAATTTTTTTTTAATTTTCTCGCGTTTCCGAAAAATGAAAAGTATTCGCGAAAAAGAAAAATTGGATAGAATGGTACGTAGGTGGCCATAAACCGGAAATTAACCGAAAATACGAAGAAAAAAAGCGAAGTTGGAAAGGATCGTAAAAATGTTATTCGACTGAAATACACGAAACCCTCCCCTCCGTCCAAAAAAAAGTGTAAAAATCGTAGAAAAATTTCCACTAAACTGAGATTCTGTACCAAAAATTGCTGGGATTTTTCCACGCACCCCTCTTTTTCCCTTCATCTTTCCCATATTTTACGAAAGAAATACGTCGGAATTTTAGAAGGCAGAAAGGGAAAAAAATGAGATTATTGTAGGAATTTTATTTTATATACGACTTATATTCGTTGCTCAACGGTTGAAAAAAATATTTCCATGAAAAAACTACTGGAATTCGCGCACAGGTAATCGAATTGAAAAGTTCTCTTTTTTTTTCGTTTTCAACCACGTCAAAAATCAAGTTTATACCCTTTTAAATGGTATGGCGGAGGGGTGCGGTTGAAGGAGGACGAATATTAAAGAGAATTCAATTGAAATTCCACCGTATCGCGAATTTTTGCATATCTGGCTGATTTCATTTTTTCATTCGCTGATGGAAATCGTCGTTTCCCTTTGCAATCTCTTATCCCTTGAATGCCTGTTTTCTTCGTTTTAGACTTTTTGGTATGTTTTTTTTGAGGAAGAGCGGGCTGATGGTGTGTTTTTATTTCAGATGGTTAATTTGTGGCGAAAAGTTCTAATTAATTATAACCTTATCATTCTTTTAATTTTTTACGTAGTTGTAAGGAATTTAATGAACGAGGAAAGTTTTGAACGCTTTGGATACGAAATTTGAATGTATCTGTATTATTTTTTCATGCCAAGATCCAAATTTGGGACATCTTCAGAGGGAAATTCACTCTATGAGGTCCAAATTTTCAGAAGACTTGTAATTTTTTTGAGCTGTTCGATTTTTTACAAAAACTTCGTATTTTCCATCAATAGATTCTTTCATTGAGCTTTTAAAACATGAAAATTGAATCAAAAATTTTTTGCGAAAGTTTTTTCCAAGCCACAAGACATTTTTTTCAATTTTTTGGAATTTTTTGGCTTGTTGTCAGCTTGTGATTCTACGTAGAGATTTTTTTTTCATTCATAAACTAAAAGAATTGATACTTTAGAACCCTCGACCCCTCTTTCTTCTTTTCAATGGTTTGTGGTTCTTTACAAGAATTGCGAGCATTTTGTAGCAATTTTACGAATTCTTTCAAATTCAGTTTTTTTTTCTGTTTCAGGTGAGTTACAAATTTTCATTGTGAGAATTACAAGATAATACATTTAAATGAGTATAAGTAAGTCACTATTAATTAGAATGCATGAAAAATATAAGTATGAATATGAACTTACTGATGAGGCGGTACAAAAATAAAATTGTATAAAAAAGTATAATTTTTCAAAAAAAAAACAAAAACAAAAAAAACTTGAAAGTATAGGTATGAATTATTGACACAATTTGATTAATGAAAAATAATTATCAATTATTCTGAATTTTCTGAAATGATTAGTTTTTTTATTGAAAGAAGGGAGGGGAAGAGAAGAGGAAATATTGAGATATTTTTTTCGTCTTTTTTACTTCAAATTACATACTTCGCTAGAGAAAATTTTCTGAGATGGAAAAAAGCATCGAAAAAAATTAGGTAGGTATTTTCCTTCGAAAATTATAATTTTCTAAAATTTTCGTTCTCGCAGCCTTTGAAGGAAGCAAAAAAAGATTATCTGCAATTTGCCTTTTCCACGTAATTTTTTGTAAAATTTTCACTCGAACAAGCTTTTAAAATTCTTGGTAAAAGTTTTACGAAAGAAAATTTACAAAATATTATACGCCTCCGATGAAAGTTTAGATGCTTTCGCTTGGAAAAATTACTTCTCCGTTACAATCAAATTATCTGTTCTGCTTGAAAACTTTACGCTAGATATCTCAGAAAAATTGGAAAATTGGGTGGGAAAACTCGTAAAACGTACAGGAAATTGTGTTAATAAAAATTACCACCCTGGTCAACAAATGTGGCGGTGAAATTATAATATGAAATTGAAATTCAATAAAGAATGATAAAATACAAAATTTTTATTTGCTATTTCTTGCTTTTAAAATTTTTTTCGCATAATCGATCATCATTCTGGATTTGATATACATATTTTTAAAAACACGATATTTGAAAAAAAATAATGAAGAGTGAATTTTTTTGAATTTAGAAGAGAAATGAAGAGAAGAGAGTACCATAGAGGAAAAAAAATAGTGAAGAATGATCAAATTCAACTGAGGTGAGTGTGGAACTGGTACCTACTCTCGCGTTTTAAATCAGCAGAAATTCACTGATAAGGTGATAAGTTGTCAAAATTGCAGCGACAAGGAAAATAATCAAAATTCGTTGATTTTCAGCGAATTTTTGCTAATTTTTCGAAGAATTTCCCTGGTTTTCTGTAATTTTCAGAAATTTTAATTTTCATTGATTTTCGAGTAGTTTTTTCGCTGTTTACTTTCAATGGAGGATTTTCACTGATTTGTTACTGTGGTGCAATTCTGACTATTTTCCAGCAATTTTTGGTGATTTTCAGTAATTTTTTTGATTTTTCCTTACCTTCTTCCACCATTTGAGTATCATGGCTCAACGCATACCTTTTTTGATCATCAAAAATTACAAGAAGGTTGTCTTTTTCTTTCAAATTCTCTCTGCCTCGACATTATATCTTATTCTCACGCGTATCTCCGCATCCCAGAACAAATTCCTCGAAAACATTCCAAACACGGTCGAGGAATCAATTAATCGGGTAAATTTACATAGTTACGAGACCTTTCGTCTCTCCCTAAGCCATTCTCCCAGTTCAAATACCTTTATCAAATCCCCTTTGGACTCGGAGAGACTCGCTGACGATGATATATTATTCCCTATTCGCGTTTCGGGCGCAGGTCGAAGCCATTGTTTCGAAGAATTTTGACGATTCGGCCTTTGGAAAATTAATTCGTCGATGGATTTACGCGGACCGTCGTCGTCGTTTTCATTATGGGCACACCTTCTAAATAATTAACCTCTCTCCCTTATTCCCAGCTGGCAAAACGCTATATACGCAACGTGTGTAATATAAAACAAAATTAACACCGCGAAGCGGAAAATTTCACCTTGTTTATGGCCTTTGATCCTACGCTCCAAAAGCAAACACTTGGGTCAATGTGAGCCCGCCGTAGCCTATAGAAATAACGACCGTTTAATTAATCCGTCCAAAATTCCGGCCACTAGATGAAGTTTCACGGCAGAGTAAATCTAAGCCAGTTTGCAGAATTGACCGTCTTACCTCCGGAGAGACCGGTAAAACCGAAATTTGTACAATTTCGTACCTTTTTCGTTCTCTCACCGCTGCCGGAGTCGTATTTACCGCGTCGATTAAATTACTCGTCGTGGTGTTATACAAATACCTTCGAATACCCATCGTTTGCTTGACTAATGGTAAAAAGAACTAGTCTAATGTTGCCAAACAATTGCACAATTTTCAAATCCGGAAACCAACGCAATGCCGAGATTAATCCGGCCGATAAAACGGGCGCGATTTTTACACAATCGAATCCGGTTCGTGGGATTAGGTCCAAAATATGCCAGCTACTATTTGTCGTGTATGCAGTTGGATTTTTGATATCGCAGTAGCTTAAATATATCTGTATGTCGTATCCACCTTATCCGTATCGTAGCGGTAATATGGGTGTTTGTCCGTTTACCATTGGATTTAGTCTTCTCGGCGTTGCTTCGACTTGTGTAAATATGAGATTTACCGCGTCGACGACGTCGCCGTAGCTGTATTTGCGATTGAAAAGAATCATTGGGTCGAAATATGTAGAGGTGCTGCGTGCGGTGGTGTAAAACAGCCATTGTGAAAAATCTATAATGCTGTAATAAACGTAACTGGGCCAATTGAATGACAACCGCACGAATGTTTTGAAAAGGAAAAGAAAATAAGTGCCATTCGGTTGTTTGTTCAGCTTCTCTATTCTCATTTTCTCCTCCTCCTACGAATATCGTGGTGTCATTGTCGAAAACCCATGGGGATTGGTTGGTGATCATTGTGCCGTGATATTTTCTGTAGGGTATTGTAATTACGGTAAAGTACGGTAATTCATTGAAATCACGGTAATTTATCGTAATTACGGTAATTTGTTGTAATTACGGTAATTTATTGTAATTACAGTAATTTATTGTGATTACAGTAATTTATTGTGATTACGGTATTTGTTGTAATTACGGTAATTTATTGTAATTACGGTTATTTGTTGTAATTACGATAATCGTAGTAATTACGGTAATTTGTTGTAATTACCGTAATTCGTTGTAATCACGGTAATTTGTTGTAATTACGGTAATTTGTTGTAATTACGGTAATTTGTTGTAATTACGGTAATTTGTTGTAATTACGGTTATTTGTTGTAATTCGTGGTAATTTGTTGTAACTTGTAATTTGTGGTAATTATGGTTACTCTCGTCGTAATTACGGTAATTGCTCTTGTTTTACCGTAATTACTGTTATTCTCGTCATATTCTGGTAATTTCTCTTGTTTTACCGTAATTACGGTTATTCTCGTCGTATTCCGGTAATTTCTCTTATTTCACCGTAATTACGGTTATTCTTGTCGTATTCCGGTATTTACCCTTGTTTTACCGTAATTACGGTTATTCTCGTCGTAATTACAGTAATTGCTCTTGTTTTACCGTAATTACGGTTATTCTCGTCGTATTCTGGTAATTTCTCTTGTTTTACCGTAATTACGGTTATTGTCGTCGTAATTACGGTAATTGCTCTTGTTTTACCGTAATTATGGTACCTAATCGGTACTTGTATTCCTCAATATTCCTCTATTATTTCGTAGCTATCACAGTGTGATTTATTTGTCATTTATCAGTATGATTGTAATTAAGGGAATTCTTGTGAGTCTGACAGAATTACCGTAATTACCGTATTTTTCCACTCTTTTTCCGAGACTAAGGTGACTTTTGTGATGAAAATCATTTTCACAAATCTTCCCTCGACTTTTCCAAACTTTTGAAGCTGGGATGATTTCGCCTTTTTTTCCCGACTACTATTGATTTTAGGTGGAAATTTGTAGTTTCTAAAATCAGTCTCACAAATTATACGACGACTTTTCCAAACTTTTGAGGTTAGCATGATTTATTTTATGTAATTTCTCCTTCCTCCTTTTCCATCAATAAACCCCTGGTGTGATGGAAAGGTTGAAGGTTCTTGTAAATAAACTTGCCGCACCATGTGGATTGTGGTCCCAAAAAAAAAAAATATATATATATACCATCCTGAGTTTTTTTCGCCAACGAGACTTGATTTTCGTACTTCGCAGTGCGATGGAGTAATCTGAAATTTTAAAAAGTCACCAAAATTCGAAAAATGAACTTCAGCTTCAGAAATTTTGGGAATGCAGTCCTTTTGTGATGTCTTTTCGATTTTTTTCAAAATTTTATAACCAATGGAATAACTTTCTCGCTAGCCAGAAATGTTATCTATTATTTCTATCTGATTTTTCGAAAAAATTTTCAATAATTTTCGAAATTAGTCGAGGCAATATCACGAAAACTCTCCGTTTTCAATTTATTTTACATTTTCATTTGGTAAAATGCATTGAAACAGGAAAGACAGTCGCGAAGGTGTCGGCGAAGGGGGAAGAGGAGGGTATAGATTCTGAAATGGAAACGTCTCAACGGTATCGTCGCAACTAATACACAATTCGAAGTAATTGAACGCGATAATTTGTACTAATTCGAGTTATAATCGTTTAATTTATGTATTACGATGAAATGTACGATCTCGCGGACGCTCGAGACGACTTTTTTAAAGATTTACGCGCTACAATGACAGCACCAGAGAGATACGAGAGACGCGACGACGACGGTACGATGATTTATCGCATACGTACCAACACTCTCGAGTCAAGAAGATGCAGAAACTCGAAGAGAAATCGAGTATAGAGTAATTGAGACTCAAGCTATATACGAGGATTTCCTCGTTTGAAAAATTACACATATTATCGCTCTTTACACGAGTTACCTACGAACTACGAAGTCGAATAGCCACGTTACGGTTCTCTGATGTTATAGAATTCATTTTCCAGATATACGTCGCCTATCGAATCTCGAATGGAAAAAATTTTCTATACCTTTGGAGAGCTTTTTTACATCGTTCGATGTAAAAAAAAAAAAAAGGTCTGGCATTTTATACGTAGGTAGGTACTAAAAAGGTCGGCAATTTAGGTGTAGCAGAGGGTAAGGGGTGCGGGGTGATTCGATGTAAAAGGACGAACGGATATTCGGGTAATGAGCGTATCGAGTTATGGCCGTTACAAAGTTTTAGGTAATTGGAGGATATTTAGCGTAATTACGCGCATATGTCGTCCTTATAGAGCCTCTATCAGTCTATCTAGATTTACGTACGAGTAGCTACTTTAACCTTATACAGGGTGACCGGAAAGTACATACCGAAAAAAATTTAAAATTTCAGTAAAAAAAATTTATTGGCGAGGTAATCTTTTTTTTCTCATATTCTACTAAAATAGACTGTTTTCTAATCTTTGCATAAGTTATTGCTCGAAGAACCTCAATAATCCACAATTTTCTCGTAAAACAGAAAAATAATTCAGTAATTCAGGGATAAATCATCTGGTTCCAATTTGTGAAGCGCTGAAATCTAATCCTCCTTATTTCAAGGTTGAACGCATTGTTTTGAAATTGACAGGGTTGAAATCAAGCTTTTGGCTATCTTGAAACCTACCCCCAGATATTCGAAGATTTTATTCCGCGCAATTTTTAAATTTTGCTTGACTATGTTTAGCTGTAGCATTATAAACTAAAATCGAATTATGCTTCACAAAAAACTTAAATTAGTTGAGAATCTATGAAGTGACCTATGATCGAATAGTAATGAACCAAGGATTCTGCCAGAATTGAAATTTTTCGGATAAATTGATTAGGGAATTTTTGAGAAGCATTTATTTTTGGGAACTACTTTTCGGTCACCCGGTAATAAGGTCCATTTTGAAAAGAACACTGTTACACAAATGCAGAATAATTGGCTTTATCGAAGCCTGCGTCTATTGAATGAAAAATCGACAGGAATATGGAAATTCGATGTAAAAAATACGTGAATTTTTCTCTCATTTGAAATGAACTGGGTATAATGGAAATTAAATGTCCACTTATTGTGAATTTTGTAAAAATTTAAATCGAAAGGTCAATCCTCAAAATAGAAGCTTATTTTTCTGCGAAAAATTGAAAATTACAGCCAAATTGGGAATAAAGCCGTCTCAAATTTCCAACCTTAAAGTCGCTCATTATAATTTGAGTGGATGAAAAATGGCTTCAGTAATGAACACAAAATCGCATAATTTCGTCGATATTAATTCTGAAACCGATGAAAAAAATATCGTTTATAAATTATTCTAGCTTTATTAATTATACTCGGACGAAAATAAAATACGCGAAAATGCGAATCAAAATGAAAATAATTTAAGCAATTTAGTAGAAATTCGAGAATTGGAAAAAAAAAGAAGGGTTAGATCGAGCGAAACAAGGCTCCGAGGGAGGAAGGAGAGAGCAGGACACTGGCTGTAAATTAATGCAAATAATTATCCTTCGGCTAAAGGATCGCGTAAAATGAATGATGAAATGCTTCATGATTGGAATATACTGGAATATGAGATGGTTAGATGAAGAGCGGGAGCAGAGATGATGAAAAAATGTCGAGCCCATTATTGAAAAAAAAAAATACCCTCTTGATATTGTCATTTGCCAAAAAAAATATCTAGCTGTTTATTTGCAAATAAATTGAAATTCGGGAATGATGAAATTACAAATGATGAGGTAGTGAAGCTGGATGTGATAAGATGTGGGGAGAAGTGGAGGAGCTGGGTGGAAAACATAATTTTTGGATGGTGTTGAAAATTTGAGCCTAAAATATTATGAAATCGTCCGAATAATTTTGAAAGAATTTTTTTTTAATTCGAGGAAAAAATTAGAGTGAACGTTGCAAAAATTGAAAAAAAATTGAATTTATGAAATTCTTCTTTTGACGAATCTGAAAATTTTCAAGATATAAAAAGTTAATTAATGAGCCAATATTTTAGAATGCAAAGTTTTGCAATCAAGTTTCAGCCCCTTCATGGTAGGTGACCAGAAATGGTATCGAATCAGGGCTAACTTCGGTTCAGAAACTCAAATCATATTTTAAAGCGTTGTTTTAAAATTGCTGAGAAAGTTTTCAAAGTTTCATGAATATCATGATAGAAAAACATTTGTTTTTTTTTTTCGAAAATGACTCTACTTTGAGGACCCTAGCTCTGGTTCCTTTTGGGCCAAGAGGCTCAAATTTTTTATGAGAGATCTTCGACTCAAGGTAAACTACCTCGTCAATTTTTAGTTCAAATCTATGCCTTTTTTTTGATACATTTATCAGAGAACAGCAATGGGGAGGGGGAAAGAGGGACGTGAAACAGAAAGATTTCCAACCAATAGGAATATGTTCTCTTTTTTTTCAATTTTTAGATTTTTTTTTTTCTAAAAAAAAGAGGACCAAATTTATAATCTTGAAGAATTTTTCAGAATGAGAAAAAGTAACATGACAAAATTTATCGGATCCTTTTTGTCCTGTTTTCTCTTTTCTTTTGATTTTTCACACAAATGCTCATTGAAAATCCATCCTCATTTTTTTTCAAACTTGAAACGAAAATGACACATTTTTTGGTAAAAATTGATGCTAACTTAGAAGAAATGTAAAAGTGTAAATATGGAATTGCTTCCCAGCACTATTCTGTGGGTGCCTTTGAATGAATTCTCGATTATTCTAATGATTTTTACGACCCTTGAAAGAATAGAATTTGATCTTTTTAGGAACTTTCAAAATTTTTTCACAGTTCTACAACATTTTCCAGAAGCTTACAAAATTTTATTGATTAATTTGTATTTTATTTTTATTTTCGTTTCTGATTATTTTCACATAAAAAGTATCCTAACTGGCAGTAAAATTTTTGATTGAATTTGAAAGTGCATCGTAAGAAAAATCAACTCCAAAATTTTAGGTGCTT
The DNA here is from genome assembly GCA_038380155.1 of Pseudococcus jackbeardsleyi. NCBI lineage: Eukaryota > Metazoa > Arthropoda > Insecta > Hemiptera > Pseudococcidae > Pseudococcus > Pseudococcus jackbeardsleyi. The sequence continues at coordinate 9,997,618 of CM076241.1, forward strand.
GAGGTCATGTTTTAAATTTTGGTGAAATTTTAAAATTTCAAAATCCCGTCCTCGCCGTGGAAAATGAGAAATCTTAATTTAATCAACTAAAAAATTGTAATACCCTATTTTGAACCTCTCAAAGTGATTAGAAGCGGTTTTTAGATGTTCTGGAGTCTTTAGAAAATTTTGGAATTTTTCAGCTTTGGAGAAAAGTCAATTAAAAATGGTCAATATGAACTTTAACACTTGAAAATTCAGAATGGATATATTTTCCATTTTTTCCAGAAAAAATTTTCGCCCAAAAAATATGGATTTGTCCCAGCATTTGATACGAATTTTGAAAAATGATGCATTCATCGATAAAATAGTCCTTCAGTACCTATGATTAATTTGAATAATTTTTACATGCAAAAGTTTAGGTATATATGGACCTTTTTTATGAGTCTTCAGTACTGGGAAATCTTTAAATTTTCTGGAGACTCCGAAACGTCTCAAACCCACTTCCAATCGATTCGGGAGATCAAAAATAGGGCAGGTACGTACCAAATTTAAGCTTCTTTCGTTGATCAGATCAAATTTTCAAATTATGCAGGGAGTTGAAGTGTTTTTGAAAGGAATTTTAAAAATTCATCAAAATTTGAGAAATGAATTTTTTTAAAACTTTTTTTAAATGAAAGATTTGTTAAAAATTCTCATGAAATTTTCCATAATTTTCACAACCAATTCGAAAAATCTCCGAATTCTTCTACGGTTCTTATTATGAATCGAAAATTAGCCTCGAAACATAATTATTTTGACACTTTTTATGACACTCGAATCGGTTCTCACCAATTATCAAATCTTTCAACCAATTTTACGACGCCAATACCAATTCTAAATTTTTTTTCAATCCATCCACGACCATAAACCATTTCCAATTCTTACGCTTCGATTCAAACGTAAACCAAACCCGACCAAGCGATCCGAAATGACCACCACACACCTCGAACCATCATCATTAACCTCGGTACAAATCCTTAATTAACGCTCTCAGGTACCTCCACCCCTGCATCACTCCACAACACCCATTCTCGCCACCTCGCGATCACGCCATTTCTCGTGATCCGTCGTCTATCGCATCGCGTCAAAAACCAAACGGCCAGCACCAAAAAACCTCCACCTCTTCGCCTCTCGCCATCTGTAATACGAAAATTAGAACACATGCTCCTCTGCGCTCTTGCTCCGAGTTCGTGAACGAGGAAAAAAATAAATTACTGTAACGAGCTTGGCAACCAGACAAGAATCAGAGTAAAACGAAGTTGAAAAAAGAAAAAAAAAATAGAAAAAAAACTAGAAATAGACGACCAATAAAATTACCGACGAATATAAACAGGTTTTAGCGCATCGCAGATGCCATTATCGGTAAGAAGTGCAACGTGCATTTTTTTTCCTCCGTAGGTACGAAGTGCAAAGATATAAACGCTTGTGGTGTTCTTTTTGTCGTCATTTTCTTTGCCTTTCGTTATCGTAATTACGTATTTTACGTCGAATGATGGTAAAAAAGATGAAAAGATCAATATGACGAGATCGTAATTGAATTTAAGTAGGAATATGGCGTAGAAATTCGATATATCGGTTCGAAAATCGAACCAGTCGACGATATCGATAATTTTCAGCCATCGCCTATGTAGCTGTTTTTCATCTCGCGTAATTGGGTATACCTTTGAGCCTTTGATCTGCACACGAGCTGTGCTGTGGAGGTAAAACGAGGTCTAGGTATAAAGGTATAGCTGTATCGTATCTTTCACTTGACAAAATACTCGTACATGGAGCGTTCCTCTGCTACATCGTATCGTTTTATCGCTCGCTCAAATACCACATTAAATCTTCCACTATATTGAATCAAAGTCAAACTCAAAATAGAGTGAAATTTCATTATTAAATTCTCTATACTAGCTCGACGCTCGTGTCTATCGTCGTTTTTCGTCGTCCAATCCCTTCTGCCTCTTTTTACCCAAGCCTCAACTTTGATCGCATTCTCTCTTCGTATTTATCGCAAATAAAGCGTTTATAAAATTACGTTTTAGTCGCTGTCTCGCGTATTTTACTGTATTTTGAAACGAAATGAGCTCTTTGTTAACATCGAATCGGTTCTTCGACCTACATCATCGTTTGAAAAAAATTTCTTTCAGGTGAGTGCGATGGTTTTTCGGCGTAGGTGGTCAAAAATGAGGCCATTTTTTGTGTTCTTTAGGTTCGAGTATATTTTTGACGAATATTTCGCCAATTTCAATGCACGACCGGTAGCGTTTCCTGTTTCTGCGAAAAATGGACAATATGAGACGCTTATAGAGAAATTCCAAGCTCGACATGCGACGATTATGAAATGTAATCGTTTCTTCGATGTGGATGCTGCGAGAAAAATTCGCGGAATTTTCATTTTTTTTTTTTTGTCGTATTCTTCTTTTGTTGGAGTGGTTTTTTTCTGCAGCGCGTGTGTATCGCGTGGAGAACGAGGAACAGGGTGTTCGGAAAATGATTTTTTTAGGATAGGGACGGATTTTGGAAGTTGAATTGAACGGAGCAGTGGGGGCAGATTGATTTCGAAAATCATGATTTTTAAGTTATGGACTGAAAAATTTGAGTTCGAGGTGAGAAATTTACAGAAGAAGGTTTTTCGACGAAATTTTTGTATCAAGTCAAGAAAATAATGTGGTACTGCATAATTTTCAATTTTTTCTCTTTTCAAATTATATTCAGTTTGATTCATTCTTAATTTTGAATAATTTTTCCCTTTAAAAAAATCATCTATGAAAAATGCTCCATTTTTTCAGGACTTCGGTAGAATCTTCAGGAAAGTCTTCCGGAAAATGTTTAAATTTTTAAGAAATCTTGATGTTTTGCAGACCTGTATACCCAACTGGAAAAAAAAGTATGCAATAAAAGACAATTTTAGGTGTCCAAATCGTGATGTTTTGTGGTAATAGCCTCCCCCCTCCCACCACAAAAAAAAAACAGAAAATATCAAAAAATTTATAGCTTTGCTGCTGTAAGAGAGCGAGAATTTCCAACATTTTCCTCTTTCCTTGAATTTTTCAATTGAAGGATTAAAAAAAGGGTTATTATTTGGATAAATTTAAAGCAAGAGATTTGGCATGAAAATGATGAGAAAAATTTTGAAAATGCAAGAATTTTCATTTTCAAACTTTTCATTTTTAGATCTAGTAGAAATCATGAAAATTTAAAGTTGAATTAATAATTCCGAAAATTTTTCATCAAAAGATTCAGTAAAAAATTAATTAGATGATAAATTAAATTTTTAATTAATTTGTTGTTTTTGTTCCATCATTGACTATTTGATCAACATGAAGATTATTTTGCACGATTTGTTGGACACCCTGTGAAATTCTATTTGGTATTATTTTTTTGTGTATAATTTTGAAAACAGAATCCAAAATAGCGAGTCGCTCGAGTTAATCTCCAGTTTGAACTAGAACTTGATTTTCTTAAAACGGTCTGTACCGAAACCTCTTGACCAGATTTTTAGCTTCATAGATTGATTTTCAGTTTTGCTACAAATTTTTGAAAAAATTTCAATTTTTTCTAATGAAAAGACAATTTAGAAAAATGCATTTTAAAAAAAGGATAAAAATGGGACAAAGGCTACGTAGAAGTGCTTCTTTACGATCGAATTTCCGAAACCGAATTTCACCATTTTCAACCATCATCAACTTTCCACTTCCCAGTAAAATTTCTATTTTCTCGAAAATTTCAGGATTTCTTTTAGCCCAAGTGACATGAAAGTTGAATTTGCATACTTTTTCGACCAATTTAACAAGTAAAAATTACCTTTGTCACGATAACTCAAAATTAAGCATAAGGAATGAAGATACCTCTCAAAAACTTTCAGTTTGACCAGTTGTTCACTTCATCGGGAGGAGGGGGAGGAGGATTAATCTATTACCATCAGCCACTAGTTTCGAAAAAATTTTAATTGTTACAATTTCAACTGTTTTGAAGCCTGCAGCAAAATTTTGATTTTCTCTAGGTTTTTTTTTAAAAAAAAAAAAAAATGATTCATTTCTTTCTTTTGTGTACTGTTCAATCAGAAAATCCATTATTCTGTCGATTTCCGAACAGATCCTTTAATTGTGTTTTTCAATCAGTTTTTAGTTGCGTTAATCGATCATTTCTCTGAAAATCACGTCAAAATTTTTGATTTTCTTTGGCATGACATTAGAAAATGAAAATTTTGCGAAAGAAAAAATTTTATTTATAGAAATTTGGAATTTTAGGGAAATTTTAGGAAAGAATCTGGGTCGGAATAAAAGTATTGAAGGAATAAAAAATCGAAAAATTTCAGAACAGAATGGAATTTTTCAATTTTTTCGGTTCAATAGTACGATTCATTTTCGGTTTCAATTTTCTAAAAAAAAAAATATCATCAGGTTATCACTTATGAAAATTTTCCACTAAAAATGCAATTGAGCCATTATGGGGGGAGGGAGAGGAGGGAAGGCCATTTCTTTGGATGAAAATAGACTGATAATGATAAACTTCGAATTCTGAACTCAGAGACAATTTTTTAAAAAAATTATTAGGAAAAAAATTTTCTTGCAAAAAATGAATTTTTGTTACAATTGACTAACTTTATAATTTCAGATTCTTTTTCACACTTTTTATTGGCGGTAGTCAATTTAATTTTTGCTTCTCAGCGAGACAGAAATTTCACATAAATAATATTCCAAATAGGTATACTGGAATTCCATAAAAATTCATAACTTTCGATAGTATAAAACACATGTTTTACCTATACCTCATATTTTTTCTCATTTTTCCCCATTTCTTTTCGAAACACCCTGTACTCTTGTACACGCCGTACATCAAAACAAACAAAAAGAACTTTCTACATCGTCCCCTTTCAGAAAAGAAATTCTTAATACGCGAACGAAAATGAAAAAGGATGAAAAAAAAAGGGGCACCTCGACGCGTGAAAATACCGCATCGTCGTCGAGAAATTTCATACTCTGCTCGTCCATAGCTGAACACGTATACGTACAAACATAGACCACCATCGAGTATTTCCATTTTACGGCCAGAACAGCATAGCGCAGCATCGGTGTAAAAAAATACATCTCTAATTCCCAGTTGTATTTTGCTAACTCGGGATATACGATTACTAAGGATTGAAACTTTTAAACTTTATCGTATATATATGTACAGTGGTAGCTTATTCGTTCGGAACGTGGAAGGCGAACGGGGCCATGAGGGAATATCTCGCAAGTATCAAGTTTTTCGCGTATCGTAGCATAGAAGAATTCCTTCTTTCGGCTTTTATAACATTACACCGTTTACTTTTTTCCCATTTTCCGGCATCACGTTTTTATACAAGAAGACGTACTCGTACCATTATCGATAATTATAAATCATTCGCGAAATTGTTCCCGGATGACGGTTCTGGCATCTCACAGTCTCCCAATCTCTCTAGTAAACTCTGTGAAGTGTGAAGCATCTGTTGAATACGATATTGAAAAGTCAGGTCCTTCTGCCGCACTCGTTCAAAATGTACGATCTTCTGTCACAATCGTATCGCAGTTTACGGTTTACAAGTTTCCATACAAATATTTACTCAACATGGGTACTCGAATTTGTCACGAATGTTAAGGGAGTTGGTGACAGTCTATCTTCATTTCTTTTTTCGCCGGGGTTCTCGGTTCCTAAAGTCGAAATGTTTCAAAATTTTGTCGAAAATGAAAATTTTCCAATGTAGAGAAGTTTGGAAATTTGCCCTCTCCCCCTCCATCTCAAAAGGGTCAAAAATGGATGATAAAATGTTGAAAAATGACGATTTATTTTGCTTTCCATGAAAACTTCTCGTTCAAGCAATATCCCTGTCTTCTTTTTTTATGAAATATTTATTATTCTTGTCACAGAAATAATCTATAATTTGACTTTTTGCCTTGAAATTTTGAAATTTATCTGCTTGAACTTTTTCATCGAGATTAGTTGAACGTGTTTTTTTCCTCAATTCGAGAGATTTTTTTGAGGAGGGAAGATTTTGAAAACCACTGAAAAATTGAACAGCTCATTTTTCAAAATCGAAAGGTAAAACGCCGTTAATGGATATGCATATTTTTCAAAAATCAATGTGATGAATTTTCCAATTTTTTCTGTAGGATTACGGTTCATTTCCTCGAATCCAATCCTTTGAACCCCTAAACATTGTTTTTCCGAAGAAATTGACCTCAAATCTGAAATTCTGAATTATTTTACCCGAATACCACAACAATGAGATTTTAATCCCGAATCTGTTTTCTTGAATAATTATTCTGACTCTTCTTTGAAGCAATTTTTGGTGAAATTCTGCCTTTCTAAATCAATGAAATAATTTTTATTGAAAATCAGTGATTTTTTTATACTCTTTCCACGGTAAGAATAGCATGACGTCAGATAGGTCAGACCAACCGTTCTGCACAATTCACAATATTGTGCAGATCGGTTGGTCTGACCTATCTGACGTCATGCTATTCTTACCGTGGAAAGAGTATAATAGATTTTTTTGATTGAAAATTATTGATTTTTCCTGACTAATTACAAATTAAATTAAAATACCTGTGATTTTTTTTGAGATCGCCGAAAATTTTTTTTTTTAAATAAAATTGAAGTAATATTTCCCTGATTCGAAAAGGCAGAATTTTGCCTAATATCACTGTTGGTTTTTTTGAAAAATTTGGTAGGGGCATTAATTTTGGGGCAGATAGTGTTTAGAATTTTGAAATTTGAGGAAATGAGTTTAACATAGGCGCACCCAGAAATTAATTAAGGGAGGGGCTGAGAATTTAAGAGAAATGGAAGAGGAGGTCAAATTTCAAATTAGTGATTTTTTACTGATCTATCAGTCAAAAATCATCAATTTTTTTTAGATAAATTGAGAATTTATTGAGGAATTGGTGATTTTGGAGTGAAGAATCAGTGAAAAATTATCAAATTTCAAAATATAATTATTAAAATGCTGTCCGAGCGAAGCGAAGGCGAAGATTTTTTGAAAAGCAAAAAAAATGAACTCTTTAAATATTTTTGCAATAATTTTTTTTCCGAGTTTAAGGAAGGGGTTCGAGCCCCCACTCTTCCTTGGGTGCCACTGTGGAATTCAAGATTTCATTATTCGGGTGAATGAAAGTTCGGAATATTTTTTGCGTAAAGGGCGTTCGGAACCCTAAAATTTGAGTGAATGGATTCAGGTTAAATGCCTTACAATCATAAAACCTCATAATTTTTCATTTTCAATTGTTCCAACCTCGTTTTTTGCCATTTTTTGACATATTCAGACGTAGATACCTAGATGGACGTACCTAAATTGCGTTAAAAAGTTCGAGGGACTCTTTGGATTTGCCCTGAGAATTTTTTATTTGAAAAACGTCGGAAAGAGGTGGATTTGTTTTATTTTTCAAACGTAGCTTTTTAAAAAAATTTCACCCTCGCTTAATTCGACTAAAATTTTGGAAAATCTGCTTTTGAATAATTATACATTTTTTTCTCTCAATCCGAAATCCGAATCTATCAAACTTTGTGAAAAACTCCTTTTTTGAATAGGTAAGTAGAATAAATTTTATTGATTTTTCATTAATTTTTCAATTAAAAATCACTGGATTTTTAGCCCATTCCCAATTTGTGAGGAAAATTTGCCAATTTTTGACCAGATTTGTGAAAAATTACTAAGTATGTTTTAATGAAATTCATTTCCCATGTTCAAAATGGCGGAATTTCACTGAATTTGGCTGATTAGGATTTAGAAAGTGTGTTTGTTTCTTCCTTTTTGTTCCAATAAAAATTCTGCAATTTTTCAATTTTTTCATCTGATTGGCCACCTTTGATTTTTTCAACTTCAACACCCCCTCCCCCTCCTCTACGAATGTAATATTTGGGCTCCCTGTAGAAAAAATCGGATAAAAGTTTTGAAAAATTTCATGGTCTCTCATCTCTCCTCCCCCCCCCCCCCAAAAAAAAAATAAAATAATAACCGGCTAGGCTAGATCCTGGAAAAAATGGACAAAAATTCGCACCGTCTTTTGGTGTCGTGGTATCCTTTTTACGCCAGTCATGAACCGCCTTGAAATTATGCAAAATCTGCAACATGACGATCCAAAATTAGAATACTTTTTACTTCTCTATATGCAAAGGACAAACGCGGGGAAAAGGCAATGGACAGTAAACGATTCGTGATCATCTAATTTGGAATTCGTTAGCAGACATTTCATCGAATCAACAATATGAAAACATTTGGCATTCTTGCTTCTGCTCTGTCCGGGAACTATAAACTATCGCGGAACATCATTTCCCAAGTTTACAAGAAAACTTTACAATACCGAATAAGTACTCGAATGTATATTTAAAACGCCGTCAATGGGTTTTTATGTGAATACCAATCGAACGATATGTACTTTATTCGCAAACGTACTCGAATAATGATCGGCTGGTGGGCAGAGAGATGATATCGTTTATGTACTATTGGCGTTCCAATGACACGAGATGGTACAGTATTTAGGTAGGTGTACTTGCTCGTATATTTCCGTATCGACGTATTCCCCTTCGGCGTGGTCAGATTTGATGTCTGCACGATACGGATACTGGAGATGAGACGCGGTGGAGTTGGGCGTTTGTTTAGAATGAAAATACAGACAGCTTGGCTCTTCTCGCATGCTATCTATCGTGTGTCCGCTGTCCACTGTATTGTCGCATCTGCCCATACCCGCGTGTAATCTTCTCCGTGCGGATACAGATGCGCTGACCTGTGCGGTGTGTCGCGTACCGCGCCTTGTCTTTTCTTTAATGCAACAAATCGCGCGCCATAATCTTGTTTTATTGTCACTATTATGGTCATTGCCGCCACCGCCGTCGTCATATCGTGGTCGCCATCGTCAACCTATTTCTTTTGATTTTTTTCTGTGGATGTGGATGTATGCATCGTAGTGGTGCACTATACTGTACCAACCATATGTTGAGAAATGGTGAAAGAGATGGAGAAGAAGGTATTAACTAATGAATGAATGAAGCTGAAGCTCGAAAAGGTTTCGATTTTTACGACTTTTGAGTTGATTATTTTTTCTACGTGGCTGGAATTACTTTGGTAAAAAATTTCCCGGGTGAATTTTCGAGGATATTAGTAAGTTTCGAGATTTACATACATTTTCGTCATAAAATTACCGTAATTATCTACCGCGTTCATCAGAAATTTGTAATGATTTCCGTAATTTTTTTTCTCGAAATTATCGTAATTCTTACGACGTGACGAAATGACCGTTATTACGAAAATTTCATCGAACATATCATAATTTAGGATTACCAGAAGTACTATAATTTCACGAGCCATCACGATTACCATGATTTTATAAAAATAATCAGAATAATTGAAAATACGTCTGAATTACCATAATTACGTAAAAATTACCGTAATTACCATATTTATACCAAAATTACTGTAATTACCAAAATTGTCTAAAAATTTCTATGATTAGTGATTACGCACAAATTTCCAAAATTACCAAATTTATACCAAAATTACTTCAGAATTACCATGATTACGCAAAAATTACCGAAATTTTCATATGCTTACCAAAAATACCGTAATTACCAAAATTGTCTGAAAATTTCCATGGCTACGTAAAAATTACCAAAATGACCATGTCTACTCCAATATAACCGTAATTACCAAAATAACTTCAGAATTACCATTATTACGCAAAAATTACCGAAATTTTCATATGCTTACCAAAAAATACCGTAATTACCAAAATTGTGTGAAAATTTCTATGATTATGCAAAAATTACCAAAATTATCTTGACCATTCCAAATTAATCGTAATTACCAAAATTACTTCAGAATTACCATGATTATGCAAAAAGTACCGAAATTTTCATGTGTATACTAAAAATACCATAATTATCAAAATTGTATCAAAATTTATTTCTACGATGATGTTTACTTAAAAATTGCCGGAATCACCGGAATCTCATCAGAATCAGAATTACCACGATTACGCAAAAATAACGGTAATTACCGAAATTATCATTTTTTACAAAATCACTGTAATTACTAAAATTGCACCAGGATTACTACGATGATTAAAATATACTGAAATTACCGCGTTAGTACCAAAACAACTGTAATTACGCAAAATTACCGTAATTACGCAAAAATTACCCCATTACGCAAAAATTATCGTAATTACGTAAAATTACTGTAATTATGTAAAATTACCGTAATTACGTAAAATTACTGTAATTATGTAAAATTACCGTAATTATGTAAAATTACCGTAATTACGCAAAATTACCGTAATTACCGTGTTCCTGCTAAAAATACTATGATTTCGAAAAATTTACTGTAATTACCAAAATCACAGTGATTACTCGACAGTTACCGTAAATACCGATATAACATGGAAATTACCGTTAAATTCGGTAAATTAAAATAAGATGATTTAACACTTAGCAGTAATTACCTCGAAATAACAATAGTAAAAATGTACTTAATTTCATCGAATTTTTTGGGACTGAATCTGAATCATCATCAGAAGCAGAAATGCCACGGTAAAATTTCATGTAGAGGTTGGCAAATTTCTTTTAGAAATGAAAATATTTTCTTATAAATTGATGGTTTTTTTTTTAAGAATTGGGTAAATATGCATTAACCAAATTTTATTTACCTATTCATTTTTTTTTTAATTTTGTTGTATTTTTTGAAATAAAAAAATTGAAATCAACCTACTTCTTTTTTGGGGGGAGGGGGGTTGAACTGTTGGAAAAATTTGGAACTTTTCAGTCCGAAAGAAGTATGAAAAAAATAGGTACCTAGACCTACCAATTTTCATTTTCACGATTTAGGAGAAAATCTGAATAAAATGGGCTGTTTTTTCAGCGCAACCCTCCTTCTCCCCTCCCGAAGCTCTTTCTCTTCATTGCTACGATTGAAACTGAAAAAAAAATACTAAAAAATTTCTTCAAAAAACTCGAAACTTTGGTATTTTTCGTATACTGATCCAATTCACGTAAGTGAGGAAAAATAGGTCCAAACAGGATAAATAGATGAAATGTGATTATGTAGGTAGGTATATATTCGAGCAATTTTATTTTCCACATACGAGAGATTTAGCCAAAATACGACATCGTGGTCGACGGATAGTACAGCTAGGCACGCGAAACTAAGACGTATATTTCTACTTGGTGGCGTAGAGATTTCGTTTTGGCGAATAAGAGAAAATCTCCTCCCTTGTGTTATGTAGTAGCTTGCATGGTACGTAGTATTCCTCGAGGATAATATACTGGTAATGCTTTTATTATAAATGAAACCGTTACCGTGATGCTTTGCGAAGAATGAACCGAGAGAAGCTCCCCTTTCCTATTTACCGTAAAGCAGAATAACACACCTCGTTCGGGGGATTTGTAAATAACCATTTCCGAGCGGATAAATTCGACTAAATCTTTAAGAGATTTAGCTGGTACCTAGTTCTCTCCTCTTTCTCTTCGCTTTTTTTCTAAATAAATTTTCTAGATGAGCGCCCACGCAGTTTGTATGTCGGGTATAGGGTGTTTCGAAAAGGGGGGTTTTTTCGAGCTACCAGGATTGTGTGATTTTTTGAGAGGATTAATTATTTTTTGGAAAATTTTAAAAATTGAAAAAAAATGAAATTTTTAAAGGAAAACGAAGAGAAATTTTCAAGTTTTTTGAGAGGAGGTGGAAAGAGAGGTAGGTATCTTGAAACCAGGTAGAAAATGATACTCGTATTATTTCCATTCAAGAATGATGGATTTTTTTCAAAGGCACCCTGTGCATATAAAATGGTGCGACGAGTAATGCAGCAGACGATAAATAATTGGAAAAAAGGGTGCCTGATTTGATAATATAATTCATTGCGGGGTCATTTGACGCATGAATTGATAAATTCAGGCTGGAAAATTCTGCTTCGCTCGTGGTAGTTGGACGTTGATGGTTATTTGACAAATAGGAGGCGACAACGAGACAGAGTTGGGTTTTTATTTTCGGGTCGATGTAATCTTGTGTATTTTTTGACTCGAATCCTGCCACCAAACAGCAGGTAAATCCTGTCTGCGGTAATTAACCGAGGCGAAAACCCCTTCGAAAATAGATAAAGGAAGGATGGTAGCCGTGTAAATTGTACTCGTTCGTAGAATAACGAAAAGAACACGAACGATAAAACAGCAAGAAAAAAGGTTGTATAAAATAAGGCGCTTGGTGTTTTTTTTTATACGTGCAGGGTAATAAGAAAAAAGAGACGAGTCAATTAAACGTTATTAATGGTTGTTCGATAAATATCTAACTCTTGGAGGTATTTGGGGTCTTGTTACAGAAACGGAACGAGCCAACAAGGTCGCCAGCGCCGGCTTGCAGAGGGAACCGATGTGATGACGAGTTCGACGAAGCTGAAGGTAAGTCGAATATCAAATTTCGCATTCTCTCAAATGATTTTTTTTAGATATTTTTACGACCGAATGTAAAAAAATTGCATGCGAGAGATTTGCACATAAGTAAATAAGATTGCGATGTCGCGACGACGTCGACATGTTCGTCGTAAAATTCATCTCCAACTGCGTAGCCAGCTTTCCGATTGGATATTTGTTAAGTGATACGTAACGTTGGTTGATTTGTTTTTTCTTTTTTCGGACTGGGTATTAATTTCGGACGGATACTAAGTGATTTTTATGATTTATGCGGGTTTGTAAAAATCTATTAAGTGGATTAGGAAGCGTTCTGCGTGAAGATATTGTTAATGATTTCATTAATACGATGGGTTGACGTGGAGTGATTTGTGGGATGGTGAATGATATAGTGGGGTTTGGTGGGTTGTTTGCGTCCGAGTTGGTGGGTTTTGTGTGTTTCTGAATTTATTGACCGATTTACGATGGGAATTGTGATTGGTTTTGGATCTGTTTAATTGAATGGGGTGAAAATAGATTTTAAGATTTTTATTTGCCTTCCCGTGCCCCCTTTTTATAAAAAATAATTTTTGGTCAATTTTCTCTTTCGATATACTTATTGAAAGAACTTATTGTAATGAAATTTGAAGGATATGCGAGTAAAAATGGGTTTAAAGTCCCAAAAAGCCATTTTTCCGAAATCTCAGGGCAATGAACAAAAATGAATCATAGCTTTCTGGAGGTTCCAGGAAAACCACGAAATATGATAAATTTACTAGATTGTTGGATATTGGGTAGTTTATGTTACTTGAGGCCGTTTCAATGAATTTTGAATCGGTGAGAAAATGAATTTTGCTGGAGGCTCCAGAATTGATAGAGGAAAATGAGGAAATATACTGAAATAGTCGAAAATATGAGGTTGAACAATCAGAGAAATATGAGCTTAATTTGTCTCAATTTAGGAAATTTTTAAAGTGCTGGAAAAAAATGATGTTCTGCTGGAGACTCCAAATTGTTTGAAAAAAAAAATAGATTAACCAATGTCAGCAATAAAATAGAAAAAATTATAATATTTTTGGAGGCTTCAGAACCGTTGAAAAATACAGTAAATGAACTTGCGTAGAATTCGAATATGTATCACATCCATTTTTCATTCGATCTCGGGGGGAGGATGGTTTCCCATCTCAAATTCTAATATTTATCTTAATTTTTTTTTTTTTTTGTTAAAAATATCTACCCGTACGAATTTTAAAATTCTGAAAAGATATAAGTTTTTCTGGATGTTCAATGAGGGCTAAAAAAAAAAAAAAATTGAATTATAAGTGGAAAAATATTCAATACATTGACATTTCTAGTTGCATTTTTTGGAAAGAAATTTGGACTTGCTTGAAAATGAAGTTTTGCTGGAAGCTCCAGAATATTAGTTGGAAAATGCGATAAATTGGCAGAGAAATAGAAGAAATCAAGGTAGTAATGTTGATTTCTATGTCTTTTGAGGGATTTGAAAGTTCTGGAAAAAATCGAATTTGTCTGTAGGCTCCAGAACGGATTAGATATTTCAGCAATTTGTGCCTATTTTTATTTTTATTTTTTATTTCCTGAAGTTCCAAAAGATATTTTCAAGTTCTGGAAAATGATAAATTCTGCTGGAGACTTCAGAATGACTGGAAAACGAGGAAAATTAGACTAGGAGTATTAGAATATTGAACATTTGAAACTTCTAAGTTTATTTTTACTCTTTTTGGGGTAACCTTGAATTTTCTGGATCTGGAGGCTCCAAAATGATATTTGAAAATACGGTAAATAGAAATTGAGCATTTTTAGGTGTTCAAATTGATAATTAGTACGGGAGCCAAATCCTGTATCGTTTCAAAAATGCAAAAGTATGCATCCGGTCTGCTATAAAATTTTTGAGATATACGATCGAAAGGGGACCTCTCCCCGACTCCAAAACTGCCATCACATTTTTGAGATCGAATTGCAAACCCATTCCAGGGGTTCTCAAAGTTGTGAAAATGGCATCCATGCCTCGCACCCTATTACCGTCTCAAAATATTTACGAAAAATGTTAGCGGGGTGTTCGACCGCTCAAATTGCTTGTAATTGACCATTCTTCAAATTAGAACCAGTATCGGCTCACCCGGGGGTGTACGTCCAGTCATGGGTTCCAAACTCCGAAATTGTGATAATGCAACCACTCCATGTGAAAAGTCAAACAATTTTTTTCGCGCTTGTAATTATGCACTGAAAAAATGGCTCGTATGAAAAAGTAGCGGAATTTCATGCAGATTCCAAATATGTATTTGTTCTTTGACTCTAGCTTTGATAGAAGCCGAGTTATCTTACATTGAACTTCAGAAAATGAGGTTGCGCGAGACCTGTGAACAGTGGCAGAATTTAAGTACATGAACGGAAAACGATGGTAGAGGGGTGAAATTATGCATGATGACCAAGGACGTCAAAAGAAATTTTTGAGTTCGAAGGCCTCCTGCCAAACACCATTGGAGGGAGGGGTAATTTAAAAAGAGGTTCCACCCCCCAATTTTCAAAGTTGGCCGATCGGTCTTTTTTTGGTGTTATTTCCATGAGATTGAATACCGCTGACATAGGCGCACCCAAGGGGGGCTCAGGGGGCTCAAGCTCCCCCCCCCCGTTAAGCCCAGAAAAAATAATTTTTTGCTTCAAAAATGAGAAAAAAGTCAATTTTTTTGCTCTTCAAAGTATATTTTTTCTTTCAAAAATTTTTCGCTTCGCTCGGGCAGTATTTTAATACTTTAATTTCAAAACTTGACAATTTTTGATCGATTTTTCAGTCAAAAACCACCAAATTTTCAATAAATTCTCTGTTTGTCAGAAAAAAATGATTATTTTTGATTGAAATATCGGTGAAAAATGACTCAATTTGAAATTTGACCCCCTCCCCATTTTTTCTCAAATTCTCAGCTCCTCCCTTAATTAATTTCTGGGTGCGCCTATGGCCGCTGGGTTCAAAAGTGTCATTACTTTCAAAATTCGAGGAAGAAAAGCCCTCAAATTTGAGATTTTTCAACTCTTGTTTTCACTTTTTCCTTCAAAACTGTAAAAAAATCATTTTTTTTCTATCTTGCACAACCGTTCGACCTACCAATCGAATTCTAACTTTGATTTTCGAACTCTACAGATAAAATACCATATGTAGGTATCGGCACATTACAACTTTCCATATACTTTTACTTTGAGTGAATAAGATAGTCTAAAAGTCCTAAAATTAGACCAATTTTTCACATTTTTGGCTGAATATCACGATTCTTCAATTATGCACCAGAAAAATATTTATCGATCGAAATTTTCAATACGATATCTGGAATAGTACAGGTCCATCGCAATAAATCAGACCCGTAGGCACCTCTCATACTCTCTTTGGATTGGTGGGAGCGGTCAATTGTGACTTTTTGCCCAATACTTCACTAAGTTCGTTGAATGTGAAAATGGTTTTACTTATTTTTTCGATCGCCTAGACGCGGAGGAACTTGATTAATAAAATTTTCTCACGTTTCTCGATTCAAATCAGTTGATCATTTTTTTTCAAATCAAGGGGAAGGGGTGACTGATTGAGGGATGAGGTATTATCATGACAAAAAATTGATATAGTTGAGTAATAAAATCTAGGTTTTCGTAGACGTGGATTGTCTTGAGGAGTGTGACAGCAGCCCCCTAGACCATCCCAAAGTTGCAAAAAGATGAAAATGTTGAGGAAGTTGGAAGTTGGAATCTTCAACTTTTCCCGAACTTGTCCTAAATTTTCCAAAAGCGTGGATTTGAAAAATATGAAAAACTTGGGAAAATTTGAAAATATCACAAAGAATTTTAGCCCTCGCTTCGCTCATGCTCCATAACTGGCCACCATTTTTTAAAATGGTGCGATATGAATCTTCTTCCTTTTTAACCAAGACAATTGAATACTTGCAATTGAAATAAAATTGTCCTTCTCATTTACCAGGGGACTTCGCGACAATCCTAAATGGTATTTCCATAAGTTCTTCGATTTTTTTTTTTTTGAAGAAAAGGAGTTCATCAAGGAACGTTTTTTTTTTTCGGAAGTCAAGAAGTGGAGCGAAAATAGGAATTTTCATAAAATTCATCCTCGCTTCGCCCAGACTTGATAAATTTACACCAGCGAAGCGAGGGTGAAGTTCTGAAAAAATTGGGTTTTCAATGTCAAAAAACGATTTTTTATGTTGTAATGCTTTGAAAATACATACTTATTTTGATGTAGTGGGAAGGGATTAACATTATTGTATAATTTTTAAATACAACAGAAATTTTCTGGGGACCAAGCAAGGACCACCATTTTTCCCGGGGGAGGGGGCAGGCATCCTCTGCAGCCACCCCCCCCCCCCTTGACGATGTCACTGTTTTCAGGTGGTCATTAAAAAATCTGTTCTTTTTAGTAGGTAGTCAAAAAAGTAGTTCGAAAATTTTTCATTTCCTAAACAGCGTGATTTTTAGGCAGTTTTGAAGGTAAAAGTGAAAACAAGAATTGAAAAATCTCAAATTTGAGGGCTTTTCCTCCTCGAATTTCAAAAGTAATGACATTTTTGAACTCAGCGGTATTCAATCTCATGGAAATGACACCAAAAAAAGACCGATCGGCCAACTTTGAAAATTGGGGGGTGGAACCTCTTTTTAAATTACCCCCTCCCCCTCCAATGGTGTTTGGCAGGGGCCTTCCGGGCTCAAAAAATTTCTTTTGACGTCCTTGTTCATCATGCATAATTTCACCCCTCTACCATCGTTTTCCGTTCATGTACTTAAATTCTGCCACTGTTCACAGGTCTCGCGCAACCTCATTTTCTGAAGTTCAATGTAAGATAACTCGGCTTCTATCAAAGCTAGGTCAAAAACAAATACATATTTGGAATCTGCATGAAATTCCGCTACTTTTTCATACGAACCATTTTTTAAGTACATAATTACATGCTCGAAAAAAATTGTTTGAATTTTCACATTGAGTGGTTGAATTATCAAAATTTCGACTTTGGGAACCCCTGACTGGACGTAAACCCCCGGGTGGGGGCCGATACTGGTTCTAATTTGAAGAATGGTCAATTACAAGCAATTTGAGCGGTCGAACACCCCGCTAACATTTTTTCGTAAATATTTTGAGACTGTAATAGGGTGCGAGGCATGGATGCCATTTTCACAACTTTGAGAACCCCTGGAATGGGTTTGCAATTCGATCTCAAAAATGTGATGGCAGTTTTGGAGTCGGGGAGAGGTCCCCTTTCGATCGTATATCTCAAAAATTTTATAGCAGACCGGATGCATACTTTTGAAATTTTCGGCCTTGGCTCCCGTACTAAATACTTACTTCTTTGGAGAGATATTTGAAAGTTCGGGGAAAATGGAATTTTGTTATAGAGGCTTCAGAATGGTTAATGAAACCGATGAATTGGACAATATTGACAATGGAAAAATTAAATCCTCCGATAATTTTTTGTTTTTGCGGAATTTCAAAATCAGGAAAAAACTGAATAAGTAGGTTTTCCTGGAAACTCCAAGACAATTGAAAAATAAAGTCCATTGATTGGAAATATCGATGTATATATTCGATGTTTTTGGCTCTCAATGTCTTGATATTCGATTATTCATTTAATTTTTTTTTCATCAGTGAAAATTTTTTGCTGGAGGCTCCAGAACAGCTGTAGAAAGCAACAAATTTTCAAGAGATATCAAAATTTCTGAGTTGTGTGAGAACGATTTTTAACCCCTGTGAGGAAATTTTAATAAGTCCTAGAAATAATCAAGTTTTTCTGGAGGCTCCAAATGGCTGGAGAATGCGATAAGTTGGCCATAAATCTGAAAATATAGAAAATTTTGAATTGATTCTGTGGATAAATATAAATATTTCTTTAGAAAAAATACGAGAGTGTCTGAAAAAATATTCTCACTAGAAGCTCCAGAACGGTTAGAAAATGCGATAAGATCTTCAAAAATATCAAAATATTGAGTTTTTTGAAATTAAACAGCCAAGCTGATTCTTATCCTTTCAGACAATTAGAAATTTGAAAAAATTCTGTAAAAATTGAATTTTGCTGGAGGCTTCAAAAAAGCTAGAGACTGCCGCTGCTGTGAGTTGAAGTGGAATGAGCAGATATCGAGTATTTTGAGCTGTTTGAAGTGATTTTCAGCCCTTCTGGAAGAAAGCAAACAATTCTGGAAAATGTAAATTCTGCTGGGAACTCCAGAGAGACTGCAAAATAAGGAAAATTCGATTCAAATATCAAAATATTGGTGCTTCGAGCAATTTCAGTCATCTTCCATCTTTTCGTTTTCATTCGAAATGAATTTCAAAAATGATGGAAAAAATTTAATGCTACCGGAGACCCCAGAATGGCAGGAAACTTGTATCAGCTCATGATGGAAACTGATATTTTGAGAAATAATCAATTTTTCATTTACGCACTGATTTCATTTATAGCGATTTTAATAAAATTACCATAAAATTTTTGGAAAAAATTGGCACCAGAAGATTTCCGAATAGTTAGAAAACAAGCTGAATTTCAAATTAAAATATCGCCGGAGACTCCAGAAAGATTGGAAATCAAAGCAGGTGAAACATTTCGATGGTCAAAACTGAAAAAATCAATTTTTTGGTCCAAAAAATTGGCTTATTTTCGCCCCTCCATGTCAACGATTTTTCACCCCCTCTCTCTTCTTTCCGTAATTCAACGACTTTTCACAGACGACTTTTTTTAAAGCCACAAAAACACCATCTTCTGTTAAAACACCACCTCCATTTGACATTTTAGCTAGTTTACAATTTGTACACGAATTCAAACGATGAAATTCCTTCCGCCTCTCTTTTGTCCAAATATCGCGATCGAATATCCCTCATATCCTTTTACTCGTGACATGATACTTTTCTCAATTGCTTAGGGGTGTTTAAGCTGTCTGTAGGAATCCCCTATCAATTCTAGAGCAACGCCTCATTTCGAATCACTCAAAACATTGATGCTGATGGAAAAATACACATTTCCTGGTGGTCTTGCATGGTACATGTCAATTTAATCTTATACCAAACACAGCTAAAATATGAAATTAAACGTGCAGCTTGAATAATATGCCATAAAAGCGTCGCATTATTCTCTCTATTCATACGTATGAATTCTGCTGTCGAGTTCAAGGTATAAAATTACTGCAGCATCGAACAAAAATACAATCAATTTTAATAAATTCGCAATACGTTCGTCGATGACCTTTGGCAACGCAGTAGTCGAGAACTCGGCCTAATAATGCCATCTTTTGAACAAAACTATCGATCGTAAAAAGCACCATAGAAATATAACGCAGCTACCTATGATAGACTTGATATTACGTATGCAGGTGTTTGCTAAATTAGTTACTGTCATTGTGGGCACCCTGACCCTCGTACATCCTGCCCATGCCCGGTCAAAGATCACCATCTTCATCTCGGCTCGGACAATAGCGAAAAAATTTTATGGCTGATGCATCACGTTAAATCGTAGTAAATATATTCTCAAAGTACGCCGCCGATTGAGTTCTCGGCGGTTTGTTTTGCGCAATTTTATCTGATTTTATCGATGTCGGGCGTGAAAAATACCTCGATAAATGTCTCTACGTGAGAGCTTTCCGACCACTGGGTCTTGAGCCGGCTGCTATTAAGTTGCTGCGGGGGCTGGATGCGGCACACGTGAATAATCGAGCTTGCCATAAATTTACCGATACCATGAGAGCTCGGGAGAGAGGTAATTTATACTCGCGAACGGTATTTTTACCTAGATGGTCGTCTTTTTGCAAAATACCAGATAGGTTTGCTCGTGTACGTACGATTCTCTTTAAGTAGCGAGTCGTATTTGTCTATACGAATGATGAATATCGTTTAGAGCACGAATAGTTTCATAATTCACAGGTTTCTTTACCTCTTCTGGCCCGCTCCCGAGTCGTATATCTTTTCGAGACGGTGCAAAAGGCGGAGTCCGCGTTAACCCGAAAATTACCTCTCTGTATGGTGATGGAGATGAAGTTTTATCCACGTACCACCTGAGACTTTTACCTACACAGATGTGTAATTACCTAGGTTTTTTGGCTCGTTCAAACGTATGGTTCATAATTTCTAATTATATTCGCGTACGTAATGCTGATAAATTGAGGGTGTTTTTTTGCCTCTGTTTTCGGTACAGATAGGTGGAAAGTACGCAGCTGGAAAGTTTAAAGTTGACGTGTGTTTTGGAGGTATTTTTAGTGTTTTCGAGGTTCGAGATTAGGTACGGGTTGGGTTTATGTGCGTAAGTTTGCTAGAATGGAGGAGAAAATTTCGAGAAATCGTTTGCTCCAGATGGGTGAAATTTTATGTTTTATGCTAATAAGATGGTCGGGTCGTGTTTTGGAATGTGCTGGCGAAATGTGCTCGGGTGATTTCGATTTTGGTGGATTTTTAGTAGAGGCAAAATTTCGCGTTGGGTAGTTTTATGAAATTTTCAAGTTTTGGGTTGAGAGGAAGAGAAATTAGGGTGATTTTTTGAAAATTTTTTACACCATTCGTTGTGTTGAAAATTTCTGTGTATTAGGAAAATTCGATATTGTTCGAAAATGTTAACAAATTTTGGACGATTTTTTTCTAGATTTTGAACCGAAAATTTTCCTCGGTGTGAAAAAATTTTAATATCAAGAGAGAGGAAGATGAGTGGATTATTCGCCATTTTTCAATTTTCAAAAATCATCAGGATTTGGATTTTGAATTTTTCAAAAATTTAATATTGCTCCAAGTGCAGGAGTTATGCGTACAGTGTCAGTAGTTTGAATGAAGGGTGAAAGTAGAGAGAGTTCGATTTTTAAAAGTCGCCACGTTGATTGAAAATTTTTGAAATTTCAATACATATTGCTCAAAAATTTAAACGAATTATGGACGATTTCTCCATGAAATTGTATCAAAAATTACTTGAATGGTGTTGAGGATTTTAGGGTGAATGTTGAAGGTACGAGGGTGTCTCCTTCTCCCCTTATTCAAAATTTTCAAAAAGTCGTCTTACCCAACAGAATGCTTTAAACTGCATCATCGAGTGAGTTTATCATCTAAAAATTGGATTAAAAATTTTTCAGATGACACGAGAACTAGAAGATGACTGGAGGAAGTGAGGAGGACAGTTTTTTTTTCTCATCATCTAAGGTTTTTCAAAAATAGTTATTTTGGAATTTGGATTGAAAATTTACAAAATCTAAAATTTGTTTTTAAAAAAATCTGCTAGAATTTGGGTTATTTTGAAAATATTTCTATGTATGGGAAAAAAATTAAAAAATTGCATTAAAAGTTGTTTTCAATGTAAAAATAGTATATTATGCGACAAGGGAGTAAAATTTTTGACGAATTTTGAGGTTTATTGCCCGAGCGAAGCGAGGGAAATGAATCAAAATTGTCGAAAATCATTTTACTCCCGAGTTGCATACGATATTTTTCGTTATAGAGGGAGAAAAACGCGAATTTAAGCACTCGAGCAATTTGCGAGAGGGAGTAAAGTAGCGTTTTATTCCCTAGTAACGAAAAAATTGTTCTAATTTTCAGAAAAAAAAAATGAAAAAATATTCAAATATAAAAATTTATACCTACCTAGAAGTTATATATAAAAATTAAGAAAAAACAAAATAAGGGTCTAATTTACTGAAAAAACGGAAATTTATCGAAATTTGAAAAAAAAAATCCTTAAATGTTTTGAATTTTTCAGAATAATTTCAATAATTCTCAAAATAAAGCAAAAATAGTTCAAAATATCGATTAAAATGGTATTTTTATTTCATTTCTTTTATAAAAATTTTACTAGGTATCAATTTTTAGAAACCAATCATTCAACCATCGATCGTGAGATTTCAACATTTTTGGTTTCCATCGATAATTCTGGAAATTAAAATTACCCGAAGGAGCAAAAAAGTTTTTGAGCAGGTTTGATGAAGGGGTTAGGAGGGTAAAAAGGAGGTAAAGGAGTAGACGTGCATTTTAGAGGAAGCCTTAGCACCTATTCATAGAAAACTAAATAATTCAGTAAGCAAAATCAGGCTTGATCAGTTCTTGATCAAAAAATTTTTATCATGATGTAAACTAAACACATCAAAAATTCAGTTTTCTGACTGGATCATATCCCACGATTTTTCTGGGCATAAGATGACCTTTGAAATAGCTATAAACTATACAAAGAAGCTAAAAATTTGCAATCTGAAATTTGAAATAACCTTGAAACTATTAATGGCCTTTGAGATAGAATCAATTTTTTTACAAATGATCTTGAGTGCGTTTTTTTTAGCTTTAGAGGGTGAAATGACCATTGAGCTGAAAATCTTTTTTTATTCATCTCATAGTTTTCTAGGCTGAAGATCTTTTTCACCAATTATTCTACGTTTTTTCTGAACTTCCAAGAGTGAAAAGAGGAAAAGACCCTTGAGATGGAAATCATTTTCCAAAATCATTCCAAGATTTTTCCGAAGGCAAAATGTCTTTTCAGATGTAAAAATTTTTAAAAGTCATTCCATGCTTTTTTCGAACTTTCGAGGGTGAGATGACCTTTGAAATGAAAAATCATTTTTTTCAAGTGTAAAATGGCTTTTCAGATAAAAAATCATCACTTTTACTGGACTTTTTTTTACTACAAAGTATCCTATGTTTTTCCGAGCTTCTGAGGGTGACATGACCTTTGAAACGAAAAAGATTTTCACAAATTATTCCAAGATTTTTCCCTAAAATGACTTTGAAGATGCGATCATTTTTACAAAAATCATCCCGTTTCTTTTTCAAACTTTCGAGGGTGAGAAGCCTTTGAATTAAGTTGATTTACGATTTTGTTTTCAATTTTTGATGTTTCGCGGAATTTTCAAGTTGCGATCAACTCGTGACTTTCCTCACTTCAAATGTTGTTAGAATCAATCAATAACAAAAATAGAAAGAAACGAAAATATCTTTGAAAATTTTCAGTTTTGATTGAAATACGTTGGGGGTTATTTTTAAAATTTTCTAGTATGACATTTTAGGATTATTCCTGCCAAGAAATCTGCTGCACTGAAAAAACAAAATGATAAATTTTCTTTAAAAAAGTGATAACGGACCCTCAGTCACAAAATTTTTGAAATTTATTCTAAAAAAATAATATTTATTACGAAATTTATTTCTATGCAATATAAATAAGTAGTAATTTTTTTAGAATAAATTTTATCAATTTTGTAAATGAAGTACTTTTATTATTCTTTTGAATGAAAGTTATTATCATTTTTTTTCCCGATAAAATCTATCATTTTTTAGATAGATTTTTGTAATTTCTTTTTTTTCAGTGTGAATTTGTTTAAGGTTACTCCCTGATTTTACTCTTTCTGAAGAACCTAAAACCAGTGCTGACTCGAAACCCAGTTTTTGACCCTTGAAAAAGGTTCTAGCATTTGATTACGAATGCTATGCCTCAATCTATGTTTTTGAGCCTGGACGTGGAAAGTAGAAACCACTCTTGAGAATCAAAAATTGGTTTCGGAGTTGAGGCTTTTCCTTGATTCTACTTTTTCTGAAAGATCCAAAGTCAGTGTCAACTTGTGAACCAGTTTTTGACCTCGAAGGGTAGTTTCTATATCCAGACTCGCATTATACCTTTTTCGGATAAAATCCTCATAAGTATATGCTACAAATGAAGAGGAAAGAAAAGATAATTAAACCAGTATTCTCCTTCTCGACTTTCACCTTAATTTGCTATTGAAATAGCTGAGATGCCTTCGTAAGTACATTTTCTTTCGCAACATTAGGCAGGTATTCGAAAAAAAGGCTCATGCTCATTGCCACCGATTCCATCGCTGTCATCACCATTTCCATACGAATCGAGAGAGAAAACCATTTGTCCAGGATCCAGGAGACAATAAGACCAGACTCGACGTCCTCTTCTTACAAAAATAACATCGAGACACACGTAAAACAGGGGACTAATTAACTCACTAAATTGCAATTAAGACATCAACCAACTAAACGGTTACAGTCTGGAGACGATATTTTCATCCTTCGTACCCCTAGCTCCTAATAAATCATCCTTTACGGTGGCTTCTGATATTACGATGTAGTCGTACAAGCAAAACACAAAATATATTTATAGGGTAAATGAACAGGGGTTTAAAGTTTCAGAAAAAAAAAGAGAGAAAATGACAAAAAAAAAACACAAATGAAAGCAAAAAGACACCGTTTTTTTTTTAGGTAACATCAACAACAGCGATTTACGAAGGTATCTTCGCATCGTCTATACAAAAGAGCTGACGAAACCTCATTCGGACAATTCATATTTAGGAAGAGGGAGGAAGGGATACCGATCGTTTAACTTGGTCGTGGTCGTCCTGGGAGTCTATGTGTGTACGAGGCGGCGATTAATTATTACGGGGAATCGAAGAGCTGAGAGGTGATTTACGATCGTGTATTGAGATCACTCATACTCGTATATGGCTAGGTATAGGCGCGGTCTTCGATTCACACAAGGAGGCCTTTTTCAAAGCGAGAATTTCAACGCATCCGCGTCACGGTGCAGCGTGCCGAGGGTAATCGGAGAATGGAATTTATGTACGCGCGATACAGACACACACACACGTAGAATAATCCTACGTCCGGCCAAAAAGCAACGCCAAGAGAGATGAGAGTCAGAGACCAGAGAAGAATCAGGATTCTATCAATCAGAACCTAATCGCTGGGCCAGCTGTTCTCTATGCGTTACCTTGCCGCGAACATTATCATAATTGCCACAGGCGGCTACCGAAACCCGTCTATTTAGTGAACTGTATTTACACCCGAGATTCCTTTTTTTTTTTTCATTCTGAATTTCGATGTGTGAGTGAAGGTTGATTAGAGCGCAGGGGTTGATGGATTTATTTTATTTGATTTTTGATACGACCTTTGGACCCTTTTTGACTGCCTGGAGGCATCTCTAGTAGGAATGAGCAAAATTTTAATTCAAATTTCCAAATTAAATGAGAAAAGAAAATATCAAAATTTTGAAGAAATGTTCTGACCTTTGATTCGATATTTATTGCTGGATTCGAAAATTTTCTCGTAAATAATTTTACCGCAAATTAGATACCATCGATTCAAGTCCAGATCTACCTATTTCAAGTTAAAATTTTTTCAACTTGAAATTGTCTCAATTTCTGATAATTTTTTTCAAAGTTTTATTCAATTTTATGATTGTTTCATCAGTTAGATTGGGTTTTATTTGAATATTCTCAAATTCATTGTTATTCCATTTTCTGTTCTAATTTTTAAACTCGATTTTTTCTAATTTTTTGATTTAAATTTTTTTGTGATTGTGGGTGTACTTACAAATTTTGAATTTTTTCCAACAATAAAATTTTTTCAATTTGAATTTTTTTGAAATCTTCCTGATTTTGATTTTTAATTTTTTTTTGGTTTTACATTTTTTTTTTTTGGTTTTCCGTAAAACTAGAAAAAAAAATGAAAAACATGAAATTGAAATTTTTTAAAAAATTCAAAATTGAACGAAAACCTCAGGGAAAGATTTTTTGATTATATGACCGGTTTAGATTGGAATTTTTTTTAAAATTTAAACTAAAAAGTTCGATTTGTTAGTAATCTAACACCAAAATTGTCATTTTGGTGTTAATGATGCCAGCTCAAATCGACTTCAAACTGAAGTCACAGCCTGCAAAAATTCAATAATTTGTGATGTGTATTCGTTCCAAACTGGCCAACGATCAACAATATTGTGTTGGAATGGTCTTGAGGAACCCATAATTATAGACGTATCGGAAATTTCCTTCTCCTCCTCCTCCCTCCCTCCCTCTCCATCCACAATCCTGGAACTTGTTATTGGTCCACAGATATTAATTTTCTTGATTTTCCATGCCAATGTAAGAAAATGATGAAATTTCTTTCAAAGTACGCTAAAAATTACTCTTTTTTTTGACTTTCTCGTTTTTTGTAACTCCAACAACAAAACGACAACCAAAACTATATTGTACGAGTATGAAGATTTCAACTATCGATTTCCATTGCCACCTTCATTTAAAACCTTTTTATAAATCAGAGTGATATGTTTTTCTCAATTATCTCAAAATCACTGTTTTGCTAATTGGCCCTTTTGGAATTGAGCTTCCAGATTAAGAATACATTTGCAGTGGGAAAAATTTTTAAAAATTCTAAAAAATTGACTAGGTGTAAAAAAAATTCTCCAACACTTTGCGTTTGATTGAAATAATTTGAACTGGAAAAAATTGAATAATAAATTTAGACTTGAATCGTTGAAATTTCTTTTGAGACAAAATTATTCAATCGCGATTTGTAGAAATGATTCGATTCACGATCAAATCTGATAAGTACAGGATGATTCAAACCAAGATCTTCTCTCTCATTCTGAATCAGTGAAAAGTCACTGACGAACAGTCAGAATTGCAGCAAAGGAAAACCAGTGAAATTCACTGATTTTCAGTGAACTTTCACTCATTTTCCAGTGATTTTTTTCCGCTGATTTGTTTGTAGCAAAAATTTTTTTACTTATTTATTTCCAGTAAAATTTTTTTCACTGATTTTCTCTTGTGCTGCAATTCTGATTTCCTCAGTGATTTTCAATCACTTTCACTGATTTATAAATGAGTGTTCGAATCAAAAATAAATGATCAGATTAATGGTCATTATTGTTACCAGATTTTGGTATGGGTTGGTTGAAAAAAAACTCGATTTGTTCATAATTCAAAAATCACAAATTAATCTTCAATGCTTTGCCTGAAAAAAAGAAATAGGACTTGAAAATAATGAAAATTGTTCAGAATTTTCACCTGATATGTTTTTTTTTGTATCATTAGGTATCTAAAAATTCATTTCAAAATGTATTTCGACTTCTACATTCTCGTATAATTTTCTTCTTTCATCCGCAAGACTGCTACGTAAATTCCCAGTCTTCATTAATCTTTCGTCTTACCCATTTGGATACTTAATACGTATTTAATGAGGTTAGATTCCATTAACGCAGTACGAAGTTTCAATTCGTCACTATAACACGAAGCGAAACCCCATCTGTGTCTGTATTTAAAAATATATTAATTTCCATTGAACTATCTTTTGAACTGACGAGCTCGCTTGCAAAGAAAGTCTGCACAATTCTCCACGAGACCGGAAAAACAATCCCGAACAGAAGTGCATTTTTTTCTTCCCTCCTACCCGATCAAATGAAGATAGAATATTCTCAGATACTGCGTCGACGATTTATCAACTCCTACGCAAAAAAAGATAGTCTGGATGCGAGATGTTCCTCTCGGAGATCATTGCAGAGTATATGCCTATGTACGTTCTATACGTATAAAAATCCAAGTATATGTGGATCTTGGCCTTCCTACTCTGTATACTCGTATTGAATATTCAACGAAGCAGCCCGAGTACCCCGATCATTAAGTTTATTATGGAAATAAATACTCGTCATTTGGTACATATAAAGTTACCATTACAGATCGTCGTTTGCTTGCGCTGGTATAAAAGGCGATGTGGATCTTTATTACGAGATTATTAAGCCGCCGTTAAATTATTTCGTTACGGACGACTGAGATGAGAATGAGGAGGCGCAGATTCTGAGTATAAGTTAGGTGTACTTATTTATGAACGAAGAAAAAAAGGAAAGAAAAAGTAATCGGTAATGTGATTGTCGAGGGTATATATAAATAGCTTGAAAAGGTGTGTTTGATGATCGTTTTTGAGGTGGGAATTCTCCATGAAAATTGACGAGCAACGAGTTGTTGAAAGAGATATGTAAAAAAAAAACACTATTTTTTTGGTAAATCAATTACTTATGGGATTAATCCGCTCATTTGCTTCCAAATGAGACACGAGGTTAGGATTAACAAAAATAGTGGATAATTGGACCGAATATTCCAAGATTCTAAATTTTTTGGTAATTTCACATTGGTTTGGCTTTTAATTTTTGATAAATATTATAGCTTCTGAACCGAAGTTGGCGTTATTGAGGAGGGAAGGGAGAGAGAAGGGAAAAAACAAAAGTTCTCGATCGAAATGGAATTGTTTATTAATTTTTCGAGCCGAAGCACAATTTTTCCCTGTTTTTTGCCTTACTACGAAAATTACAATCATCATTTTCAAAAAATTTCAAACTTGAAGTTGAACCTATTTTTATTTTTTTTTTTTACTTCAAATGCAATTTTACCAATATTCAAGGAAGTCAAGTTGTCCCCCTTTGCCCCTCCCATTTGATAAACACTAAAAAATTGAACAAAAATTTGAAATTTTTTATTTTTATCATACCTTATTATTTTTTTTAAAAAATTCATGTCTAAATTTTCCGAAATTTCTTCCATTTTTGTACTGCAAAATGGTAACACTCAAATAAATAAACAAAAAAATGCCTTAGTTACTGAAGAGGCAAAAGGAGCGAAATAGAAACTTTCCAAACCACATAGATGAATAATTCGACTCAAAGTATGATTTCCAACCAAGGAATTTTTCAAAGGTCATTTTTACAGAAAGTTTTCGACTCGATATCTAATTTTTTGGCTGGAAATCTAATTTTGCTACTTACCAAATGAAAAATTTTGCCAAATGTGGACTTTCTTTTGATGGTTTTTGATACGGTTTTTTCCACTTCAATTTTTTTCAAAGCAAAGAAAAAATTTTCGTAAAAAGTTTATCATTTTCAAAAAATTTAGATTTCGCTTCAAATAGTTTGTTTAGATAATAATCAGAAGTCCTTCTTCCCCTGTTTGGATTCTCAATCGTGGTCCATTAAAAATTAATATTCTGATTTTCAAAAATTTCTTCAACATTTTTGCTTTTTTCAAAATCCTAACAAAAGGAAACACTCTCCAAAATGTACCAAATTTAGTTTTTGGTGTGGGAAGGGGGGTTAAAATTTCCGTTTTTTTTACTCGAAAAAGACTTTCTTCGATTGAATTGATATTGGAAAACTGACGAATGAATTTATTCCAATTCGTGTATATGTATTTATTTTTTTCTCCTCCTTTTCCAATAAGTAATTATACTGAAATTCATTAAAATGATCAAAATTTATGATTTTTCTTCCATTTTAATATCATTTTTCTGGCTTCAAAACCCAAAAAATGACCTTTTCAGGTATCTTAGCGGGTCACTTTTCCCTCAAAAGTCATTTTTTTGGTATTTATGATGCATTAAAAAGGTGTTTAGCCAACGCCCGGGAAAAACTGGCTGTAAAACGAAAAACATACGACGAAATGTTTTTGATATGGGTCATAAAAAAATGAAAAAAACAGTCGAAAAAAAAAACAGATTTTGCAGGCATTTCGATCGCTGAAAGGCTTTTATGAACGGTAGAATTGAAATTTGTTAGTTGTTTTGATGAATGAAATTATTCACGTTGTTTCACTTGTTTTATTTCCAAAATGTTAGCAGTAAAGTACAAAAAAATTCGCCCTCAAAAAAAAATTGTCAAAAGAGCCTTTCCTAATAAGATGGTGAAATCGGCCCCTACACCGTTTGAGCTGAAACTCACCCAAAATGTTAATCTCGATGTAAAACATCCCCAAAAAAATTTTTGGCTCGATACCCCCACCCCAACCCGAGTAAAATGGCCGTAAATGCCCGAAATTCAAAAATTCGTAGCTTTGAAAGGGGTGGTTCAAAATTTTTGAAATTTTCACAGAAAATAGTTGGTGGGTAGGTGTATATGTGAGAATTTTTTCAAATTTTTTTTCGCATATTTGGGGGGGTTTTGGGGGGTTTGAAAACTTCAAAAATTCGTAGAAAAAAAAATCGGGGGGGACCCCTCGCTGGAATTTTTTTTAAAAAGTTGGTATTACCCTTAGGTATAACATATATTTTTTCAGACCCCGTGAGGGGGTGCAACATGGTCAAAAAAATCAAAAACTATGAAAAAAACGTGTTTTTGACGTTTTTTCACCATTTTCTCACCTTTCAAGGTCAATATTTTGGAGACCAATTAAATTTGGTTTAATAAGGGTCCAAATATTCCAAAATGTAATTTTGGAGTACTCGAGCCTCAAACAGATGATAATAGCATCGCGGCGTATTCAATTTTTAATGATAGGTATATTAACGTTAACGGAATAGGTACTGAACTTTCCCCATTCACCTACACGCTACTTTGTTGAATTTTTTCAATTACTTGGTTTAACCCTGTTTTTTCTCATACAAAGTACCTAATTCGTCATTGTTGGTTTCACAAGTTTTCAGAATGAAAAGGGTTTGGTACCTAGGCTACCTACTCATCAATGAAACCAATGTTCCAAGTTTTGTGAGCCATTTGAGTTAGCTTCCTGCATTTCTAGGGAAAATTATTACTGCGATTTTTAAGAAGGTGTACTTATTGACGAATCTAACGCCATCAAGTTGGTACCTACCTACCTACCTACCTACCTACCTACCCACCTACCTACCTACCTATTGACGAATCTAAGTAATGATGAAGTGCGCCGTTCAAGTAGTTTCACGAGTTTAACAAGTGAAAAGAACGAGTAGGTATTTAAGTAGGTACCTAGCGCCGAAGCTAGCGCTCGGGTGTGCCATTGGGGTAGTTTTGGGAGTTTTTCGACTGAAAAAACGAGTAGGTTTTTCAAGTAGGTACCTATTGATAAACCCGATGTTATCAATTTTGGAACTCGGTTCAAGAATGGTATTTCGGATGTTTTCACTTACATTTTCTGCTTCTTATGACGAATTAGGTACTTTGTATGAGAAAAAACAGGGTTAAACAAGTAATTGAAAAATTCAACAAAGTAGCGTGTAGGTGAATGGGGAAAGTTCAGTACCTATTCCGTTAACGTTAATATACCTATCATTAAAAATTGAATACGCCGCGATGCTATTATCATCTGTTTGAGGCTCGAGTATTCCAAAATTACATTTTGGAATATTTGGACCCTTATTAAACCAAATTTAATTGGTCTCCAAAATATTGACCTTGAAAGGTGAGAAAATGGTGAAAAAAACGTCAAAAACACGTTTTTTTCATAGTTTTTGATTTTTTTGACCATGTTGCACCCCCTCACGGGGTCTGAAAAAAATATATGTTATACCTAAGGGTAATACCAACTTTTTAAAAAAAAGTCCAGCGCGGGGTCCCCCCCGATTTTTTTTCTACGAATTTTTGAAGTTTTCAAACCCCCCAAAACCCCCCCAAATATGCGAAAAAAAATTTGAAAAAATTCTCACATATACACCTACCCACCAACTATTTTCTGTGAAAATTTCAAAAATTTTGAACCACCCCTTTCAAAG
Source organism: Pseudococcus jackbeardsleyi (assembly GCA_038380155.1). Classification (NCBI taxonomy): domain Eukaryota; kingdom Metazoa; phylum Arthropoda; class Insecta; order Hemiptera; family Pseudococcidae; genus Pseudococcus; species Pseudococcus jackbeardsleyi. Next base: position 10,029,248 of record CM076241.1, read on the forward strand.
CTACGAATTTTTGAATTTCGGTCAGTTACGGCCATTTTACTCGGGTTGAATGTGGTATCAGCCAAAAATTTTTTGGGGATGTTTTTACATCGAGATTAACATTTTGGGTGAGTTTCAGCCCAAACGGTGTAGGGGCCGATTTCACCATCTTATTAGGAAAGGCTCTTTTCCTTCGAAAAAAATTGTAGTTTTGGTATTTTTAGGTTACTTTTTGGCCATTTTTTGATCACTTTTTGGTCCAAAAAGTCATTAAAACTCACCTTTTTTTCTTCAAAATTTCGCTATGATGTCTGCCTTTTTTTATTCTTCAATCGAAAAATTCAAGAAGGATCGAAAAGTTGAGAATTTCCTGTTTTATGCAGTAAAAAGATTGAAATTCTTTTCTTTTTTTTTCAATGTGACATTGTGAGGAAATAGTATGAATTTTGCTGGTGGAAAAAATTCCAGTGGACATTTTGTCCTGGAAAGCAGCATCCCAGTAGTTGATTCAAAAATTCCAGTCAAAGGTCAATTCGCCATTTTCAACTGGCTGTGCTTTTTATCAAATCGATTAGAATATTATTTTTTACAACGCATTTCTCCAGCCTCCCTTACCTCTTTCATCACCTATGATCCTTCTTATTCAAAAACAACCAGAGAAAGAGGAAAGTCTCCCTGTCGCCTGTACGCAGTGTACGCTTTTGGAAGCGATAATCCTTTCAATGTAGCGTTTATTCGTCATATTCCTGTTACTGCTTTACTTACTATACCGCATCATTTCGACAATATACTCGACACGTATCGTATAATCCGCGAGACTAATAACGTCGAAATCCATTCTCTCTCTGTCCCTTCATCCACCTCGCTTCTCCATATCGTGCGGCTTAAGCTCCAGGGCGGCAACATCCGCTCTGTTCGCAGATTCGATTACATTACACGACGACTAACCGACGATACGACGCGACGCGACGTATCCAATATGTCAATTATTACGTTTTAAGCTGCGCTCCTCTAATTTCCCTATCTATCGTGTATTTATTCACAGGTGCGCCACCGTGCGCGGAAATTTCATCCTTATCGCGGAATCCCATCGCGTAATTTTCTTTTTTCCAAAAGGTATACCTTGGAATTCGTCGAATTAATACGATTAGAGTTAGAGCTGCTCGTCGAAATCGCCATTAATTCGAGATTCGCACCTTTGCATCGCCTTTTTAGCCTTTTTTTGTCGAGAATTTTCTTTTAAATGAAGCTCGTTCGATTTAGAAGGATATCAGATGCAAAGTTTTATTTTTTGTGAACTCGTTGGTTAGGTGGGTGCATTTTCAATATAATTATTCTCTGTGGTAGTGAATTGGCAGGGGGAGGGGGCTGGATTTTCGAGATCATTAAAAAACGATTTCTTAGGTCTGTCGTTAATAATGCAGATGTAAATTCGAGTACATCGTGCAGACGTCTGTATCTTTGAGAGAAATTGTAGGATGAAGGAAAAAAGGGGGAAAATACACAAAAAACTCATCGACGCCATTTAAAGCACCTTTTTGACAAAACCCAAAGAAGAATCAACCAGGTGTGATAAAATAACGACGATAGAAGCGTCGCGACGCTTCGTCACCTCCTCGCACTTTTCCAAAGTATCATTACGAAGTATTTTCAAAAGACGGACTTTGCTGCTCGACTCAGTTGCCACGATACCTCGTCTGGGTGTAAATTTTCGCGATTCGTTTTGCTTTTCGAAGTGTATAAGGTCTCGTTATTTTACCGCAGTGGGTTTGCTCGTCGAGTACCTGAGCCCCCTCGTATTGTAAAAGGAGAGCATGAGGTGTGAAAGTGATACTTATTTGTACGTATTGTATCTATCATAAATGTCAGTTGCCCTGTTTTTTTGCGTTATTTTTGTATTTCTCTGCTCAATTTCTCGTCCAAAGCTCGAGTTTATTTTCCAATTAAAAACCTGCAGATTGTTGAAGAAAAGTTTTCGATTTGATAGCATACTATTGTATGCATAAAGCCGGTATCTTTCGCGTTTGCCTGCTTAGTTTTCTCTGTTTTATTTTCCCTCTCTATTTGGCTCCATTGTCCGGTAATGCTGGTTGTTAATTTTCCGTCCTCGTGCTTTCCCATAAACTATGAAATTTAAATTAGTATTTTGGCTCGTCTTGCCCCTCTGCATCGAGCTGAGTGTTGTATTCTTTTTAAATTTTGATTCGTCTTTCTTGTAATATTTATTTGAAGCTATGCAGGTTTCGTGAAATGATAATTTTTATTCGTAACAACGAATGGAATTTTTCATCATCCTGGATTCGGATTAATTCTGAATCCGAGCTTTAAACCTGGATCGAGACTATTGAAATACGAAAATGGAATTTTCAAACATTTTCTATGCCTATTCTGATCAGAAAATCGAGGAAAATATTCTAAAAGGAAACAAATAGATGTATTGAAAATAAGAAGACAGTTTTTGCTGAAAATTTTTGGTGGGAAAGCAAAAATGTTGATCATCAGTCAATTTGAAAATTCAAATTTCCTTTGTATTTTCGTTTATAGAAACTCCAAAACACAGGGGGTTGTTTTGATTTTTTTTTAAAAAAAATTATTTCAGTAATATCTGTAATATTATTTTCTTTCCTCGATTTTAAAAACTTTGGTTTTAGTTTTCAAAAAATTCATTTTCAATTTCAATTTTGGATTTCAAAAAATGAATTTTGATTTTCGATTTTGGTTTTATTTTAATTTTTGATCTTGGTTTCGATCATTTTCGACATGGACGAATTCAGGCAATGAGATATGTTCAGTTCCCAATTCTCAAATTTTTCTCCAATTTTTTCTGACTAAAAATTTTTTTTCAATTTTTTGATAGGTACGTATGTTTTTATTCAACATAATTTTTTTTCAATTTTGAGATTTCAATTTTTTTTCGCCATTTCTTTTGGCCCGTCTTTTTTTCTATAAGTACTTTTTCAAACTCTGAAATTTTTTCTCGAAAATTTTCCCAACCCTAAATTTTTTAATCCTGAAATCATTTCCTGAAGTTTAATCGATCGTTTTAAAAAATAAATTATTGGAAAACATCGTTAGAATTTACCAGTTTACTTTTTAGAGGCTTTTTTTGAAAAAAATTTCTCCTGTTTCACATTATTCTGGCTCAATCAATTTTCAAATTTTTTAAATGCAGTAGGTACCTGGATGTTGATTTTTTTTGAAAAATATTTCAAAATTGAAATTTTAGTAAGTATTGAATTTTTTTTCAGAACTTTTTCGACCATTTCTATATCTCTGGCTACACCATGCGACACTGGTTTTTGTGTGAGTGGGTGCAAACACCAAAGGGATTTTTTCCCAAAACTTTTGCGTCAATCTTTTTTCTTTTCATTTTCAAAAAAAAAAAATGTGTTTGGCAAGTTCTCAACTTTTACATGCTGAGGATACAAAATTGAAAAATAATTTTTAGGAAAAAAAATCTCTTCCTAATTGGAAATCATCATTTTTTGAAATTTACAAAAAAAAAATCATACTAATTTTCCACTTTTCTTTTTTCTTTCTCGTGAGACGTCCATCTTTGGGACTGGAAAAAATTTATAACTTGAACGTTTCAAGTAAAGAAAATTGAGAAAAAATTTGAGGGTTTATAAAAATATTATAGAAAAAAATTAGGGTTAGAAAGAATGGAAAAAAGATTTAAAATCTTAGGTTCGGAAAAAATGAAAAAAAAAATTTAGTTGGATGAAAACATTTCAAAAAATCTTGAAAAAATTTTATAGTCAGAAAAAATTGGAAGAAAAATTTGAGAAATGGATTTAACTTCAGGAAATGATTTCAGGATTAAAAAATTTAGGATTGGGAAAATTTTCGAGAAAAAATTTCAGAGTTTGAAAAAGTACCTATAAGTAGAAAAAAAGACGGGCTAAAAGAAATGGCGAAAAATATTTGAAATCTCAAAATTGGAAAAAAATTATGTTGTATAAAAACATATGTACGTATCAAAGAATTGAGAATAAAATTTTAGCCAGGAAAAATTTGAGAAAAATTTGAGAATTGGATTAAACTTTGAAAAATGATTTGAGGCTTGAAAAATTTTAGAACTGGGAAAAATTTTGAGAAATAATTTCATATACTTACCTGGGTACATTTTACGAGAAAAAATTTCAGAATTTGAAATAATACCTAGGTATGGAAAAAAATAAGCGTCAGAAAAGATGAAGAAAAAGGTTTAAAACTTCAGGGTTGGAAAAAAATTGAAAAAAATTAGTTCGATGAAAACATAAAAAATTGAACCACACATTACAGAAAGGACTTAAGTCTAAATCTGAAATTTTGAGGGAACAGCAAAAAACTGATTACTTTCAATGTTTCAATATGAATTATTTTTTTTTTTTTCAAAGTTTCACTCAGTCCGGTACAGACGCGGTCATATTCAGTGGATTTGAATTTCAAATTTTAGACTTAGGTACCTACGTCCTATCTGCAATATGTGGTTCAATTTATGGCCAAAGAAATTGGGGGAAACAATTTGAGAACTGAATTAAATTTTGGAAAATGATTTTAAAATTGGAAAAATGAGGGAAACAAATTCCGAAGATGGGCATGAAAGTTGAAAAAAAATGAACATTCTACACACGACGAAAATTTTAAACAAAGGGAAAAACTCTGCTGTGTAGTATTTTTCACTCGGTTAAAAAAAGTGTATTACACGATAAAAAATTGTCCTTTTCGTGAGTACCTTCGGACTCTTGTCTCCAAAAAAGACAAGACACCATACAATATGATCGCGGCACACATAAATAATTAGATTTGAAAAAAATGAATGCATAAATGAAAAACCAAAAACTCACCTTTGCATTCGTTGGCATCCTTGGCGGTAGCTCTGGCCCACGGTCTATCAAAGTAGAACGGCTTACACCTGTCGCAGTCGCGTCCAGCGGTGTTGTGCTTGCAGTCGCACACCAAATGCCCTTGCGATCCTTCGGTAATACACTTGGAAGCATGACCGTTGCACTTGCAACGACCTCCGACAGCGAAATCGGCCACAGAATAACTGTAGCTAATCGGCACCTGCGGCTGGATGGTGGTCACGACGGCAGATATGGCTTTTCCGGCGGCTTCAGCAGCGCTGGGATCTTCTACCACCATTGGCTCGTGATTCTGCAGATCTTTGGCCGATTTTATAATTACTACTTCCGGAGCGTCGGGCTTTGCTTCTTTATCTAGATCGGCAATGCCACCAACGGATCCGGAAATACTGCCGGCGCCACTGGGAGATTTTATAATCGGCGGCAGGGTGGTTTGATCGAAGATATCCAGCATGTCGTCGGAATTAGCCGGAAAATGCATTCGATTGAAGACCACTCTGATATCGGTGGCGGTGACCCAGTCTTGCAGAACTGGGCTGTTGTCGAATTCGGAAGCGCTGGGACGTCCTTCCAGAGTACTGAAGGCAATTCTGCTGGAAATAGAGTCGCCACCGTTGTATCGGTGGGAATCAGTGCAGAGGGCTTCTTGTTCGTTGGCTTTGGTGATGGTGGCACGGTTCGGACGTCCGTAGACTCGACGACATTGGCTCGAGTAGAATTGGAAAGGTTGCCAGGTCTTACCGTAGTCCATACTTTTGTAAATAGCGATTGAATCCGGTTTGGGAGTTTTGGGGCAGAATTGAAGACTAATGTAAGTGATTTCGTACTTTTTACCAAGAGGTAAAGTCAAGGTGACGTTGTCCGGTGGTGCATTTGGAGAAGAATGCGATTGCTCCGGAATTGGATCCGATCTCCAGCAAGTGACGTTATTTGGGTTATTCAGGTCGGTCAAATGGATCGGTGGGTAGCGATGTTTGACGTCGGAGTCGTCGCATTGGTGGCAAGCGCCGCCGCTGTCGGAGTCGTCGCAGAAGCGAGTGGGTCCGGAGGTGCCGCAAGTGCTGGAGGCCTCGACGGGTGTGTTGAATGCGGCGTTTACGAATTCCGGTATGCATCTTTTGGCACCGTTGATGTCGTAGCAAGGATCGACGACGGTGGATACTCGGCGATTGCTAGAGTCGCGATAGTGTTTATTCGAAGCGAAGGACGATGGCAAGATGATGAGGAAGATGGCGATGGTGCAGACCGTCGTCAGCGACTGACGGTCCGAGATGCGGAGTCCCATGGCGAGTGGTTCGGAATTAGGCGATGGGATCTTCTGATGGTGTATCTGAAGGAGTCATCTGTGGAATCAGACAAGAGTTGGGGTCTTATTTTTGGTAAAAGTGAAGAAAATTTGATGAAAATGATTCGATTGGTTGATATTTTGATGATGTCGTTTAATTTTCGTGTCTCGAGTGTGGTCCAAAAAGTTGGATGGATTTTGGGGTGGGAAGAGTTTAAATTTTTAAAAATTTGATTGATTTTTAATTTTTGGGGAGGTTTTTCCTATTACATTGGATTTATTTTTCCTTATTTTTTCCTCTGAAAAACTCATCTGAAGAATATTCCTGGCTAAATTTACACGAAATGAGCATCAGACTTCAGGCACGAAAATGAAAAATGATGTGAACGATTGAATCTTTCTTGTTTGACTCATGGAAGTCTTCAATTGCCATGCAACTAGATTTTTTTATAAATCCGTACTTATTACTTGCAAAATTTTTTCTCTTCTTAGAATTTTTTTCAACTGTAATAATCTCTCAACTTGGAAATTTTTTTCAATTTTTTTGAACCCAAATGAATTCGAATCTGATCTAAAATTTCTTCCTTAAAAGCGTTTTCTCTGGTTTAAAACTTTTTTTAAAGATATTTTTCGACTGTTGGATTTTTTTTCCAACTCTAAAATTCCTTCTTCAAAAATTTTCTCCAATTTTTTTCAACGTTGGAATTTTTTCTTGAAATATTTTATTTCGAGATTGTAACATTTTATCTAAAAATTGGGTTCAACTCTTGAAAATTTTCTCGGAATTTCATCAAATTTCAACCTCAACTCCAATAAAAAATTTTCTTCCCTTTACCTTTCTTGAATCATCGAATCGATGACATCGAAAAAGGAAGTCCAAATGTGTTGAAATTTTATATTTTAAAAGTGCATGTCTTGGCAAATATTTTTCAGGAAAGAAATTCAAGTCGAAAAAAAAAACAAATTCTCAAACTTGAAAATAATTTTTGAGAGGAAATTTTACTGATGAGGAAATTTCTTATTGTGATTTAAATTGAAATTTCGACCCATTAATTCTGAAATCGTCCAAGTGCCCAATCAATTTTTTTGCAGGAAAGCCGGAAATTTTGCATTGCGATTATGAACATTCCAAATTTTAAACTCATCTGGAAGAGGTTTCAATTCAATATTTTAGATTTTCCTGGATTTCAATCGATAGAACTTGAATCAGTAGATCTGAAATACTCAAAATCTAAATTTTGAAAATAAATAGAATTTGGACGGTTTTAGAATTAGTCAATTCTAATGAGAAATTTTCTCACCTGTTAAATTTCTTTTCAAACATTGTTTTCAATTTTGAGAATTTGTTTTTTTCGACTCTTAAATTTTTTTCTTAGCAATTCTTTAAATTATAAAATGTTTAGAATAAAAAAAAGTTGAAAAATTTAGGCTGTGGAAAATTTTTAGGCAGATATGTACTTTTTTTAAAAAAAAATCAAGATTAGAAATAGGAATTTTAGAGTTAACTGTTGGAAGAAAATTTTAGTCAACGCAGGTAAACATTTTAAAGCTGAAAAAATTTTTAGCAAAAAATGGGAAAATTTTGAAAAAATCTTGGAACGAAAAAAATTGAAAAAGTAATTGCAGAGTTGAGACAAAAGTTTATTTTTAAATATGTAGATCTAGGTATAAAAATTAGAATTTTTAGAAAAAGTCGTATAGAGCACAGGTGGAGTTGGGGTATATCCTGAGAAAGCTTGGCCCTTCCTAAAGTAAAATTAGCCTCCCCTCCCACCCCCCAAAAAAAAAAATTGTGTCTAGTTGTCAAATATTTTAGAATTCATTCCAATTGTTTCTACTGCTTGTGAAAGGTCCTATTCTACTATGAGGTTTTCTGGCAGTTGAAGTATTTGTCTTTGCATATAGTGATACTCAATTTGTTTCTCTCCCAAAAAAAGCTTCCATGTTAAAGAATCTAAAAAAATTTAAAAAAATCAAAAATTGAAAAATAATTCGAGAGAAATTTCAATGTTGAAAAACGTAAATCTTGGGGTAAAATATCAAACTTGAAATAATTTTAGTCGTAAGAAAAAAATTTCAGTTTGGAAAAAATTTCATTGGAGGTGAAAAAATTCTGAGTAATAAGAAAAAATTATAATTTATTATCAAGATTGAAATTTTTTGAAAAAAAAATAGGTACAGATTTGAAAAAAATCGAGGTGCATGGCAATTGAAAACTCGTCAACATATTTCCCTCCCCCTTCCTTCTTCTGCCTACTGCCAAAAAATTATTGATTCTCCAAAAAGTCTGCCCATTCGTTTGCCTGATTTCGATCTCGAAAATTTAAATGAAAATGAAAGTGTTTCAACGTATTTTCTGGCATATGTGCGAACTAAAACCGAACTGTAATATTTTGTACCTAAACCACGAGCAATAACTGAATTAAAACGCTGAGCTGCCCGTTGAATATCCATATACTTATTGATAGGTATCGTATCTAGATAAAGATACATCCATTATCCATCGACCATCATATTATTGAACGAGACGCAAACGGTTAAAATGTCATTTTGTTCAATTTCTCTGATATTCTGATTCAATTAGACAACGACCACGAACAAGAACGCAGCTTTTAATCGAATTTATTCGCCGCAGTAATGTTGACTACACCGCAATACCCAAGGAAGCTTTTCTGGTCTCAAAAAGATATCTTTTTTGTGCAATTCGAAGGGGAGAAAACTCTTCGTTGTAATTTCAGTTTTCGAATGAGAGAGAGTGATATCGGTTCGGTATGGAAACGATATAAAGTGTAAAATTTACTGACGTCGACGTATTTCCAAAATTACTCGAGACAGGTGACATTTATTTGGCAACTGTCGACGAGATGTTTCGATTCAAATTCGAATATAACATTTGACTAATTATAGCGTGTTTATTCGAAGGGTAGGACGAGAGTATATGCGCGAAAGTTAATCGAATTACGAAATATGATGTGGAATTTTCGATATTGAGATGTTTTATTCGATTCGGGTGGATACGACGGTAGTGTAATGGATGATGTCGAATGAAATATATGGATGGGTGAGGATGAGACAGGAAGATGAATCCAAGTGATAGTGTTGAGTCGATTGAATTGATTCATTTTTAAAAAAATAGATATGTGAGTTTGGATATGGGAACTATTCTCGAAGGTCAAAAATTGGTTTTTGAGTTGAAGTTCTTTCTTGATTCGACCTCTTTTCAAGTGAATTTGGATATGGAAACTGTTCTTGAGTGTCAGAAATTGGTTTTTGAGTCGAATTTTTCCCTTGATTTTACCTCTTTCCAAAGGCCTTAAACCAGTGTCAATTCAAAATCTTTGATACGATAGAATGGAGGTAGAAGAGGAAAAAAAATTTGCCACATTGTAAATGGAACCTCAAAATTGAGAAAATATATTTTATTCATGAGATTTCCAAAGCCGAACTCAATGTCGAAGTGTTGCAGATACTTGAAACTTGGTTATTATCACTTTTTTAGGTTATTAAATTTTTGCTTCACGATTTTGAAGTAAAGAGAAGGATGATTTTCTGATTTACCGAAAAAACTCAAAGGGTCAATTATTGGGAAAAAATGCGTGCAAAGTCACATAAATATCAAAAAATTAATTTTGATTTCAAATTTTTGTTGAATTTTCCAAAATTATTAAAAATTTGAAAGTAAAAAACTCGTAAAAATAATGAGACTTGGTGCTCGATTAATCATGGCTCCTTTCAGGTTTTACATTTTCTTCTTCCTTTTTAGACAAAAAAGTATTTTTTTTATTTTTTTCATTTATTGAAAAAAAACCTAATTTTTGGTGGTTTGTTTCAATTTTGAAGGAAATATAGGAGTTGGAGTCAGAGTGTGAGGAGTGGAGTGGAGTGGAAATGAAAAATGAGGAGCGAGGAGCACTCCTAAGGAGTGTTTTGACCACCACTATTGTAACACTGCTCTTGAATTCGAATTTTTTTCGTACCTAATTCCTGTTTTATTGTCCATTGAATTTTAATTTTTTTTTACTCTCCTAGAAAAATGTTGCAATTTTTTAAATTAGGTTTTTTTTGGCATTTGGTACCTACATTGATCTCAATTTTTTGGCTGAAATGAAGTATGTGTATTTTTATCAAAGTTTTGATTTACATTATGAAGCATAATTCGTACAAACGGTATAAGTCAGGAAAAAGAAAGCCGATTTTCACTGTCATAATTCGCCGATATTTCAGTAACTAAGAACGTTAGACACACCGGAAAACTTTCATTAGACGCGAAATTTTCGTAGCTACAAAATTATAAAATGAACTTTTCTCTATTTTGCGCCGTTTTCATTTTAAATAGAAAAAACCAAGAAAACCCCGATTTTTTCACTTTTCTAACTTATACCGTTTGTACGAATTATGCTTCATATCTACAATTTTTGCCTTTTTCAAAATAGAGAGGTGCCAAAGTTTTTTTTTCGAAAAATTTGATTTCTTTTGCTTGTTCAACTTTTTTGTTTTTAATTCAACCTACAATAATTGGAAAACTGCGGCATATTTTTTTGAATCGAAAATGAATATTTTATTTAAAAAACAGTTTTTATTTAGCGAAGAAGCGGAAATGAAAAAAATCTAGATGGAAACCAACAAACAAACTATAAGACGATAGAATCGTATCTCGGAACGAATTTTCAGTCCCCCCTCGCTCTCCTCGCTTCAGCCCATTTCAGTCGCTCATTTTCATTTAATTTACCTAAAAAGCCTTCTCTTCGGGTTCGAAGTGTATACCATACTTATTTCTAAACGGTTTCCATTAAAATATACGAGTAGGTACGCTACGCTCGCAGCGTCTGTTTCGAGAGAGAAAGCATTATTACAGAAAATAGCCAGCTCGGTGTATATTGGAAGAATACACTCAGAATAGGTACTTTAGCTACACACAGAAGACGACCACCGTAGAATAGCATCAACCTCCTTACCCTCGTATACGCCTTTGCTCAACCTTAATGAGTTAATTTTGGTGGAAAGTCATTACGACGATCGAAAGACGAAGCAATCTAATGATGGTATATTTATTTTCAAGCCGAGTATCGCCATCGAAAATGTATAAGTAGTCGACTGGCTACCGGAGACTGGACTGAGCAGTGATTTTTTTCTTTTGGCTTCGATTTCGGTGCTTTCTCTTTACCTTGGGGGATTCTCTTTGAGATAGAAAAGGTTTGCTGATGAGAGGACAGATTGAGATTGGGAATGGGGCTCGGTTTGTCAAATGAAGAGATAAGATGAAATTTCGGATTCGATATTCAATTAAAATTTATATCCTGTGGAGTAAGAAAGGATTAAATGCTGTGAACGATTTTGGAAAGAGATATCTTGGTTTGGATTTTGAATCGATCCCGAAATCGTACGAGGTGAGACATTTTCTCAAAATATCAAGTGCGAATTTTGTCTGGCCTTTGAACCAAAGGCTTCCTTTATGAGGATTATTGACAGACCAAAGGAAAATTCATCTTTCGAGGGTACAAGGAAATACGCAACAGTCACTCGGAAATTCTGTCCTGATAAATAATATAGATACGTTGGAAAACAAAAGAAACCCCCAGTTTTATCGTTCAACAGAACAAAACATTTGAAAGAGGAAAAAAAAGGGGTCATGGAAGAAGGGGGGAAAGGATGAGGGTGTTCTGGTGCTAGACGCGATGTCGAAATAAATCATTTATCCGAGTGCCAGAGTAACGGCAGAGCGCCGAAGCGGTAGCTATTTAAAAAGGTTAGGTACTCAGCGAAATAGAGCAAGGGGGATGGTCGAGATGGTCTTGAGGAAGCTCGAGCATACCGTCGAATTAAAATCGTATAAATAACAATTACGCGTATCGCGGACGCAGACTTGGACTGTAAGGGTGAAACTGGTATCCTTTTGGCCATCGATGGAGGTAATTTGGCCCGAAGGACTCGAGACATTTTTGAGGTGAAATTAAACGACATCTGGTTTCGCGTACAAACACTTACCACATTCACAAGCGCACACATATAGAAATAAAATGAACCAAAAAATTGAAAGATAAGTAAACGAAGCTTATAAATATTCAAATTACAGCGACGAAGCGAACCAAAAATTTGAGAAAAAAAAACTAAGTCATTTTAATTTTTTTAAAAACAATTTTAATGAAAACGGCGAACTCAAAAAATATAAAAAATTGGAAAAAAATCACAAAACGAAAATATAAAAAATTGAACGAAAAATGAAGAAAAAAAAACTAAAAACAAACGCCAAGCGAAATTTTAATTTTAAAAAGCTTTATTTGAAAAAAAAACGCGCAATTACCACATTCCACGAAATTCAACCCGGGAAAAAATTCGAAATCGAGACGATTATTTTGTCGATTTTTTTTCGATTTTTCGAAACTTTACGCGACGATTGCCGGTTTTACGAGCGAAAAAAACGTAATAGAGAGACGCGATTTCGGAACTGTCGAAAATACAACTTCATCGGGGAGTTCACTATACCGTATGGATTCACTCATCGTATCTTGGTAAACTTGTAAAGGGAATTGTACAGTGTTGCTAGACGACGCGACGTTGAAAAAAGCTGAAAGTTGATTGCGCGGGTTTGATGGGCGAAGAGAAGTGGTTTGGGTGATTTTGATAGAAGATTAGCGAGAAAAATCGAGAATAAAATTAGGGAGTGTTTTTTTGGGCGATTGAAAAATATTAGATTTGGTGGCGTGAGAAAAAAGAGGGAGGAATTGATCGATTTTTTGGAAAATTTTCTGCTCATTTTGAATCCAATCGTCTTCGTTTTTCAAGATGAGATCAATTTTGTCTTTGAAATAATCATATTTTCATGATTTTCTCTCACTATTTCCTTCTATTCAAAAAAAAAAAACACTGGAAATCATCGAGAGCAAATATTTTTTAAATATCTCAAATCTCCTTTTTCTTTATTGTAAAAATTTTAATTCTGGAAAAGAATCTAAAAATTGAATTCTGGAAAAGATTCTAAAAATTGAATTCTGAAAAAAATCTAGGTTGAATCCTAAAAAAGAATCTAAAAATTGAATCTGGAAGAAAAAAATTTAAAAATTGAATTCTGGAAGGAAAAAAATCTGAAAATTCAGTTCTATGGAAGAAAAAAATCTAAAAATTAAATTCTGGAAGAAAAAATCTTGAAATTGAATTCTGGAAAAATAATTGAATTCTGATGAGGGGAAAATTCGAAAAATTAAATTCTGAAAGAATAAAAAATCGAAAAAATTGAATTCCAAGATAAAAATTGAAAAATTGAATTCTGGAAGAGAAAAAAAATCGAAACATTAAATAAAATGATTAGCTCTTGATAAACTTTTGGAAAAACAATTAAAATTGATTTTTTTTTCAACGAAAAATACTCAATTAGGTATTTCGAATGCACAAAAATACTGGAGATGATAAAAATAGACATCTTTATTACGTACACAATGCTTCACCATCCATTACCCCTCTTGGTTTTACCCTTTTAGGATGCATTGACCGTTTGATGTTTCAAGAATTAAGTACCTATGTATTATTACCCTGCGTTTGAATTTTTAATCAGTATTTTGATTGGATGTTCAGCGTGGCAAGTGTGTCGAGGGTATTTAAAGCTTACCCTTTCACACGAGTAATGCCGCAAATGGGAAGAATGAAATGGGTAATTTATAATTTTTCAGTCAAGCGAGGTTCTTTTTCAGTGGATTTGTGCCTGTTTCTGCTGAGAGTCATATTGTTCGGTATTTAAATTAGTACTTTTTTTTTTTCGCTCATTCTCTCGACACCATAACTCGAGTCAAAATAGCACCAAGGTTGTGGAAATTATTTATATTTTTTGGTCCTAATTTCTATGTCAGGGACGTGGACATGGCCAATAAATGGCAAAAAATATGTAAGAGGAAAGGTTGTGACAAAAAATCTTTGAATTTTTGATTTCATTTTTAAAAAAAATATCAATTGAATTGTGTATTTATTTTTGATAAAATTTGATGAATTTATCAATTTACGCTAATAATGCCCGAGCAAAAAGAGCGAAAATTTTCCAAAAAAAAACACGTCTTAAAAATCAAAATAATTATTAACAATTTTTATTTTTTATCATGAAATAGAAAGTAGGTGTGAGTACCCTCAAAGCCTTATTGAATACGTGGAGGGAGGGGGGTCGTGATTTCCGTACGATTGCGATTTTTTGCAAAACTGATTAACTTTGAAGACTCATATCTCGAGGTTTGGACAGTTTTGTGAAAAATTGAAAGACAATTTAAGGAACTCAACATTGAATTTTTGAGATAGAAGCTGAATCTAGTTCCATCATTTGAGAATCTGAAAAAACGAAACGGAGGAGAACTTTTTGGGTGGTTTTTGTTTTCTAACTGATTACTTTTTAAAATGGGATCTCAACACCGATATGGGGCACAACTAGCACAAAAAAAAATTAAAAATTTGGAGTAACCTACAGATTTTTACCAATTTGAGGATGCAGAATTTGAATACCAGTTTACTTTCTTAACCAGAACCCATAAAAGGCCATCAGCTCTTTTACTTTGCTCAGAAGCTCTGAAAGGTTGGAAATTCAAAAAAAATCAAAAAAGCAAAGCTGAACAAAAACTCTAAGAAGGGATGAAATACTTTTTTTTGATTTTTTTTTTTTTGATTTCTTCAAGGGTGGGCAAATAAGTAAGTATAAGTAATGGCAACACTGCTAATGTCAAAAAATGAAAAAAATATGAAAACTGAAAAATGACGGCCATCTTCGTCTTACAACGAAAATTTTTTCACTTTTCACATCACAAGCTCTTAGAGACCTCTTACGAGAGTGAAATCATTTTTGATCCATGCCTGACAAATTTTCTCAATCAAAAATTCTCTATTTTAAACAATTTTTCATCAATGAACACAATGACCGTAGAATTTGAACCCAGACCACTGTGGAAACCGATAACTTGATAAGAATGCTAAAAGGAGTGTAAAAATCATGATAGCTGAAGGCAAAACGATTTCGATTCAAAGCTTAAGTTTAATTACGATTTAATAATTTGCATTGTATTAGAAAAAAATTAACTTGGCCATGTTATCGGACTAAACCTTCCGTTTTAATAAAGATACGTAGCTTGCCTGTCCATTGTCCCTGGCTCTCGTAATGGAAATTTTCCCAAACATTGTTTGGTCGCTGCGGGACAAAACATTAAAATAATCAGAGCTACCGCCCTAAAAGATGATTTTCGCGAGCCCACGAATAGGTTATCTCGAGTGAACACCGAAGGAGGCACCGTTTCTTAGAAGGGAGATAAATATACAATCGACACTTCATCCAGACTACGATTCATCTTCGGAGCTCGTTCGTTCGCTATTTCGGCGTTATTTCGCGACTGAAGCGTCTTATCTGGGTGTCTGCATCTTTCCAATTTTTTTTGTATTTTTCGTACGTGTACGAATTATTTGTAGAATTGGAATTAGAAACAAGTTGTTCCGGATATCGAACAAAACATCCAAGTTGTCGAGCTGCGGGAGTCGTGTCGCGATCACGTCCAAGGGTATTCACTACACTTAAAGTTACAGACAGTAACGATTGTTTGTTTTGTGGCCCGAATGATGGATTCGATGCTGAAGATGATTATGATAAATAGATAAACGTAGTTGTTTGTGGTGGCTCTGGAACGTACCTAAGCTCGAAAAAAATGAAGTAGTCAGGTACCGTTCGGTGGAAAAAATTGTTTGAATTGGGATCGAGAGTGAACAAAAAATTAGGTTTTTTAAGAGGAAACAAGTAGAATGAAGAGAAGTGATGAATGAATGAAGTTGATGGGAAAAAAAGGTCATTTGCGTTACGCAGCTTTCTGTTTCATATGCAATTGGAAGCAATGGTGCGTATTTTATGCCTGGAGCGAAGGGTATAGGGAAGAAAACAAATAGAAGATATAAGTGCACGAGAGGTCTCGAACCCTGCACTTCGTCTTCTTTCGATGACTCGAATATTTAATTACAAGTAGCCCATTAACGTTGTAAACTTTCATGCTATCGAGTACCTACTGCTACTCATTAAGTATCGGATCCGATTTCAAATCGGATCGTCGTTATTGCTATTTGTATTTAATATTGATTTTTGTTGTTTGTTTGGCAGGTAAGAATACGAGAATTTATTTGGAATGGTGAAATATGTATCTGGGTCCTGTTGGATTTATTGATTGTGAAGAAATTGAGGAGAAATAATTTCGTGATATTTTACCCATTGAAATCTCAGGTAATTTGGTAACTGGCTCTCTGAGCAGACTGCTACTTTTGAATTCTGATTTTTTTGTAGGAAATTTTACACCTGTTTTTTTTTTTTAATATCTGGAGGTAAAATTTTGAAAAAAATTGTACAATTTTTTAAATTTCCAACCTTTTATCATTTTTGAGAAAAATCTTTCGAATTTTTTGGAACATCTTGTTTCAGTTTTTGAAAAATATTCAAATTTTCGATGAAAATCGGACTAATTTACTTTTTCAAAAATTTCAGAAATCATAAAAATTCTATTTACCATTGATAAATATTGAAAATTTCTTATGAAAACAGAGTATTTTCGAGGGGGGGAGGGCAAAAAAGCGCTTGAAATTTCCTTTAAAACGATTATACTCAAGGGGGTCAAAAAATTTGGGGTTGATTGTCAAAAATGTCATTCAAAAAGGTCAAACTAAGTCAAGTTTTTTTCTCAAAAAATTTGCTAGACACCCTGAGCTGAAAAAAATTGTCCACTTCCTAAAAAAATGGAAAAATTTCCATTTCTTTTAAAAAGTTTCAATTTTGGTTGGTAATTTTTTTATTTTCAACCCTGAGATTTTTGACCAAGTTTTGTCCCCAACGTGTCATTTTCAACTCAACTTTTTCCCAAAAACTTTTTCAACGCAAACTGGTTTTTGACGTTTTTTTACTCGATTTTTTTCAATATTTTCCAAAATTCAAATTTTTTAACAATTTTTTTTTCAATTTAAATTCTATGCCACAACTTTTCTTTAAACAAGATTAAAATTTCTTCAATTTAGTCTCGCATTGAATAAAAAATGATCTTCGTGCATTGAAAATTTTCTTGGAAAATGATATTTTAAAAATTCAAATTTTGTAAAATCTTTTAAAAAGTTTTAAATGAATTAGAAAGATTTTTTTTAGTTAGAACTAATCTTTACCTATTGGAAAAATAAAAAATTTGTAAAAAGAAGCTGAAAAGTTTTAAGAAAATTATTGGGCTATTCTTGGGACAATGGAGAGAATAATGGGAAAATTTGAGCTATCCCCCCTCCCAACATATAGCTTCGTCACGCGCCTCTGTTTATGTGAAACGCCCCGTTCTCAGAATTGATAACTGACTTTTTTTTTTTTTTTTTTTTTTTTGGAAAAGTTGACTAATTTTTCAGAAAAAGTCAAGTCGTTGAGAAATTGCGAAATTTTTGACAAGTTGCCCAATTTTTGAAAAACTGGCGAAATTTTGAAAGAATAAATTCATTTTTTAAAAACTCGTTAACGGTGTAAGAACAACACCACCTCTACATAAAGCCAGGACACCTGATAAGAATGCTGAGGTGCCAATTCGAAAGTAGGCCTAATTTTCTATTGTGTCTTATGGAAAAAAGCTCGTTTTTCTTAGTTTTTTGGCAATAACTTAAAAACTTGAGTGGACACATGGGTGTTTGAGACATGAAATTTAATCTACTTTTTCTCCTCTACAACCTCGTTTTTGTTTCAAAATTCTAGCATTAACCAGTCCAGCGGTATCGAAGTTCAAAATTCGAAAAAATCGCTAAAATCGTATTTTCCAAATTTCAAATTGAAATAGCGCAAAATTTTGAGTGAGCACATAGGTGTTTGAGATATGAAAAATGATCTACTTTTCACGCTCTACACGCTGGTTTTTTTCCCGCAACTCTAGCACCTACCAATCGAAAGTTATGAAAGATCAAAAGTTCGAGCTTTCATAACTTTTGATTGGTTGGTGCTAGAGTTGCGCGGAAAAAACCAGCTTGTAGAGCGTGAAAAGTAGATCACTTTCCATATCTCAAACACGTATGAGCTCACTCAAATTTTTCTGTAATTAATGATTAAAGTAAGCAATCGCGAGTAATTTAAATCACCGGACCACTCGCGATGTTGCCAAACGTTACTGTGTCCCGGCTTTATGTAGAGGTGGTGTTGGTAAGAAAATCTCTTCATGTGTAAAAATTCAGTTGTCAATTTTTATAAAATTGTTGTAGTTTTTAAAAAATTCCAATTTTTCTTTTATTTTTGTACACAATTTTTTAAAAAATCCACTTTTTTGGTAGAAAATTTCAAGTGCTGAAAAAATCTATCCAAGTTTTGAGAAATTGAAAAATTTTTAATCAATGGTTTGTTGTTCGTTTGTTCAAGTTTCAAAAAATTCTCCAATTTATGGATTTTTTGAAGTATTACTCTTCGTCTCTTGAAAATTATCCAAGATTTTTCTGAGGTTCTTGAATTTTTGAAAATTTGTGTTCCTAATTCTCTGAAAATTTATTATTTTTTGAAAAAAATTATATTTTTCAATGCATTACTTACTCTGGTGTTAAAAACTTGGATTTTTTCAAATTTTAGAAATCAAATTTTTTCAACGTTCTATTCTTGAAAAAAGTTTGATAAAAAATTTTTATGTAGGTATTTAATATGAGCCTAGTTATGTGTAGAAACACCCTTAGATGTAAAAAAAATTGGTTTTCCAAGTTGACACTGATTTTAGGCTTGTAAGAATAAATAGAATCAGGAGGGGGGGAGGAGGCCTCAACTTAAAAATCAATTGATTTCTACATCCAAACTCAAGTATGCAGAAATGAGAATTTTTTGCCATTTTTTGATAACTTTTTTGACAAAATAAGCTCACTTGAGGTACTTTTTTTAAATGGTTTATTGTATGGAGTCAGTAGTTGAGCACACTGAATGTTCAAAGTTGAGAACTTGAGAACGTAAAAATTCGTTCGAGAAACTGGAAATTTTTAGAGACATGGAAGAGGCAAAAATTGATAGGACTTTCAAATACTTAATCTCTTCCAAGGCGTCAGACTTGGCTGAAGAATTTCGATATTTATTGTATAGAAGAGAATAAGTTGGATACCCTGTACACAAGTACACATCACATTAATTATATGATACGCAGACATCAGTTAAAAGTAATACAATAGCTTCGGAAGCGACTTTACCCCGGCACGTTTCTCATATTCTGCCCTCCCTCCGTCTCCCCCTTTCATCATCTTCGTAATCTCGCGGTGTAAATACGAGCGCGAATATTAATTTCCTATCGAGCTCTTTTCTCGATTTGACGAACTAGATTCTTAATTACGATTAAGAATGAGAACCAGGGGGAGATGAGTAGAAAGACACGATATGCGGCTCGATAACATGCGGCATGGGTTACATTCGAGAAGCAGTGCTGGGGAGAAAGAATGAAGAAGGTACGAAGTGAAGAACACCGCGCAGTAATTCGAGCTTTCGTGTTAATTGAGTTGCATAGCGAAAACGCCGTGTATTGTTGTTACACTTGGTAGATTTTATAGGTTCTGGCGAAATGATAATGTGGCAATGTGGGTAGGAGAAGGTGAAGTTGAAGAAATAATTGCGGATTTTTTTCTGTTGGATTGTTCGAAAGATGACGCGGTACGTCGAATTGATTTTTTGTGGGTGTGGTGGAGCCTGAGGGGGTTGGTTATTTTTTCGATTGTTTTTTCTTCCACGGTTCTGGTTTTTATCAATTTTGAGATTATCGATTGTAATTGTCGAAGAATACAGGAGAAGGGGTTTGATTGTGAAAATAATGGTCTTTGTGAGGCTATAAAAATTGCTGTAATTAATTTTATGTTGGGTTGTTGTGTGTTACTTCGATGATAATTTGAAGTCAGATTTTCTGTGGTCTTGAAAAATTGAAATTTCTGAAAATCAAACAAAATTATTAAAAAATTAACTAACAAGTTTTTGAAAATAACTGATAGATAGATATTGGTAATTTTTTCAGATTAGGCACGTTTTAATATACATTTGCAATTTAAAAAAAAAAATGGAAGGAGACTAAAATACAGTTAATGCTGTAAATTTTCTGAGCAATATTGACCTCTAAGTATTTTCAAGCTGAATTGACTTTTTAATATCGTTCAAAGAAACAAAACTCTTTATTTTCATGCATCCCTCCTTCCTCCCCTTGTATTGAATCATTTCATATAAAGTAAAAAAATTTTGGTTCAACTTCTCAATTTTCTTACAATTTGGATGCCTACCTACTTCTTGAAATAAAAATTTTGAAAATTTTCAATCTGAATTATTACTCCTAAAAAATTCCAGAAAAAATATAAAGTTGAAAATTTCAAAATTGGAATAAATTTTCAAAATTCCGATGTTGAAAAATATTTAAAAAATTGAAGGAGGTAAGGACGTTTTCGTAAATTTTTCCAACTGTAAATTTTTTCAATTGAATTCTCGAAAATTTTCCAATTTTGATTTTTTTACTTTTTTTTAAAACTTGAAATGTTTTCCATGAATTGTATGTTTTTCTCAATTATGAATTTCTTTAAAATTAAACATTCACGTGTTTTTCCTTTCCAGTGGCGTCAAAAGATTTTTGCTGAGGGGAGGATCATTTTTTAGCTCTGTTGCCTCAAATAATTCATGAAATAGTAATTTTATTTATTCTCGAGCAAAACGAGGGCAAAGCTTTGAAAAAAATAATTTTTATTGCCCAAAAAAGCATTTTTTTAAATGTTTTAATGCTGTGAAAATTCGTAGTAAGTATGTGATGTGATTTGGGGGGAAGGATACCCTTTTTCCGACCCCGTACAGTGGACCGAATAGGTAAAAGCTTCTCCTCTAAAGAAACTGGGAGACAAAATATCCCCAAATTCGAAATTCTCGACTTGAAAACTCTAGAATTTCATACCCATATGAAATTTTATCATTTTTTCCCCATGGCTCTGCCCTCCTTGAGAATTTAGAGAAAGAATAACACCAAATTCGAAATCCTCGACCTGAAACCCTTGAATTTCATACCCATGTCGATTTTTTCAGTTTTTTTCAAATTGAATGTTAGCACCGCACCGCTCTCCTTCAGGATTGAGAGAAAAAAAAATGAAAATTTTGGATTCAGTGTGTAAAGATAGTATGATGTACGAACTTTTCCTGTTCTTAGGATCTTTTTATGAGAATAAAATTTAATAAATAGGTATTTCGCTCATTCGATCCATTGTGCGCCACTGCTCCTTTCCTCTAAAAATTAGAGAGAAAATTTTTAAAAATTTGCAGTTTAGAAAAATTAAGAATCAAAATTGGAAAATATTTTTAAAAGATTTCAGATTAGAAATATTTTTACCTTTGATTCAAATTTGAAAAAAATTGAAGAAATTGAAAATATTTAGAGTTGAAAAAATTTTAACTCGGATCGTCAAAATTCCATTTTTTTTTTTTTTTTTTTGACAAAAATACATAAATAGGAGCTATCCTCTTCCATCCTGGTTCGATAAAATTGTATCCAAAGAAGAAATTTTGAGTCGTCTCTTTGAAAAAAATTTCTGACGTATGATGTGCATAAAACAATTCTAATCGGAAAATTTTTTACGCTTAAAATAGTCAACAAATACCACACGAGAATTTCACGAAGGGAAAGAACCAAAAGTACTTGGACGATGGCTCGTGATTGAGTGCTATGTACTAGATAAATATCCAAGTACATCGACGTTTACAAATAAGCACCATGAAAAACGATTTTTGCCATGAGTACTTCTTGGTTCGTTAAAAACATCGTGAGTACATAAGCACTCGGTACATATCGTATATTGATTAAACGTTTCTCATACATTACGTTTACGTAGATTACGTACGTACGAAAGCTAATATCCATGTCTACGATTTGTTTGAATTTCCAACGCAACCTTGGCTTATCTTTGCGTAATACCAGACCGAAACAAGACCAACGACCAGCATAGAAGATCCAAACGACCATTATTTTTCAACAATACTCGTGTATTTAAACTGAAATCGTAATATTATAATCTAGTAGCATCGATATTAATAATATTTTGAAAACAAATAAAATACACGTATTTATAAATATAGTAAACTAGGATGAGATAAAAAAAAATAAGGTATTCTCGTTATCCATTAGAATATGACACAGCACGTTGAACTGGTAAAAAAAAATCTCTTAAGAAATACTACACAATAACAAAATGACATTATTTTTTATACAGAGACAGACACACCACGTAGAACTAAAAGCTATCTCGATTTCTTAAAACTTAAACCCTATTACAAAAAAATTTACAAAAACAATATAACAGAACGAAAAAAAAAAATAGAGGAAAAAAACAATATACATACAAAAATAACTATATTTAATTTTTGGGATTACGAATACATTGTGAATACGAACGAAGAGAGAAAAAAAACTTCGCCCAGGAAATATTTCTTTTTTGAATTTCCCTGTGAATTTTTCTTACAATCGAAGCCACGATATTCCGGAAGGCGAAATTGAAAGCTGAACATGTCGAAGAATTGGAAAAATGGTAGAGAACTTTTTAAACAAAATGATCAAAAAAATAACGTACAGTGACGTAATAAGTCTCATAATTCGAGTAATCGTAAGTAATTAGTGCTGGCTGCTGCTGTCGACGATTCTGTGAGTAGTACAAGCTGAAGATCAGATGCGAATGTTGCTACGAGGTCTTCCATTCGATGCAGAGAAGGTATCCAGCGACTAATACACGATTTTTTTGAGCAATCAGGTATATTCTGGATTCAGATATCTGCAGATTTGAGATTAGATGAGAATTCGATAGAATATAAAAATTATCTAGATAGTTATGAGAATACTTACACCGAAGAGATGATTTTCTAACAAAAAGTAAAAAAATTGGAAAATAGTTTGGCGATTATTTGTGGGGGGAAATGAGCTTCAGTAAACTTCACTTTCGCAAGTATTGGTGTCTTCGCAAGTGGTCCAAAATAGGCAATTTCCAACACCGCTGTAGCATAATAGAATAACGGCCGCTATGAATATAATGCTGCACATCGTGCACGGTTTCCTTTCGAGAAAGAATCCGGTCAGATAGAGGATCATGAAGATCGAATGGGTTTGCAGCATCGGTGTATTTAACGGTTTGGGTAACAACAGCACCGGTATTAACCATTGAAGGCAATACATCGTGAGATGGAGGTGATGTACTGGTGTCAATTGTGAAGCTATTTGATGAAGATTGGTACGAATATGATCACTTGCTGGGAAGTGATGTTGAGCGATGGCGAAATGATGGCTGGAACGATCCGGAGTCTGGTGTAGAAGGAAGATGTGGATTACGAACCGTGAACGCAGATGAAGATCGTGGTTTTCTGGGTGGGTTTTTTCTCGATTACATAGCACTGGCACTTGCACTTTTCAAATATCATCGAATATCGTAATTTATTTCGAACGTTGATAAAAAAGAAATGACGTTGTTTTGAAACGTATCGAGATTTTCAAGGCGATTGGCTCGATAAGCGGGGAATTACGGTAAATACGGGGTAATTACGCAGAGTGTAGCGAGATTGTGACGTCATTGTTGTTATCATTGTAACGTTATCAGTTTAGAATTTTTATTTTTTTATTTTTTAAAAAATGGTAAAAAATTAGAGGAAAAATTTCCGTTTATAAGAAAAATGAAAATTATTTTTTTAAGCAAAAAAAAAAAAAAATGAAAAATAAAAGTTGGTCTGCGAAACCAAAATTATTTTCATCATTTTTGTAACCTTTTTTTTCGATACAGAAAGAAAGTCGAGGTCGAACTCAACCTTTTTTTCCTTTCTGTGAGAAAAAAACTATTTGGAAATTTAATATGCTTATTATGAAATTAAATTAAAAAATCATAAGTACATTTCAATTTGAAAATTCTGAAAGAGATATTGCTCAATTATTTTCTTTTTCACCGGATAAGAAAAATTGTGTTAAAAAAGTGGAATGTTTAACGAAAAAAATGTCCTGCAGAAATCGTGGTTTTTCATTACGAAAGTTTGTAAAACATTCTTTGAAATAGTAAATTTTTTAGACAGTAAGCGATTTTCGGCAAATTGTTTAAAAGCGGACAAATTCTAATGCAAAATTGAAGAATTATGTTTTCAATTTATGAATGATTTTCAAAAATTGAGCTAAATTCAAAAAAAAATGAAGCAAGATTTTTTTAAAATAACGCATAAATTTCAATAAATAAGTACCTGGAATTTTCAAAAATTGAAGTTTGAAAAATTTGTAAATTTGTTGAAAATTGAATAAGTAATTTTTTTCAGTTTAGCCACGTTTCATAAATTAAAATACTTGTTTAAACATTTTGATTGCTTCGATTTCTATGAATCTGAATATTTTTTGTGACATTTCAGTCACTTTTTTTTTGTTTTAGATTTTTTTTCTTGGACAGGAGAAATGATATTTTGAAACTACAATATTTTAAATTTAAAACCACTAGCACATTTTCCTGATTTTTTTTCTTTGAGAATGAACATCTGATTTTTGGTTTTCAAAAACTAATCCTTAATTGGAACTGTTACGGCTGATTGCCTCCGATCTGACGATCTGAATAGAAGTGGAAATAAATAAAACTAGGCGTGTAGTTAATGAAATTACAAGAAAGTTATTAATAGATACAAGGTACAACATAATGAATTATACATTACTCAAAACATTTTCAAAATCCATCGATAAAATATAATTTTTACAAATCTTAAACGATAATATAGTAATTTTATAAAATTTTCATAGAAGAATCATTCGAATTCGATTTAAATTTATACAACAGGCATAGGACAGACAAAATTCACTTTGTACATATACTTATTCAATTACATTTAATTTTTCTAAACAAGTCATTCTCCATAAAAATGGGATTATAATATAATGAGTACTCTTGCGATTAAGAACTATAAACTTTGCTAAAAACCGAAAGAGAGTTCATTGTCACATTGGATATCGTCTTAACATTAACGTTTTCGGCCACAATTCATTCTGGCCTCAGTAGTAATTCGATGATCTGTTATCGAGGCGCTTCCATTTCTTTTTCGAAGAACGTACTAGAACACCATCGAAATCGTTAATTAATAGAAATGGTCAAATATTCATTGAGGTGGTTAACACTCGACTTTTTCTACCGAAAGTTAAATTGAATGGAGGTTTTTCGAGAAGTTGTACTGTTCTGGTAAAGTTCTCTGACGAAAGCGATAGCTCTGCTCAGTGCTCATGTGGCCCTTGAAATTTAGTTAGGTACTGGATATGATTCAAAAAATATTTAGAAAGTGAAAACAAAAATTCAGATGGCTCCATATTGAAACGTGACCCAAAAAATTATCGTTGGCAATTTTTTCCTGTTTTTTTTTTTATTATTATTATTTTAGAAAAATCGTGAGATATTATTTCTGTTTTTGAAAACAATTTAAAAATATTTTTTAGTACCTATTTTTTGAAAGCAGTAAATTTTCAAGTCGATTAAAATAAAAATCAAAGGTACCTATATCTAAGGGTCGAGTAAAAGAAAAAAGTGCAATTTTTAGATAATTTCGTCAAAAGATTCAGAATTTCAGATACAACTTTCTGACCTTCCCTCAATTATTCAACTTTGAAAAAAAAAAAGGGGGCTCAACAATTCGCCACAGTTTTCACTTACTTTATGCTCGGTTGACTTTTGTGATGGGGCTTTTTTAATACCAGCAGTTTTTTTAATCCGCGTGCTGAAATCAAAATTAAAGTATAAATATGGGCCAAATAAATTATGAAATTCTACTACAGAATGTATTATTTTATCTCTCTTTTTCGTTATCTCTCCTCCTTTTATTTTTCGAAAGGTAAATGTAAATTATGATGCATATCGTCGTGATTTCGATCATAATTGCGAGTTTTAGAAAACTCGATGGATAGATTAGGAGTCTATAACTGTGTAGATCAAGTAGAATACCTAATGAATGAATTTCGACTCACCTCGAACTTTCAGATGGCGTTATCTTTTTCGTCTTTTCGTCTGCAAAGAAGAATTAACCATTAATCATTATCATTATAAAATAATTACAGTCACGTAATACCTACTTGTGTAAGTATGTACCAAAATTGATAGAAAAAACAAAAATTATTCTGGATTTTGGCAAAAGTTGAGGAATGAAGTTATTTTGAGAAAATGATATCACGAAAGACTCTTGAGCCTCCCAGCTCACAAGGAGAGAGAGATTGAGAATCTCAAAGTAGGTCATTTAAGTAGGTATAATTTTTTGGTGAATTATTGACCTCGAAATTGAATATTCAAATTACTTAACATTTTTTTCCCCCTTAAAAGGAAGTTGGAAAAATTGCTAAGTCTCCTAGAATAATCTTTGATTGGTGACGGAGCTGCCAACTGCGTTTTGATTAAAATTAAGTAGGGGCTTCTAATTTCGCTAAATTTTTTTACGAGTTCCCCACCCCTTGATAGTTTATTTATAAATCCACCATTATTTTCTTTTCTAAGACTCAAGGAATTGCAAATTTTTCTCCCAAATTACCCAAATTCGAAGGCTCGTGAGGTCCGAAAGAAAATTGATAAGAGATTCAAAAACGATAATTACATTTTGAAAAGCTCAAAGTTGAACTTTGGTGATGAGAGCTCAACTTTCGTGATAAAAACAAACTTTGAAAGCTACCATTTAAAAATGTGAAAAAATTACAGTCAACAGCACTTTTTACCTTTTTTTCAATCAACAAATTTTCAAGATGGAGTCTCAAGACCCGAGGGGGCACAGGGATCCACAATTTTGACCCAAATTGGAAAAAAAAATCGAAAAAATGAAGTAGCGTATCGATTTCTACCAATTCAAATGCGCTGATTCAGAATATGTACTTTGTTTTTTCATCCGACCCCTCTTATCTCCCCTATTAGCCCCTTTGATGGGGGTCAAAATTTGAAAATATGAAAAATATCGTGTGACCTATCGTTTGTTAGGTATTTGAAGGCACTGAGTTCGAATATTTACTTGTTTTTTGGATTTGGCTCTTATGTGCCCCCCTAGCCCTCAAATTCAGAGGAAATTTATGTTAAAAAATTAAAATAACCTGTGAAATATCGATTGACACTATGATCTGAGGTCGTAGAATTCGAATATCGACTTAGTTTTTGATTTTGCCCTTCACCCCTTGCTGTATCCAATCTCTTTCCGAATTAATCGTACATATCTTTCGGGTGGATTTATGAATACTACGCCGTCAGCGTCATGGGAAACTCTGAGGTGACTAAAAAAAATTCTGACTCGATTTTTAAGTTTTTATGCGAGTGATTGGAATTTAGTAAAAATGAAAAATTCATCAAATCTGCAATCAACAAATTTTTTCAACTACCTCGGACAGAAGATAAAAATGGTGTCCAATTTTGAGTTCGATGGCTCAAAGAAATTTAGAACCTGGAATTGCATTTTTTTTCAAAGAGGAGGAGGAGGTTTTCAGCAGTTGCTATTACGTAGAAGTTGCAAAAAAATCGAGTTTTTTTCGAAAATAACTCCATTTTGAGATTCCTAACTCTACTTCTTTTTGAACTGAAGAGCTCGAAATTTTTTTCTCAATATTCCCATGATTTTTTTCAAAATCATTTTTTTCCTGAATTCGTCCAAGTAGGTACCTAAACTCGCCAGAATTTCGTAAAATTTCTCAATCCCACAATCAATACGTTACAAAATCGTAATTAAATCAATGATGATTATCGGTTACCTTCGGGCCGAACATCTGATCCGACATCACATCCATAGCAGACCCACGTGTCCTCGTTTCCAACATTGCCGCAAATTCGATGAATCGCATCCGAACCACAAGAAGTACATTCTATGAGGAAGAAACTTCTATTCGGGTCGCGTTCGTGTCGAAATCTGCCTCCTCCGTACCCTTTCTCTACGCATTTGCACTGCTTCGCTCCGCATTTCAAATCGTACGCGTACTCGTCCCTGGCTACTTTGGCCCAAGAGGCTTTTCTGTTGTATAATCAAATAAAATGTCACATAGTTGAATATTATCGTTAAATATTGAAAAATAGAGAAGATGAAAGTTCAGCTTACTGATCTGAAATTTCTATGTCGAAGTATTTTTCTACAAAGCTGCAGAATTTTGGTCTATTCGTACATAGTGGGCATTTTGATTGAGCTTTAGTTTCCGTCACGTATGTCTACGAAATAAAACACAAGTAGGTAGGTAATGGAAGATGATGAAAAATTTGACGAATTTGGAACCAAAATATTACCTCGATGCATTTGTCATGAATGTGAGCTGAGTTTCCGCAACAGTCTGGCTTAATAACGATACCAATGATTGGGTCAGTATCGAATAGGCACCTGAGTTTATTGTGTTCTTTGCAATAGCTCCTAAATTAAAGGTTGAATAAAATAGGTAAATTGTAAGTGCTTTGAGTTTTGCAAAAATCAAACTCTGGGATCAAATACTGGGTACAGATAGGATTTTTAATGCAAAATTTATCAAGAAATAA
This sequence comes from Pseudococcus jackbeardsleyi, assembly GCA_038380155.1. NCBI lineage: Eukaryota > Metazoa > Arthropoda > Insecta > Hemiptera > Pseudococcidae > Pseudococcus > Pseudococcus jackbeardsleyi. Next base: position 10,057,817 of record CM076241.1, read on the forward strand.
TACGATACTTGAATTGTCCATAATATTCATGTGAAGTCTCTTTAGATGCCAAAGCACAAGGCAAATGAAAGCTTTTGTCACAAGTCGATTCTCCATCGCTCCAACACCTCACAGTAGCTCTTTCTTTGGAACAAAACATGCAAATCTAACCAAATACGAAGAAATGTAAAGCAGCAAAGGAATGAAAATCGGATTGGGAGAAATTAATCAATTTTGTTCATATAACTTACTCGTCTTTTCCCACGATTCAAAGCGAAATCGATGTTCTTTTTTTCAAATCCATTCCGTCCTTTGGTTCTGTCTGCATTTTGCCTTATGTCAAAGGCGAATATCTGTTGGAGAATTTACACGAGTGATATATTGGCTGAAAATTATACATTTTAACGATTACTGCAACTTACCAGGCAATTAGAATGGAAATTGTGGGCTCCTACTTTATAAAAAGGTCCTAATTCTTTATCGAGAGATGTCGTCATACAAAATACACATTTCTTTTGGCTCATTTTAAGAAATTCGCTGTTTTAAATGAATTTTAATTTGTGACCGAAATTATGAACGGAAACTAGCGTCAATTTGCATTGGAACTGAATAATATCGATAATAAGTTTGAATTATCAAATCGTTGGTACGTTCATGAAACATGCATCCACTTCGTCTGCTTATTGATGAGACATTGGAGCAGCTTTTATCTCGAATTTCAGTCGTACCAGTTTATACAGCCCACGAAGTACGAACAAGAACGAATACAAATATCTTTGTTTTATGTAGAAACTTAGAAACTCGATGTGAGTTGGAATATTTAATTTTTTTCCGAAAGGGTCAATTTTTAAGCTCTTCCAAAAAGTTGAAGAATATATTTTTCCTCTAATAAATGCGTTTGTTAAATTAGTACTTGATCAATTTTTTGATGGAAAAAAATCTGAAGTTGGTACCTAAATCAGTTGGAAATTGAAATTTTTTTTGTATCAGGTATGATTGAAGAATATGCAAAAATACAATACAAATCGATGTTGAAAAACAAATTTTAAAAAATTTTCAGGGGTTGCCAAAATCGATCTTCTGTGAATTCATTTTTCATTTCACTCAATATTCATAAAATATAGAGTTTTAAACTAAATTTTAAAATTGAAAGGTAATTTTTTTAGCATAACATTTTTAGTAAGTAAATTAATTTTTTTTAGCTTGTTAAGGTTTTCCAAAATGACCAAAAAAAGGTCAAAAATTGAATGTTTCAATTCATACCATTGCAAAGTTTAATCTGGAAAAATTATCTAATTATTTGTTTGTGTTTTTTTTTTTTTGTTGAAAAATAATAAGTAAATAGGTACTGAAACTTGAATTTTTTTGAAAAATTTAATCTTTTTCTTCTCACTTTATTACCCATAAAAATAGTCGATGATTATAAAAAAAAATCATAAAAAAATTACTTCGTGGTTCCAAAAAATTTTCAATTTTAGCTTGGGCTTCTTAGATAGTTTGCATAATTTTCATGTTTTTTTTTTTTACTTCTTGAATTTACCTCCCAAGATGAAAAATTTAGTCAGAAGATGGTTTCGAAAAAATCACCAAAAAATTCATAATTTTTTACTCTCACGAATCGATTGAAAAAAATCACTCAGTGGTTCTAAAAATTTTCCAATTTCGGCTTAGGACTTCTCGTTAGATATTATTAAGTATCACAATCATTTTTTTTACTCTTTTTGAAGTCAAAATTCTCAAGATGGAAAATTTATTTGGAAGAGTTTATAGTTGGCTGGTCAAGACGTTCGGGAAAAAATCATCGAAAAATTCTAATTTTCATTTCTCACAATCGATTAAGGATTAGATGGCAATTCACCCCTTTTCTCCGCCGTGTCATATTGAATTTTAAACCGTTTGCAAACAAAGTATTAAAGAAGTGAAAAACTTTTATGAACATCACCGAGCAAATTGCATTTAATTTATTTCACACACAAAACATTAAAAATAGATAAAATACACAATCTTTTGTTACAAAATCACCAAAGTTTAAATTGTTTGACATGAAATACGATCAATAAATGCTAAAAAACATACAAATTATTTTTAAATTGATAAATAAAAGCAAAAATTACGAATTTTATTCGATAATATTGATTGTAGATAAATAAAAATGGACGAAAATTATTCAATATTTGGAACGAATCAAGGAGCAAGTTATTTTCATCACTGATCATCTTTTCTTCTTTTTTAGTCTGAAATACGTAAAAGTAAAGCATTCTATTAGAATCATCAAATTAGTCCAGGTGATCTTCATTTGAGTAAATATGCATTCGAAAATCGATGAAAAAATTCATTTATTGTGAAAAATGGAAAATCCCTCCTCTTCTCTACCGGATTCAAGTTGGTATTTTTAGAGATTCTTTTCAAAAAAATCTCGAATAGGTACCAGCCTGAATTATTTCGAAAAATTAATCGAAATTCCAATACATTTTTATGGTTGGTCAATTTTTTTTTATTCGTATTTTCTTCGTCATTTGAGTTGAAATACCGAAAAAGGAGACAATATCGAGACATTTTTTTTGTATGTAGTATTTTTTTTGAAAGAAAAAAAAATGGTTTTCTCAAATCAAAAAATATTCAGGTACCTATATGAACAATTAGCGATTCGAAAACCAATTTTAGATACCTAGGTATCTGATTTTTTGGAAAATCATTGCAAAATTTTACCAAAACTACTTGTTCCTTTCCAAAATTATACTTAAATGATAGAAACATTTTCAAAATTGGAAAAGGGTCAATTTTTTCTCACTTGAAGCCAAAAAAATAACTTGGTTTGAAAACTTTTTTCTCGAGTCGAAGAAAAATTTCAAAAATATGTGAAATAGATTGAGGCACCTAAACCATAATTATATCGATTGGAACTAAGAATAAATAAAATTGTAGATACTTCGACATACTCCAACTTTTCTGGTTTTCTTTTTCTCTTCGATCCGGTTTGAGCTGCGAATTGTTAAAAAAAAACTTGTGTCAGTACATTTTTGAGTGCTTAGATAGGTCAAGGAATTCACGACCTATCGATTTCAGTACCATGCGGTGGTTATTTATTAAAAATCATAATAAGTTACATAAATATACCTTCAGGTTCATCTAAATCTTCTCCCATATCACACGTCTGGCATCTCCATTTGCTATTTTCTCCCATATTCGCACGAGTCTTATCAACACCGAAGGGTTTTTTGCATTTCGAGCATCGAATCATTACAATATCCTTTTCGTGGTTCCCAATTCGATTTTTGCTGCTGCTAGGCATCGCTTCACTTTCAAAATCAGTCCATTCGTTATCTGAGTTGATATCTGTATCCGAGTCCGAAGATGTTTCTCTGGTTTGAATGAAAAATCGTATTGTACATTAAATTTCATGATATTCGATATTGGATAGAAAATAAATTAAATTTTACTCTGTTCGGATTTTCACATCGAAATTTGTCTCCATAAATTGAATGAAATCTTCGACTTTTTCACAAACTGGGCATTTTGATTGTGATTTAGCTTTGAGCACGTATTTCTGTGAAAATTTATGAAAATTATCAGCCACTGGGTTGAAAAAAATGGTGGAAAATTGGACCTTGAAAAAATATCACCTCGAGACATTTATCGTGGCTGTAAAGTTGCTTGCAGCAGTCCACATAGAAGGCGATTCCAGTTATTGGCTCATCATCGAATCTACATTTACGTGAAATATGCTCCAAGCAATAACTCCTGATGGAGGAAAAACAATCGTTATTTCATAACAAAAGCTTGGCAATAATTCGCGTATTTTCTTGTAATTATTTACTTGTATCCGCCGAAATATTCGTGTAAAGTTATTCTCGATTTCAAAGCACATGGTAAATGAAAGCTGATTTTGCAATTCGAGTTTTCATCGCCTGAACATTTCAAAGTAGCTCCTTTCTTTTTGCAAAAGGTACAAATCTGTGGATCAAATTTAATTCGTTATTTTATAAAATCGAATCGAAAACGCAGGCATTTGAATAATGATGTTTTATAATTTACTCGATTTTTTGCTCCGCTTAGAATTAAATCGATGGTTGTTTTTTCAAAACCATTTATACCTTTCGTTCGATCTTTATTTTGTCGTATATTTGAGCTGAATATCTGCGATGAAAATTTTACACTCGTGATTTTTGATAAATCCATGTTGGAAATTTATGAAATATACGATAAGTCAAGACTTACCAAGCAGTTGGAATGAAAATTATGAGGTGGTAGGTCGTCATGAAAAACTCCTAAATTATTTTCCGGAGAAGAAGTTTTACAAAAAACACAGTTTTTCTTACGTTTCGCCGCCGATGCCATTTGGAACAGATTCGAAAGTAAAATTTCAAATTAACGTTTCACAAATTTATATTATTTGAGTTGAAAATGAAAAACTGGTGATTTTACGTGGGAAACTGGTTAAAATTTCGAATTTTATTCAATTTTTCATTAAACCATCGAATATTGAACGAGCTGTTGTTTGAATATTTTCACCGAACCACGAATGGATATGACGACAACTTCGTAGAAGAAAATCAAGTATTGAACAATATGAAGCTTGCAAATGTTTCGATGGATTATTTGCCTTTATCAGATAACGAAGCTGTACCTATTAATCTCGAATTAGATTTCGTTAGTGGATAACTGGATAATCCATCGCGATGATGCATTCAATTACTTGAAATGCGTTGTTGTGGGCTGTTTGAAAGGACGAGAGGGGAGGAGGGAAGGTTTCTGTGCACGATTGTTCGTTGAAAAATCAACGAGTCTTTTTTTCAATTTCAACGAACACCAAGAAGCAAGATTGTCGAATTGCGAGCCTATTATTTAGCTGGGTAAGATAAATTAAAATATGTATTGTGGATTTTTTTTTTTACTAAAAATAATCAAAAAGAATCCGGAGTGAAAAAAATTTTAATTGATGAATATAATAGGTACCTATCATTGAAATATGAGAAATTACGTTTTGAAATGTTACAAAATGAAATGGGGAAGAGGTTAGTTTTGATGAAATTATTTCCCATTTTTGATGCTCAAACTAAAATTTTCATCACTTTGGCATTTTTTCTAAATTTTAACTGAATATAGATTTTCTCAATTAAAAATGTGATTTTTGTGATGTGAGAGGGAGGGGTAGTGAGTCACTCCTGTTTTGCGTTCAGTTAAAAAAATTGTAAAAATATTATCCTGATGTTATTCAAACCATAATTTACGGATTGTTGAAAAAATTAAAATATTAAATTTTCATAACAAACCAATCTTTTTTTGTGAAATTTTGCAAAACTTCAACAATTGAAAATCATAAAAATTGTTCAAAATGACTGGTAAATTGCTAAATTTTCATAGAAATGAATCTTTGAAAATAAACTTCAAAAATATCGAAATTTTACTGATCCGAATCAAAAAAGTAATCCCCCCTTCCCCGAAGTGAAAAAGTTGCAGCCCTAGTTTTGAAAAATTAAGTTAGGTTCGAATTTAAATCGGAAAAATTTTTGCAAAAATGTTGACTTTTTCTTAAGAATGTGAAGAATTGGATTTTTATGTTGTTAAATGAAAAAATTCTCTTTGAAGAAAATAATCAAGTTTTTGCTTCCCTCTTTCAAAAGATCAACTTTGATTTTGTTACAGGTAAAATAATTTATTTTTATAAAATTTTTGAAAAAAATGGTAAATTATTGAAATGACGTGAGAATTGTTTGATTACTTATAATACTTCTTAATTTTCATCAAATAAATATGTGTCATTTTTTAAGATTTTTTTTCGTTTTCAACAATTTTATGCTTATTTTTTAAATGAAATTCAAACATATTTTTGTCTATAGGTGTGTTTTAATTTTTACCCTGTTATTTTTGTAAACGTTTAATTTGATCTCAAACTTTCAACGATTTTTATGATGATTTTTACCTAAGACGACCGAAAAATTGATTCAAGTTGAAAAATTTGACAAAAGAATAACATTTTTGGCAGAAAATTTTTGCGAACATTTTGAGTTGAAAAAAAATTAATCTCACAAGGGAAATATTCTAACCCGAAATAAAATTTTAAATCGAAATGAAAATAAATCGAAAATGCACATGATAAAGGAACCCCGTATCCAAAATTTTAGGAACTGAACTTCATTTCTTGAATTTTAGCTAATTTTTAAAATTTTAAAATTATCTATTTCGTTGCTCTGTGAAATACTATTAAAATTTGTTGTAATTATCAGAAGAAAAAAATGATATTCAGCAGTATTCCTCATTTTTGACTTCTCGAATTGATAGGATGTAATTTTGAGATATTTCAAAGCCTCCTAAAAATTTTAGAATTTCCCAGCCCTGGAGAAAACCTTATAAAAAATAGTTCATATGAACTACCAATTTCATCGATTGAACCACAATTTTCCAAAATTGTCATTTCCAGTTCAATTAGATTTTTATGACCTTTTATCCAAGACTGGAAAAATCCAAAATATTCTGGAGGCTTTAAAAGATCTGAAACCAAGTCGATAGAAGAGATAATACCAAATTTCAGCTTTTTTTCATCGATTTGATTAAATTTTCATATTTTTTTGGTCGATTGGTCAATGAAATCGGTTTAAAATTTGCAAAAAATCGTCAAAATTCAAGATTTAATTTCAGTTCCTTGGATATGGCGTTCTTCATGATGTACTCATACTTTCGACTCAAAGTTTTATTTCAAGTTGGAATATCTCCCATGTTGAAATTTTCTACTTCGTTTTCTCTCCATTAATGCTAACATTGATTTGGCCTGCTCTGTAGAACTGTAAAATTCTCAAGAATTTTTGAAAAAATCAACTCGAGGTTGCTTAAAAAATTAATGATAGGTGCACATTTTTTAGATAAAAAATGATGTTGTCAAAGTCAATCCATTTAATTTTTTCAAATTCTTTGAAATTAATTTTCTCCATGACCAATTTTAATGGTTTTTTTTTTATCTTTATTCTGGATCAAATTAAATCTTATCATAATAAATCGTTTCAAATCACATCTCAATATTGCTTATTTTCGATTCTGCTGAAAATATCGCCATCATTGCCATCAAGGTTCCATTTTTGAATATTCGCGGATTTAAAAATCCCTCGAAATGTCCTGTGATGAAATCTATACCAATTTTTAAATTTTTTAAAAAGCCATCTACCTATTTTGAAGTTTAAATATTCAACTTATTCGGGTAAAATGAATTCCATTATATCTTCAAAATTTTTCAAATATTCCGAAATGAACTCCAATAATAAATTTTTATTCGCCTGCCTATTTCACTTCTTTAGAATAGAATAAAGAAACGAAGTATTGATTCCATTTGGAAATCGAAACATGGTTATAATTTCATTACCTATATCAAATCACATTACAAAATCAATAGAGGTACAAAAGTGACAACTTTTTTTTACAAACCAGCTTTCAGTCAGTTACAAAAACATTCTTAGACAAAATAAAAGTACAAAAAAAATACAATACAAAGGTTTAACAATTGAAAAAAAAAACCATAACGTCAACGACGATTGACACGTCAAAAAAACTTATTTCTACGGTACAAAAACTAAATAAAAATTTTTCTAAATACAATTCGTTGAATTTTCACAGTATGTATCGTTAAAATAAAATTTTTAAATTCAATCTCAAGTTATGAATTATTGATAACTTAATTTCTATCACATACAAAAGTACAGTTGTCATATTTCAGTTGTATGGGCTCAAACATGGAAATAATTTTCGTCCCAGCCATAATCCTATTCGTACTGAAATCAAAAATCAAATAGGTTCGTATGAATTGATGAAATTGATTCGATTTTGGGGCAATTTTTCTTATTCGTGTACGAAAAATATAAAGTGAATTTGATTTTTTTGAATTACCTAATCAAGCTCCTAATTATTTTCAAATGAGGAAAAATGGTCATAAAATTTAACAAAGACGTAAAATCCTATCAAATTTTGATTCCAAATCAATATTTTTTTTCAACTTACCCAACAGCTTTATGGCTCTTCTCGATCTCTTCTTCGTTTTAGCTGCCACTACAGAAAAAAAATCATTAGTACATATAATGTATCGACAAAACAGTCATCTTTATCATTTTTATTAATCACCTTCGAGCTGAGGAAGCTGAGGACGTGATTCCAAATCACACGTTCGACAAACCCATTCATTATTCATCTCCACATCTCCGCAAAACCGATGGATTGCTTCTGATCCGCAGAACGAACAGTCGATCAGTTCAAAAGGACTATTACTACCTTGTCCTTGGTTGTATAATCTGCCATCAGGTTCTGGGCAAACGCAAGATTCCGCCGCACACACCACTGTTGTCTCTGAGTCGCGCCATCTGGCATATGAAGGGTTCCTGAAAAAAATCAGTGTCAAATTTTCAAAGTTGGTAATTGGTATCCAAGAAAATTAAAATGGAAAAGTTTCTTACTTTTTGGATATTTTAACAGTGTAATTGGTCCTGATGAAATTTTGAAACGTTTTCTCGTCGTAGCAAAGGGGGCATTTCGTCAGAGCCTTGGCAATTTGGACGTATTTCTGTGAGATTGAAACACAATCGAGGAATTATTTAAAAGATTAGAATTTGATTAGATGGAGAAAAAAATTATGAGGGTATTACTTCGATGCATTTATCGTGACTGTAAATTTGAGAACAGCAATCAGTTCTGATGGCAATTCCAGTAACACGCTCGTAATCGAAAATACACGTGTATGGAATACATTCGTAACAATAGCTCCTAAAGCAGAGGAAAAAAATCACGATTTTCTTGTATTGGAGCTGCAAATTTTAGGATAATTACGTAACTGAAATGGGCAGCTTACCGGTGACTATTGAAATACTCGTGGCAGGTTGTTTTCGATTCCAAAGCACAAGGCAAATGATAAGTAACATCGCAACGTCTTTCTCCATCACCTGAGCATTTCACAGTTGCGCCGAAATTCCAACACCAGTAACATCTCTAAGGTAACAAATACGATTTTAGACAAAAAATTGAGCATCAGATTAGATAATTTTCACCTATTTACTCGTTTTTGTCCTCGATGCAGAGTGAACTCGATAGTTGCAACTTCGAAACCATTCAGACCGACGGTTTTGTCCGGATTTTGTCTGATATCTGAGCTAAACACCTGAGAATATTTGAAACAAAATTACCGGAGTGAGAATTCGAGTAGGTCTAGAGGCGATATTCGGAAAATGGAACAGGTTAAGATGATGCAAAACTTACCAAGCAATTTGAATGAAAATTGTAGTCGGATAGTTGATAAAATGGTCCTAAATCATCGTCGACCGATGATGTTTTACAAAACACGCAAATTTTCTTCATTTTGGACTATTCGTGTGCCAGTCGAGCGGAGAAATGGTAGTGGCGAATTGAAAAGGTGGAAATGGAGCTTGGATTTGTTATCTTTTAATGGACTATTGTAGTTGATCTGCAGATGTCGTAGATAGCTCAGTTGTAGCTTATTTTCGAGCAATATGAGACATGATAGCTTTTGAAGGGTTTGACTGGTTATGTTTTTTTAAATTTTCGTTTGAATTGCAGTGGAAAAAAATTCATTTTACGTTTTGAGAATAATTATTATACCTGGCTACGTTCTGAATTTAGATGTACCTAATTTGAATAGGTACCTTGACCTATCTAGGTGCTGAAGCTAGGTGTGGAAGTATGAGATGCAATTTCTCTACCTATTTGATAGATGATGAAATTTGATTTTTATTGTTTTAAAAAAATATTGAATTGTGCTCGTTTGAAGAAAGTTATTGATATTATTTTTGATGAACCCAGAAGACCTGAATGGAACCAATTTTTCAATGAACCAAGTTCTTATGACAATTTTCTGAAAATTGAATTATGACTGGAAAATTTCTACAAAATTTGATTAATTTTTCTAAAATTAGAGAAGTTTTCTGAAATTAGAGAATTTTTCTGAGATTAGAGAAGTTTTCTGAGATTAGAGAATTTTTCTGAAGTAGAAGAATTTTACTAAAAAGTATTTTTTCCAAAACAAATAATTTGTCTAGAAATTGAAAATTTTTCCAAAATTTGACCGATTTTTTAACAGATGACAATTTTTTCTAGAAATTCTCCCTAACCGTGAATGATTTTTAAAAACAAAACTGGAGAGTTTTTTTTGCCAATTTGACGATTTTTCAAAAATTTTGTATTTTTTAAAATTTCCAAAACTTGGATCTAGAGTTTCCTTTGAACAATTTTGCAAAACTGGGACATTTTTTTCTACAACCTGAACATAATTTTTAATAATTTCTTGTAAAGTTGAAAATTTTTTCTCCCACAAGTTTCCAGGTCTGGCAAATGACAATTTTCCCATTTTATATTTTTTATTGATTGAAAACTGTGAATGTTTTCAACTGTAAATATTTTCATAACTGAATTTTCGTACCTATTTTTTAAAGTGTTTTTTTTTCTTGGCATACTTAATAAATACTTATTCAATATTCATTTTTCCCTCCGCAGTTCCCACCAAAAACACCCATTCATGTTGATAAAAAATAGCCGAGATGAATATGATCAAATGTATGATTTATTTCGTTTACAAGTATCATCAATGGAAAAAAAATGACTTCTCTAAATTAATTCATCTTCTTCCAAATGAGAACTTATAGCGACACTTTGACTTTCCAACCGTCGATTTTTTTTTCCAAAGTATTTCTATGGATTATGAAATGGTTCTTCCGACGTCATTTATGATTTCGGCGGAGAAAAATTCTTCGATTTCGTAAGCTTATTCCAGTTTGGCAAAATTTTTCAGCTTTTTCTTAATGTTTCTTTGTCGAAAATTTTTCTGAGAAATAGAGAAAATCACAGAATTAGACACCTAGAATCAAATTTTAATTTTTTGAAAATTTGAATTGATCTGGTAATTTTTATTTTTTTACGTAATAAATTGAAATATAATATGTTCAAAATTTCAGAAAAATCGAAACAAGTTTCAAAATTTTTAATTCGAGCAATTTTCTAATGATTTTTATGACAGATGATACATATCTACAAACGACTTTTGAATTGGATAAAATTCGTTTAAAAATGAGTAGCAAAATAAATTCTTAACGTCTGTGTCTATAGTTCTTGATATTCGAGTCATATCAACATTTTTCGCATAGAATAAGATCAGAAAACTTTTTGGCTTGTGGAAAAGTTACTCGAATCTTTACTTTCTGAATTTATGATGGATTCCTGATTCTATTTGCATATCTATGAAAAAAATAATATTGGGAAATATAGATTTTTAAGTACCTACCTAAGTATTAGAATTAAAAAGAGGAAAAAAAATCAACTTTACCATTCAAAATTTTCAATTTCACGTTTGTGTCGATTTGATTGGGAACATTTGACCAACAAACAGAATAAATTTCATCAATTTCACACCTACCTAATAATGCAGTTACCTAAAAATTGTTTTTGTTTCATACTTCAATATTATCTTGGTATTGTCACACATGCATAAAAAAATTTACTTTTTGGCTGGAGATCTGATTTCTCATCACAGGCATTACACATCCATTAAATTCCCGACGTCTCCATAATTCTTGATAATAGCGCCATATCCACAGTTTTCACATAAAATGAGATCAAAATCACTCTCCGGCTTGTGGGAAAATTATTAGAATGTACGACGGTTTCCTAATATTATTCGCATATTCATAAAAGAAATGAACATTAGATATAGATTTTTAAGAATTAGACAGAAGAAAAAGTCCAAATATTTACTTTTTTAGAATTTTCAATTTCACCTTTCACCGTTTGTCTCGATTTGGGTAGATAAATTCTCGATATTTCAAGCAAAATGGGCATTTTGATTGCGATTGTGATATCGTTTCAAATGAATGATTCTGTACAAAATGTAATTTTTATCAATAATTATCATTTCTATTTTATTTTAACAATAAGAATAATGATAAAATTCAACTTTACCCTTTTGGAATTTTCAACTTCGTGTTTGTGTCGATCTGAATCTTAAAATTTTCGTCATCTCAAGCGAAATGGGCATTTTAATTGTGGTTTGTGTAGTTTCAAATAAATGTTCCTGTATGCAAAATAAAACTCTTAGTAATTTTCATTTTCACATTTTTTTTCAGCAGTAAGAATGAGAAAAAAGTTCAACTTTACCCTTTTGAGATTTTGAGAATTTTCAACTTCGTGTTTGTATCAATCCGAGTCTTGAAATTTTCGATACTTCAAGCGAAATGGGCATTTTAATTGTGATTTGTGTAGTTTTAAATAAATGTTTCTATGCAAAATAAAATTTATCAGTAAAATCTTGAAGGAAGCAAAAAAAATTGAAAAAATTCACTTTTTGTCTTACTTTGATCCATTTATCGTGAGTGTGATTTTGTAATTTTTGCTTGCTACCGCACTGATAGTGTTCGAAATTCAAATGTAATATCTGACTGGAATCCAAAGCAAGAAAAATTCCAATTTATTGAAGAAAACATGTGCAAAATTTTAAGTAAAACAAATAGGTAGGTAATCCAAACAGGCAAACATTAGGAAAGATGATATGTGATAATTCTAATCACCTACCTGTACTCGTTTTCGTCCTCTCAATAGTTTCTTTATTGACCACGAATTACATATTTGGCAGTTTTATTCTCGTGTTTTAAAATATTTGCACTAAAAATCTGTTCGAAAAATATTCAAATTAGGTGGATAGCTGTTTTTTTTAGCAAAAAAAAAGTTGAAAAAGAGCCACAAAATACAACTTATTCAGTACACATATTTTTTTTCTCACTTCTCACGAGCATCCCAAATGGAATTGGTTATCTCTGTGATACCTAATTGTTGAAACTACTTCATGAATTGGTTGAAAGACGACTGAAGGGAGAAGGGACTGACGAGTAACGATATCTGATAAAATAAATTTTGCTGATTTACACTTTTAGTTCAACAAATCACTGAATAGGTATTGCGTATACTTCGAATCAATAGATAACACAGGCGAAAAACGATTTCAAGAAATGAGTGTAGATAAAAATATAATATCGAAACATTTTCTTTGGAATACATTAATGCATTTCTTCGGCCCGAGTCTAGATTATCTCGATAATTACATATTATGTGATTTGAAAACTATATGGTTCGATATCAGAAATGGTGCCAGTGTCAGTAGTGACCTAGGTACCTATGAGTTGTAATTAGAACAGCCAAATCAATATCAGTGAAAGACGCAACTTTGCCTGATGGCTTGGAATTCACCCCCTCCCCCCTCCTCCTTCATGAGGTCTAAAACCTTTTTCAAAATTTATGTCACGTTTGAAAATATGATTGAAAATGCATGGATGTTGTTTATTGTTTCAGAACTGCATTTATATTTTATTCAATGGGTAATTTCTTTAAATATGGAGTACATTCACCCCTCACCCTCCTCCCTTTCTTCCCTCCCACTCCAAATCAATAAGCGAGGCAAATATACTAAGAATCAAATGCACCTCCTTCCCAAATTACATACTCTCTAAACTTGAATCAGTCAAAATTCACTGATTAATAAGACAAAAGTGTGCAACTGAAGAAATCAGTGAAAATATTACCGATTCAATCAGTGAATTTTCATTTTTTAATCGGTAAAAATTATAATTTACTGATCGAATCAGTAAAAATTTTAATTTACTGATTGAATCAGTAAGTAATCACTGATTCAATCAGTAATTATTCACTGATTGAATTAGTAAATTTTGATTTTTACTGATTCATTTCAGTAGTTGAAAAAAGATTACTGATTCAAAAATGAAAATTCACTGATTGAATCAGTAATTTTTCACTGATTGACAGTCAAATTTCACTGATTAAGAGTTGCACACTTTTCGCTGTTTAATCAGTGAATTTTCAGTTTTTTGACTGATTCAGATTTAGAGAGTATATCGAGTAACGAATTTTCGAATTATTTAAACAGGGAAAAATGCTTTCTTTGGACACGAAAAATCCAATTTTTTTAAAACTTCACTCCAGCATGATCAACATTGCAATGGTAGTACGAAAGAAACTAAAAAAAAGCACCTAAAAGAAAAAAATCTGTCGATTCCACTGTCTGTGCAAATTTCAAACGGATAATGTGCAACTCTTAAATATGTAGGTAGTATAGGTACTAGGTATAGGTAGTGGTCATATGAAAATGATTCATATTTTGAAATTGGTGTTCATTATTTTCAGCTAAACGAACTTTCGTGAGAAAGGAGTTGTGGCTGAACTCAATATAAAAACATTATGAATGTTCTAATTTCTCCCCTTCTCCCGGAAAATTTCTGACTACCTAAGTACCTACGCCCTACGCCATTGATATTTGTATTTTGGTACCAAGGTACCTGTATTTATTAATAATAACTCTTAAATAATTTCTTTGGTATTTTGTTTGTTTTTTTTTTCAGGTAAGAAAAATAATTAGAATATCTGAGTAAATACGTATGTAAAGATTTCGATGGGAAGAAACATATTTTTTGAGCACTTCTTGCATGAATATCTAAGAAATCAAGCTATACAGTATGCACAGCTTACTCAATACATACTCAATTACTCATCCATAAAATATGTACAGGATTATCATAGCGGTAAGCAAAAAACTTTTTAAATTCAAATTAAGGTTGAGAATTTCTAGAGTGTTGATTTTTTTGTTCCCAGAATATCTCACAAATTTTTTCAACTCTAGTTGTTGTAGAAAATTTTGGTGGTTTTTTGCAGCGACATCTCCCCCTCCCCCTTTCCATTGGCCATTGAAAAGTTCATGAATTATAAATTAAATCGCAATTATCCTATCACTGACAATTGAATAGCCCTTTGTGTTTTTGGACTCCTAATACACCTAACGTAAGTGGTGTAGGTACTATATTGATGAGAAAAAATTTTTCACGAAATTTTGGACCCCTACTCCTCTTTTTTTCGGAGTTATGGCCATTTTATTGCATGATTTTCAAGAATTATTAATTTCAACGAAAGCGAAGGAAATTTTCTGTTCTTCGGCACGAAGTTACATCTCGTAGAGGTGTATTTATGATAATTTTCAAAAATAAAAATTCGTCATTTTCAAGTTTTAATCGGATCTTTTGAGCAGAAAAATTAAAATGCATAATAAATAATGCGATATTCTTGTTCTATACGACACAAAATTAGTCACTAGTCAGATATCGACATTTTTGATTTCAAATTTTATTTCGTCTCATACGTAGGTACCTAATAGGTAGGTAAGGTATGCCAAGAATGTATAGTTGTGTATCACATTTGAGCAATTACAGATCCAGCTCGAACAGAGTGATGGTGAAAATTCAAGTTCCAGGAAACAAGAGAAAGAGCATTAAAGATGAATTAATTTTTGTCCCTGTTTTCCAATTTTCATCCGATTAAAACTTGAAAATGGTGAATTTTCAGAGAAGAAAAAATGATAAAATGGAAAAACCAAACCCATATTCATATTCAGCAGGTCAAAATATCCCGATTAACTCCCTTTCGCGATTTTTTTACTCGAGGCCTCAAAATTCACGTTTTGCAAGGGTTTTTTTGCCAAGAAAAATTAATGAAAAAAGTAAATTTTGAAACTTCAAGCAAAACTATTGCAAGTTTATCGGGGTATTTTGACCTGCTGAATACGAATATGGTATTGGTTTTTTTATTTGGACATTTTTTTTCTGTATAAAACGTTCAAAATTTGAAAAAATCTGCTTAAGTTACAACATTTCTGTTAATTTTTTTTTTTTTTGCAATTTTCGGCCCTTAGTTTTTTTTAGTAAGCTCTTCGCAATTGAAAACTTCAAAAAGGTAGCCGAAAAAACGCGAAGTGCATCAAAATTTTTGAAAAATTATCATAAATACTTCCATCTTTACAAGATGTAACTTATTTGTGCCAAAGAACAGACAGTTTCCTTGACTTTTGTTTAAATTAAAAAATCTTGAAAATCATGCAATAAAGTGGCCATAACTCCGAAAAGGAGGGGGTAGGGTTCAAAATTTTGTGACAATTTTTTCTATGTAGGCATAATATACCACTTGAGGTGATAAGAGCCCAAAAGCTCCAAGGGCCAAATTCATCCATACCATTTTTTCAGATTTTTAATTAAAATTTAAAAAATGAAAATGAAATATTTGACCTGTCTAAAATACTTACGAGGCTCAAAAATTAAAACCTTGATCACGTAGGTAGGCCAAGATTAGAGTTCTTTCAAATTAGGTAGACTATGACTATATTTTCATTTCAACCCTGGCGAAATTAATGTGAAGGTATTCTAGTTTCTAGTGAATCAAAAATGGTGAAAAAACAAATGGAAAATTGCAACGCGACGTCCTCGTAGCTCAATGTTCCTATCTTATTCTGCTAATCTGCCAAAACTTTACTTTTTACAGGAGAGAAAAAACTGTATTACTTGAAAATGTTGACGTCGTCGATTCCCCCTCCTCCTCGTAACTGGTTTGGTGTTGATTTTACTAAGCTTTTTTAGTGTTGAGAATGTATTTTCAACTATTATTTTTTCAAAATACCCATTTTTAATTTTTATAGTGGAGTTACGACCTTTTACACTTAAACACAAAAAATTTTTGGAGTTACGCCAAGTTAAAAATCCGTATTTCGAAACAAAATGATTTAAAAATTCATTCTGAACACTGCAAAAGCATATTAAAATCATCACACGTTTCCCAAAACTCAAAAATCCCAAGTAACACTGTTTTTTATCATTTTTGTAAAAAGTCAAATTTTCTATTCATGACCTGTTTGCATTTTATGTGGAGTTACGCCCAAAAAGTTTCAAAATTTTCAGAATATGGAGTTACGCCAACATATCTTTTTTCTAATTCTAAGGATTTGTTTGATGTTTAAGCTGAAATTTTGTTATTACTAGGTGGAGGACGTCCCATTGTTGCCATTTCAGCAAAAAAACAAAAATTCCAAAATTTTGGAGTTACGACCTTTTAGCATTAGAGGGACGAAATGGAAAATTGCAACGCGACGTCCTAGTAGCTCAATTTTCCTATCTTATTCTGCCTATCTGCCAAAACATTACACAGTTTTTGAAAAATCGTCGACACTGTTTTTGAAATGTTGACGTCGTCGATTCCCCCTCCCCCTCCTCGTAACTGGTTTGAAAATTGAGCAATTATTTCAGTGGTTGTGAAGTTTAAAATCAACCTGTTTCGTCAAATGCAATTGAGCTGATAATGATTCCATTGATTTGTTGATAACGATGCGATTGTTGTATGTGCGTGCCGAAATGCGAATCCGATGTACTATTCCGAGGTGAATTCATCGAAAATTTGAATTAAGACGGTGCAGTGGTTTCGTTTTTGAGCAGGTACCAAAATTTTGTTAATTTTTTGTGTCAAGTGGTGCTAAAAACAAAACCTTCGGTCGTTCGGTGTCACTTTGTGTCGATTTTGCGATTCGTAACAAATTCGAAGCTGTGTTACAACGGGAAATTATTAGAATAACAGAGAAGTGTTGCAAGGTAATTTTATCAACTTTTCAATCTCATTCGTAAACTTATTTAGAAATAATTTCGAATAATTCGACCGTTCGTGTAATCATTTCTTGTATTTTGCCATTACAGCTCGAAATATTTCTTTACTTGGGATTTTTTCATTTGGCTCGGTTGATTATGCCTTCGAACGCTCAAGACGTGAATATGCCTGGGTTATACCTTATTATTCCCAGTGGTCATTTCGCCAAACTTCATTTCATGTTCAATCGCCAGATTTCTCCGATGTGAACAATTCCATCAAATGGAATTTAGGATTTCAGATAACTTCGAATGGCAGTTTTATTCACCCCGATTATATCACTAATGCAGATGTTCTACTAATGGCTAAGAGTACGAACTCAAATGATCGTGGCGTGTATGGAGGAGAAGTTACATTTTGGTTTGATGCAGATTCTTTGTGTAAGAAACAAAGAATGATATTGAAAGAAGCGTTCGTATTCGTATTAAAAACTGAAGATTTGCAGACGGAATGTTATTCCCTAAACAAAGAAAATCGAGAAAAAATACCAATCAGTGATTTTACGATGCATTGCGAAATAACTTTTTTTAAGCTGCCTGATGCAATCCCGGTGTTCGTTTCTCTCCATAAAAATTCATCCAGTGTACTGAACGATTTCGGAAAACTGTACCTGAACGAAGAGCATAGTGATGTTACTATAAGTATAATAAATTCCGAAGGTGAAAAACCGAAACTATACCCAGCTCATAAAAATATCCTATCGTGTCGCAGTAAAGTGTTCGAAGCGATGTTTCGACATGACATGAGAGAAAATCAACTCAATGAGGTTGTCGTGGAAGGTATCAGAGAGGAAGTTTTCCTGGAAGCTTTGCGTTACATTTATACCGACCGTGTTGAAAATTTGGACTCATTGGTGAACGAATTGCTACCAGTTGCAGACCAATACGATCTCGAGAAATTGAAAATCATGTGCGAGAAAACTTTGAGTGAGACATTATCGGTGGATACAGCTGTGAAGATTTTAATTTTGGCAGATACGTATAATGTGGCTGATTTGAAAACCAAGGCTTTTCAATTTATAAAAAATAATTCGAATGTAATTAAAAGGATGGATTCGAGAAGTTGGGACGATTTGATGTCGAGACCTTGTTTAATGAAGGAAATTCTGATTACGATTGTAATGTAATTCGACGAGTGTTTGTAATTATTGCGAGGTTAGGCGATGTTTTGATTTTATGCAATTCTACATGATTTTTAAAAATAGGTTTGTACTATTGTTCTTGCGTGATGAATTACGTTTATTCTAGTTTATTTAATTTTTGAAAAACATATTAATTGACCCAGCTATTTCGAATTTGTGTATTTATTTAAAACATTTTCGAGCTGTTGCGTATTTTTCGATTATGCATAATATTTTTTCGATAATTAATTTTTTTTATTCATTTACCTGGTTGAGTTTTTTTTCTCAGATTTTTTATACGAGTAGATATTTATTGAAAATAAAATAATTTGGTGATGAAGTCAATTTCGTATTGATTTCGGGAGTATTGAAGATTTTCAATCAAATTAATTTGTTATCGGGTATCAAGGTCTTTCTTTATTTACTTTTTAAGTAAGATTTGGGAAGGGTTAGCGAACATATTGTTATGTCGTATAAAAATCGATTTATTCTGAAATGTAGAAGAAAGAATTTCCTAATCTTAGGTACCTCCTCGACACTTCAAAATGGATTGATACCATAAGTGCGAACTGCGATGGGATGGATGGATTTCAACTGGTCATAAAAAAATCTACGGAAAATGTGAATTTTATATTTCAAACAAAAAAAGTCGCTTAGGTATTACAGAAGTTATTTGGCATTGGTTTTTCCATTTGGCCAGTTCGTCTTTGTGACATTTTTGGTACCTACAACTCGCAATAAAGAAACTGTTTTGAGTTTTTTTGAGAGAGACCACCGTGCCAAAAAAAAAAAAAAATGAAAAAGTACGAGGAAGGTCCAGAACACATCTACCTAACTACTTGAGAACACACATGTGAATTTTTTGATTTTCAGTTTTCATATTCGTCAGTTTAATGAGCCTTTCAAAATTTAAAATTACCTTTTAAGGACCTTTTTTTGCGTCGGTTGTTAATATTTATTACCCCTTGCTACTCCCAAAATTTCGTTAGAATCGAGTGAAAAAAATCTGAGATAAGGCAAAAAATGTTTGAATCACTCGCACCATTGAGATTTTTGATTTTTGAATATTTTATTACTGTCATCCGATCAAGTTGTTGAATTTGTTCTCTCAGATGACCTAGGTATTTTCTTTCATTTTAAGTAAGCACATTGATGAGTAGGTACATTTGACGAGTTTCTAAGTTTATCGCTAATTTTTGATTGTTTCCTATATTCAAGAAAAACGATACTGAAGAAGCTCACGTTAGTTGTAAGGATGGCAGTGGCCGCACCTTTGATTTTTTTTTTGAAGTCAATATTTTTTTATTTTCTCACCTGATATTACACACAGACTTTTGATTTTTCAAGACGACCAAACGTAAAGTTAGGGTATTGCCCTATTTTTTGGCTACATTTCTAAAAATAAAAAAAAAAAGACAAATTCATACGTAACATTCTCGAAGACCTTGATTTCAATATACATATCACGCAAAAATGAAAAATTTTAATCATACGATTTTTGACCAACTGTTTAAAATTGAAGGGATTACAAAAAAATTTGTTTAAAAAAAAACTCTAAAAAATAAATTGATTAATATAATTTTGAAGAAACTGCGGGTCAATCAAGACTGGGATTTGAAAATTTTTTATCGTCCTTATCCACTGGCTTGGCGAGAGGGGGTACAGGGAATACATTTGTACCGGGCTCGCATGCGGGTTTCAGAATGAGATTTTTCGATTGCAAAAATGTAAAAAAAGTACATTTTTTGCTCTTCAAACAGTATTTTTTGAAAAATGTTCGCCCTCGCTTTGCTCGAGCAGTATTTTATTCATTTTATGTATTTTGAAAATTATTGATTTTTCACTGACCTTTGGACTCGAAAATGGACGGACTCGGACTCGGAATCTAGAGTCAATCTGTTATGGACTTTGGACTCTTGCAATCGGACTCGCGAGTCCAACTTACTCGGACTCTGGTCACCTCTGGTTTGGAAACGATCCCAATTGATAGGGGTTGGGCCAAGGGGCTTCTATAACCGGTTACCGGTCTAGTGCAATTGGAGGAATGAAGGTTTCTTCATTTGTTGGCTACGGTGGGATTATTGCGTTTGCTTGTAGTGCGAATAAGTCGATCTTTCATCTAACTCTATCGAAAATTTGAATTGAAGAAGTGCACTGGTTTGGTTGGTGATCAATCAATTTTTTTAATTTTTGGTGTTTTGTAATCAGTGTAATCACAGAACCTGTAGTGTTATTTTGTGCCGATTGCGATTCGTTGCAGAATTTTAAAATCTCATATTCGGAGGTTACAGCAACAGGAAAGTTTAGAAAGGTAATGGTAATTGTCTCAATTTTTTTGATTTCATTCGTGAAAGCAGTGGCGTAATACGGTGGTGGTTTTGGTGATTAAACCACACCCTGACACCCTTTAAAAATAAATTTTTTGAATATCAAAACTAAAAAATTTTCAAAGCTTTGCCCTCGCTTTGCTATGGCATGGCATAAACAAAATCACTATTTTTATAATAAATTATGAGAGCTGTTCGAAAAGCATGATACCAAGACTGATTACCTTCTAATCCGAAAGAATTTTTTTTAAAACGTAAACGCGTAGGTACACGACATCTAATTCTGCGTATTTTTCTCAGCTAATGAACGTAGTTACCAAAAAAAATTGACCAATTTTTCAAATTTCCCCAGATTTTCAAGAAAAAAATCTCCTTCCATTCGTTCCCCACTAGAAGTGTAAGTAAGTAAGCGTACAAAAAAAATTTATGACTGAAAACTTGAATTAAAATTTTATAAAAATCGCTCAGTTTGGTGGAAAAGTAGGGTGAATTTTCTCAAAAATCTGAAGAAATTCGAAAAATTGTTGATCGGTGGTAGAGACGTGCCGATCGGGTGAGGGAGAGGAGCCGACACCCCTCCCCTCCCCCCTCAGGCCATCTCAAACTTTCAAAAATTTGAGAAAATTGGAAAAAGTTGGGCAAGTTTGGATTTTCATTTTTAAAGAGTGATGGTCATTAAAAAATCAGTTTTTTCAAGTCAAAAAAGTAGCTGAATAAAGCCCGAATTTTTGTTTTTAATTTTTAATACGAGCGACTGGTGGAAAAATTTTCATTTTCTAATAAATACGATTCAGCGAATTTCTCCCCTTTTTAAAATATAATATTGGTTTACTTATAATTTTTTTCGAGATTTTCGATCAAGTTTCGTCCCTTAACCATGAAGTGTTTGTTTAGCTCAGTTGTTTCTTCAAAATATTTTCAACGCAAACTTTTTTTAACGTTTCTCCACTCAATTTTTTTCAAAATTTTTTATTCTATGACTTTTCATCTCAATTTTACGAGTAAGTACTTTCAAATCCTTTTGTCTTTAATTGAATAAAAAATAATTTCCATCTATTGGAAAATTATTTTCAAATTGTAGAATTTTTTGAAAAGTTGTAATTTGGAAAGATATTACTCAGTCAAAAACAATCTTTACTAAATTTAAAAGCAGCGATCGATGGAAAACTGGAATTGGAACTGGATACTGGAACTGAAATCTGAAAAAAAAAAGTGGAACTGAAGCTGAAAACTGGAACTGGAACTAAAATGAATTTCAGTTTTATACCAGTTCCAGCATTTTTTTTGTAAATTGTAATTTTCTTTTTTAAATAAAATTTTCACTCAGTTAAAATCATCTTCTCTTACATTACACCTTATACTTACACCAAAAACTTTTTCGAAAAATTCAAGCTTTTTTTTTAGCAAATTTCGAAACAATGAAAAAATGTTTTTTTGGGCATTCAATTTCCAATTTTTTCCAAGCTTCAAAGTGCGAAAAAAGCGCATTTTTATCCCCCTCCAAAAATCCTAATTTTTCGAGTCTTTGTACCCATTTTGCCCTTACCCAAAAAAGATTCCGACGCTACTGGTGATTAGTAAGTTAAGTATCTATTAAAGAGTCTACAATACAGATGCTGAAGCTCACATGGACAATTTTTAACTTATCCTTATTTTCCAACGGCACTTTGGGTGCTCGGCTCGGTTCGGTCACTTTCGTGTGACTTGATTTTTTCTTCAAAATCCACATTCCGACGTATTTTTTTTCAACTTCAAAATTTTTCTTGACAAGGTCTGAAATCTGAATTTTTTTCAACTTTTAAATAATACCTATTTCTTTTTCTTGACGAGGTCTAAATTTTTTACGATTTTTTTTTCAACTTCAAAAATCAAAATTTTTCTTGACGTGGTTGTTTTTTTTTCAACTTCGAAATTTTTCTTAACGAGGTCGAAATTTTTTTCAACTTCAAATTTTTTGACTTGTTCTAAATACTTTTCCAAACTTCAATTGAAAAGGGACTTGAGTGTAACTTTGTTGAACTTTGTTTACAAAACAATAAAGTCTCTTTTCTCATATAAAGTTTTTTGACTTATACCATTTGTATTTCTTCATTTTCTTGACTTATATACCCTTTGTACGAATTATGCTTCAGTTAAAAAAAAATCGTAAAAATTTAGACTTCGTCAAGAAATCTTATTTAGAAGTTGAAAAAAAATTCAGACCTCGTCAAGAAAAATTTTAAAGTTGGAAAAAAAATCAACCACGTCAACAAAATTTTGATTTTTGAAGTTGAAAAAAGAATTCGTAAAAAATTTAGACCTCGTCAAGAAAAATTTTGAAGTTGAAAAAAAACACGTCGGAATGTGGACTTTGAAAAAAATCATCCGTAAACAGGCTCACGTAATCACGTAAAAAACTTAAGTCCCACGAAAGTGACCGAACCGAGCCGAGCACCCAAAGTGCCGTTGGAAAATAAGGATAAGTCAATTTTTATAGGCTTTTTGCCGCACTGAAGAATTCCAACATTTTCGGGGGGCTTCAAACCCGTTGAGAAATTGAAAATAAGGTTTCCATATTTTATAATAGGATGCCTAAGGTAATTTCAAAATTTCAATTTCAAAGTTAGAAAATTTCAAATTTAAAGTTGGAAAATTTCAGATTCAAAGTTGGCAAAATCGTAAGAATCACCACCCCCCCCCCCCTCCAGAAAAATCCTTTGCCACGCCGCGCCTGCCCGCCCCTCATAAGGGGGGAGAAGTACGCAGAATTTTATGCTGTATCAGCCTTATTACTTCCCTATTGGCAAGGGAACCGCTATAAAAACCGCACTGCGGCAAATTTAGACTTTCGTAAAAAAAACCGCAGTGTGGTGCGGTTTTTTTACGGATTTAATGGCGTTTTACTGCGGTTATTTCAGCTTAAAACTCGAGTTTTAAGCTGAAATAACCGCAGTAAAAAACGCCATTAAATCCGTAAAAAAAACCGCACCACACTGCGGTTTTTTCTACGAAAGTCTAAATTTGCCGCAGTGCGGTTTTTATAGCGGTTCCCTTGCCAATAGGGTTCGCTAATAGCGATAGTAAGACAGAAGGCTCCCTTTTACCCCGCCTCCCCTCCCAAAATGCCTCTGGTATTCGAAGTTTTTATACCTTAGCACACTCCAAAGTCCAAAAAAAACCTTTTCATTCTTGGATTTTTGTCATTCTGTCTCTGCCCCTCCTCCCCGGATGTCTAGTTACGCTGCTGCTACGAGTACTGCGTGAAAGTATCTGAAAATAATTTCGAATCTTTTCAAGTTTATTTGATTGTATGTGTAACTATTTCTCCTCATTTTGTTACCAGCTCGAAGTATTCATTCAGTTGGGATTTTCATCTTTGGCTAGTCTCCCATTATGTCTATGAAGAACGCTAAGGGCTTCCATATTCACAGCTGTTTTCATGAATGGACTTTGAATTGCGCTGCTGACCGTACTAAGTTATTCGAATCGTCAAGTTTCTGGTCTTACGTAAACGATTCTATCAAATTCAGTTTAGGGTTTCAGTGGATTGGAAATAGCGATGCTCCTGGAAAAAGCTTTGTTACCCAGGAAGCGAAGTTACTACTAATGGCTGAGAGTAACTATTTCGATAAAAGCTTGTACGGAGGAAAAGTTACGTTCCGGTTGCAGTCAGATTTGTTCAACGTAGAAACTGGAAAAATCGTATTCGGATTAAATAAGGATTCGCTGACGAATCATTACAAACCAATCGAAAATAAAGTCAGACTGATATTCTGCAATGACTTGAAAATCAGGTGCTACGTAACTTTTTTCAGTATGAGTGATGTAATTACTCACTGTTATAGCAATGAGTTTTTGAATGGAGCATCCATTTGGAACGAAAATTTTGGAAAAATGTACCTTAATGAAGAGTACAGCGATGTGGTTATTTGTATCAAGTCTGGCGATGAAGAAGTGAAATCATACCCTGCTCATAAAATTATCCTAAAGTGTCGTAGTAAAGTGTTCGAGGCTATGTTTCGACACGAGATGAAGGAAAATAAATTCAATCGGGTGGTCGTGGAAGACGTCAACGAAACTGCTTTCTTGGAAGCTTTACGTTACATTTACACCGGTCGGGTTGAAAATTTGGAAAGGTTGGCCTACGAATTGCTGCCAGTTGCTGATCGATACGATCTCGAAGAATTGAAAATAATGTGCCGAAATACCTTGGCAGAGGGAATGACGACGACAACGGTTGTGAACATTTTAATTTTGGCGGATACATACAACGCTGATGAGTTGAAAATTGAAGCTATTCGGTTCATGAAAAGAAATATGAATGAGATCAAGAGAAAGGGTTCAAATTATTGGGACGATCTGATGACCAGGACCGAATTAATGAAGGAAATAGTAATTAAGATTGTTGAGTGACGAATGGTCGAGTAGTTCGAGGTGTGCGATTTTTTGAATTTTTATTAAAATATTTTATAGTTTGAATCGTTTAATTTCTATTTTTATATAGCGTTTATCATAGTTTAATGAATTTTCATGAAAATTTTGTTATCTTATTCTAATATTTTGTGAACTTCGTATGTTGATTCATGTTGAGTTCGTTTTTTACGTATTTTAAAATTTTCTAGATACTTATTTTATTTTATAATTATTTGAAAATTAATTTTCCATGTTCATTTTGATAGTTTCTTTGATTTTTTTTTTTTTGAACGATTATCCATTCAGAATAAAATAGATATTTTATGGTGTAGCAGTCGACTACTCAGAGGCGGTTCGAGCATAAACTTTTAGGGGGGGGGGGGGGTAATGATGTTCAAAAATGCCGACTAAAAAATTCAAAATTGCCGAGTAAAAATTCTGAAATTTTTCCATACGAGAATTTTTTGTTTCAACAGATTAGTTTCGAAGATTATATGTATAGTTTTAAGGAGAAGAGAAGGGAAATAAATTTGTCCCGAGCGAAGCGAGGGAGAAAATTTTAAGCGGAATCTTTCTTTAATTTCAAGACCAATAAAACATGGTTATACCTAATATAAATTGATTATCTAACGTGAGTAAAAAAAACCGACCACTTGTACTTAAAAAATGTTCAAAAAGAAAAACAATAAGGTCGAGCGTAGCAAGGCCAAAGCTTTTGAAAAATTTAATTTCTTGACTTCAAAAATGAGTTTTGATGAGAAAAAATTTGATTAAAAATGTTGAAATAATGTAGGGGAAAAATATCATTTTTGTTGAATTTGGATTGTTTTAAAAGCATGAAAGAAAAAACCAATGAGGCCGAGCGTAGCGAGGCCGAAATTTTTCGAAAATATCGGTTTGAAAAGTAAATAATTTTGAAGTTGGATTGTGTTTTATGAAAGAGGACTACAAACTTGAAATTTAGAAAGGCTCAATTTTTTATTGATTATGCTGCAAAATTTCTAAGACTTTTTCAATTTCCTGACATTTCTGAGATTTTGCCGACTCACCTTATATTTCCAAAATTTCGCCGATTTTGCCGACTGAAAATTTGTCTGGGGGGGGGGGGGTGTTGCCCCCCATACCCCCCCATACCCCCCCATCGCGCCGCCCCTGCGACTACTGATTTCGAGAATTGAATTTTTTACGACTAAATCAAGTCAACATTGAAATACGTAGCTTGATTTTATTTTCTATGCATCAGGTATTAAAAATGACCCGTCAATTTTAGATGTTCAACAGTGGCAGTGGCGTAAATACGATAAGGAAGGACAAATAACCCCCTCCATCCCCTTCAAATATGAATTTTTTTAACATTAAAAAAAAGAATTTTTCAAATGAGAACCTTAAGTATCTACCACTCAAAAAATGATACCAAGGATTTGAAAAAAAAACAACAAACGGTAAACGAGTAAACGTCATCGAATTTCACGTACTTACATTTTTCTCAATCAATCGAGATAGGTAGTTGACAAAAAATTCATCAATTTTTCGAATTTTCGCTGATTTTAACGTGCTCTCTTAATTTGAATCAAGTCAAAAATGCCTAAACCTAAATTGATTGATGAAATAGAGGAAATCGAAGTCACTGATAATCAGTCAAATTCCACTGATTCCCCAGTTAATCAGCGTTATTTTACTGCCAATCAGTGAAAAATTAAGTATTGATTCGAATAGTGAATTTTGATTGTTGAATCAGTAAAAATTAGTTGATTGATAAAACCCAGTAAAAATTAACTGATTCAAATAAATCAAATTGCCAATTTGGTGAATTTTCGTTATTGATTCAGTGAAATTTTATATTTAATGATTTAGTAATGAAAATTCATATATACGTAAATTGAATCAGTAAATTTTTCCACTGGTTTCTTCAATTTTGTCGATTTTAATCAGTCAATTTTGACTGATTGAAATTAAGAGAGTGGATATGTTTTTTCCTCGGGGGGGGGGGTCATTTTTTAAGACCCTATTTTGCATCACGTTATGTAAAAAACGATTCCCGGACATTTTCCCGAATACGCTTTCCCGAAAGGACATTTTCCCGAATGGCAATTTTCACGAATGCCCTTTTCACGAACAAAATTTTCCCGAATCTATTTTCCCGAATGCCCTTTTCCCGAATACCTTGTTTTACAAATATCACTTTCCCGAATGGATTATTTTTAGGAGGGATAGCAATTTGAAGCTTATACGTTTCCTAACTCCACAGAATCCATTTTCATACTTGAATTAGAAACGTCATCTATGGTAAAATTTTAAGTCAAATACAAAAACGTTTCGTCATCTATAAAAAATAAATATTTCTCTTCTAAATGAAGGAATAAAAACGTTTCCCATTTCTACGTTTCTACAATACACCAAAATCTAAGGAAAAATTGATGACAAAATTGATGGACTTGGTGCAATGAACACAAATCAAATTTGTGTCCATGGCTGAGACAGTTGAAAGAAAATGAAGACTGCTACAAAGCAGAAAATGGGTATAGATTTAATGGACAGAATTGTGGGGAATAGGTGGTAAATATAGCGAATACGAGGGCCAAGAACTAAAGAACCTCAGATTGATATCGTATAACAAACTTATTATGTACTTAATTCAACGTTAGGTGAAAAATGAAAATTTTTTAAAAATTTCTGTTCGGGAACAAAGCATTCGGGAAAACGGTATTCGGGATAATGGCATTCGGGAAAAAGGCATTCGGGAAAATGATCATTCGGGAAAATGTATTCGGGAAAATGGCCGGGAACCGTCAAGAACTTATACATTTTTATATTTTCGAAATTAACTTCAGGTCAGAAACTCAGAAAATCATAGATTGATAAGGTATGTTTTTATTTGTCTTTATTCAACGCTATTTTGGAAATTTAATTTAAAATCAGAAATTTAGTAAATGATTTTTAAATATTTACTTATAAATTAACTTGGTGTCAGAAAGTCAACATTGTACTTTTAAAAAGATTTTTTTATTTTTTAAATCAACTTAATATCAGAAAGTCAGCTGACTTTTGAAAACTTACAAATTTTTATATTTTTGAAATTAACTTATCAGAAGTCAGGATGAGAGGAGAAAACATATCCATGTTATCAACATTTTCTTTCAGAGGAAAATTTACCTTTTTTTTTTTTTGAAATAATTCTCTCCATGTTAATCACTTTTTCACCCATATTGTAGGTTTTCGGGTTCTTCAAGAAGTACGATTTTTTCCTTGGATTCTTTCAGTCAATTTATAATCACAGAATTTACATTTTTTTGAGCATATCAATTACACAAGTCGACAATCATTTTATGTTTCGGTTCTGATTCCAAAATTCTGATTTTAAACATCAAAATATATCAACTCGCTCAATCCTGGCTTCTTAAATTTGCTTAGGGGGGGAGGGGGTGAGGTTCGAAAAATCTTATTTTCTAAGAGGAATGAGCGTACTAGCATCAAAACGGCGAATCGAATTGCACAAACCGCAAAATTCTATCTTATTTAGAAAAAAGTTAGACGTTTTTTTCCACTTGCTGGGGTGGAGGGTCATTACAAAATTTTCAATACCAAAATTTTAAGAGCTGACTTTCAAAAACTCAATTTTTATATTTTCGAAATCAACTATCATAATAAAAATTATAGAGAATGAAATTTCTTATTTGGTAGAAGGGGTTAGATGTTTCTGGAAGACATAGTTTTCGAGATATTTTCGAGTCAAGTTGAGCATTAGTGAAGGAAATTAGGAAAAAGCTCGAAAATTTATTTTATTTTTCTCAATTACCTTTACTAATGTTGAAAGTTGGCAGAATTTCCATAATTTTTCAACCAAAATTGCTAAAAATGTTACCAAATTTTAAATTTTTATCAATTTTATGACACCTGTTGAAAATTTATGATCTTCCAATGTTTTTCCTCATTTGGAATGTAGGAATGTAGAATTTTCCAATTTTTTTGCGATTTTGAAATAGCGATATTTTATGTAAAATTTAGAAGGAGAAAAAAATGAAGAAAATTTCGCGAAAGCATATTTTGTTGTTTGATTTTGAGACTAGCTTCCGAACCAACATTGGAAAGGATTCTGGATTCGAATTCACTACGCGAACCTATTCATTTCAGTGAGTCGAATACAAAAATATTACGGATTCGTGAAATGAATTCGAATCGTTTTGAAAGATTAGTTCGGATTTGTTTAACTGCGGTTTTTTGGGGGGGAGAGGCCCATTGGGGCCAAGAAGTGGAAAATAATGGGTCTTGGAGGGCCCTGCTGGTCAGAAAAATTACCTAATTATTTTTGTTGATTTGGTTTACGTTGTTTTATTGGTCAAGTCGTGTAAGACTTTTTTCTTTTTGTTTTGCTCGCCAATTCTTCCCTAAAGTGATGGATTCAAGAGTCAATGGATTCGAAATCTGATTCGAATCACGAAAAAGCGAAATACAAATTCGAAACCGAATAAAGAAGCAATTATTCATGGAGTTTGTTCCGAAGTTGTTCCAAAGCCGGCTACCATACTTATTCCCGACGGAACAATCGCGAATGAAACCAATTCTAGATTATAAAATTTAGATATCTATACGAAGTATGCGTTAGAAAAATAATAAATAATCATTCAACTCACTCGAAAGCACAGTAAAAACCAAGATTGAAATGCAATAAAAAATAAATAAATAGATAACGTAGGTATTTGAACTACTCGAAGACGAACCACTGGTCAAATACGAATACGACTCTACACATGTGCAACATCTTGGACACTGTGTGTCATCCCTTATTCCTTTACTTGATACATTTTTGCTTTCTGCTGCCTGCGTCTGGCTGCGTAGCGAATCGGTCTACGAGAACTGGTTTTGAATCATTAATCAACGGGGAAGAAAAGAAGCTGATTTCAGTGTTCACTTCATTTCATGAACCTGTTTTATCTATTTTTCAATTCATGCAACATTTGCTATTTATTTTGAAAATTTTTCCATTTCATTTTCAATTTTTTTCGATTTTTCATTCTGTTTTTCCCTTGACTATTCAATTTACCTGGTTTTTCCTACGATTTTTCTCATGCCTTTCAAGTTTTTTCATTTTTTAGGTTTTTCAATGGTGCTGAAATGTGGTTGAAAAATTTTCTCAGTACCTACCTATCTTAAAATCATTGAAATTTTTAAAAAATGATTCCTTCAGAAGATTTGTATTTTTTTGTACTCATTATTTCATTCGGAAAGCTATTTTTTTGGTTTTATTTCATTTTGATTTTTTTCAAAAGTGAAAACTAAAAGGGGAAATATTTTGCGTATGGTAAGGTCATGAAGATAAGTATTGATTTTTCACCTCAGAAAGATTGTTGAACGCCCTGCTTTTTCATTAATCGATTTATCGATATCACATCATTGCCATGTAATTTCGTTTGAACACCAATATTTTTAGGCCAGAGAAAATATTTTTTTTGAACTGTAGCGGTAAAAAATCGTCGCTTCTCTCGCAAATTCAACGATCGTCGTTTTTTCAGTGTCGAGAAAATAACGTTTGTACGCAGTTTATCGCGTACCTGACATTGCGAAATGCAAATTATTACGATTCTAACATAACTAGATTTACATCTCCTTACAATTTTTCTCACAATTTATATCACAAATAATATCAAATACCTGGTTTAAGATTTTGAAATTTATTGGACCCCCTGAAAGTTTAAATTAGGTATTCTGAAAATAATGATGAAAATTTGGGAGATGGAATTTTCGAGTGTAGATAACGTACTTTTGTATACCTGAGATTAATTGGTGTTTGATTTTGAAAGATGAGGAACAAGTCGACAAATAATTTTTTTCTTTGTGCCTCTACTCAGTTCTAATGTCAAAATTCTGATTTTGGACATTAAAATACATCACCTCACTTATTTCTCTGGCTTCCAAAGTTTGCTTTTGGGGGTGAGGGGAGGGTCCAAAAACCAGATTTTTCAGAGGTAAAAAGCACAAGCATTGGAGAAAAAAAATTGAAATTTTTTAAATCAGTCTTGTAACCTTAGAAAATTTCGCGGCGAATCGAATGGCATGGCGCATACCTCAGACCTCCATCTCTTTTAGAAAACAAGTTACCTATACAGCTCATTCATTCCAAAATTGTGTGAAAAAATCTCATTGATGAAACTGAAATTTTTTACAAGATTGGACCGAAAAAAAATTCAACGGTTTTTTCTTCCAAAATCCACTTTTTGGACTCCTCCTTTCCCCCTCCACAAAAAAAGCAAACTTTAGTCAAAAAAAAAATGTTTTTCCATTCAAATTATATTAAAGTAACCTATCCGGGATAGAAGGATTTCAAATCCGAAATCCTTTTAGACAGTGGATTTACAATCCAAAATCCTGTTACAAAGCGGATTTAAAATCCGAAATCCAAAATCTAAAATCCAAACTCCGAGTGTGAAGAATAAAAAAATTCTGAATTTTGAAACATTTCTACATTACACCTTGGAAGAATTTTCATGACCTTTTAAAAAGCTAAAAGCTCTGAAGTTATTATCATTTTAATCTTGACCGTTGATGGTTCATTATAATTTTACAAAAAAAAAACAACCGCTTTACCTGAACCAGAATACTAATCTCCCATTCCGAGCACAGAATACAAAAAATTTGGGATTTTGAATTAAGGGATTTTGAAAAAATTGAAATTTTAAATCCGAAATCCATTGCAGAAACGGATTTTAAATCCAAAATCCGTAATAAGGTTGGATTTAAATCCGGATTTTGAGAGTTTTTTGGATTTTTAAATCCAGAAGGATTTGAATCCTGTGCAACCCTGGTGGGTACAATCATTATTTTTCGAATGCCTAGGTATTGTCTGCTGTGAATTTTAATTTAAATTTTTAGTGATTTCTTGTCATCGCTGTCATCAGTTTCAAGGTATGCCATTTAAAATTTCGACTTTAACAATTTTTATTGAAACACATTTAACAGTTCGTCAATTTTTTGTTGGTTGGATACCTACCTACACCTACGTAATTTTGAAATGTAAATATCGTTGAATTTTTTCATAATTTCAATATTACTCATGCAGAAAATTCATCGTAAATGTTACGGGTTTTGTCGAATGTTTTGCTCGTGCTGATAAAATGATATTTGATTTTTGACGAATAAGTATGTCAAGTTCGTTATTTTAATGACTCAAATTATACACACACACCTGTTTCGCTTTTTCATTGCATCATCGCGTTTGTGTTTTTTTTTGTGATTCATTTTCAACTTGAAATACAGTACCTACATGATTTTTCTTTTTTATATAAATGCAACTTAGAAATTGAATTTTTCATATTCAGATTCGTTCTTCAATTGTCAAGAGTTACACTCTGAAGAAACTATAGTCAAATTTTTCAGTCTTTTAGCGATTTGTAATTCGTGCCCAGATTTCCAAGATCATTCGATATGGCCAAGTTGAACGGGTTTTTTGTTACTTTTCTTCTAATTCTTGGTACGTTTGAGTATTTTTAATTCGGTAGAAGACGTGGAAAGAAGTTTGAAAGTATCAAATATATTCGTTATATTTTTCATTCAAACGAATATGGTAATTTTGATCGAAAAAAAAATGCGCGGTGGAAATGCCTTCTGGTGATTTCCTGGCTACTTTCAGTATGTTTTTGAGTTATGTGAAGGCTGGACAATCAATACATTTCGATCTTCTGATTTTGAAAATTTTTCGAAGTAATTTTAAGCTGAAACCGTAACAATATCATTTAATCATAATCCTGTAAATTTTCCCTTTTTGAATTTCAGTAATTCGTCAGGCATCAGCGGATCCACGTAAGTTGGAAATTCTAATTTTTGATATTTTATTTATTGCAAAAAAGTGATCAGTATTCGATTCTTTCGTAAGAGTATCCATCATTTTTTTCGCTTCTTTCAAAATTCAAAATGGCTACCTATGCATAAATTTTTGGTATGAACAAAATTTTTCTGCGTGATTGCATAATCTTTGTTTCAAAAAATCAGTTTCTTCTTCATTGTGGAGATGGGTGTATAATTATGGTAGGTATATTTTTCGGTGTAAAATAATGGTGTCTTAAGGACAAAAAAAGAAACCAAAAAACCTAGAAAATATTAGCAAGAATTTCGATGTTTTTACAGCAAAAAGTAGGAATTTTTCGGAGGGTTTCTTTCACTTGCATTTTTTAATAAAACGTCTTAAATAGAGGTTCATCTTTGGGAAAAATTAAAGCCCGAAAATGACGTGAAAAGGTT
Organism: Pseudococcus jackbeardsleyi; assembly: GCA_038380155.1. Lineage (NCBI taxonomy): Eukaryota > Metazoa > Arthropoda > Insecta > Hemiptera > Pseudococcidae > Pseudococcus > Pseudococcus jackbeardsleyi. The sequence continues at coordinate 10,091,366 of CM076241.1, forward strand.
CATAAAATGCTGAAAATAGCTAAATATTTCACTTTTTAGAAACGGTAGATGCCATGGAAGTTTTTCTATAAAACAATCTGATACGTAGCAAATTCGAATCTCGGGAAAAACCCGAATTTCCTAAACCAAACTGAAACGTCTTAAAGTCTCAGGATATTCAGGTTTTGCTTAGGCCGAACTGAAGCCCATATTTTCAAAAAAAAAAAAAAAGTAAAAATTCATTCAATTTTTTCTCATTTCTAAAAATTTTTAAAATTGTAAACCTTTTTCTCAATTTTATTTTCAACATCGAAATTCCCCCCCCCTTCTTGAATTTTTTCTCTTAATTTTTTTTTCGTCCCGAGATTTAAAATTTTGAATTTTGTAAATTTCGAGGGATACTTCCACCTCTCTGAAGGTGAAGGATCGAAATGATGGTGATTCTTTCATTATACTTTCCGTCTCATCTCTGGAAACCAGTGAAAATTTTGAGCGAAATCGAAAGACCCGACGTCAAAACTTGCTCGAGTTGACATGGAATGATCCATTGGTACTTTGTGTGGTGAAGTTCGTCATTTGGTACCTAATTAAATAAGAAAGGAGATCGGTTGTACTCCTCGAAATGATTTGGGATTACACAGCACATAACGTAATTTCACGTAGATTTCAATCCAGTGCATTAAATTTTGTTCATTTAGCGACCATCGGAGAAATGTTGAATTGGACAAAAACTTTATTCGATGGTTTGTTGAAAATAGCCAATGAAAAGGATGTGAAAAAATTTGCAGCCGGTATGTACCAATGAAGTTGCAATGTCGCGAATGAATTATTAATTAAATCGTTCGTCAATGTATTAAGAGTAGATTTTTTAATAGCTCTTCTGATATGTTTCATTTTCAGCACTGAAAACTAATGAAGCTTATCTGAATAGTCAGACAGGTACTCAATATCATTATTTTGGGTTCCGATTGCCTTTAGGTTACTTGTACTTGACTAATGAAGGGCAAAATAATTTTTTTAACTAAGTCTGCTTTTGGGAGATGGGGGTCCAAAAATTGGATTTTTCGAGAGCAATAAGCACGAACATTGAAAAAAATCGATATTTTTCGGTGCAATTTTATAGAAAATTTTACGGCGAATCGAGTGACGTAAACCGCAGACATCAATTTTTTTTTGAAAAAAAGTTACAGCTTATTCTTTCCAAAATTCTGTGAAAAAATCTCGTTTTTCTGTGCCTGGCCTGTGAATAAGTGAAATTTCTGAGAAAACTAAACGTGGTAAGCATAGTTTTCAAGATATTTTCGAGTGAAGTTAAACATTAAAGTAGGTAATTGAGAAAAAAAAAAGAAATTTTAGTTTTATTTCTTTATTTTTTCCATCAGTGTTCAACTTTACTCAAAAATATTTTGAAAACTATGCTTCCCAGAGAAATCTCTTTAGACAAGGCACCAAAAAAAAAAATTTCAACACGGATATGTTTTTTCCTCTGAGAATAATTTCAAAATTCGAGGGACGCTTTTTTGTGTCACGCTGACTTTTGAAAACATAAATTTTTATAGTTTCGAACTTAGGTACTTGAAAACAGTAAATAAGAAATATTTTTTTGGTGGGCGTAATTCCAAATATGCATCGCTGTATGATGATTTGACAAAAAAAGAGGGGGAAAGGTAGAAATCTTCAATTTTTAAATTACCGGGCACATTTGTTTCAGATGTACCTAATCGAGTGTTTTTTTATATTGTTAGACATAGACGCGCCCGAAGGGGACTCAGAGGGTTTGACCCTCCTCCTCCCCCCCCTTAAGCTCGGAAAAAAGTTTTTTTATTGCAAAAACATTTAAAAAGTGCATTTTTTGGTGTTTAAAACTGTATTTTTTCAAAAAAATTTCGCCCTCGCGCTTCGTTAAAGCAGTATTTTAGTCTTTTTACGTATCAATGTATTTCAGGTTTTAGTACCTTGAGCGAAGACATTAGCACGAATTTAAATAAAATGAATGGTACATTCCAATTGGAAAATAAATATGCGAAAAAAAGTGTCACCATTAAAGGTGCGTAGACAAAATTCAGTGAAAAAAATCCTTTTGAAGAGATTATTAAAATTTATAATTTTTTCTCTGCCACGTGTGTTCCATTTTGTAGCGGCCATTCAAAGGTACAAAGATCACTTCCAGAATTACAGTGAGTAAAAAGTTGAAAGATTGAAAATAATATCAATATCCTATGGGAAGGGTTGCGTAATTTATATATTCTTCGAATAGGCTTCACTAACTTTTGCATGTTTATTTGTTTCATATTATTTATAGCGAATTGTTTGCCAGCAGAAAGTAAGTCGAAAAATTATCATTTCATGTTTGAAATTCTTTGATATTGAGAATTGAATTAAACAGTCTGGAAAGTTGGAAACTCATTTAATTTTTGTGAGGAAAAAAATGATAAAATTTGGCCGCAGCTTCGATTTTCTTTACATTTTTTTCAAAGGGGGCTCCTTGATGTGAAAAAAATTCTTGGAAAGTTTTCGACCCCAAACCTTCTTTAGACTTCGAAGTCGTAAAAACGGCACTAAAATTTATAAAAAATTATCGTATTATACCTCAACGAGATGTTTCCTTCTCATTAGAATAAAAAATTCTTGAAAATACATTGCAATAAAATGTTGATTATTTTAAGAAGTAGGAAGGTGAGTGGGAGTTGAAAATTTTTCCAGGATTTTTTCCTCTCTGAGGACACCGCTTGAGGAAGCTGGATGGGAAAATCGAAGATGGGATCAATATCGCTATCTTATTCGGCTAGAATCTCTGTAAAATTTTTCTTACGTTCAATTTCCTAAATTTTTTTTTTAAAAATTTGCGTGTGTAGCCTCTTTAAAACTCATTGTGCAGCAGTACGATAAATACCCTCAATGAATTGTGAAGAAAATGAGAGGATGTATCGATGGTTTTTGCCTAATTTAACAATATGGATAAGTATCGTAAATTTAAGAAAATATTTTATTGTGTATCTCATTATACTATATTCACTGTAGTGTTTAATCTACCAAAAATTCTCTCAAAAAAAGTTATTTTTCAATATTTTTCAAAATCAGAATTTTAGTGTTTTTTTTTTTTAAATTGCAAAAAAATCGATCTTTGGCTACTTTTCAAGCTTTCTCACTGAAAAAAGTTTGGGTCTTTCAATTCTGACCATTTCTAGGACATGAACCTTTTTTTTGCAATTTTATCAGAGGTGTGATGATCGAGGCCTGTGTTGATGATCTCCTCCCAGATGATTGTGGGTTGATGATGATTTGTAATTAGATGGTTTTTGGGTCTGGTTTTTGAATTGGTTTTCAATGATGGTCCAAAAATGCAAAATCTGAAACAGTTCCTATTTCCAATAATTTCATTTTTCTTATCTATTGGTTCTGATCTTGGAATGGTTCAGGGTTTTTTTCAAAATATTTGGATCTTGGGATCAATTTTGAAAATATTCATCGTACTGTTTTGATACCTAGGTAGTTTTTCTCAAAATTGAAAACCGTTTCAATATTTTCAATCTTTTCAAACTCTGTGATTTTTTTTAAGCTCAAATTTTTTAGCTAGATTTTTTTCTCAACATTTTTTCAACTCTGAACTGTTTTTTCGACAGTTTTTACTCAATTTTTTTGAAAATTTTCCCTCATTTTCTGAATCAATTTCTCAACTCAAGAAATACAATTTGCGAAATTTTTTCAACTTGTAAATATTTTAATCTCCCATTGAATAAAAAAATCATTTTCATGCGTTAAACATTTTTCTGGAAAATGATGTTTGAAAAATTGTGTATTTGAAACTTTTTTTTTCAATCAAAACCGCAATCTTTACTAAATTTTTAATTGGAAATTTTTTTAAAAAGTAGTTGGAAAATTTTACTTATGAAAATTAGCTGAAATTTTTTCTGGATAGATTAGATATGAAAAATGGTTGAGATAATTTAAGGACAACCCCTTCCATTTCCTTCCAGAACACATCCCGATTGCTTTGTTACGCTTCTGAGTTTGATTATCACGTACTTTTATGATGATGGCCATTTTTTTTTTTTTTACAAAATTTATGATCATTTTGTTTATTGTTGTAATCCACTAAATAGCATGAAAACTACTCAGGGGAAAATCCATAACCTGAAAAATGGCGCGAAAATGAAAGAAAAATCCTGGAAATAGTACGAGTTTTCATTTTTTTAGATCCAGTGGACACCTTGAATGAAATTTTCGATTGGATTCATCAACTTGAATTCATGTGTCTTATTTTTTTCAATACCAGAAAAAAATGATTGATTTTATTGAAAAAAAGTCATTCGTAATTTGCTGAGATGTCTTCAAATATTTTAGAAATAATCTGCATAATTATATACAAATTTTCATTTGGTCAGAGATATTTTCAGAAACAGGTGTAGGTGCTAAGTAGATTTTTTTGTATTGTTACCTAATCAAAACTATTTCCAGGATTTCTTTATGTTCCTACCAATCACGTATCTATTTATATTACGAGTAGTTATTGATGATATTTAATTTTTTGAATGCCTTGTTTTAATTATTTAGTTTTATTTATCATATATTATAGTCTTTTTTCTCGCTAAATTGTCTTTTTTTCAAAGCTATTAATGGCAACTTTGCATTTTTTTGAATTTGAGAAGATGCATAATTGCATAGAAAGTACGATTCGTGTATCGTGTTGAATGATGTCGCTGAATACTATTGAAAAAGATATCAAAAGTAAAAAAAAAACTGAAGAATGAGGGTGGTTAAGATTGCGTCTTTGTTTACCTTCATTTTTTTCTGGGGCATGCACAATCTTTAGGGAAAAGGGGAGACGTTTTTTTTTTTTTCACTTTCGAAGTTTCTTGTACTTATTAAAATTTTTAGTACGCAATAGACTTTTTTTTGTAAGTCAGTTTTTTGATTGTATTCGATTTTCTTGAGTCGTCTTGTTTCAGGGTCTTGAAAAACTGAACATTTGTCCGCTTTTTGTATATTGATCAAGAATGTAAAATTTTACAATTCTTGAAAGAATGTTCAATTTTCCAAAAATTACTTTTCCCAAAATATCGGCTAAATTTTAAAGAATTGACGATTTTTGAATGACTATACTATGAAATTTTCTGGAAACTGTTCAAGTTTTGAATAGTTATTCGATGAATTTGAAAAATCATCCTGGCTGTGGAAAGATAGACCCTTTTCTCCACTTACATTTTTGGTGGAATATAAATTTATTTTTCATGTACGAGTAAATTTTTTTGCTCTTTAAAATTCTTTTTTTTATCATCAAGATTGAGAAGATGGAATTACAAAGTGATAAGTATTTTTCAGTGTAAAATTTTTCAATTTTTTGGAGGCTCCGAAACGTCTCAAAACCGCTTCCATTTAATTTGAAAAGTTGAAAAAAAGATACATACCTGCATATCAAATTTCAGTTTTTTTCAATTATTAATTAGATCAAATTTTCATCTTTTGAGATAATTTTGAAGTTTCAAAAATTTTCCAAAATTTGAAAAATGCGATTCATGATTCATCGCCTGAAGTTTTAGAGATGGGAAATCGGATTCTTTTTTGATATATTTACTTTAAATTCGTTTAAGTAGAAAAACGTGGTTTTTTTTTTAGCATGTCCCCTGCAATTGTGGAATCCAAATACATAAATAATAAAAAAATTGTGGAAAATAATAATTCTAAGCAATGAAAATGATGAATTACACTGGTTCTTTGAATATTTGAGCAACTTCCCTTATAGAAAAAAAAAAAACTGCAAGTTTTTGTGAAAACTTGCAGTTTTACAGCCAAAACTTGCAGTTCTACAGCAAAAACTTGTAGTTTTACAACAAAAACTACAAGTATTTTTAAAAACTTGCAGTTTACTGGTAGTTATACTGTGAGTAAAACTACAAGTAGGAAAAAACTTGCTGTTTTACAACCAAAACTTGTAGTTTACTGGTAGTAATGCAGTAAGTAAAACTGCAAGTAGAAAAAACCTTGCTGTTTTACTACCAAAACTTGTAGTTTAGTGGTAGTAATGCAATAAGTAAAACTGCAAGTAGAAAAAAACTTGCTGTTTTAAAACAAAAACTACAAATATTTTTTAAAACTTGTAGTTTAATGATACCTAGTTATTCAACAAGTAAAACTCAAGAGTTGTTTAAAATCTTGCAGTTTATTGGTAGCTGCACAGGCAAAGAGTCAAAGATATCATCAAATTTTCTAATTTTTCCAACCCCCACCCCCTCTCACCGTAGCTCTTCATTCCCATGAGCAAAAAATATTTATATTGTACAGTTTCTAAAACATATTTCAAAATATATGACGCAAAAAAATTAAAAAAATTGAAGTTTTAGGAGTCCGCTACTCCCCTCTCCTCCCCCAACCGCAACCCTTCACTCCTAGTCAAAAAATATCGCTAAATTCCGATTCTACGACCTCGAAAACATTGATTTCGACATATAACTCGAAAAAATTACAAAATTTGAAATTTTAAAGGTTGCACCCCCTCTCACCCCTAAACCTTCATTTCTAGGCAAAAAATATTACCAAATTTGGATTCTACGATTTTTAAAACATAGATTTTGACGCATAACTCGAAACAATATTGCAAAACTCAAAATTTTAAAGGTTGCACCCCTCCTCTTTTACCCCTTTCTCCCATCAACCCTTCATTCCAAAGCAGAAAATATTGCCAAATTCGTATTTTATGTTCTCAAAAATGTAAATTTAGGTACATAACCTTAAAAATTGCAAAACTCGATTTTTCAAGTTTTACTTTTCATTTTTTCAATTTTTTGAATTTTGGGGCCCCAGCCCCCGCGTGGGGGAATGAAAATTCTCTGAATGTGTCCTAAAATCTTTTATTTATTATAATGAACAAAATGAGAAAAAATTTCCCCGATTTCATTGAAATTGAAAAAAAAAAATTTTTAGCTACATACTTATGAAGTCCTATCAACACCAAAACTTCAACCCGACATGGTGGCGTGCTCCTCTAAACCAAGACTTCCGGTCACTGCTTGTAAGTAAAACTACCTGACCATCAAGTATTACTTGTTCGAAATTACTGGTTGTAAAACTTGATGATCATTTTTAGTAGTTTTACTACAAGAAATACTCCTAGTTTACTACTTGTAAAACTATGTACCAAGTAAAACTTCAAGTATTACTTGTTCGAATTTACTAGTTGGTAAAACTTGCAGTAAAACTGCAAGTTTTTTTCTATTCGCGGTGCGCCGCATAGTGGCTGACATCTGGTGGAATTTGTGGAACTGTGGCTGAAAAGGTGTCCTGTAGGAAGTTTCTACCGTTTCAATCAATGGGAATAGTGATTTAGAAAGAATCATCTGGCTACGTTTTGGTACCGTTAATTCAGGTTACAAAAACTCAACCAATTGGAAGAGCGACTCGTCACTACATAACACCTTTTCAGAACCCGATTTTAGCGAACCTAACGAACGTTGCACCGCGAATAAGGGTTCCACTACTTGAAAAAATCTGAGAAAATTCAGAGAAGTGTAAAATATATTCAGAAGGACGATTCATGTTAAATTTGGAGATGAGTGATTTTAAATTATCGGAGTTAAATTCGAGGTGCTTACTGTGGTCAGAAAAATCTGAAAGAATTTCATGGTCTTACCCTTCAGTACCTCTAGCTACGTGTTGAGTAGCTTCGAAGTTCAAAAATTGAAATGAATTCGACTAATTTCTCGAAGTATTACTTTGTAGAATGTAGATTGTAGAATTCTGTCTCGCAGCTTAATAGAGGATCGTTGATTTCAGCATTGTTTCCAGTGCTGTTCATTACGTCAGAGCAGATTCGAAGATTTCTCGACTGTCAGATTAATTTTTTTTTTTTGAATTGCTGCGGTTCAAGGATTCTGTCGCAATTCAACGATGTACAAACGTTTTTCACGCGTCGAGAAAATCACGTTCGTACGATGTTTACAGCAAAATGCAAATAATAATGAATCTATGACATACCCAGACATAAATCTACGTACAATTTATGACGTAAATGATATCAGTGGCGGAGACTTAGATTTTTTCCGCATGTCGCAAAATTTTAATCATAAAAATAAAATGATTTTTTGCAGGTAGGGTATTTAATTTTTATACTTACCAAACATAGCTTTTGAGGAAAATGGCGAGAGGGAGTCAAATTTTAAATTAGTCATATCACAAATCATCAATTTTTTCCGACAAACTAGGAATTTATTGAAGAATTGGTGATTTTTGACTGAAAAATTATCAAATTTCAACTCAAAATTACTATATGTATCAAACTACTGCCCGAGAGAAGCGAGGGTCAAAAATTTTTTGGAAAAAATACTGTTTGAAAAACAAAAAATCCACTTTTTAAATATTTTTTGCAATTAATAAAAATATTTTTTCCAAACTCAAGAGGGGGCTCAAGCTCCCTGAGCCCTCCCCTTGGGTGCACCTATGAAATTCGGCATGTCGCCAAAAAATTTCGCATGTCGCACTTGCGACATGCGTGACACGAAAGTTTCCACCCTTGAATGATATCAACTGTAATGCGAACCCCTTAGGGTCAAATTATTTCGAAGATAATGATGAGAATTTATGAAGTAAAATTAGCTAATGAATTTCCTTGCACAGTGAATCTGAAATTATGTGATTTTTGATTATGAAAAATGAAAATTATTGGCAAATTGAGTGATGGTGATACAGTTTCATTAATAGTTTTTTCGTGAATTGTTGAGCGAATTTTCTCCTCCATAAAAGAACTTTACAACTGGACGAATCTTTTAAAAAAATTCGAATGTAAAACTATGCCATTCCAGCGATAACGATAAATAGGTAGGTACAGCCATTTTTCCAGTAGGTATTATCTGTTGTAAATTATAATTTCACGTTGTATTAATTTTTTGTCGTCAGTTTCAGGATTTGAACCCGATTTTTTACCACATCAAATTACGAGAATGGAGAATTCTTTTCAATTTTGGTAAAATTTTAAGATTAGTTGGGTGAAAAATTATCGTGAATGGTACTAACGAATTTTGTCGAATTTTTCGATCGTGCTGTGAAAATTTTTGTTGATTTTTGACGAAGATATTGAAAAACTGCAGTTACCAGATCAAAAATCTGGATCCACGTTCGAGCTGTAGGTATCAGATTTGTTCAATATTTAAATAATCCAGTCTTTCGTCTCAGGTGTATGATGATTTGATGAGTTGCCCTACACCTGTTTCTCTTATTCATCTTTTTGGTGATTCATTTTCGACGTGAAAAATATGGTCTTGCTTTTGGATAAATGCAATTGATAAACTCGAGTATTTCACATTCCGATTTTCGTGCTTCAAGTGTCGCGAGTTACTTTGGCGAATATTTTATCAAATTTTTCTGTCTTTGAGTGAAGTATAGTTCGTGGATTTCTGAGATCATTCGATATGGCCAAGTTGAACATTGTTTTTGTTACTTTTTTCCTGATTTTTGGTACGTTTATGTATTTTTATTAGTTGGAGAATGTGAGCAATAGTTTGAAAATTTGCAATACAATTTGTAATTTCGTCGCTCGAATGAGTTTATGGTAATTTCGATCGAATAAATTGCAAAATGGAATTGTCTTCGGGTGATTTCCTGGTTAATTTATGGTTTTGGAACGTGTGAAGAATTGGGTGATCAATTTCGAAATCATTTTCAGGTTAAAATATTGTAATGTCATTTAATCATGCGCATTTTAAATTTTTTCTTTGAATTTCAGTAATTCACCAATCATCATCGGTGCCCACCCGTAAGTTGAAGATTTTAATTATGATTATGTTTTTTTTTTCCTTAATAAAGGATACAAAATATAAATCGAGAGCTTCAGTTCGCTCTTCCGCATTATTCAAAAAATCTACAGTTTTATTATTTAAAAAAAAATCAAGACGAAAATTTTAAAGAAGGGAAGTTGAAATTTTTAACGTCAGTTTTTTCCATTTCCTATGGGAATGGTAGATTTGTGTTAAAAATCGGAGGAAAATGAGGTTCCTATGAGATGAAAAATTGAAAGCAACTAATCAAAAAATGACATTGGTTTTGAAACAATTTTTCAAAATACTCGAATTTTTATGCAGATATTTACGAGGGCGAAATGTTTTTCAAAAAAGAGGTGTTTCAAAATTTGAAAATTTAAAAAAAAAATGATTTCGTGCTTTTAAATTTGTCCTCTATTTTTGAAGAACCTCAGCCGAATTTTAATATTGAAAAATTTCTTGCGAATGGACCTACCTTATATCTTTTTGTAGGGGGAAAAATTTAATTTTTACTACCAAGAAGAACAGTTCTTTCGCTATATGAACAAAAAGAGTCGAATGGAAGGAATAAATTGTTATTTTGCGGAAAGTCAAACGACAAAATAGCAAGAATTTTAATGATCTGAAAGCAAAAGGGGAAAATTTTCAACGTTTTCCTCCCATCTTGAATTTCTTAACAGGAAGATAAAAAGAGGATTCTTCTTTGGATAAAATTAAAGCAAGAAAAATGGCAATGATGGCAAAAAAAAATCTGAAAAATTGAACGAATTTTCGATCTTTGAGATCTTGTAGACATCGTGAAGTTTTTTCTGCACGTTGAAGAATTCTGACAATTTTATGCTTTTTCAAACACTTTCAACGATTTATACGAAACAAAGTTTATTGTTTTGTACTTTCGTCATTTATTTAATGATGACAGTCATATTTTTTATAATATTTAAAATCTCGTCTATTGCAATAATTCGCCCGATAAAGTATAAAAGTCACCATTTTCCATTCAATGAGTTGGAAATGAGTAAATGTTTGTTTTTTCAGCAAAAGTTTCAGATATGTTGGACTGGTCAGAAACTCTATTTAATACCTTTCTAGGAATAGCCAATAATGATGAAGTGAAAACTTTTGCATCACGTACGTACCAAAGTCACTAGGTACTTATTATTGACGTAATCTCTCTGGAATTAATTTTAATGATTTGCGTGGTTTGTTTGATATTCAGAATTGCAAACTAATCAAGCTTATAAGTCTAGTAAGAAACTTATTATCTATCAAATTTTGCGAATTATCGAAGCACTTTGCCTTTTTTTTGGTAGGTATTTCATATGTAATCGTCTATTATTGATTTTTTTTTTCAGATATTCATGTCTGGGCTACAGACGTTCGCACGTATTTAAATAAAATGGACGTTACGTTTAGATTGGAAAATTCATATAAGAATCAAGGGTCAGCTATTAAATGTGAGTAGACATAATTTTAATGAAAACATATCCTGTTGAAGATGTTATTTAAAATTATCATTTTCTGATTAAAGCGGCCATTCAAACTTTCAAAGATAATTTCCCTCCTCAGCACAGTAAGTAAAGAATTACACTTATTTATTATCGAGAATTATAGTTATCGGGTAATAAAAAGGGCGGTTGTGTCTCATTTATACTTTGTTCTCTAACTTTTACTCATTTATTTATTTTAAATTACAGACAATTACTTGTTCAACGAAGGTAAGTTGGATAGTTGCAATTTTATGTTTGAAATTCGTTGTTTTAAAAATTATACTAAATGAAACGAATCGAAATATTATTCAGTTATCTTGGACTAGATGTGATTAGAGCAAATTGAATCCCATTCCCTGGGAATTTCAATTTTCTCAGATACTGTATTTAGCTGTGTTTAGAGTCGAAGCGTACCCAGAGTGGCTCAGAGGGTTCGAGCCTCCCTCCTCCCCGCACAAAACGATTTTTTATTGCAAAAGTATAAAAAAATGCATTTTTTCGCTCCTTAAACAGTATTTTTCAAAAACTTTTCGTCCTCGCTTCGATCGGGCAGTACTTTTCTCATTTCATTTTGAAAATTATTAGGTAATGATTTTTCACCGATCTTGCAGTCACAAATCACTGATTTGCCAATCAATTATCAATTTTTTCAGAACGAAATCAATAATTTTTATTGAAAGATTGTGACTGATTTGAATTTGACTCCTTTCCCAAGGTTGCCAACCTCTGTAATTCATCACTGAAATCAGTAATTCTTCAGCTTTTGAAAAAATTTAGTAATTTTTTTGAGGATTTTTGAAAATTTCAAAAATTTTAGCGATTTTTTACTCTTTTTGCTATGTTTACTTTTTATTTTTCAATGATTTTAGTGATTTTCTGATTTTTGATGGAAATTATTCGAGGAAAAAGAAAGAAAAAAACAGTTATTTTTGGCGATTTGATATTTTTTAACCTACTTTTTACTACGTGATTTTCGAGCGATTTTTGAACGACGCGTAAAAAAATAGTGATTTTAGTGATTTTTAAGCATTTTCTTTTTATAGAGATTTCTCCTTTCAATTTTTTTTCGAAGCCTAAAATTTTTTATATCTGGACGAAAAATTTCCCTTCCGGGGTTAGAAAATTTTCATTGACTGCAGCATCACTGGGAATGAATAATAATATTATTTTTACTAATCATGACTTATCCTTGTACCATGAAATTCTCCTAACCGATTCCGAAGACAAAAAGTCATTTTGCCAGCTAATTTGGTGAATAAATTACCGGGTGCTCGATTAATTCTGGACTCCCTTGGTAAAACTTTATTTAAATTGTCCAATCATAAACAAAATAAACAAATACAAAGTATTGCCAACTTACGATTTTTACCACAAAAAGTACAAGGGGAGTCCAGAATTAATCGAGCACCCGGTATCATAAATACCTCTCAGTAAAAATTTCTTTCTTTTCCGTAAGATATGTACGATTAATTCGTGAGAGCGGAGGGGGGAGGGGGTAAAATCAAAAATTCTACGACCTCAAATTAGTGACAGTCGATAATGTCACACCTCATTTTAATTTTTCAACACTCGTTTCTCCGAAATTAAGGGTGGCTAGAGGGGGACTGAAAGGTTCAATAAAGAAAATAAGCAAATATTCGAACTCAGCGCCTTTAAATACCTAACAAACGACAGGTCGCTTGTTATTTTTCATTTTTTCGAATTTTGACCCCTTATAGAGGGGGCTAATAGAGCAGGGTTTAGAGAGGTCGGGTGAAAAAACCAAGTAAATGTTAGAAATCAGCGCTTTTCGATTAGTAGAAATCGATGTGCTACTCCACTTTTTTGATTTTTTTGAATTTTTGTCAAAATTATGGACCCCTGTACCCCTCAGAGGTCGGAGATCTCATTTTGGAAATTTTTTGGCTGAAAAATAGATGAAAAGGGCTAATTACCGTAATTTTTTCATATTTTCAAATGTCTTGTGATCATCGTGAAAGTTGAGCTTTCATCGCCAAAGTTTAACTTTGAGCTTTTCAAAATGTGATTATTGTTTTTGAATCCCCTATCAATTCTCTTTCGTACCCCGCAAATAGTTTTCCTTCAAGTATAATCTATCTCGAGATATGAGCCCTCCAAGTTGGGTAGTTTGGCGAGAAATCGCAATGACTTAAAAATTACGAGTCTCTCGTCCTCTTGAGGGTTAGAAGAGAAATGATGGGGGATTAATGAATAGACCATTAATGGGAACTGATGAAAATAAATCTGAGCAAAATCGGAAGACCGCGACTTCATTTTTGGTCGGTTTTAGTACGGAATAGCCCCTCGTACGTTTCATTTTGTAATATTTTTTTATTTCCTTTATGTGTAGACAAATTAAACGAAATGATGAGAAGATGCAAAAACTAACACTCTGTATCAGTTACGAAAGTAATCAGACGTAAGATCAGTAGTTTTTTTTCTCGAATTTTACGTTATGAATTAGTATAGTAAATTTAAATAAGTACGTATTTATATTTTATATTTTTAATTTTAACTTTGAGTGGTTATACATATGTCTAGGTGCCTTTACTTTTTATCTGGCATCATTATTGCATTCATTCTGTCCATAAGTAACTTATCTTCCTCAAATACCATATTTTTGTTAAAGATACCATAGGAAATCTTGTTGCACGTATATAATTTATAACGATGGATATTTTCCAAAGATATTATTGCAGGTACTTATCTGATGAAAATTAAATTTCGTCTATTGAAATTTCAATTTTTCCAACTGAAATATGATGAAATGAACTTTTCAACGGTTTCCACAGCATCAACAGAATTTAAAATTTCGCATTTTTAAGCCAACTGATTTTAATTTATCAAGTTCATCGTGTTATGTATTTCGTTTTAGGTTTAGGAATACGTAATACATATTTATCTACTAAATGTAAGTTGTTGTAATCGCATTACGAGAAAGATTTTCAAACATCCATATCTTGTCATTTTTTCGAAGCTCTCAACAAGAGCTGCGCATAAGAATGAAGTTCGGGAGATTGGTGTTGAATGTATCGAGTTCAATTTGGTGATGATTTTTTAAAATGAACATGGCTTTGAAAGATATCGAAGGAGGTAAACAAACTGGAAACTGGAGGGAGAAGATGGTTATCGAGTCAATTGAGACTGTCTTCATTTTTCAATTACCGTCATTTTCTTTGTGGTAATTTTAAGGAGTGGGGGAGAAGGGGTTGCCTATTTTTTACTTTTGAATTTTAAATTAAATTTTTAGGTCGCAATCGCAAGGTACCTATAATTTTTTTGTTGCAAATTTATTTTACTGGTCATCTGAAGTTTGTTTAATTTTTTTTTTTTTGAATCATTTTGTTTTCGTTTTTTAAGGAGGCAAGTACCGATATTGAACAAATGCTCGAAAATTTTTCAATTTCTGAAAGATTAGCCAGTTTTCTGAAAATTTCATTTTTTAAAAAGATTGATAAAATTTTGAAGAAATGGCGATTTTTGAATAACCATAAATTTTATAAAATTGTTCAAGTTTTAAAAAAGTTTTTCGATTTTTAAAAATCTTCGAGGTTATGGAAACAATAGATAGTTCAAGTTTGAGATATTACGTAGATTAGCGTACGATTTTTTAGGAAATTGTTCCACCGTCGGATGATTGAACATTTTTGAAATATTCTTCAGTGTCTGAAAACGTATTCAATTTATTGAAAAGCGTGCAATTTTTGTTGAATTATACAATTGGACAAAAAATGTTTTGCTCTACGTTTCAGCTCAAATGCCTAATTTCTGATTCGACTAGGCATCATATAAATAATACACCAATGTATACCCATTAAGGCTAAAGTTTGCTTTAGAGGATGGAGGGTCGAATAATGAGAGTTTTCAAGCACAATAAATAGAATGAAACACATTTTAAACAAATTTTATGGCTCAATCTCTCAGAAAATTTTACAGCGATTCGAATGGTGCGAACCGTAGACAGACACCTGTGAAATCAAAAAGCAAGCCTATATTCGAATTCTGCTTCCTCAAATTAGTGAAAATCGATATATCACTCGCCATTTCAATTTGTTAGCATACTTTTCCTCAAAATTGGAGGCTATTCGAACTCAGCGCCGTAAAATACCTGACAAACGACAGATCTCACGTTATTTTTCATATTTTCGAATTTTGGCCCTCTGAAGGGGCCGAATTGGGCTAATATGGGATTCAGAGAGTTGGATGAAAAACCCCAAGTACATATCGTCGCGCTATAACTAAAACCACCTTAGTGCCAACGTTTTTTTTTTACAGGGGAGCCAAAAAAACGTAACAAAATTTGCATTACGCTTAATGGACTTCGCAAACAATCTCATAAATTAATGAATTTACGTTTTTTAAATTTTAATCGGTGCAGCTTGATTTAGAGAACTCAAAATTGTAAAAAAAAACTCACAATTGAAAAAAGTGGCACTTAGCTGGTTTTAGTTATAGCGCGACGATATTCGAAATCAACGTCTTCGAATTAGTAAAAATTAATGTGCTGTTTCAATTTTTCGATTTTTTTAAATTTTGGTCAAAATTGTGGACCCCTGTACCCCAAGAATCTGCAGATTCCATCTTGAGAATTTGTTGGTTGAAAAAGGTAAATAGGGCTACTGCTACTTACTATAATTTTTTCAGATTTTTAAATAGTAGCTTTCATCTTTTGTTTTCATCGTGAAAGTTGAGCTTTCACCACCAAAGTTCAACTTTGAGCTTTTCAAAATGTGATTATCGATTTTGAATTTCCTATCGATTTTCTTTCAGACCTCCCAAAAAGATTTCCTCCAAGGTACAAAATACTTATTAGGGCATTTCGCCAAAAATCGTAATTGCATAAAAGTTTCGAGGCTCTCCCCTCGCCCTCATGAGAGGTAGAAAAAAATAATCGTAGTTTTGTAAATCGACCACCAAGGGAAACTCATAAAAAAAAAACTTGAGCGAAATCAGAAGAACCCCACCTCATTTTTTTCCTGTTTTAGTATGGGAAATCCCATAATTATGTTCTTACTGATTTTGAAAAATTACAATAAAATTTCAAGGCTTCTATAATTCAAGGTGTATAGCTGAATCACATGTTTGTATTGTAACATTTGCAAGCTTAAAATGTATGAGAAATGATATTAAATTTAGGATTTTGCCATAGACAGTTGTTACAAACGTATGTTGAATAACGTTAAACCTATTTTTGGCATACGCAGGTATTTTCATCAATCTGTTGTTTCGGTGATTCACGAAGTATTTTATGGCTATAATTAATTCCTCGGTGATTCATTCTTGACGCAAATACTTTTTTTTTCTTCTTATAAATATGCACAAAAATTAAGGATTCGAATATAGTACATGCAGATTTTCGTGATTGAATTGTTGCGATTGGCTGTGGCGAAAATTTCGTTGAATTTTTCAGTTTTTGAACGAAGCGTAATTCGTGATTTTTTCGAGATCATTCGATATGGTGAAACTGAATATTATGTTTCTTTCTTTTTTCTTGATTTTTGGTACGTCTTGAGTATATTTTGATTGGACGAAAGTAATAGATAAGAATTTGAAAATATTCAGTTCGTCGTGTTTTTTTTTCTCTCGAATAAATAAATAGTGATTTTGATCGAAAAAAATCCGGAGTGGAAATCGAAATGCCTTCGGATGATTTCCTGATTACTTTGAGTTTTTGACTCGAAAACTCGAAGTAATCAGTCGAAAATGTTGAAACGTACGAAGGGCTAGGAAATTATTGCCTTGGAAATTGCACGAAAATTTTTCGCAGTAGTTTTTAAGCTGGAATAGTACAAATATCATTCAATCATACTCATTTCAATTATCTTATTTGAATTTCAGTAATTCATCAAACATCAGCGGCCGCACGTAAGTTGAAAATTTCAGTTTATGGACTTTTTTTTTGAAAGGAATTATAAAATCAAAATGTCTATTGGCAAGAAAAATAAAGAAAACCTAGATCCAAAAATTAGCAATAATTTAAAGGATCTTATTGCTGAAGCAAGGCTATCAATAAAAATTTATGTCTTGGAGTTGTGGACGTCCAAAATTAATCTGTGGCCAAGGCGAAACATTTGGGAGGGTGTCCTCACCAGACGGAAAATTTTGGAAAATTTGCACATTTTCAAATTTTAGGGTTCATTTAAATTTATTTTGATCGTCTAATTGCGAAATTAGGATTCGATTTTCAGTTGATTAATCAAATTAAACGACTTTCAACAAAGTTGACCATCTTTTCGAGAAAATCTGTGGATTTACGAACTTGTTTTGAAAATTTCGAAATTGAACTTTTGTGATGAAAGCGCAACTTTTATGATTGGTATAAAAGATGAGGGTTACCATTTAAAAATCTGAAAAAAATACAGCGAGGAGAACTTTTCATGTGTTTTTCAACTAAGTAATTACTTTTCAACATGGAATCTCACAGTGGCGCAACCAGAACTTTTTTTTGGAGGGGGCTAGAATTCACGAGGAAAGTAAGGGGTATAAGCCTGTGTAGAGAGGGGGGGTCCCCCGAACCCGAACTCACGTTTTTTCAAGGGGCTCACTATGGCTTGCCATGGGTGAGGGAACTTGAAATAAAGAGGTAAATTTACCTATTTACGATGAATATCGATGTTAAAAATTCCCTGAAAGACCTTTTTTCGCTTTTAAATTATCCCCCTGGGGCCTAAATTTTCTCGGCACAGCTCCAGAAGGGAGCTGTCAATCTATTTTCATGGAATATTGAGATTTTTCCCCTTTGAATTATAAACGTGATTTTTATTCAAAACAACAGAGTGCAAAGAGCATTAAAAAACAAATGACAGCAAATTTTTCAAGAAGGAACTCGTCATTTGGGTAAAATGAAGGGAGAATCGTGTAAATTCGAGTTTTTTCCATCCATATCACCCCCTCAGTCTCATCTTAAAACTCGTTTTGGTCGATTTAGGGCAGTAAATTTGAAAATGTGCTGATTTTCGCCTCCGAACTAGCAAAACAGCGAAATTCTTGGAAAATTAAAGTCCTCGAAGATATAAATCCGAAAAATTGCCTCCTTGTGACTTTTCTCTATTCTCCAAACTGAAGAAACGTCTTCGAGGACACTATTTTTCATAGAATTTCATTGTTTCGCTGGTTCGGAGGTGAAAATCAACACTTTTTAAAACCATTACTTTAAATCGACCCGAGGTTTTGGGGGGGCTTTAGCCCCTTAGCCCCCTCCTTCCCCGTGGTTGCGCCACTGGAATCTCAATACCCCTAGGAGTACTAAAATTTGGTCAAAATTGAAAAAAATCTAAAAAGTAAAGTAGAATATCGATTTCTACAACCTAATTCGAAGGTGCTGAATTTTAATATTTATGTTCTGTTTATTCATTTGACCCAACTTTCAGCTTCCTTGGTGAAGCCGAAAATTCAAAAAAATTAGCATCAAGCTCGAATATTTGCTTGGTTTTTGAATTCGAAAGTTTTGTGCTCCCTACCCTCCTTCCCTCCAATATTAAGGAGAAAATTCATACTTTTTAAAAAAAAGTGAAAATAGAGTGTGGCATATCGATTTCTTTTAATTCGAAAATGCTGAGCTCGATCATCAACTTTCTCGATCGGCACCCCCTCCTCGTTCTCCCAAATTGCAAAAAAATTGCAAAAAGTAATATTTTTTAGAAATAGGGGTGATAGAAAGTACGTAAGGGTCAAATTCTACAGAAAAAAGTAAATATTCAAACTCAGTACCTTTAATAACCCAACAAACGACATATTACTCCTTACTTTTTTGAATTTTGATTTTTGAAAATTTCGAGAGATATTCCTCTTCCTGAAGGTTAAGGATCGAAATGATGGTGATTCTTTCTGTATAATATCAGTGGGAACCAGTATAAAAAATTTTGAGCGAAATCAGAAGACCCGAGGTCAAAACTGGCTCGAATTGACATGGAATGAGCCAATTATTGTATTTTGTGTGATAAAATTCGTTATTTTGTATTTGAATAAAAAAAGGGGGTCGGTTGTACTTCTCGGAATGATTTTGGATTATACGGTACATAACGTAATTTTACGTGGATTTCAATCCAGTACACTAAATTTTGTTCACTCAGCGACCATCGGAGATATTTTGAATTGGACAAAAACTTTATTCGATGATTTATTGAACATAGCCAATGAAAAGAATGTGAAAAAATTTGCAGCCGGTATGTATCAAAGAAGTCGTAGTATCGCGAATGAATTAATTGAATCGTTCGCCAACGTAAGACGAGTAGATTTTTGTAATAGCTCTTCCGATATGTTTCATTTTCAGCACTGGAAACTAACCAAGCTTACATGGATACAGAGAAAGGTACTCAATACTCATTATCAAATTTTGTAAATTATTGAATTAGGCAATATTTAATATCTGCGATGCCTATCATCGATTTCTTTCAGGTTTTACTGCCTTGGACAACGACATTCGCGCGAATTTGATTAAAATGAATGGGACGTTCCAATTGGAAAATAAATATGCGGAAAAAAGTGTCACCATTAAAGGTGCGTAGACAAAATTCAGTGAAAAAAATATCCTTTCAAGAAGGTTATTAAAATTTATAATTTTTCCCCTGCGATTTGTGTTCTATTTTGTAGCGGCCATTCAAACGTACAAAAATCACTTCCAAAACTACAGTAAGTAAAAAATTGAAAGATTGAAAATGATATCAATATCCTATGGAAAAAGTTGGGTAATTTATATTTCAATCTTCGAATAGACTTCACTAATTTTTGCATGTGTATTTGTTACTTATTTATAGTGCATTATTTGCCAGCAGAAAGTAAGTCGAAAAATTGTAATTTCATGGTTAAAATCCTTTGATGTTCAGAATTGAATTGAACAGTTTGGAAAATCATATGATATTTGGGCCTAGCTTCGATTTTCTTTCCAACTTTCTCACAGTGTTCCTTGAAGTGGAAAATTCTTGGTAAGTTTTCGTCCCCCAACCCAAACTTTCTTCCTTTCGAAATTTAATGGACTTTAAGGTGAAAAAATGGCACCAAAATTGATGAAAAATTATCGTAAATACTCCTCAACGAGATTTAACTTTCTGCCGGAGGAAGAAATTTTTGTTGCTTTTCATCAGGATGAAAAATTCTTGGAAATATAATGCAATAAAATTGTTCGTTATTTCAAAGAAAGGGAGGGTGAGGGATTTTTTCCTTTTCAAGGGCACCAATTGAGAGAGTTGGATAGGAAATCGAAGCTGGATAAATTTTTTCTTACGTTCGATTTCGTTTAATTTTACAATTTTTTTTTGCGTAGTGTCTTTAGACAACATTTTGAAAAAATGCAATTAACACCTTCAATCAATTGTGAAGGAAAGTAGATATATCTATGGTTTTTTTCTAATTTTACATTATGGATAAGTATAGTAAATTTTATAGGTATCTAATAAATAAGTATCCTAATTATTCTATATCTTTACTGTTTAATCTAGGTATAATAAAACTGCTCTTTAAAAAAGCTCTTTTTTAATAATTTTTAAAATCAAAAATTTAGTGTGTTTAATATTCTGACCATTTCTAGGGCATGAACCATTTTTTTTTTCAGTTTTATCAGAGGTATCATGATTGAGGGGTTTGGAGGTGGTCTCTTCCCAGACCATTCTAACTTCCTAAGGTTGTAAAAAGTCGTGAAAGGTGGAAACGTTGAGTAAAGTTAGGATTTTAGTACTAGATTTTCTCAAATTTGTATTTTTGGAAAAGTTAACAAAATTTAAAACTATCCAAAAAAAATTGAAAACTTATCTAAGTATGGTCTGTCGAATATAATTTATGTCGGCGATGAAAACCGATTGATGTTTAATTGGTTGTGGTTTGATGATGATTTGTATGTACTCGTATTTAAATGGTTCTTGATTCTGGTTTTTGAATTGGTTTCTAATGATGGTCTAAAATGTAAAAACATGTTCCTTTTATTTCTGATAATTTCATTTTTCGTATCTGTTGATTCATAACGTTTGGCGTTTGAGATCAATTTTTAATTTTTTTGATAGTGATTCTAATATTCTCCATATTTTCAAACTCTATGAGATTTTTTCAAACCTAAATATTTGTAGCTTAATTTTTTTCTCAAATTTTTTTTAACTCAAACTGTTTTTTTCAACAGTTTTTTACTTCATTTTTTTTCAAAATTTTCTCAATTCAAAAAATGAAATGTTTTTTCAACTTTTAATTATTTTAGACTCGCATTGAATTGAACTGAAAAAATCTTTTTATGCGTTGAATTGAAAATTTGAGAACTTTTTTTGGAAAATTTTATGAAAATCAGTTGAGATTTTTTCTGGGTAAATATGAAAAATGATTAAGAAAATTTAAGAGTACCTCCCTCCTCCTTCATCTGTCATTAATTGACTTAGAAAGCTCTAACAAATAATTTCAGAGAATTATGAATAGGTGAACATTATATGTACGTATGTACAAATCTTCGATATCCCTTTTTTTCTCAGATTCCTGGAGCAGCAAATCACTGAGATACAATAAGCTACGGTCTAAGACCACAAGAACCGGAAATCAACAATTTTCACTACATAATTTTAATTTTCGTCCCGGATAAATAAATTCCATTCAACATTTTGTACATCGGCAGTATTAGGAAAACGAAATATCAAATCGGTAATACATAAGAACCAACCAAAAAACGTTACTGTCTTGGAGCATATTTTCCTATTTACAAAACTTTGAACCCCCTAGGGACAAAGTGGGAGAATTTTAGGCATCATTTTGTGCGTCAACCTATACGTTTAACTGTTGTGAGCAACTGGCTTCATTTTCCCTCGAAAATTACTCATTTGAGTACAATTTTTGGAATATTGAAATTTTAAAACGTGAGCGTTTGTAGTCAGTTGCAATCAAAACCCCACTTGGAGGGGGTGGAGCGTATTTTCAATCACAGGAAAAGGTGGAGGAGATATTTATTCAAGATACTGAAAAAAAAAAAAGATGATTGTAGCATTAATATTCGAAAAAATTCTCATTTGCTAAAATACATATAGACATTTTCGAAGAATAACCCAAAAATCATTTTGAAATAGTGTGTTTTTGGTAGAATTACAGGGACGTATCGATAGGGGGAGGGGGAGCTTCCCCCTGAGAAAATTTTTTACTTGTGAGTTGGTAAAATTGAGCAATTCAACACATCAGTTGGGAAAATTGGGCAGTTGGGAATCAGTCACTTTATCGACTGAAAATTCATCATTTTCCCAACTGAAAATGTATCATTTTTCCAAGTTGGAAATCAATAAAATTTTCACTTGTTAGTTTAAAAATTTTGCCCTCGCTTCGCTCGGGCATGAACAAAATCATTATCCAACAAACTATTTCAAGTATCAACAGTGTTGAAGAAGGCTCCTTTTATTCATTCCCCTGAAAATACTTAGTGTTTTTATTCTCAATTTTTACGCTCCCAAAAAAGCTTTCAACACCATTCATTGTGAATATCTAATGGCTACATTCTTACCCTCCCCCCTCTCAAATTACATCAAATAAGAATTTTGAAAGCCGTAAAATAAGAAAAAATGGCTTTTTTAGGCGTTAAAAATATAATTTTTTTCAAAGCTTCACCCTCGCTTCGCTTCGCTCGGGTATAAATTAAATTCTTTTTTATGTGCACTATTTGAGGTGATAGCGCCAAAAAATGTTCCCTTTCACTCATTCTTCATAAAATTTTCCTGGTATTCTAAGTTGTATCCATTTTGCGTTGGGAATTTCATGAATTCGAGTTGGGATTTTCATGAGACCTCTACCCTCCCCCCCCCGGAAAATGCCTTCGGTACGTCACTGTAGAATTACCCAGTTATGTTATGATTATGATCCTATGAAACCACAAAAAAATAATCACGGCTTCATTTATTATTGATATTTCTCCTTTCTGTATAAAAAAAAACTTAAGTAGGTACTTTTTAATGATTGAAAAACTCATTTTTTTTAAAGATCTGCTTTGTAAGTTGAATTTTAACAGCTGTTGAAATCTAGAAAATTCGAGTTTTTTGCAAATCTTTCATTTCAAAAATTTGTGCCTCAGAAAAAAGTGAATTTCGAGACTTTTAAGTTGAACAGTCGCGAAACGAATGTCAAGTGGGGTGTATTTTGACCTAATAAACTGCGAATTTGAATTCAACGTGTCCAAATTATTTGAAAAATACTTTCATCAATTTTCTAACTCACTTCAAAAATTGAAAAAAAATTCACGAATTTTACAAAAATATTTCCGCGCAGAATTCTGTGTCTCAGCCATGCATTTCGTTGAAATCGTGAGTACCTAATACCTATTGACATTTTTTCATCATCTGTTTCTAAAGCTGTTCGGCGTTCATTGCGTCAGAGCAAATTCGAAGGATTCTCATGTCAGATAAAATATTAATATTTCTTTTGATTTGATGCAGTGAAATTTCAAGGCTTAAGTCACAATTTAACGATTGTATGTCCCTCCTACCTACCCTACCTGCGTACAAACATGTTTCAAATATCGAGAAAATTACGTTCATATGTTGTTTACCATGTGAGCTGGCGAAATGAAAACGATGAATTTACGATTCATACGACTATCTAGATTTTTCAATTCATCAAACCTCCTAAAAAGTTGAATACATTTTGAAGATGATAATAAGAATTTGGGAAAGGAAACTGTCGAAATCCTCAAGGGGGTGAGGTGGAGGATTCGAAATTTTTATGCAATTATGCTTTTTAGCAAAATTATCCAATTTTGAAAGCACATATCTCGAAATGGATTGTATTAGGGGGAAAACAGTTTGCGGAGTCTGAAAGAGAATTGATAGGAAATACAAAATCAATAATCACATTTTGAAAATCTCAAAGTTGGACTTGGGTGGTGAAAGTACGACTTTCATGATGAGAACGAAAAATAAAGGTTACCATTTGAAAATCTGAAAAATTGCACTTTTTACCTTTATTCTTTTTAACCAACAAATTTTCAAGACTGGATTTCCAGACCCCTGGGGGAAGAGGAGTCCACCATTTTGACCAAAATTCAAAAAAATTGAAAAAGTGAGATATCGTGTCTTCAAAGTTGGGCAATTTTGCTAAAAATCGTAATTGCATGGAAAATTTTCGGCCCCGCGCCCCTGCCCCCTTGAAGACTTGGAAAAAAATGATCGTGGTTTTGTGAATAGACTCTACCAAGGTGAACTGGTAAAAAAAAATTGAGCGAAATCGGAAGACCCGACTTCATTTTTGTCCCGTTTTAGTTTGGAGTAACCCTGCTGTAAATTTTAATGTCGCGTCATTGTTATTTCTTGTCATCCGTTTCACTAGATCTTCCATCACTACCTACTTTCCATAAACTGTTCAAGTTTTTCAATTTTATATGTGAATTTTTTTAAAAGGTTTTTTGACAATTTTTTATGTGAAGTTTTGTTTTAGGTATGTGGAGTAATACTTGATGACATTGTTAATTGGATGAAAGGAGCTCGGTCAGCTATAAAACATACCAACCACAATTGAGGTATGTATTATTATTTTTAACACTATCCCAAATACTTTTTATATTCATTTCATCATCTTCACTCTTAAATCTTCTTAGTACTTGTAATATTTGATGATATTGTCAGATCAGCTGTATTTTATAGCTGGTTGTGTTCTCCCACCACCACCCGACGAGTTCCTAACCATTTCGGTCTTACCTCGTCTCACAACAGCTTGCCATGGGTTCGTTCTATGCTAGCCACTAGCCGACTACCAAAGTGGACGACTTCGGGTGCGCCTCACTTGTGCCTCATTCAATCTCAAACAGTACCTCGCTTCCTCAAGGTGCCCGGTGTTTCGACTTTCGTGTTGTTCACTCCCCGGGCCTTGGTGAGAGAGGCTTTTGCAAGCAAGCTCGCTCAACAACTGATAGGTCGCCTCAGTTTCAAACCAGTCTAACTTCTCCATGGCTATCAACATTGTTGGCTCCCTATCCAACAGTTGCGCCAATTTCCCCAAATAATCGGCGAATTGCCCACAGTTTGCTGCCAATGTGTGGTTAGGGCTCACTCTCAGCTGACCACACAAGCATCGTGGTTCCGCAATCGGAGTGATGTGGAATCGATCAAAATAGTCATAGTAGAGGCTGTGGCCAGTAGTGACTCATGTGATGAACTTGTTCGGTACTAGCTACTCCTTACTCATGCGGGCAATCACACTCTGGATGTTTAGGTAGAGTAGGCATCCTTTATCAGAGTGACACCACTTGTTTTCCCATATCCAAAGCACCTCTTTGAGTATGTGTGTCTTTAAGCGCTCATCCAACTTTCCGACCACTCACATTTAGGTGTTTCTGAGGACAACTGTCTCTCCCTTTCACAGTTTATACAACGCCACCTGCTTGATTACTACATAGTCGAGGGGCAACATACCCACCAGTAGACACAAGCTGAGAGTCGCCGTAGTTTAATACGCCTTGCAGAAGGCTATCTGCGCCGGATGCTGTGCCAATCGGAGCTTCTCCCTTACTTTGGCGTTCCTCTCTATGGCCCCAGCAAAGACGCTTGCCACATACGTAACTATACTCACAACTGTGCTCTGGTAGAGGATTGGAGTGACACCAAACTAGACTCCCCACAAGGCCTGAACCTAAGGAACAAGGCCTATGCAGGAAGCCCTGGCCCAAATGCACACACACCCTGGGTGTGCTTTGCAAAAGAATGCTGGTGATCAAAGGTTATGCCCAAGTGTTTCACCAATTCGCTGGTGGAGACGAGCAAGCCGGCTATTGGGATAGATAGCCCACACTTGAGGTCCCCCACCAGGAATATTACCTTGGACTTAGTGGCATTGATTTCAAGTCCGGAGGCTTCGCAAGTTCACACCACTCATCTGGCCCACTTCTTCGGCCAGTTCACAGAGTTCCTTGTGGTTCTGCACAGCTATCAGCTTTGGGTAGTTGTCTGCGAAGATCTACTCCAGCAGCACAAGCAGAGGCCATGGCTGTCTAGAGAGGCCGTCAAACAAAGTAATCCATGATGGGGGGGCCAGGAGGGAGCCCTGGGGTGTACCTTGATCTAGTGGCTTCCATACGGCCCCTGATTCAGTAGTCATCAACGTGTAACGGCCCAAGTAGTAGTCAGCAATGAGCTTTATTAACCACAGCTCAATGCCCAATCTTAGGAACACCTCTACAACCTAACCCCAACTGGCAAAGTCAAACACACACGAGATATTGATGCATAGCAGTACAATGTAATTCATCGGCACAAGGACCGGGGACCACATTCCTGCCTGGAGGTCCTCAACTGCCCAGAACAGAGCATTCAAAGCATCTTACTGGCTCCTCCCTGGTACAAACCCATACAGGCTTGGCAAAATTTTTGTGAGAACAGGCCCCAGCTGGTTCACCATCAGCCTCTTGAGCCACTTACCCAGTGTTGGCAAGAGGCTAATCGGCTGGTAGGCCTTGAGGTCTGACGGATCCTGGTCTGGCGATTTCAAAATTGGAACAACTTCTGTGGGTTTCCAGCACTCTGAAATTTTCCCTACTGCAAACAGGCATTGAAGAGGGCGACAAACATTCCAGGCATTACCTTCTACTCCTCACCTAAGAACTCAACTGGGATCCCATCGGGCCCCGGCACTTTCCCTGTACAAAGCTTTCTCAGAGCGGAACCAACCTCTTTGTATTGCCTTTTAAATGCAATAATAAAGAAAGTTGAAAGTTTTAACGAACTTTAATAACTTGAAAATTAGAAAATTACAGAATAACGTGAACTGAATAATCTACATTGAACAAGAATTACAGTACACTAGCGCTTATGGCAACTAGCGGCTAACATAGGAACTTGTGGTCTGCGGTGCCACAACAGTCCCGGCGAAAAAAAGGGATGTTTACGAAAACGTAAACATTTACAAGATAAGATAAGTATAGATTTAAATATAAATTTAATAAAGTAACCATTTAGTAATATCATTATTAATTGCATTTTTGTTTTTGTTCCAGGTCCAATATCGGAGTTCCTGGCGGCGATGGTTCAGTGGCCTCGGTGATTCCACTGTCCCTGGAAGCGGTGGCGATGACAGATCATCTTTGGGGATCCAGAGACGCTCTTTAACGACAGCGGCGAATTGAAGAGGATCGATCTGAGGTAGGCGATTGAATTTTGATATTTTGAACCATAATTAGCAGTACTATTGCCAATTTTTGTTTTTAGGCGATTTTTAGTGGTTCCAGAAAGTCCCCAGTAATGATAACTGGACTGGCGAACTTCGGATAACGAATGCGGCAATTTTCTTATCAGCAGCGGGATGGATGACGATTTCGGCCAGTATTTGGATCTACAAGGAGAAGTTTGTAGTCGGCGATTCGTGATGTAAACTTTCTGGTGACGATTTCATTTGCATTGGCGGAGTTCCAGGTAAGAACTTTTCATTTTGCCTTTTTCCATGCGATTTTGTTGCATTTTCTTGTTATGTTGATCACTTTTTATCAACATATATAGGCGACTTGTGATTTTCGGCGATTGATCAAGAATCGGCGGGGGGCAAGCTGAAGCAGTGATGTGATAACTCTGGTAGATTTTGGCGAATATTTGGTGATCTATTGATTTCCAGGTAAGACTTTTTCCAAGTTTTTACCTTGTGCTTAGTGACTAATTCGTTTTTCTGTTCCTGTAGGTACAGATTCTGATGTTGGCGAAATGAAAATGGCGGTGGTGATTCTTTGAAGATCAGCGGCTGACACAATGCCTTTTCAAGCAGGGCTGTCTAGCCAATGGGTTTGGCTAAAGCTAACGGCTAAAGCTAAAAAAAAATCAGGGTTTGGCTAAAGCTATTGGCTATTAGCTAAGTTGATTTCATTAGCTAGCTAACGGCTAGCTAATGGCTAATTGTTTCAAAGTTGAGTGGCACCTCAAAATACTCGTCTGAGTCTCTACAATTCATAATGACACAAATTAGAAAATAAATTGACTCATCAAGACGCATACCAGTATTTTGAAACATAATTTGCTCTTTAAAAATTAATTTTTTGGCTTCCTTCATAGCATTACCAGCAGATATTAAATTTATAAAATACCTATTTTCATAAACCTACTTAATTGGATTTCAAATATTTCTAATATTTCAATGTTAGAATTTTAGCCATTAGCCATGAAATTTGATTGGCTAAAGCTAAAGCTAACGGCTAAATTTTCACTCATCGGCTAGCTAATAGCTAAGGCTAAAACCCCAAAATTAGATTAGCTAACGGCTAATGGCTAATGGCTATTGGATAGCTAGACAGCCCTGTTTTCAAGATCGGCGGGAGTGTTTCGGAGATCTGTGGCATTTCAGAGTTTGGCGGCGAAGTTTTGGTGATCGGCGGCGGCTTTTTGGAGATAAGCGATAGTGTTACTACTGAGATCAGTGGCAGCGGTGAAACTGTGCAGATCGGCGGTGGTATTTGCGGGATCGGCGGCTTCGACATCAAGATTGGTGGCAGTAACTGTATTATCGCAATCAGCAGCTGTGAAGTTTTGTTCAGCAGCTGCGGCGGTATTTCATGGCAAGATAGCAGATTTTGGTCATCTGCAGTGTGATCGGCAGTTGCTCGAGTTCGATGAGCGGAAGTTGCCATCAGGTATGTGACGTTTTTGAGCGATTTAGCATGATCGGCATGATGCTTTGTGTTTTCATTTTCAGCTGTCGGCGTTAGCTCAGGGGCTGTGAATTTGGCTTTGACTTTTTCAGCGATTTGGGCTTCAATCGGATTAGCGGTTACGTCTGGAATCGACAAGCGTGTATTTGCGGATATTTGAAGCTCAATTGAATCAGCGGCGGAGTCAAGCAGAGGTTTGGCAAAGTTTGAAGTATTAGCAGCGGAGATTGAAAAGTTTGAAGCATTAGCGGCGGAGATTGAATTGGTGAATGTTGACTGGCTAACCTGTATGTTTCTTGCTAATTTCAGCTCCTGAAGACAATGGTGTGCTTTTATGGGAAGCTGTTTGTAACAGCAGGATTGCAGAAGAAAAATCGTATACATCGTTGAGGTTCTTGGTTGTTGGGCGTAGGCGTTTCAATTCGTCAACTGCTACTGTGAGATCGTCGATGGAATCAGAAAACGTTAGTTGGTTCAGTGTATTTTCAGCAAGCAATCCCAATAAGTTGGTGACTACAGTGGCGGTAGCTTGCAACCACCATTGATATTCTTGGAGCTAAGCTTCTCAATGGTTGTTAACATCGTGGTATTGGTTTGTAGGCATTTGTCTCGACCCAAGGTCTGAGACACGGATAATATCGACATAATGGGTCGATGAGAATGAAAAAGCGGTGTGGTGACATTACTGGAATGGGCAGCGTCACTCTATTGAGTGAGTTTTTGATTTGCGGTTTAGGGAGTTGGCGTTTGATTTACTTATGTAAAACAGCGAGAAGCGGCATATGTCGGTTGAAATCGCGATTTTGACCGGCATTCGAGCATGTTTTTTTTTGCGATTTTGTGATCGCGTGGTCGGTGTCACAGTAGACACTCATGATCACGAAAAGAAAAACCAGAAAACTACATTGTAAGTGAAAGCGTGAAAGTTGGATTGGAAAGTTCTCTGCTACCATGTATTGCCTTTTAAATGCAATAATAAAGAAAGTCGAAAGTTTTCGCGAACTTTAATAACTTGAAAATTACAGAATAACGTTAACTGAATAATCTACATTGAACGGATAAGAATTACAGTACACTAGCGCTTATGGCAACTAGAGGCTAACATAGGAACTCACAGTCTGCGGTGCTGCGATACTCTTCCTAAGTGAAACCAGGACACTCTTTTGTGTGCAGGCAAAGCCAGACACACCATGACCTGAAATGTCCCAGAGGGCACCAAGGAGTCGACAAGTCGAGCAATGCCTGCATGGCAGCTTTGGCGATCCCCTGGTTGCCTCCGCCAGGAGTGGGCTCTCCAGTCCCGGCTTTGCGCGAGTCCGCAACCTGCCATGTATTGAGGGTACCATCTCTGCTCTTGCTGGTGCTTATGCCAGGTGATCGAAGCAACGCCTCCACTTGCGGCGGCAGTAGTACCCCTCTACTCCTAAGATGGTTGAGCTTTCCCCGGAGAAGGTTACTCCAAAGTCCCCATGGCCCATCCTTGGACAAGTTCTGGATGAACTCCCTGTACGAGCATAGGTTGTTCTAGTCGACTTTGCTGCAGCAAACAGGCTTTTGCGGACAAGGGGGTCTCCTTCCCTCTGATAGTTTCGCTGAGCCGCCATGGACTCTGCTTGAAAGTTTGTCAATTCTGCATTCCACCAAGCTGAGTACTTGATCTTGATCCATCCGCGCATCAGGATTGCTCCCCTAGCAGCCCATCGTAACGCCGTTTCTATGGAAGCAGCTGCTTCCTCTACATTAATGCCTTCCAACGTTGTTGTGCAGCGGCGCCCACAGATTTTCCGAGTGGTAAGGCAGAAATTTCAAGGGGGCCCCCAAATTTTGTCCGAAGGGGCCCCCAAATTTTGTCTGAAGGGGCCCCATTATATTGTTTAATATTATTTCTAATATTTTTATTTTCACGGACATTCAAATTTTCAACTACTATAAGGGGGCCCCCCGTGGGCGACCGCCCACGCCCCCCCCCCCCCACGTGGGCGCCCCTGTTGTTGTGTAGTCAGTTGCAGTTGTTGGTCTGTCACACGCCCTCAGGTTACAGAGGGACATGTCCCTGTCTGCTTTTTTAAGGTTGTACCATCAGGGTTTTCGCCCAATTTTAGAGGTTGTGAGTGAAAGATGTGTTGCCACTATCGATAGATTTTTCTTTCTAATTTCATGTTTACATTTTTACTTTTTTGAATGAATGCCGATTTTCTTTCTAATTTTGTGTTTGCGCATTTGTTTTTACTTTTTCAAATGAATATTTTTATTGATACATTTGTGATTTTTATGTCACTTTTTTGTTTGCAAATCTAAGTTGGTGTGTTAAAAATATGAAAGGTTTACGGTATGTTAATTTTTAATTACTTCCTCGCGTTTTTCTGCCGTTGGATTTTATTTATGCATGGTTTTCATTATAAGTTTTTGGAGCAAGTAGCAACTGTTTTGGATCTGGGAAACTTGTAATTTTTTAATTTGGTGGAATGGAATTTCAACTTTTTTTTAAATCTAGGAATTGAGGTAGGTGTTAATCCATTTAATTATACCTACAGCTCATTGGGGGTACTTTACCTTCTAAAACTAAAACATTTTTCAACAGACTTGGGGCTTTTGGTTTTAATGGGGTAACTACTAGGATCCTTCTGAACATGCTCCAAAAAAACCAATGTTTTAAATTTTTGTACACTTTTTGAAAAAAATGTCTGGACTAAATATTATTCATTCCGCTCAGAAAATTCAGGTTCCAAGAATTTTTGTCCAAAAATATCAAATATTTTTTCGAAAATAGGTACCAAAACATTTTTGAATGTTCGGAATTACCCAATACACAGGGATTTTCAAATTTTTCTGGATTTTTAAGATTTTTGATTAAATTGAAAATGTTGAAAGCAAGAAATTCGTGAAAAAATCACCTGTTATTTTTTCCTCTCCCTATAAAATATGTTCATTCAGTACCCCTCCCTTCTCCTCAAAGTTAGCCATCAAAGGGGGGGGGGATTTTCTACTCATTCGGTCAACATTTTCTGGCCACGTCTCTACCCAACTCCACAAATCAGATCATAGCAGTAAATTTAGAATTTGAAAATATGACGAGAAAATTTGGAAGTTACAAAAAATCAAAAATATTTTCTGCATGGAACAGTTTTTTAAGAAAATTTTAACCTCGAAAAATCTTTGAAAAATCAAATATCGAGAATTTGTAGGTTCGTGGTTTGTATAATTTGAGCAGTTTGTCTCCTCCTCCTCTCCCCCCCCCCAATTGCGAAATTTAATTTTTAGAGTTGGAAAAAATTGGAATTGGAATTGGGTAGGAAAATTCTACACAAGTTTTGCTTCATAAAAAATGTTGAATAGGTAATCAATGTATTTTTCAATGACATTTTAATAAAAAATCAGATATTCAAATGTTTTCCAGTAAATTACTCGTTGTTGAAGTAAGAAAACGTAA
Organism: Pseudococcus jackbeardsleyi; assembly: GCA_038380155.1. Taxonomy (NCBI): domain Eukaryota; kingdom Metazoa; phylum Arthropoda; class Insecta; order Hemiptera; family Pseudococcidae; genus Pseudococcus; species Pseudococcus jackbeardsleyi. Next base: position 10,123,577 of record CM076241.1, read on the forward strand.
GAATTTTTTCAAAAATGCTGGCAGACTTTTTTTATGTACTTTCTATTTTTTGAAGCAAAAAATGTCCAAAATTTGGGGTGTATCTCAAAAATGAAAAATAATTGACCAAAATTGACTACGAATTCGGAATCTGTGGCCTCGAATTAGTAGAATTTGTCTCTTTTTTAATATGTGTACTTCCAACGTTCCAACTGTTTGGAATTTCTTAGCAGGAGGTCGCGTCGGCGGATCAAATATTTCTTTTGAAATTCTGCTCTGCATTGATATCACCAGCGGAGTCGGCATTTCAGACTTTAGGTTCTGTTGGTCAATCCCCCCCCCCCCACAAGTACAGTAAAATGGGGGAAACGGATTTTATGGGCGTGGCTTCTCTCACCTGATGTTTACTTCGGAGGTTCCGGAGTTGGATCAGCTCAATCTAGTTTTGGCTCTCTTCCAGAAAGGTTGCTCAGGACACCAGCTTAGGAATTGGGTCATGCAGAATTGCAGACGAATAGGTTTTTTTGAAATAGAAAGGTATGTAAGGAAGAGAAGGTTAAATTTTTACTTTTTTCTTCATACGATTTTTTGAAGCCATTTTTGACGTAAAAAGCTCTACGTAGGAGTCAAATACATATGATAGATTCGACGCCAGAGATTTCAAATCCAGCGACCGTTTCCGGTGCCAGATCTTTATACTGAAATATCTTCCAACTGCGGGTTTTTATTTAATTTTAAATTTTTTCCCCCATCACCGGCTTAGGCTCTAGCGCCGATTTCTTAAAACTGTCCCCGGCTGCGAAAAAATCATCCAGAGGGTTCCCTCTCCCTCCTACCACCGACTTCGCTCCAAATTCCTGACTTTTCTCCAATGTTGAAAAATTCAGAAATTTTCTGAAGGGTTCGAAGCAACTTTTAATCATTTCCAATCGCGGTTTAAAAAGACGAAAATTATGTATCTACAAACTTTCAGCTTTTTACTTCGATGCGTGCGCTGTGGACAAATTTTTCAAATTTTCTCTTGAGGAAATTTTCAGATCAACAAACAGGAAATTACAAATCTTGTAAAAGTGTGTTGTTAAACTTATCGATCAAAATAGATCACCAGTTTTTTTGTAATCTGTCATTATAAGTACTTACCTACTTAATTTCATTTGGACACTTTTTATGGACTTTCCTTCAGTGTTGGAAAATTTCAAAATTTTAGTTGATTAGATCAAAAGATCAAATTTTCATGTGATAAGGTCAATTTGAAATTTCAAAAATTGGGCAAAATTCAAGAATTGATATCACCTGAAATTTCTTATCTATGTGCCGTTCTTTTATAATGCTCTTTCGATTTGATTTGTTTTCCGCTCAAAATTTCAATTCGAGTTAGGATACCTCCTTCGTAAGCATTTGAGAAATTGACTCCTTGTCATTTGAAAAATTGTTTTTTTTTTGCCAAGATGTCTGTTGTTTTTCAATGAGATCATGGTTTTAGAAGGAGGAAATGATTCCTTCTTCACCATAACTCTCAAAGATTCCTGGCTGGTAATTTTTTTGTTAAAGATATAGTTACCTATACCTTCCTTAATTCATTTCTTTATGACGATCGAATAAAAATTTTTCGATTCTTTTTTCAATCTGTTCGATTGGTAACTTTTTGCGCATTGGGTGATTTCTTCGGTGACTTTTTTTCAGATTGTTAAAAAATTGTTCAATTTTGATGTGTCGTCTAATTCAATTTTTTTTCGAAAATTCAGTTCATTTAATGAAATTTATTCGATTTTTTGAGATTACCTATCTTGTTTCATTTCACGAAAAAAGTTTGCAGAACAGGAATTGTCTAATTTTCTAAAAAATCATTCTCAAGTTTTGAAAAATTTTTTAATTTTTTAAAAATTTTTCAATTTTTTAAAAATTTCTCAGTTTTGAGAATATTGTTCAATTTTTGGGAAATTTATGCAGTCCTAAATTTTGGGAAATTCGTCGAGGGTTTGAAAAAAATGCATGGTTTGGAAAATATCATTCAAATATTCGATAATCGCGATTTTTATTGTTTTGGAATATTCTTCAATTATTTTTATAGCAACTATTTAATTTTCTTTCTGTATCATTGTCATAGAATTATGGATTTTTTGGAAAAACTCTCCAATCTTTGAAAAATGATCCACCAAAGGTGAAAAAATTTAATACCAGTGTATTGAACAATATACCGTACACAATAAAGTATGTTTAGGATACGCACAATTGAATACATACGAAATGGAAAAAGAAGAACATACGATACATGAATAATTATACACGAAACGTTATAATATGTACACGATATTGACGACAGGATAATAAATTATAACACCTAGCAAAACGTTCGTAAAATAAAATGCAAGTATAAATTTAATCATCGTTATTCTACACGATATTACGACGCTGAAACATAAGGTATGTATGTAAACTCACTAGGTACAAATACGTTCAACAACGGTGAACTCGAGGAAATTTCAACAAATTGCCACTATTCCCTGTTTCTTTTTCCTTCGTCTGATAAAAATAAGCATGCGAAAATGGTGCACCAATCCATTGGAAGAGGAAAAAATTATGCCTAATTGGTTCAATAATCGGTGAAATTGTGAAGATGATAAATATCCAACTGTGTGGGGGAAAAATGGTCGATTGAAAGAAGATGATGAAAATAATGTCAGAGATGAGATCATGAAAAATCAGTGAGAAGGAGAAGAAAATATGAAGGAAATTCGAGCAGATGAACTTTTACAGGAAGGGGCATTCGATTGATATGTTATGAAGATCTTGATCTTGGCCCTTTGAATCATTGGCAGATATCATTTTATCGTAGGATGCGATTCAGTTTTCAGACGAATTTCCGGTTTGTTGCGTTGATTGTCATCCTGTTCTGGAACGAGTGAGTAATTCGTCTATCTGTGAATAGGAAAAAAAAGAAATATGAGTAAAATTTATGTTATCAAAATGGCAAAAAAAGAGAGATTTTTTGAAGAGTAAATAGATCAAGACTTTTAATAGGTACCCACCTGTATTTTATACATTTCTTTAACATCTTCCAAGTCTAACCGAAGTTCTTGACACTCTTCCATTTTCTCACCATACATTTGCAACAAAGTATCGTATCTGGTTTGTAATTCATTATTAGCTTCGACTCGTTTTTCCAGCTCTTCGACTTTGGATGCGAGTAAGGTGATTTCATTGGTGAGAATTATACGTTCGTGGTCGTGTTTCTTCAGTTCCCATTGGAGTTGTTGGACTTCGCCTGAAATTGGATGAGGTTAAAGATCAGAATTGGAAATTTTCAAGAGTGCAAAATTGAAATTTTAGGTTTACCTTCTTTAAGTTTATATTGAGTTTGTAAATGTTCTATTGTGCTGGCTGCAGAGGCGATTGGTTTAGGAGATGAGGTCTCGTAGACGCTGCCTTTGCCACTGGACGAAGGTCCGGCTTCATCGTCGCCGCCCAATTGCTGTCAAATAAATGGAAAATTATTTCGTGGAGAAAATGATGGTGGAATGGAGTATTTATTTTGGTGGTTTAATTTTACGTTGTGAACGCCCTCCTTCCTTCTTCCTTCCTCAATAATCTCCTTGTTGGATTTTTTGGTTATTTGGAGTAATATAAATGTACGATGGCTATTTTAATTTGCAGAACTTGATATGGATTCAGTTGGGTTTTTTTGCCATTAGTGTTCAATTTTCGAATTATCAAATCCCCCCCCCCCTGTACTGAAATGTGACGGACCAAAGTTCAGGAAATGTAAAAAAACTTTTGATTTCAGTTTGAAAAAAATTTAAAATTCTAAATTTTTTAAAACCAGAAGTGTTTAGATCATAGCAGTAATAAAAAAATATAGAGTTTGAAAAGATGACGAATAAAGGAAGTTGAAAAAAAATTGTGATTGTGAAATCGTGAATTTTTGAATTCGTATAATTTGAGCAGTTTCTCTCCTCCCCCCCCCCCACCTTGCAAAATTCCATTTTTAGAGTTGGAAACAGTTGGAATTGGGTAGGAAAATTTTACACAAGTTTTGCTTCATAAGAAAAAATTTAAATAGATAAACAAATCAGATATTCAATTAATCTTTTTCAGTAAGTTACTTGTTGTTGAAGTACCTAAGTAAACGTATGAAGGATTTTTTTCAAAAATTATAGTCGACTTTTTTTTACATTATATTTTTTGAAGCAAAATGCCCAAAATTTGAGGTGTATCTCAAAAATGAAAATTGATCGACGAAAATTGATTGCGAATTCGGAATCTGTGACCACAAATTAGGAATTTCTTAGCAAGGGGTTGGCAGGTCAAATATTTCTTTTGAAATTCTGCTCTGCATTGATACCACCTGCTGAGTCGGCATTTTAGACCAACACAAATACAGGTTTTATTGCCTCTGAGGCTTTTTTCGGTTCCATTTTTTTATTCACTAGCGGCACTGATTGATTTAGGTTCTGTTTGTCACCCCCCCCCCCCCCCCCCGGTATAGTAAAGTGAGAGAAACAGGTTTTATGGGCGTGGCTTCTCCCAACTAGTGTTTACTTCGGAGGTTCCGGAGCTAGATCAGCTCAGTCTAGTCTTGGCTCTCATCCAGAAAGGTTGCTCAGAAGACCAGCTCAGGAAATGGGTCAGGCAGACGAATAAGTTTTTTCGAAATACATAGAAAGGTAAGGAAGAGAAGGTTAAATTTTTACTTTTTTATTTTCAAAACATCAACTTTTTTCTTCATACGATTTTTTGAAGCCATTTTTAATATAAAAAGCTCTAAGTAGGAGTCAAATATGATGGATTCGAGGTTTGAGATTTCGAATTCAGCGTCCGTTTTCGGTGCCAGATCTTCGTTTTCGAGATTTCGTTCACCCCCCCTCCCCCTCTCAAAAAATGTCAAAATATTCAAAATCGGGTAGAAACTGTACAGATTCGTGTTCTTGAAAATATGTACTTGAATGTATTTTTTCACCAGCTTCTAAATTATTTTACCGCAAAAGGAATTCCAAGATTAAAGTTCAAAAAAAACTTTTAATCCTGAAATATTTTTCTATTCCTTCAATTATTATTTTTTTGAAAGCTGTATCATCCAATTTTAGAATTTTCTCATTAATTTTTTTTTAATTTAAATTTTCTCAAAATTTATTGAACTTCTAATTTTTTATTACCTGCTTTTAAAAATTTCCTAAAATTACTTATTACAAAATTTTTCGAAGTCGTTTTAGAATCACAAAAAAAATTAATTCATACTGAAATATCTTCCACCTTGCGATTTTTTTCCAATTTTTTATTTTTTTCACTTAATTTAAATTTTTTAAACTTATACTTTGATTTTTAAAGGATTTTTCAGCTTCTTATTTTTAAAAATTTTTTCATCATGAAAATGGTATACATTTTAAAGGTGATTTTATTCAGAATGTTGACCCTAAAACATTAAAAATTGTGATTGAATTGGGAATAAATTTTCAATTTCAACTCTATTCCCATTCTAAAGTAGTACCCCTCCACCAATTGATTCCGAATTTAACAAAAACCATTCAAAAATCCATTTATAATTTTTTTTAGCCCAAATTGACCTCTTTTTTTCACAATTTCATGTCAGAAACAGAATTTATTCTTTCCCATTAACTTCTTGAAAACCAACACGCAAATATTTCGCGAAATCCAAAAAAAAAAATTGCTGCGATCATTACCAAAAAATTCTCGTATTTTTATTTCTCATTCATTTGATTTTTTTATCGTTGGAATCCCTTTTGTCACTTTTGACAACCTCTACGGACCAGATCAACATCAAAATCATTAAAATACCAAAAGCCAACTCGATGTCTGTCAATTCTCGAAGCGAAGCAAAAATAAGCACTCTAGAATTAGAGGCCTGCGCCGCCGAGCCGCGCCGCCGCCGCCGCCGATTTTTTCAAAATTTTCAGGCCGCCGCCAGCCGCCTAAATTACGGCTGAGCCGCCACCAGCCGCCGCCGATTGAGCGCTCGGCTTAGCCGACGGCGCTCTATTATAAAAATGTAAAATAAAGTGCAGTTTTTGCTTATCTAACAGTATTTTTTGAAAAATTTTCGCCCTCGCTTCGCTCGGGCAGTAATTTTATCTTTTCTTTTTTTTTTTTTGAAAACTTGACTATTTTATACTGACCTTTTCAGTCAAAAATCACTTTTTTTCAGTTGAGTAGTTCTTAATTTGTCGAAAAAATCAATGATTTTGACTGAAAGATCTGTAAAAAATCAGATTCGAAATAACATGAAAAATGAGCAAAAAATCACCTATTAAACCTTTTCGGTTTTTTCAAACATGTACCAAAAATTTTCGCCCTCGCTTCGCTCGGGCTATAGGCTATACTTAATACATGCAATACTGTTTCCTAATTTCGGAATATTCAAGTAATGAAAAGACAGCTTGAAAAATAGTTTGAAAAAAGCTTCGTACCATCAGGTCCGTATATCCTCTCCCCAGCCCTGTTTTTCGTAATGTATTTAAATTTTAATTTTCGACTCACCAAAAAACAGAAAATTTTCAAAAACTTGAAACCCAAGATATTGTGTGTGATATAAATCTGGAATCTTAATTCAATTTTGAGCGTCCTTGGTACAACTTGCAAGTTCGGACAGCGGCGTAGCCATAAAAAACGTCTGAAGGGTGGTCAGAACCTGAGGAAGCAGAAGCTTTTTTGGGGTGGTTGCAAAATGATTACAAAGACGAAAAACTAGAAAGTTTTTTGGGGCGGGTGGGGGGGGGATAAAAAGAGACCTTTTTGTGCTCTTTATAGCCTTGAATAATTTATAATAATTGTGATTCAAGTCATGCCCGAACGAAGCGAGGGCGAAGTGTTGAAAAAATTAGATATTTAATGCCCAAAAAAAGGCTTCTTTCATTGCTTCAAATGTTTTAATACTTTGAAAAAAACAATTTTTTGAAAAACTTTGCACTCATTTCGCTTGAGCCGGAACGAAATTGCAATTAAGTATTATCAACTATTTGAGGCAACATTATGAAAAAAGACTTCTTTTTGCCTCCCTTTTCCGAAAAGGAAGCTTTTTGGAAGAGTACAAAATTGGTTTAAAAAGGGGAGAACATAGGAGACAGGAAAATGTTTTTACTGTCACAGCATATAGAATAAGATAACCATGATTCCGTGAATGCCCAAGCGAAGCGAGAGTAAAAACTTGAGAAAAATGAATTTTTTAATGCCCAAGCAAGGAATTTTTTATGTATATTCTTGACCTCAAGGCGGAAGGGGGTCCAGGCTTCCAAAATCCCTCTTGACTACGCCCCTGGGCTCGGATAACTCTACTTATAATTAATTCGCCCTGTATAAATGATGAAAAATTGGTCGGCTAAGCCGCCGCCGCCGAAAATTTTATGCGCCGCCGATAGCATCCGCTCAAGTCGGCTAGCCGGCCAGCCACGGCGAAAAAATCTGTCAAGCCGCCGCCGACTAAAACTTCATCGGCGCAGGTCTCTATCTAGAATAAGCAACCTCATCTCATTTCTTATTCTCCCTTTCCAACTGCCAACCAGAAAAATCCCTTCCTTCTGTACTTCGATCACATACAAACTTAATCTGCAAATGATGTTCAACTTACGCTCAACCAGGCGTTAATATCCTCAGCGGGTAGCGGAGATGGGCTAGGAGACACCATACTCACATCTGAATCGGAATCGTTACCCGAAGCGTCACCTTGAAGCTGCGTTTACGTATGAAAAAACAGATAGAGAAACAAAAAAAAAAAACGATACCGTGAATATTACCAATGACGCAACATCATCGATGACGATTGAAGAAAAGCGAAAAACATTGGAAGCGTGGCGAGGAGGATTGGTAAAATGGCGGCCGAAATTGCGCGCAAATAGACTACAACAACGTAGTAAAGTCGGAAATAATAAACGAGCTGATAATTACCAATAATTTCAGTTTTGAACGATCTCTGTATAGTTCGTTGATATTCCTGAGCCCCTCGTTTTGCGATTCTCCGGTCGTGCTGTTGGCTTTCATGGCTTCTTCCAATTTGGTTTTGAGGTTTTTGATTTCTTCGTTTTTTTCTTCGACCATTCTGGAATTTGAAGGGGGATGGCGGGTTGAAAAATGGGTAAAGAGAAGCAAAATGATCATTTGAGAAGGTGGGAAGGTGACTCACTTATCTAATTGTTCGATTCGTAAATCGTAACGTTTTTTGGCGAATTTACTCTCGATATCTTTATCTTCGAGTTTAGTCTGGGCTGATTTGAGTTTAGCTTTGAAGTCTTTGATTTCTTCGCTGAAGGCTGTTTTTTGATCATCCCATTTACGTTCTTTTTTTTCGTATGTTTTCAGACGATCTTGGTACTCGGCTACGAAAAATTGGAGGAAAAATGGACGAAAAATGAAACGAAGATGGAGAAAAATCAACGCACGTAAGTAAACTACTCACTAATTATAGAACACAATTCTTTCTCTTGCTTCTCCCAGGACGTCGAAGCCACATTGTATTTCGCTATCTCGTCTTCCAATTGCTTGGCGATGGTCTTGGTGGCATTTAGGACATCTTCGGAGGCATTTTCGCATTTCCTCTTGTACTCCTCGAGTAAATTGAGTAATCGTTGATTTTCACGTCTGGCCGAATCGTCACGTCTGCAACACACGAACGAGAACATGATTTTCGAACGAAATGAGGAGCACATGTGTGGAAAAATCGACGTCGAACGGCACACAGACGATGCTCGTGACGAGGACGAACGACGTCGCGAAAAAAGGTGACGATATAATTCGATTATAATGATTTGGCGGAGGAGACACGCGAAACACGAGATAATAAGATATGTCGTCGTCGATTAGCGAATTTAGAGACGGTTGTGAGATATTTCCAATTCGCTGGAGGTGGATTTTTTTTCGCAGTCTTTTGTTATGTAAATGAGAACGAATGTATGATTTCTCCGGTAAGGTTGGGCATAGGTGATAATGTCTAGTCGGGTGCATATTTTCAGGTGGAGATACACGTACTCGGAATACTGCATTTCTTTGGTTTGCAATGTGAGCTGTAGATTGGCTACGACTGATTCGAGATGTTCGCGTTGGGCTTTCTCGGTTTTCAGTTCGGATTCGGCTTTTTGGACCAGTTCTTTGGTGGCCAGCGAGGCGGCTTCTTTGAGACGTTGCTGCAGTGCGGCGATTTTCTCGTCTTTGTCTTTGATTTCTCTGTGGAAAAATGAGAAAAATTAGAGGTATTGATTTCTTTAAAAACTGTATCTAATTTTGAAATTTTCCCATTAGGAATATTTTTTTGTTCTAAATTTTCTCGATTTTTTTTTTGATTTTACGATTTTAGTATTTCATTTTTAAGACCTTCCAATTCATACTTATTGAGTTGGAAGAAATAATTTTGAAAAACGTAAAGTTATCAGTAGTTTATTTGGAAAATTCAGGGTAGAAAAAAAATGTTGATAAGTTTTTAATTGGAAAATTTTTATGGTTGTAAAAAAATTCAAGAAACATTTTAAAATTATTGGAAAAATTTTCGAGCTGAAAGAAACATTAAAAAATATGAAGTTGGACTTAATTTGAAAAAATCAAATTTGATGATTTTTTTAATATTCAAAATTGATTTTTAATTACTTACAGTTTTATTGAAATTTTTCCATTCAATTTTTTTTCAATTTTAAAATTCTGTGAAATAAGTGAAGACCTATGTTCAATTTTTTTGCTTTTTAAAAAATTTCTTTCAATGATTTCAAAATTTTTCTTCGAAGTTTTTTTTCAACTTTTGATTTTTTTACAATTTTATGTCCTGCTAAAATTTTTCAACTTTGAAATTTTAAAAAGATGAACAAATTTTGAGAAAATTGAAACTTTTTAATTCGATGAGATTTTTTGAGAAAATTAGAATTCAAGAAGTTGAAGAAATTTGAGGGTTAAAAAATTTGAACTTGGGTTGTCAAAATTCCATTCATGTTAAAATTATGCAAAAAGTGAGCCAAATTAAGAATTAATGATGACATGACTCAGCTCAAAAATACAACAAGAACAGATTTTCGATTCAGGAATTACCAACCCAATACTCGAAAATTGGATAAACGACGCTAGATAATTGGCTTATCGGATGGAAAATCTCGAAGAGTTGAAGTTGTGCTGGTAATACATTTTAAAAAGCTTTTCCTTGGTTGGAATTGGATAAATCGATGGTGGGTTGAATATTCAAGCGGGATAATACCTCGAACACGAGAAAGAGGAAAAATAAAGATACTGTTGGAAGAGTTGGCGTTCGTTTAATTGAATTTTCCAGAAAGAATAAGATGAAAATATTAAAGCAATTATTTGAGACGTTTTGAACGGTGCGGAGGTGTTTGTCAGAGTAAATAGGTGAACTTCGTAAATACTATAAACGATTATTACTTTTGAGACGAGATTAAAGTTGATGTTAAATTGTCGACTTGCGATTGCATCGAAGCGAGCTGTTTTTCTAATTTTTGATTGGTCTTGGTTAATTGGTTAATGGCTTCGATTTGCGAACGTTCTAGTTCTTCTTTGGCACTAAGAGATTTCTTGGCACGTTCTACTTCTTGCATTAGGCCGTCGTATTGTTCCCTGCAAAGTACGTGAAAATTTTCGGGTGTTTATGAGTGAAATGTAATGCAGTAAAGAAGAAATCGAGTGAAAAATTTGAAAAAACGAAATAACAGGTACCTAAGGGAAGAGATCAATTTGAGGTGATCTTTTTCAGTGGCTCGAAGTTTCTTGATGAGCACATTCGAGGCGAGCTGCTGTTTACTGAGTTTTTCACCTTCTTCTCGAAGTTCTTTGATTACTTGATCTTTGTCTTCTTCGAATTCCGACGAATCCTTCAAGTGTTTGTAATTCTGTGGAAAAAATTTTCAATTTTTTGGAATTTTCATCTTGAAAATGGTAATTTTTAATTTGATCTTTGCAAATGGAATTACCTCGAGTTGTTTACGTAGTAGTTCTTTTTCGCGAATAGCTTGTTGAAATTTCTTCTCCAGTGCTGCCAACCTCTGGGTAAATTCTTCGCTCATTTGACATTCTAATTGGCTAAAGAGAAGAAAATACGAATCGTGAAATAAATATTTGGTGAAAATGGATCACTAAACACCACGTACCTTTTTAGATTTGAATTACTTTCAGATAATTCTGCGTTTTTCATACTTAAATCGATTAGCTTGGTTTCTCTGGCTTCGAGGATTTCATTAAGTTCGGCTATTTTCTGTAAGTTATCGTTCGATATGATTAATTAATGGTATCAATAAGATTGGCAGATAAGGAGGTAGAGATCACCGCAGCTGCCCAGCTGAGGTGATTAAAAATAGGGTTAATACCTTCAGCAGTCGATCAATTTCGATTGTATCATCGGATCCGCCACTAGAGGTCTCTGATGGTTCGCGATTATGGCCTAGAAACAAGAATCAATGATGGAGAATTAAATGGAGAAAAAATTTATGAGGATGTGAAGTCGAATTGGATAATTTTGGGTTAAACGTATCTAAGTGGTGTGCTCAATTGATATATACTGTACAACAATACAATTCGTATATAGGAACGAAGAAATCCTACCTTTAACTTTGAAAGACAACGAACGGCCGATAACCTCCGGAATTAATATATCGGAACTAACGATAACGGACATTTTACCTTTGGAATTTTTATATATTAGTTTGGCGGGACTTTGTCTGGAATTGGCGTTACTACTGTCTCCATTCGGACTAGAGATTACTTCGATATCGGACGACGTAGCAGTTTCGAGTTCATCAGCAGAGGTATGACCGCTTGAGCCGATTTTGATGTTTTCAGTTCGACTGTAAAAAAAGAAACAGTCAGGTAAAGGAGGCCAGCAGCGGTGATAAAGAGCAACATGAAATGTACCTTTCCATGGACGTTGTTGGAGATGATTCTCGAGCCGTCCAATCGTCCGGTTGTTCGTTTATGGCATCGGCCAGCATGGATTTCAGCGAACCGACCGAAGATGCGCATTCTTTTGGAGCTTCGTCCGAACTGCTACCGATCATGGTGCCTTCGTCGCAGCTGCTGCTGTCCAGTGTCGTAATCGACGTACCGGAGAGTTCGTTTCGGGAACGTTTTAATGGTAACTTTGTTTCAGAATTGGGTTCTGAGGGTTCTTGTGATTCGTTCGATGGCTCGGAGAGCTCGGTGATTATTCTGTTCACTCCGCACTGGAAATTAGAAATATGAGTATCGGTAATATGAGAGGATGAGAAATTTAAAGATTCTCACCTCCCATGGTGATAAAACCTCCGTTATTGAGGTATCCATCGAAGATGACGATTTTATCATATCTTTAAGCGAAGACCTGGGACCCAAGTCGAGCACCGTGAGCGTACTTTCGGAAGCAGACGTATCATCGGCACCGCCTCCTAAGCTCTTATCGTCGTCGTCTTCGATTTCTGGAATTATTTCAACGCTTTCCGAAGATGTGCCTTCGGTTTGAATTCTGTCGCAGAAAATGTACCAGATTAAAATACGTATATACTTTGGCCCATCAAAGGAAATGAAAAATACCTCGAAGGATCTTCACTATTCAATATTTCGACCGAGCTGGACGACAAAATCTCCACCGATGACTCGTAAGAACCACTATTGCGTACTTTAGAAGGCGAAGTCTCGTCCGAATCCGGCGTATTAGTCGAAGTGGATCCGAGCACCTCGACGCTATCGCTGGACACGGTGGATTTTCTATCGCTTTCGTTACTTATCATCGATAATCGGTTACCATTCGAGGCGGCTTTCTTTTGACGACGTATCACAGCCGAGTCATCTTTGCTGAAATCTTGCTGAGGTTTTTCCTCGTGTTGCGGGTCGCAAGGTAAACGCAGCCCGGTTCGGTCTTTAGTTTGGCTGCATTCGGCGACCGGTTCTTTGGTAATTACTGTCTGACTAGGGATAATGTCGATACTTTGCGACGGAATGGCGTTATCTAGAAATGATAAAGTGAATTATGTGAAAGCTAGACAACGACTTTGAAGAGCCGATCGGTGGTTACCTGGTGTATCAGCAGTAGGTGATTTTGGTTTATCGAAGAACGAACTAGCGAACGATTCCCAAATCGTGTTATTAGCCGACGATGCTTTCGAGTCTTCAGTCGAAGACGAAGGCGATTCTGCAGCTGGGACGTCTTTCGAGGTGCTTTGGTTTGATGATGCATTTTGCGAAGCTGCAGAAGAAATCGAGTTGTTAGCCTGAGCAGGATAGTGATTGAGGAAGGAGATCTTACCTTCTTCTTCGGTGATATCTAGGGCTTTATCTAACGTTTTCTGTGCTTCTTTCAACGCAGTTTTAGCCAAATTCGCGAAACTACTGGCATCAAACCAACTCATCTATGAACACGGTTGAAAAAAAGTTGATGTAGAGTTTCACGAATGATGACATTTAGATTAATTATGAATAATATCTAAGATATACCTAGTGATAAGCAATAGAGATGTTCCGAGATCGTTACACTGATGATCGTAAATCCGACTCTGAGGTATTATCGAACGATAAACGGTGCAGTGATTTGATTAGTCATCGATGAAGGTGGCCTGTTCGACTGACATTTATCAGTTATCGATGTTAAAGTTCTAAATCGTCGTAAAAATTTATCATTTTGGTTAAAATTTTCTCCAACGTAGACCAATTTTTTCGATGATGATAAGAATAAAATTATTCAAAAACCAAAAATGTCAAATTGTCGAAACATCGAGTTATCCAAAAAAATTGTTTTATACTTTTTTTCTAGTTTCCGAGTTTGGTTTGCATTTAAGATGATTTTAAAAGTTGAAATAATGAGAAAAAAGTCAAATGAAATTATGAATAATTGATTTATTTGAAAAAAATTATGAAAAATGAGAATTTCAGTATAAAAAATCAGAGTCTTTAAAATGGTCGAAAAATAAAATAGGTACTTTTAAAATTAGATAGGTTTCGTTTGTAAACAAACGAGTATTTTTGTTTATACATACGGCTACACTGATTTTGCAATCTTGTAAGCCTACAAAAATGGTGGGAATTAATCGTACTTCGTTTTTTCGTCGATTTTCATTAATTAATCGATTTGTTTTTCGTGTTGAATAATTTTTTCCATTTTTACGATCATCTAATTTATGTAAAATAAATTTTTTTTCGAAATTTATCCCTCCTAAGGCGTAAAATCGGGCGAAAATTACGCCCGAAGCGACAGCTGGGATATAGTTCATTGTTTGGCCTTTCTGGCTATCTGCTCCAGTGGCGCAATAGGTTAGCGCACGGTACTTATATGGCAGTAGTCGTGAGCAATGCCGGGGTTGTGAGTTCGAGCCTCACCTGGAGCATAAATTTTTAAATTTTAAATGCGTAAAAAAATGCGATTAAGGAAGGATTGAAGGGTCATAAAGTGTCCCCCATCGACGCCGAATTATTCAAAGCCGTCAACGTTGAATTTTCAACCATTCGACCTAAAGAACTATCTAGGTGACAAAATTAGTAGTGTCAGCATTCGGATTGTGTTAGATAAATAGACGATCTATTTTTAGAAAATGTCATTTAAAATATTCATCATACGTTGCGACTTGAGAGTAAGACGAATCAGATGTGAAAAAAAGGAAAACGTTGTAACGTAGGATCGTATATATTACAAATTAATTAAAGCGAAAATCTTAAAAACGTTTAAATTTATCCGATGACTAAACCTGGTGTTGAATTTGTACAAAAGACTGATAAGTAAATTACAATCTATTTTTCTTTACAGGAGGAATAAACGATCTGTTCAAACTACAGAAGGAGGTGGTACGTTAGTGGATGGTGGTGGTTTTGTAGCCATGTAAGTCATCTGCGAACAGAATAAAGGAAATCGATTATTCAAGGGGCGTGCAAGTATATTCGTGAAAACATTATTTCGTGTAGGATAAATTACGTACATTTTGTATAACTTGTTTTCTAATGAAATCAGACGTGAACGACGAAATAGTCGAGCCTAAGGTAGCGTTATCGGCATTCTGACCGAATCTACATTTCATGTAACCGTAAACGTTGGCATAATTTAACGTTAACGCTATACATATCAATAACTGCAAACAAAACAGTGATTAATATTTCGCCAAGACAATATCTAAGTACTGTTGACTTACCAGTGACTTGAAACTTAAGCTGAATAATGAAAATATGAAAAATAATGTCCACGCAACGGTAACGCCGAGTAATCCAGTCCAGAAAATTCTTGCTTCCGATGGATTGACTCGATTCTGTGCATCACCCTGCGACAGGGATCACATAAAAAGCTAACTAATACTGATATCGCTTATAATCGAAATATCAATGTGATTTATATGTTGATTCGTCAATTTATTGGTCGAAGTTCGCAACTGAGGCGCAGAACGTACCTTTCTTGACTCGAATACCCAATGTGATTTGCCTTCGTCGTCTATGTAATTCCACCATCTTAGTCCTACCATTATTCTTCCTATAAATGGAGTATAGATGAGAAGTATGTAAGGGTAATACTAACGATAGGTATAACTATGGTGGTTATTTACCTGTAATATTCTTTACTGTCCAGAAATCACATGATAATAACAAAACGATGGTAACAAATAAGCCTATATAACTTCTACTGAATAAAGAACCAAATATGTATAAAAATAGAGCAGCCACTCGGAATGCTAGGTGAAAGAATGTTACAACAGGGTGCCTGTGAAAAAAACACGGTTGCAATGTACGTAGATATATTTCACATTCGATATTGAGAAACTTACGTTAGCTTGTTTGGGTTGAAGTTATCTTCTTCCCCGAATGCGATTGTATCGTCGTCTATTAAAGTACTCTGTAGAATGAAATGAAACAAGAATTAGGCTAGAATATGGTTCGATGGATATCGTAATAGATGGCTGAATAGCTTACCATGATGAAAAGTTTTTCAACATACTACGTCTATAAATTTCGGTGCAGAAAATGGTTGAGAGTGATTAAAACTAGGACACTGGTAAAGTGCGATTACATTTCATTGATTTGTTGTTATTTCCACGGGAAAAGTATGACGTTTTTAGGGAAATACACGATCACGATTATAATTACTGTGAATAATTTAGATTATGATAATGAAAAATAGATTCCTTATCAACAGAATGGTATCCTTACAGCAGAGTTACATTAGATGCCGAAATTGATGAAATTTGGAATATTTAGAAAGTTTGTCGCAACATGATAGTTTTGGGAATAATTTCAAGAGAATTATACGTTTTTTAAACTTGAATTAAAGTTGAAATCGAACAGAAGTCATTCAAATTAAATAATTTTGGAATTCCAAAAATAAGCATTTAAGTGCTTAGATGTGGTTACACTGAAAATGGAACACGTACTTAGAATTTGCTAATTTCGCAACATTCTAAACCCAAAAATTAAAAATGAGTTGTGAAAACTTTTTTACTCAAAATTTTGAATTTTTTCGTGGTGGTGATAAAAAAAATCATTTTTGAAAAAGACAAAAGTTGAAGTTGGAATAGTGAATTTCGATCCGATTGTTGCTGATTTTTTGAACACTTCACGATACCATAACATGAAAATACGATGAACACTTCGTTACGTTCCCATCCAATGAATGGAAAACGTAAACTACCGGCTGAAAATTCTAATCGGAAAACCGCTCGCATTGAAATAGAAGACGATGACGAAGATGAAGATCCCTTCAAATCATCTTTTCCTGTCTGTAACGATACCGAAGCCGCGATACTATTCGTCAGAAACATGCTACTGAAGTCTAAGAAGACGTATCCTTTCCCTCCGGTGATATTCGTTCATCAGATTTTCAATATTATCGAAAATAGGACTACTGTCAACAGGCAAATCGTGGGCAATTTTCAAATACTCTGTATCAATTTTTCATTCTAACGATTACACGATATATTCTATTACAGGAAAATTTACGAAACGAGAAGAAAATCGTTTTAATTCATATGGGCAGCGATGAAAACATGAAAATAGTGGTGTTCTATGATGATCTCAAGAATAACGTACTCGCTGAGAAATCCAAGTCTGAAACGATGATTTTTAGTAAATTTTTTGATAAAGTACTCTTGAATACGACTGATATTGGAATTTCCAAGGTGGATTTACTCATCAAGCATCGATTTTCCGAGGTTGATGTAAGGTGAGTTGGGAAATTGATGTCGAGAAATTCGTAGAAATATTTTAGCTTTATTTCTGTAACAGAACTCTGGTGAATGCTGGTTTGCTGATTTTGAAAGAGACTGGTATTTTTTGGTTCTCGTTTCCATCTGCCGGTGCATTTATGAAAAGAGTCCTCAAAGGGAGGCAAATAGTAGGACAGATTATCAAGAAACGTACACATCGTGAAATATTACAAACTGCAAGTCTCCAACTGCTTATTACTTCATTCGTAGTCGACTATGAGTAATGCGAATTATTTTTATAGGAATTGGAAAAGAGGAAACTGGACAAATCCTTGGAATTGCCGTTACATTACATAATCCATGATCTCATTGGAGGAAAAGTTCTGAAGTGGTAAGTCTGGCCAATTATTCGCTGAAATTTAAAGAGTACTTTCTCAAACAAACTTTTAATGATGAATTTTAGCATGAAAACAACATCGGGCCCATTACTTCGTTACAACACATGATATCTAATATCGTCATCTCTGTGATATAGTTCAACGAACAAAATAACCAAAGTAAAATATAACATCGCAACAAGTTTTATTTTCATTACAAAAGAATATTTATATGATAACCTTACATAATACGTAACACATATCGAATATCACAAGCAACCGACTCTGTCTCTGGGTATTAATCGAAGTTCGCTTCCGTGTTTCAAGAAGATATTACCAGCGGTGTGTTGAGGATTGATGCCAATACCGTCGTTTGTAATTATCGCAGATGTGGCTGGCGAAACTTTGAATTCTTCGGCTGCGTACTTGAGTACGGCGGTGAAAGGCGCACTTTCTGGGACATTCAGAACTTTAAAGGGTAATTTTGGATCCGATGTTAGAGTTATTTTGAATGTTACTTTGTTTACGGAGACAGTAGCCATGGTGAAATTAACGATGGATCTGAGTGGAAGCACGAACACTGTAGAACGAATTTAGAAAGTAAATTGACACGTTCGAAAGATTTAGCGACTTGTTTGTGATGATTTGGAAAAATTGATAATTGATAAGAAATTCGACGCCCTAAGTCCAAAACCTGCTATGTCCCAAAAATACGAAAAATGACTTTTTGATGGTTTCGGTTTCGGGTAGTCCTTCCGCATCAGTGTAGCCACCAAAAGTGCCAAAAAATACCTGCTAAGTCCTTCAAAATCCATTTTTTTCAAAAACTGCTAAGTCCATAAAACCAGCCAACTCCAGAAACGTGATAATGAATACGAATACGAATAAAAATTTCGTACAGAAAAACTCGTGTGCTTAGATTACTAATTAAATATTTAATTAAAAGTTGGTCATTTTTTTGGAAGATTTTTTGCAGACGAAGTCCATCTCATACAATGTAAGTACCCAAAAATAAAATAATACACTCAATTGCCTTGATAATACTTCCATGACACATTTTTTCACTCGATCTTCGAAAATAATTTAATTTCACTAGGGATCAGCTCTTGGTAGAAGAAATAGAGGAAGAGCAGCTCATCTTTGGAGAAGATGAAGAAGATATCATTGTTGAAGAAGTAATGAGTATTGAAGATGATGATTCACATCCTACCGCGGAGCCTCCAAATGAAATTATACCACCTACTCAAGAAAAAGAAAACGTTCATGTCGCCGCCTTTCTGTAGAAAACCATAAGAACAGCAATCGATCAAAGGTGATCCAAACTGCTCTACGTGAAAAAGGGCAAGAATATTTAGGCACTAAGAAACTGGAGTTGAATGAAGGAGGTAAGAAATAATAATAGAATAATTTTTAAAGGGCTTGTTTTATTCAGATTGAATAATTTCCAATTCATTGTTTTATAGGCGATAGAAAATGGAACTGGGATTATAAAGTGAAAAAAGGCAGTAAAGCAATACAGGAACGATGCAACTGTAGGCTCTCGATTAAAGATACTGTTTTAGAATGTTCAAAGCTGTCTGAAGAAAACCGAAACGAAATTCATTCTCAATTCTGGCAACTGGATTGGAAAGAAAAACGAATTTTTGTTTGTAACAATATGACGTCCGATTTCACTGAACGTGTTAGACATCGAGCTAATGAAGATGAAACTAGAAGAACGTACTCTTTCAAATTTTTCCTACCAGTTGGAGATCGAAAATTCCGTGTTTGCAGAAATATGTTCCTAAATACATTGTGTATTGGTCGTTGGCAATGTCAGAACTGGAAAATTGGTACAAAGAAGAAAATATCGCCGACTTTAAGTCACACAAAAGCGACACGACCTTCTATTAGCAGTCGTATGGTAAAATGTGAAGAATTTTTGGATGGACTTGTTAAAATGGAATCTCATTATTGCCGCAAAACTACTACGAAATTATTTTTAGAACCTTTGTGGAATTCATCGGCAGAGTTATATCGTTTTTATGTGACTACAATGAATGAATCAGACGATGTGAATGGTACAGTGTCTCAGTGTGCTTTTGATAAACTGCTTGAAAAAAAAAAACCTGAGTATTTATAAACGCCGCAAAGACGAATGTGAAACGTGTTTATCTTTTCGTCAGAAAAACGTTGAATCCGAAGAGTATCAATCACACCTTGCACTGAAAGACGAAGCCAGAGCTGAGAAGCAAAAGGATAAAGAAAATACTTCGCATAAAGTTTTCACCATGGATGTTCAAGCTGTACTACTTTCTCCGTTGAATAAATCCTCCGCGATGTATTATAAAACGAAGTTAGTAACTCATAATTTTACAGTGCATAACATTCATTCAAAGGATGCTTGGTGTTATGTATTCAATGAAGCGAATGCAACTCTACATGCAACTACTTTTGCTTCAATGATATGCGATTTTTTAATCAATCATAGCGGCTGTACTCGAGGAGACACAGTAATAATTTTCTCAGACGGATGTACTTATCAAAATCGAAATGTTCAACTCTCAAATGCCCTACTCAATTTATCAATGGAAACGGGAATAAGCATCGTTCAAAAATTTCTTGTAAAAGGACACACGCAAATGGAAGTCGATAGTGTACATTCAACGATTGAAGCCGCGTATCGAAATAAAGAAGTGAATGTTCCCTCAGATTACTGTCGATTTATGAGAGAAGCAAGATTGCGCCAACCGTATACTGTCAAGTATCTCGATTACACGTTCTTCAAGAAGTTCGATGACGTTAATTTTTATTCTTCTATTCGGCCTCCTCCTGTATCACCTTCCTTTCATCCCAAGGTAACTGATATACGAGTTCTGAAGTATTGCCCATCCGGTGAGCTTTTATTCAAGACCAATTTCAAAGACGATTACAAACGTTTAGCGCCTCAAAGAGCTGCCACACGCACATCGAAATTATTTAAATTCGTACCATTTTCCAGTTTGCCAGCAATGTACGAAAAAGAATTGAGCATTACGAAGAAAAAATACGACCATTTGATGGCGTTATTGCCAAGTATTCCGAAAGATTTTCATTCTTTCTATAAAAATCTCACTTTCACTGCGGCAAAGAAAAGGAAATCCGAAAAGGCTATGGAAACGGAAACTCGAGATGAATAATTACTTTTAATTAGGTATTATTTTACCTTTTTACTTCGATAATCGTAATTTATTTACGACTTGGTAGATTAATTAAATTAATTTTCGTATTTTTATTCTCTTTTATCATCTTGACTGTTTTCTCAAGAGAATATTGTTAGTTTTGTAACAAAATTTTATGTGTACTTTGTATCATTCTTGACCTTAAATACAAAAATTCAGTTCATTTTGATTCACCATGCATTTATTTTTGATTTCTATACGATCATTTTGATTAAATTTACCTCAGAACAGTAGAAAATTAAAATTTTTCATCACGTTATCACTCTTTTTTATACCTGCTAAGTCCCATGTTTTAGAGTAAAACCAGCTAACTCCTTTTCTTGAGAAAAAAAGAGATAATTTTTTAATTTTTTTTTTTCAATCTGCCACAAGGTGATTACAATGTTACAGAACGAAGTTTCACAAAAATACCTTCACGAACACAGAAATGGGAATGTTTTTTCACTCTCCTGCTAAATTTACCTTTATGGAGTTAGGAGGTTTTGGACTTAGGGCGTCGAATTGTAAAAAGTAAAAGGGTTGAGAAGTTCAGTGTTGTTAAAAGAATCAAGTGATGAAATTCTCGTTTACGATGTTCACATTGTTCACTTCCCAGTAATTGATTGTTTTCTAATTTCTGGTTGTGGATGATTTTTTTTACACTGTTTTGAAATATGAAGTCTACTTCTCGTTCTCATCTCATCGCAAATTTGCGGTTCAAATTGAAAATTTGTAAAGAAAAATTGGGTATGAAATTTTTTGCCATCAATGTGACGACACTGTTTTAGGTAACTTTTGATTCCTGTTATGAAGTACACTCCCTTTCGGTAGCCTATTTTGTTTGTTTACCTTCTTTTGTTGTGGTGATAGGATAGGACAGTGATTAGTGATTTTTTTAAAAAAATTGATGTAATTCTGGTAGTTTTAATTCACTTTATTCCGTTAAATTGATAAATTTGAATAAAGTGAATAGTTATTAAGAATGATATGCTGTAAATCTCAATTTACTTCATCATCCAACCATGTCTGAAGATCCAGAACTTCCATCTCGTGGCCATTCGTCAAACACGGACGTCGAAAATGATTCCGGTGATCCATTTTCAGTATTTTCCCAAATGGAAGACCTTTACGAGAAGCTGAAGTTACTAAATCACGAAAACGAATTCATAAAGCAGCATAAATTACGTCCTTTGAACAGGTAAGTCACATACAGTATTCCTCACCGATCGAAAAATTCGTTAATTTTTGATAATCTTTGAATGATTTTTAGGCATTATTTCGCTCTACAAACTAATCCTGGAGAACAGTTCTATTCATTTTCTTTATTAGCTGCCTGGCTGATACGTAAATGTGGCAGAACAATTGATACACCTCAAGAATACGATGATCCCAATTCGACAATTGCTGTCATATTGGAAGCTGCTCGAAATATGGCAAGTTATTCATTTTTTTCGTAAATGATGGCTTTCGGATAGATGAATGAGAAGAATATATCAGCTTATTATTTAATTTTAGAGCATTCCGGTGGATTTTTCTCCGGTCAAGTTAAAACAAGGATATGGAAAATTTGTCGTAATCATCTTGAATCAATTAGTCGACAAAGTACTCGAAAATATGAAATTTACTTTCAAAAAGTAAGATTTCTCATGACACTGGAAACTTATTGCTGACATCAATGAAAAATGAATAATTAAATAATTGTATTCTAGACTATTTCCACCGGTAGAAATAGCCGATGAAGAAACCGTCATAGAAGACGACTCAGAATTACTACTGGAACGAATCGAAGAAGAAATGGTTGCCGAAGAGATGGACTCTGAAGATGACGAAGATCTACTTTTCAATGTCGAGGATCTGAATAAAGTAATTATTATTTTAATCGGAACCAGATACTACCGAAGTATTTCTACATTTTGGAACGTACTTTTCGATAGCTTAATTCTCATTCGCGTAAAAACGACGAAGCGATACAAACCAATATGACCAACGACGAATGGCAATTAGAAGTAGAAAGAGTTTTACCATCTTTGAAATTGACTATCAAGACTGGTACTGAATTACGCTTCGAATTTGTGCACTGATTGCACTTGTGTTGTTTTGTGTAGGATCAAGTATTTTTTTAGTTATCACCGCTGCACTGAAAAGCTTTTCATTTCAAGTATATCGTACTAATCCATGATGGAATTTTCACAGATAATAAAGATTGGCGTGGTCATCTAGAGCAAATTAAAACCTATCGAACGACAATCAACGAATCGATGACCTCGGTTAAATCTCGTCTGGATAAATTATCCAGAGATATATCGGAAAACATGGAGAAAATAACGAGTCGTGAGAAGTTCCTAAATTCAAATTTGGAATCTTTACTGAGCGAGTATCGAACTATTCGAGTATGTTGCTTGTTCATCGGTAAACAATTATTTGGGATTATTTGTAATTTATTTTCACTCCATTAAGGATGAATATTTTAAAGTGAATGCTCAATTTCGAGATTTAAACTCCGGAGTCATGGAACGACAACGAAAATTAACTCGAGTCAGCGAAGAATTGGAAGCTCTAAAACAGGAAGTAGAAGAACGGGGAACTGTTATGACCGATGGAAGTGAGTTTCCATACACTCGGATCAATTGTAAATTTGATTTTCTACTATTTTTCGATAGTAAATCATTGTGTAATACGTTTCAGCTCCGTTGATTAATATCAAAAAAGCATTAGTTATGCTGAAAGAAGACGTAGCCAATATGAACGTACAGATTGGTATTTTACAACACGATATTCTTCATTCAAAGCTTCAAGAGAAACTATTAATGCATCAGAAATTACATTCTCAAGTCTATGCTTGAAGCTTGATGTAAAAATTTGTAATAAATATGAAAAACAGAAAAGAAAATAAAGAGGGAACAGTTTTACTTTTCTTTTTTGATTTTTGTATTTCGCAATTGGCAATTGGCAACACTGATGTTATGTTGTGTTGTGTTGATTCTTGATTTTGTTGTTTTTTTTTTTCGACGCCGGACGCCGATCAAAATGTGCTTAGTTTAAAGTTAAACACATTTGTGCCGCGAATTTATTAAAAATTGTTTTACAATGTCTGATTTTAAACTTTTAAGATCGACCAGTGATTTTATTTGTAAGTTTTTACTCGAACATAAGTATGCTTCGGTTGCTGGAATGACAGTCGTCGCCTTATGTTCTTTTTTCTACCGAAGACTATTCCGAAAACCTGACGGAGTGAAGAAACGCCGGAAACGAATTACCAATTCGAATGAAATTATTGAAGTTTTATTCTTTTCGGATGAGAATGCTCTATGCCAGGATCATATTAATCTCGATAATTCCTGCAGCGATGATTGCGGTGTGCAGAAGTTATTGTAAGTTGATAGTTGATTCGTCCTAATCAATTAGTGAATATTTCGAAGTAATACTGTTCATTTACAGAACGTTAGTGGAATATTTAGATATGGCTACGGAATCGTTGGACGTCTGTGTATATACAATCACATCGATCAAGTTGGCCGAAGCTGTGTTACGTAAGTTTAACGAAGGTGTAGCTGTTCGTGTAATTACCGACGAATCGATGGCGTACGGCGATGGATCTCAAATACCTCTGTTTCGTCGAAATGGTACCTGAAATCGAGTGTGATCAAATATTTATCCTCCAATCGACCTCAGTTTGTAATTATCTACTGATATGTTTAGGAGTTCGTGTAAGAGTAAAACCATCACAAAATCTGATGCATCATAAGTTCGCCATCGTCGATCGGAAAGTGTTAGTTACCGGATCATTTAACTGGACCCAGCAGGCCACCTTTGGCAATTGGGAAAATGTGATAATTACCTCGGAACCGCCCGAAGTGATCGAACGTTTCTGTGATCAGTTCGATAAACTTTGGACGATACTCGACTAAAGTAATCGCTTCGTTATCAATACTACAAGTCCAAGATGATCTTCTGCGATACAAATCGCTAATTTTAAGTTACTTTTGTTTTATTCGACTTGCTCGAGGTGCACTTTTTTTAATTTCGTTGAGAAGATTTGTTAGTTTTGGTTGAGATTTATCTCGTACTTGTATATTATGTTTCGAGAACACTTGAGACTTTCAGTTCATGTGATAATCCGCCACAGTGCGGTAACTATGACGACGCCATTATTATTTACTAAGATTAATTTTTTTAAATTTGTGATCTGCGTTGGAATTAAAGTTATGTTAATGAGATAATCGACGTGTTTTGTTTTCCAACTGTTGGTATTTTTAAGAATGAACTCAGATTGTATTGAATGAGTGATAAAAGGTAATTTTTACTGTAATTATTAGTTTAGTATGAGTTTCTGTGGTCGATAAAAGTGAATTCAATTGTTTATTGAAATACTTATTCAACTATTTGTATAATCGAACACGAAACTGATCAAGTTTATGTTAATTTGATGAATTATGCAGCTCCAACGATGGTGTAATTGTTGGTGATTATACACTGGCGGATTCAGTTGTGTGCCAGCTGTGCTTCGTAGCTATCGGCACACTTTTCGTTCAGAAAAAGAAAAACTTGATGGTTTTGAGCTTTAGCTTCAAGGAGTTGTATTCTACCTCTTACAAACAAAGAAAGAAAGAAAATAATGATGACTTGAGTGACCTAAAATGAATTTAAGAAGTTGTGAAAGTACTTGACGAAAATTTTCCTTGTCAATGTGATATTTATTAATAATCTTTGTAAAAATGATTGTCTCATTTTCGTGTTGTTCAGTTTGTCAAATTGTTTAATTTTTATTTTCTTGATGGGCCAACAGGTTAATTTTGCCATTTTTTTTTTTTTTTTTTGAAAATCTGTCTGTATTTGGGAATGTTTTGCATGTCGAAAAATTTCAATTTTTAGAAATTTAATGACCCACTTTATATCGCCAATTTGGAAAAATTCATTGAATTTCAATTACCTTTATCAAATTTTGAAGAAATTAACAAATTTTTGAGAAAATTCCTCAATACCTATTTTAGAAAAATTGTCATGATAGGATTTGCAATTTTGAGATGATTTTTCAAGTTTTAAATTATTTTTCAAGAGCTCGATCATGTGAAATTCTTTAATGAATTTTTTAAAATGTCTAAATTTTTGAAATGAAATATCCAATTTTTCGAAAATCCCCCATTTTGGCGCAGTAGTCTAATTCTTAAAGAATTGAGGTATTTTTAGAAAATATTGTATACTTTAAGGACCTCTCAATTTTATGTTGAATCGTCCAAAGAATGAAAAACATCACTTGTGTGGAAAATCGTCGAATTATCGGGAAACTAGCTTTTAAATTCTTCAATTTTTCCATTTTTGTTTTTCAAATGTCCAGTTCTTGGAAAATCGACCCAGTCTTGAAAAATCATTCTAAATTTCGAAAAATGGTCTCTAAATTTGGAAATATCATTCAGGCGTATTTGAAAAAATAAACGAATAAGTGTCCACTAGTTCCTCAATAATTTTGACGAAAATTATTTTCCTGCGATCCAAGTTCAAAACTTTGAGTAAATTTGAACTTGAATTATCGAAATTCTTTACGTTAAAATTATTTTGGGGCTAATGGAGATTCACAGCTTACATTACTGAAATGTATATGTCTTTAAACTTGAACTGAGCACAAATCTGTTGCAGTTTTAGTTAAAGAACTTCATTTATGTAGAGGTAGGCATCTACTGTTTACACTTTTATGAAATATTTCTGAATAAATAGAAGTAAACCCTGAAAATACTCATACCGTGTCATATAATCGTTAAATCGCCTTCTCCGTTCCTTATAATAATTATATATTTTAGATAAAACTTTTTTCACGTTTTTTTTTACCCCCGCATGTCTCTTGCCTCGCCTTTCTTCAGCTCGTCTGTTGAGAAAATCCATTAATAGGATCATTCGAGCTACGTGTATAGTTTTAATGGAACTTTAATGAAACCATGTACCAATTACGTTGATAATGACATTTTATGTAAATTACCAACTTCTACACTACCTGGTACCGTGAATGTGGAAACAAAAGCAGCGAAATGTTCAATGTCCGTTTTCCATTTCGCTTGTCGCTTTTACCAAATGAGAACGAAGATTGTTGGATATTTTTTTATGTAAACTAAAATTATTATTATTTTTTCATTTCATAAAGTATACCGTAATTTTTAAAAAATGCCTAATAATAATCAGGTAAACTTGATTAGGTCTAGGTATTTGATATGAATGAGATGTAATTTTCATGATTTTATTTAAAATTTGATAATTTTGTTCACAGAATTTAGCTGCTGTTCGTAAAATGGCTGCCAAAAAAGGATCTCAGGTTCAATTCCAAATCGACGTGACCACCGATGAAGAATGGAATAAATTGATGGAACGACAAGGATTAGTTGGTGAGTACCAGGTATAAACAATATTACTTATTTTATAAGGAAAGAGCTTGCTTAGATACTTATATCTTATTCAATATTGAAAAAAAGTTATAGATGTCTATTCAGAGTGGTGTGGGCCTTGCACTGCAATGGTGTCCAGTCTAAAAAAATTGAAGTTGGAGATTGGCAGTGATTATTTGCATTTTGCTTTGGTTAGTGAGATATCCTTACAGGTAAGTACTTATTATGAATTGGATTCTAAATTTTATTATTTTTGAATAGGCTAAATCAAATACAGTCGATGCTTTGAAACGATTTAGAGACAAAAGTGAACCTATGTGGATGTTCATTGCGGTAAGTTCAATTTTTTTCTAAAATTACATCCCATTTTGATTTTTGAGAGCTACTTGTATAATCAACGTGTTTTCAAAGTATAGAGTGGTCACTTGGTGAATTTGATGTTTGGCGTAGATGCTCCGAATCTTTTTCAAATGATCAAAACCGAATTGGAAAACGAAACTAATGTTTTACAGGGAAAAATGGAACGTAAATTTGTAAGTTTTTTTTTTTCAACTGGTAAATTTAGTAAAGATTTTTTTTTTAAAAAAAACTAAATTTTAACTCAACTGAAGGTTTCCAACATTTTGATCATTTTTTGTTTTTACTTCGCTCGTTTCAATTGTTTTTGACTAGTTTCCGGTTATTTTTCCAAAAATAGGATTTTTAAAAATTCAAGTCCAATTTTAAGTTCAGATTTTTTCAATTCTAATTTTTTTAATTATTTTTCATTTTTAAAAATTTCGTTTAATCATCTAGGTAGTTGAAAAAAAATTTTAAAAACATGAAATTGAATTTTTTTCATTCAATGATGAGGAAAAAAACAGGAAAAATTTTTAACTCATTGATTAGAGAAAAAGTTTTGAACAGGAAGAAATATTGGAAACTGTAAAGTAAAAAAAAAAAAAAAATGAAAAAAAAAACACTGGAAAAATTTCAAGAAAATTTGAAAACCCTCAGTAGGTATTGAAAGTTTTTCAACTTCAAAATTTTTCTAAGCTCTGAATTTTTTGAAAAATTTTCAACTTCATGTTTTAAAATCGAACTTAAAATAATGAAAAAAAAATGTGACGTGTAGAAAATTTTGAAAAAGAATAATTGAAGAAATTGAAAAAAATTGAACTTCTCTGGGGCGGCTGAGATGGAGAACGGGCTAAATTATACGTAATGGAAATGTGTTCCTTATTGTATTGTGGAATTTGCTACCTACTTATTTTGTGTTAATTTTTTGTTTCAGATTCCATTCGATGAACTTACTGAAGCTGAAAAAGAACGACGAGCTTTGGCGTTAGAAAAAGAACAAAAAATACAGCAAGTATACGAAGAAAAACTTGGTAGGTAAAATCATTCCTTTTAAGTGGTAAAGATCAACTTGCATTCATTTTTCGAATTTTTCTTATTCAAATTCTCACAATTATCATACAATTTTATAATAACTTTGTCATTGTATTTTTACAGCTACCAAAATGAACGCTATTCGTGAAAGATCATTGATGAAATTAGCAAAACTGATTCCGACCCATTCGTGCGTCATTTACTTCCCTCACATGGTCTCAGCCGATGGAAGCTGTTCAGTTGCGCAGAAGATGATGTACCTGAATGATTCAATCTCAGCAGCTGTCGTTGATCAGATGCAAGTTCAGCTGAATTCTAGTACAATTAAACAGGTAGGAAGATTTATTTTCTACGTAGTACGTACCTATCCCATTTGTAGTTTGTGAGATTTCATTCTTTAAGACGGGTTTTTTTCTCTGCAGGTTTTCTACAAATGTCCCATATTTCCAACGTTACCAAGTACACTTCAAGAAACCATGCAATCGAAACCTGTTCTCGTAACATTGGTTCAAGCAGTAATCGATGACGCAGCTTCGGATTCTCTATCTCCTAGAAATTTTCGGACCGACGATTACCAAACAATCGAGCAAAAATTGACTAAAATTGTATACGGTGAAGAGAACCCCAGTGGATATACTGAACAATCGTATGTATCAGATCTGCCTACTCATTTCGTCTTTTGTAAATGCTTAATTATAGACACTGTGGAGTCTACATCTGTTGATCCGGTTTAGGGTAGCGTTCGAGTTCATTGTGGAAAACGATAAAGGTGAGAAGATTCCTCCGATGTGGACTCCTATCAGCATACTATCGAAAGCAGCGGCTATTGAGGTACTATTTCCTAGAAAAGTGGAATCAATTGGTTACGAACCTGATGGTTTACCCCCTCCTCAAGTAGGCATCCTACATTTTATTTCAGGCATCTAAATATACCTATAATCTGGATCTTTTTACAGCTGATTATTATTTATGACGCTGCTAAAGCCTGCGATATCATCGAGCTGACCAAAGACTTCACTCAGGATATTTATAGAATCGGATTCTTCGACAATATCGATCCTACGAATACCAAAGTGATCTGCAAAACCTACAAACAGTTCTGCGATCTGCCAGAAGAAAAGAAAAAGTAGTTTCTACCTTGTTTTGTTTTGTAAATCGATGAAACTAGTTCACGATGGATTTTCTTATATTTTAGAAATGCTAAAATGGTGGTAGCCATCAAGAAAGGCGATAACGACGATTTACTGTTAGAATTCGCTCAAGTTATTCCACTTTATATCAGTCCCAACGAGAAGGTAGGTAGTGAAGAAAGTGAACAATTTTTTCCTTTTGATTATGAAGATACAGATGACGAAGTCGATGAGAAACAGAGAGATAGCTTTGATGAAGATAAAGAGAATATTGATATCGATAATTACGAGTTACCTGCTGAATAAATGCAACAAAATTAGAAAATGATCCATTTTTGATGAATGTTAATTCGTATGTCCTGTGTTCTATCCTCGGTGTTCTCTTATGGGATAAATTGAAGAGATTAAGGCGGAATAAACATAACTCATTTTTTGGTTATACTTTATGACAAAAAGAAACAAAAATCTAGTGGATTTTATTAAAATAGTGCTGATTTTTCAATTTTTCCGCCCCTTTGTTGCAAAATTTTTCAAAAATCAGTGTAATCTTGTTCATAACATTATTTTCGTTTTAATTATTGGAAACACTGAATGATGAAAAATTTTGACAAGGACGACATTCTTTCGAATTTTAATGATTAAATATTTTAAATCAATTTTTTCATTATAAGTCCATTTATTAGAAAAAATTATTACAAAATCAACTCATTTTTCTAAATTTTTACGCAACTAATGAAATAACATTTATTCTGCTTGAAGATTTTACTCAGAAATGGTTTTTTCACTTTTTTCGTAAAAAAAAATTAAAATTTGGTGATCCATTTTATCGCCTTCGTAATATATCAATGCCAAGTGACTTCTCTTTTTCAGCAATCACGACCTAGTAAACTACATCCTTGGCCTAATGTAAACCGTGGAAAAAAATAAATAAAGCGAAAAGTTCGTGATTTCAACTAATTTTTCTCCATTTCAGTAATGGATTTTTAAACTTATGTGATGGAATAAAACAAAATTACCATGTCGTATCGACCCGACAGCATCGAAATTCCTTTACGGGATACAGACGAGGTACGTATCATTGTCTTTGATCAGTTACCATAGTTTCAATTTTCACTTATGCTTATCCTTCTTTGCAGGTAATCGAACTAAATTTCAACGATCTACCGCCGAATGTAAAGGATACAATTGAAATATTAAGTCAAGAAAATGCCCGTCTACATTATTGGGTCACTGTGGCGGTAAGTAGCTCTATGCTTAAGTCTCACTTTCATTTGAAATCACTAACACAAACACCATATCCTTGTTTACTCCAGATCGAGTACTACCGGAGAGGTCATTTCGAAGCTTTTAAACTTCTTTTGGAACGATCCAAATCGGACGCTAATATCGACTACCAGGAATTCGAACGTGATCAAATGAGAGCCCTTGATTTACTGGCTAATTACTACGTACAGCAAGCAAACAAGGAGAAGAATAAGAAAATCAAGACCGAATTGTTTTCCAAAGCTGATCAGCTTTTCAATGCGGCCGATAAAATAATTATGTACGATCAGGTAAGTTTGAACTTTTTCCAAGTTATCAGTATGTTTTTCGAGTCAACTCCTAATTTTGACTTATGAATTTATTTTTAGGACCATCTTATGGGTCGAGCATATTTTTCGATGCTGGAAGGCGAAAAGATAGATCAAGCCGATGCCCAGTTTAATTTCGTTCTAAACCAGTCTCCCAGTAATATTCCTGCTTTGCTGGGCAAAGCTTGCATATTTTTCAATAAAAAGGATTACAAAGGAGCGCTAGCTTATTACAAACGAGTCATTAGGAAGAATCCAAGATGCCCTGCTGTCGTTCGTGTCGGTCTGGGGCATTGTTTTCTGAAACTTGGCAATCAAGAAAAAGCGATGTAAGTATCAAACGGTCATCAGTTCTTGATATCATACGTTTACTGTAATGTTTCTTATTTCGATTTGTTTGAATAGAGCTGCATTTGAACGAGCTTTGCAGTTAGATTCTAAATGTGTGGGAGCTCTTATTGGTTTAGCCATCTCACGAATGAATAGGCAAGAATCAGACGATATAAGAGCTGGTGTTGAAATGTTATCTAAAGCTTTCCACATCGATCGAACGAATTCTATGGTTTTGAATCATCTAGCCAATCATTTCTTTTTCAAGAAAGTAAGTTTATAGTTTACGGATTTTTTTTCTGCGATTTTATATTGATTTTTATTCTTTTTTACCACTAGAATTATGCGAAAGCTAGAGATTTAGTTTTTCACGCGATCAGTTATACCGAAAACGAAGCGATGAGAGCTGAAAGTTGTTACCTGTTGGCTAGAATATTCCACGTTCAAGTAAGTACCTTGTTTCTTCCAATATGGTTCATGATTCGAGGTGGATCTATTAACGAGTTGTTAATTTTTTAGGGCGATTACGATCAAGCTTTTCAGTATTATTACCAAGCCACGCAGTTTGCCTCGGCTAATTTCGTGTTGCCTTATTATGGTCTCGGGCAGATGTACATTTATCGACACGACTCTGAAAATGTAACTCATTTGACATTTCTTAAATTTTCAATTTTTTGTAGAATCAATTCTAATATTGTGTTTTTTTTTCAACAGGCGGCTCAATGCTTCGAGAAAGTCTTGAAAGTTCAACCAGGAAATTACGAAACGATGAAGATTCTAGGATCATTATATTCCACCGCTCCCAGTCCCTCGAAAAGAGACATAGCTAAAAATTATTTAAAGAAGGTGAATATCATCTCTGAAGTATTTTTATTCCCGTTGGAGGATTTTTTCTAGTTCATTTTTTTTCAGGTAACCGAGCAATTCCCAGACGACGTCGAAGCATGGATCGAATTAGCACAAATTCTTGAACAATCCGATCTACAAGGCTCTCTCCAAGCTTACAACACAGCTTGCAAAATTATGAAAGATAACATTCAAGCTGAAGTACCTCCAGAGATCCTGAATAACATTTCAGCCCTTCAGTACCGTTTAGGCAACTTGGAAGAAGCTCGAGACAAGTTCTCCGAAGCTTTAGCTCGTTGCAAACGTGAAAGTGAACAAGATCCGACGTATTATAACTCTATCTCGGTTACCATTACGTATAACGTGGCTCGAACCAACGAAGCGTTATGTCAATTCGATCGAGCCGAAGTTCTGTATAAAGATATTCTCAAAGAGC
Organism: Pseudococcus jackbeardsleyi; assembly: GCA_038380155.1. Taxonomy (NCBI): domain Eukaryota; kingdom Metazoa; phylum Arthropoda; class Insecta; order Hemiptera; family Pseudococcidae; genus Pseudococcus; species Pseudococcus jackbeardsleyi. Next base: position 10,156,245 of record CM076241.1, read on the forward strand.
ATCCTAATTATATCGATTGTAAGTTCATCTCAAATGTGAATTCCAAAAATTTGGTGATTTTTAATTTCTTGGAAATTTTTTCAGGTTACCTGAGACTTGGTTGTATGGCTCGAGACAAGAATCAAATCTACGAAGCTTCGGATTGGTTCAAGGAAGCTTTACATATCGACACCGAACATCCGGACGCTTGGTCTTTGCTGGGAAATCTTCATTTAGCTAAATTGGAATGGGGTCCTGGACAGAAGAAGTTCGAACGTATTTTAAAAGTGAGTTATTCGAATCAACCAAAATTTTATCAACTCGTAGAATAATTTTCTTCACCGAGACTTGTTTTTTGTTATTTTCTAGAATCAGCACCACGTTTTAGATTCGTATTCGTTGATAGCTCTGGGCAATATTTGGCTTCAAGCGTTACACGTCCCAAATAAGGATAAAAATCGAGAAAAAGTGCTACAAAACAGGGCTCTTTCTTTGTATACCAAAGTATTAAAAAGTGATCCGAGAAATATCTGGACATCGAACGGAATAGGTTCGTAATTTTTTCAATATGTAAATTTTTGAAGCTGCTGTTGTCATAAAAGCAGCGTTTATTTATCTGTTTCGTTGTGTTGTGCAGGTTGCGTTTTGGCTCATAAAGGATGTATCAACGAAGCTCGTGATATTTTTGCATCGGTTCGCGAGGCGACTGCTGATTTTTGCGATGTTTGGTTGAATATTGCTCATATTTACGTAGAGCAGAAGCAATACATTAGTGCTATTCAAATGGTAAATTGCTGAGGATCAATTTTTTTCAATTATTTATATTCTAAAAGTCATAATATTCCATTTGGTTGCTTGTATCTGACTTGATTCGTGCTTCAGTACGAAAATTGCATGAAGAAATTTTACAAACACCATAATACCGAAGTTCTTCAGTATTTAGGCAGAGCTTATTACAAGGCTGGAAAATATAAAGAAGCTAAGACGGTATTTTTGAAAGTAAGTATCAAATTTCAAAGTAATTTCGTTTTATGATTCGAATTCGTGTTATTAATCGGAGTTTTTTTTTTTTTTCAAACAGGCTCGAAGAGTTGCTCCTCACGATACCGTCATCCTGTATAATATTGCGCTAGTACTCCAAAGACTCGCTACCCAGATTTTAAAGGACGAAAAATCCAACTTAGATACCGTATTACAAGCTGTACACGAATTGGGCCTCTCTCAAAGGTACTGAAAAGCATTTCAACCTAATTCCGGTGCTTCTGAGGCAGAATTCCTCACCGAAATATATCTCTGGTCAATTTTTTCGCAGGTATTTCCAATACTTGGCTGCTCACGGCGATCGTATGAAGTATGACGTCACATTGGCCGACTGCGAAGCGAAACAGTGCCAAGATTTACTGAGCCAGGCCCAATATCACGTCGCTCGAGCTCGTAAAGTTGACGAAGAAGAGAAACAGCTGCGAAAGAAACAAGAAGAAGAAAGAGAAATTTTCCGACTAAAGCAGCTCGAAGAACAGGTATCAGGATTGATTCGGTTTTACTCGAACCAAGTCTCCGGGTGGGATTTACTACGATCGTGTTGTTATTTTAGAAAGCAGCCGAAGAAAAACAACGCCAGCAGTTGGAGGAAATGCTCCAGAAACGTCAAGAATTCAAAGAAAAGACCAAAGGGGCATTGATATTCACAGATTTCCCATCAGAGAAGAAATCCAAAGGTAAAGGACGCGGTAGAGATAGAGATTATGTTTCCGATTCCGGTTCCAGTGCTCCGGCCAGTCCTTCGGCCGAACCTAAAGCTCCTAAAAAGAAACGTAAAAGGTATACGATGAAGAATTTACTATTTTTTGTCATTTTTGAGCAGGTTTTGAAGGATTTCGGTGTGTTTTTGTAGTGATGCTCCGAAAGAAAAGAAGAAACGTGGTAAGAAACGTCGTGAAGAAGATTCTGGCGGTTCTGGCAGCGATAGACCGAAGGCTAAGAAAGGACGTAAGACTAAAGTAAGTTTTTTAAACCAGGTTGTGAATTTAATTAACGAATACTACGAAAAATTAATCGGTTTTATTTATTTTTGCAGGAAAAGAAACCCAAAGGATCTGGATTATCTTCGAGGCAGAAATTGAGAATTGTTTCCAAAGCTACAATATCAGACAGTGATTCTGATAGCGATGATAATAAATTACGTATTGCTGAGTGAGTATTTTATGTAGTTTTTAAAATTGGGCATAGCCATCGCAACTATCGGAAGTCTATTAAAACTGTGTTTTAGTATGTAGGTAATGGCGAAATTTTTTCGATTTTTGAAGGTTCCTGTGACTAATTTTTTAAAATTATTTTCAGTCGATCCAGAAGCGGTTCCAGATCGAGTCGGTCAAGAAGTCGTAGCGGAAGCGGATCAAGATCCGGTAGCGCTGGAAGCAGGTTCGTGTATTATATTTCAGACTCAGAATCTCGTTGACACCTCGAAAAATACAAAACCGTTTAATTTTATTTTCTATCTAATCGGTTTGCGATGAATTTTAATAGACGATCCGGCAGTGGTTCCAGATCAAGATCGAGGTCGAGATCAGGTTCTGGTTCCAGATCCGGTTCAGCAGCTAGTCGGTGAGTCAATCATAATAATAGTCAAATTGAATAGACCAGCAAAAAGGTCTGATTATCATCTTGAATTATTTTTCAATGCAGAAGATCCAGAAGCCGAAGCAGAAGTGGTAGTAGATCCGGCTCCGGTTCTAGATCAAGATCGGGATCGCGTTCGAAATCGAGATCTAGGTCACGATCGGGCTCTAGATCGCGGTCTGGTTCCAGAAGTGTGTCCAGATCGAGATCAAGATCTAGATCCAAATCGAAATCTGCCAGCAGGTAAATTGACGATAATTTTTTTCCAAAAAAATGTATCATCCACGTCTCTTGCTGAAAATTATTTATTAATCCGTATTTTCGTTTTAAATTCTTTTGTTAAATTTAGAAGTCGGTCCAGATCGGTCAGTAGATCAAGATCGCGAAGCAGGTCAAAATCCGGAAGTCCGGCGAGCAGGTAATTAATCGTTTCGTTCATCTAACGAATCCCCCTCTCATTCTTCCATCTCTAATCTGTAAAATTTATCATCACTTATTGCAAAAATTATTTATACGTATTTTTGTAAATTTTACAGACGATCCGGCAGCGGATCACGTTCGAGATCTGGCTCAAGGTCGCGATCAGCTTCACCGAGTGGGTAAGTGGCTTGAAATATCATCTCTACTGATGTTGATGTTTTTAGGCATCGAATCTGTTACAAAATTAACAATACGCACGTATTTTTTTGTTGATTTCAGGCGTTCAAGAAGCCCCTCAGGTAGCCGCGGTAGTCGTTCTAGGAGTAGGTCACGATCGACGAGCTGAATTTCAAAACCACCCCAATATCTTTACCTACCTGACGAGCGAAATCGTAATTGGATCGACGAGTGATCAGTTAATCAGGAACAGACGAGGGGATATTTTTAAACGTACGAACGTATTGTGCGATGTATCGTTTTATAAGATCGATTTGATTTTTTTTTAGTTTCTGTTTGTTTGATACGAATTGTACAGCAAAGATTGTCAAGTTCATCCGTTTCTACGATTCAGTGTATTTAATTATTAAAATATAATGTTATTTTACCACGAGTCGGTGTCTATTATTTTATTTTAAAACAGTATAATTACGCGATTTTGGATTTTTTATTCATATTTACTACTTTTTGACATGGAATGGTGAATATTTGGCCACCGAAACTGAATCCGGTGAAAAATTATTGATCTCACCACTCTTATTTTAAAAAATTTGCAATTTTCTTTGGAATGTTTTTCAATTTCCTCAGAAGAATATTGAGAAAACGGTGCATCCGGGATAAAATCGGACGCTGGATTCGAATTCAGCGACCCAAAATCTACCTATAAATTAAATCCAAGCGCATTTGGTGACTGGAAAATTTTCCATGGCACTGGGTTATACAAATTTTCCGACTTTTCCGAACAAATATCGGAAAAACGCGGCTCTTGATCAGAAATCAGACACCGGATTCGTGTTCAGCGACCTCGAATCTACTTAAAGACGAAATCCAAGAGCATTTGGGCGGTAAAATTTTCCGATGACTTTTTCATGGAAAAACGGCTGATTTTGAGGGGAAAAGTCATCGGAAGATTTTACCGCCCAAATGCTCTTGGAAAAGGTTTATAGGCAGATTCGAGGTCGCTGAACTCGAATCCGGTGTCGGATTTTCATTTAGAGATTTAGATTCGTAGATATTCGCGAATGAAAATCGGAAAAACTCAAAAGAAAAATGCCAATAAAATTGCAACAAATGGTCAAATCGAAAATCCGACACCGGATTCGAGTTCAGCGACCTCGAATCTGCCTATAAACCTTTTCCAAGAGCATTTGGGCGGTAAATTCTTCCGATGACTTTTTTCATGGAAAAACGGCTGATTTTGAGGAAAAAGTCATAGGAAGACTTTAACGCCCAAATGCTCTTGCAAAAGGTTTATAGGCAGATTCGAGGTCGCTGAACTCGAATCCGGTGTCGGATTTTCATTTAGAGATTTAGATTCGTAGATATTCGCGAATGAAAATCGGAAAAACTCAAAAGAAAAATGCCAATAAAATTGCAACAAATGGTCAAATCGAAAATCCGACACCGGATTCGAGTTCAGCGACCTCGAATCTGCCTATAAACCTTTTCAAGAGCATTTGGGCGGTAAATTCTTCCGATGACTTTTTTCATGGAAAAACGGCTGATTTTGAGGGAAAAAGTCATCGGAAGAATTTACCGCCCAAATGCTCTAGGAAAAGGTTTATAGGCAGATTCGAGGTCGCTGAACTCGAATCCGGTGTCGGATTTTCATTTAGAGATTTAGATTCGTAGATATTCGCGAATGAAAATCGGAAAAACTCAAAAGAAAAATGCCAATAAAATTGCAACAAATGGTCAAATCGAAAATCCGACACCAGATTCGAGTTCAGCGACCTCGAATCTGCCTGTAAACCTTTTCCAAGAGCATTTGGGCGGTAAATTCTTCCGATGACTTTTTTCATGGAAAAACGGCTGATTTTGAGGGAAAAAGTCATCGGAAGAATTTACCGCCCAAATGCTCTTGGAAAAGGTTTATAGGCAGATTCGAGGTCGCTGAACTCGAATCCGGTGTCGGATTTTCATTTAGAGATTTAGATTCGTAGATATTCGCGAATGAAAATCGGAAAAACTCAAAAGAAAAATGCCAATAAAATTGCAACAAATGGTCGAATCGAAAATCCGACGCCGGATTCGAGTTCAGCGACCTCGAATCTTCCTATAAACCTTTTCCAAGAGCATTTGGGCGGTAAATTCTTCCGATGACTTTTTTCATGGAAAAACGGCTGATTTTGAGAAAAAAAGTCATCGGAAGAATTTACCGCCCAAATGCTCTTGGAAAAGGTTTATAGGCAGATTCGAGGTCGCTGAACTCGAATCCGGTGTCGGATTTTCATTTAGAGATTTAGATTCGTAGATATTCGCGAATGAAAATCGGAAAAACTCAAAAGAAAAATGCCATTAAAATTGCAACAAATGGTCAAATCGAAAATCCGACACCGGAATCGAGTTCAGCGACCTCGAATCTGCCTATAAACCTTTTCCATGAGCATTTGGGCGGTAAAATCTTCCGATGACTTTTTTTCTCAAAATCAGCCGTTTTTCCAAGAAAAAAGTCATCGGAAGAATTTACCGCCCAAATGCTCTTGGAAAAGGTTTATAGGCAGATTCGAGGTCGCTGAACTCGAATCCGGTGTCGGATTTTCATTTAGAGATTTAGATTCGTAGATATTCGCGAATGAAAATCGGAAAAACTCAAAAGAAAAATGCCAATAAAATTGCAACAAATGGTCGAATCGAAAATCCGACGCCGGATTCGAGTTCAGCGACCTCGAATCTGCCTATAAACCTTTTCCAAGAGCATTTGGGCGGTAAATTCTTCCGATGACTTTTTTCATGGAAAAACGGCTGATTTTGAGAAAAAAAGTCATCGGAAGATTTTACCGCCCAAATGCTCTTGGAAAAGGTTTATAGGCAGATTCGAGGTCGCTGAACTCGAATCCGGTGTCGGATTTTCATTTAGAGATTTAGATTCGTAGATATTCGCGAATGAAAATCGGAAAAACTCAAAAGAAAAATGCCAATAAAATTGCAACAAATGGTCGAATCGAAAATCCGACGCCGGATTCGAGTTCAGCGACCTCGAATCTGCCTATAAACCTTTTCCAAGAGCATTTGGGCGGTAAATTCTTCCGATGACTTTTTCATGGAAAAACGGCTGATTTTGAGAAAAAAGTCATCGGAAGAATTTACCGCCCAAATGCTCTTGGAAAAGGTTTATAGGCAGATTCGAGGTCGCTGAACTCGAATCCGGTGTCGGATTTTCATTTAGAGATTTAGATTCGTAGATATTCGCGAATGAAAATCGGAAAAACTCAAAAGAAAAATGCCAATAAAATTGCAACAAATGGTCAAATCGAAAATCCGACTCCGGATTCGAGTTCAGCGACCTCGAATCTGCCTATAAACCTTTTCAAGAGCATTTGGGCGGTAAATTCTTCCGATGACTTTTTCATGGAAAAACGGCTGATTTTGAAAAAAGTCATCGGAAGATTTTACCGCCCAAATGCTCTTGAAAAAGGTTTATAGGCAGATTCGAGGTCGCTGAACTCGAATCCGGTGTCGGATTTTCATTCAGAGATTTAGATTCGTAGATATTCGCGAATGAAAATCGGAAAAACTCAAAAGAAAAATGCCAATAAAATTGCAACAAATGGTCGAATCGAAAATCCGACGCCGGATTCGAGTTCAGCGACCTCGAATCTTCCTATAAACCTTTTCCAAGAGCATTTGGGCGGAAATTCTTCCGATGACTTTTTTCATGGAAAAACGGCTGATTTTGAGAAAAAAAGTCATCGGAAGAATTTACCGCCCAAATGCTCTTGGAAAAGGTTTATAGGCAGATTCGAGGTCGCTGAACTCGAATCCGGTGTCGGATTTTCATTTAGAGATTTAGATTCGTAGATATTCGCGAATGAAAATCGGAAAAACTCAAAAGAAAAATGCCAATAAAATTGCAACAAATGGTCAAATCGAAAATCCGACACCGGATTCGAGTTCAGCGACCTCGAATCTGCCTATAAACCTTTTCCAAGAGCATTTGGGCGGTAAATTCTTCCGATGACTTTTTTCATGGAAAAACGGCTGATTTTGAGGGAAAAAGTCATCGGAAGAATTTACCGCCCAAATGCTCTTGGAAAAGGTTTATAGGCAGATTCGAGGTCGCTGAACTCGAATCCGGTGTCGGATTTTCATTTAGAGATTTAGATTCGTAGATATTCGCGAATGAAAATCGGAAAAACTCAAAAGAAAAATGCCAATAAAATTGCAACAAATGGTCAAATCGAAAATCCGACGCCGGATTCGAGTTCAGCGACCTCGAATCTGCCTATAAACCTTTTCCAAGAGCATTTGGGCGGTAAATTCTTCCGATGACTTTTTCATGGAAAAACGGCTGATTTTGAGAAAAAAAGTCATCGGAAGATTTTACCGCCCAAATGCTCTTGGAAAAGGTTTATAGGCAGATTCGAGGTCGCTGAACTCGAATCCGGTGTCGGATTTTCATTTAGAGATTTAGATTCGTAGATATTCGCGAATGAAAATCGGAAAAACTCAAAAGAAAAATGCCAATAAAATTGCAACAAATGGTCGAATCGAAAATCCGACGCCGGATTCGAGTTCAGCGACCTCGAATCTGCCTATAAACCTTTTCCAAGAGCATTTGGGCGGTAAATTCTTCCGATGACTTTTTTCATGGGAAAAAGGCTGTTTTTGAGAAAAAAAGTCATCGGAAGAATTTACCGCCCAAATGCTCTTGGAAAAGGTTTATAGGCAGATTCGAGGTCGCTGAACTCGAATCCGGTGTCGGATTTTCATTTAGAGATTTAGATTCGTAGATATTCGCGAATGAAAATCGGAAAAACTCAAAAGAAAAATGCCAATAAAATTGCAACAAATGGTCAAATCGAAAATCCGACGCCGGATTCGAGTTCAGCGACCTCGAATCTGCCTATAAACCTTTTCCAAGAGCATTGGGGCGGTAAATTCTGCCGATGACTGTTTTCATGGAACAACGGCTGATTTTGAGAAAAACAGACATCGGAAGATTTTACCGCCCAAATGCTCTTGGAAAAGGTTTATAGGCAGATTCGAGGTCGCTGAACTCGAATCCGGTGTCGGATTTTCATTTAGAGATTTAGATTCGTAGATATTCGCGAATGAAAATCGGAAAAACTCAAAAGAAAAATGCCAATAAAATTGCAACAAATGGTCGAATCGAAAATCCGACGCCGGATTCGAGTTCAGCGACCTCGAATCTTCCTATAAACCTTTTCCAAGAGCATTTGGGCGGGAAATTCTTCCGATGACTTTTTTCATGGAAAAACGGCTGATTTTGAGAAAAAAAGTCATCGGAAGAATTTACCGCCCAAATGCTCTTGGAAAAGGTTTATAGGCAGATTCGAGGTCGCTGAACTCGAATCCGGTGTCGGATTTTCATTTAGAGATTTAGATTCGTAGATATTCGCGAATGAAAATCGGAAAAACTCAAAAGAAAAATGCCAATAAAATTGCAACAAATGGTCAAATCGAAAATCCGACACCGGATTCGAGTTCAGCGACCTCGAATCTGCCTATAAACCTTTTCCAAGAGCATTTGGGCGGTAAATTCTTCCGATGACTTTTTCATGGAAAAACGGCTGATTTTGAGGAAAAAGTCATCGGAAGAATTTACCGCCCAAATGCTCTTGGAAAAGGTTTATAGGCAGATTCGAGGTCGCTGAACTCGAATCCGGTGTCGGATTTTCATTTAGAGATTTAGATTCGTAGATATTCGCGAATGAAAATCGGAAAAACTCAAAAGAAAAATGCCAATAAAATTGCAACAAATGGTCAAATCGAAAATCCGACGCCGGATTCGAGTTCAGCGACCTCGAATCTGCCTATAAACCTTTTCCAAGAGCATTTGGGCGGTAAATTCTTCCGATGACTTTTTTCATGGAAAAACGGCTGATTTTGAGAAAAAAGTCATCGGAAGATTTTACCGCCCAAATGCTCTTGAAAAGGTTTCTAGGCAGATTCGAGGTCGCTGAACTCGAATCCGGTGTCGGATTTTCATTCAGAGATTTAGATTCGTAGATATTCGCGAATGAAAATCGGAAAAACTCAAAAGAAAAATGCCAATAAAATTGCAACAAATGGTCGAATCGAAAATCCGACACCGGATTCGAGTTCAGCGACCTCGAATCTGCCTATAAACCTTTTCCAAGAGCATTTGGGCGGTAATTTCTCGCGATGACTTTTTTCATGGAAAAACGGCTGATTTTGAAGGAAAAAGTCATCGCGAGAATTTACCGCCCAAATGCTCTTGAAAAAGGTTTATAGGCAGATTCGAGGTCGCTGAACTCGAATCCGGTGTCGGATTTTCATTCAGAGATTTAGATTCGTAGATATTCGCGAATGAAAATCGGAAAAACTCAAAAGAAAAATGCCAATAAAATTGCAACAAATGGTCAAATCGAAAATCCGACACCGGATTCGAGTTCAGCGACCTCGAATCTGCCTATAAACCTTTTCCAAGAGCATTTGGGCGGTAAATTCTTCCGATGACTTTTTTCATGGAAAAACGGCTGATTTTGAGAAAAAAAGTCATCGGAAGATTTTACCGCCCAAATGCTCTTGGAAAAGGTTTATAGGCAGATTCGAGGTCGCTGAACTCGAATCCGGTGTCGGATTTTCATTTAGAGATTTAGATTCGTAGATATTCGCGAATGAAAATCGGAAAAACTCAAAAGAAAAATGCCAATAAAATTGCAACAAATGGTCGAATCGAAAATCCGACGCCGGATTCGAGTTCAGCGACCTCGAATCTGCCTATAAACCTTTTCCAAGAGCATTTGGGCGGTAAATTCTTCCGATGACTTTTTCATGGAAAAACGGCTGATTTTGAGTAAAAAAGTCATCGGAAGAATTTACCGCCCAAATGCTCTTGGAAAAGGTTTATAGGCAGATTCGAGGTCGCTGAACTCGAATCCGGTGTCGGATTTTCATTTAGAGATTTAGATTCGTAGATATTCGCGAATGAAAATCGGAAAAACTCAAAAGAAAAATGCCAATAAAATTGCAACAAATGGTCAAATCGGAAATCCGACACCGGGTTCGAGTTCAGCGACCTCGAATCTGCCTATAAACCTTTTCCAAGAGCATTTGGGCGGTAAATTCTTCCGATGACTTTTTTCATGGAAAAACGGCTGATTTTGAGAAAAAAAGTCATCGGAAGATTTTACCGCCCAAATGCTCTTGGAAAAGGTTTATAGGCAGATTCGAGGTCGCTGAACTCGAATCCGGTGTCGGATTTTCATTTAGAGATTTAGATTCGTAGATATTCGCGAATGAAAATCGGAAAAACTCAAAAGAAAAATGCCAATAAAATTGCACCAAATGGTCGAATCGAAAATCCGACGCCGGATTCGAGTTCAGCGACCTCGAATCTGCCGATAAACCTTTTCCCAGAGCATTTGGGCGGTAAATTCTTGCGATGACTTTTTCATGGAAAAACGGCTGATTTTGAGAAAAAAAGTCATCGGAAGATTTTACCGCCCAAATGCTCTTGGAAAAGGTTTATAGGCAGATTCGAGGTCGCTGAACTCGAATCCGGTGTCGGATTTTCATTTAGAGATTTAGATTCGTAGATATTCGCGAATGAAAATCGGAAAAACTCAAAAGAAAAATGCCAATAAAATTTCAACATATGGTCAAATCGAAAATCCGACACCTGATTCGATTTCAGCGACCTCGAATCTGCCTTTAAACCTTTTCCAAGAGCATTTGGGCGGTAAATTATTCCGATGACTTTTTTCATGGAAAAACGGCTGATTTTGAGCTAAAAAGTCATCGGAAGAATTTACCGCCCAAATGCTCTTGGAAAAGGTTTATAGGCAGATTCGAGGTCGCTGAACTCGAATCCGGTGTCGGATTTTCATTTAGAGATTTAGATTCGTAGATATTCGCGAATGAAAATCGGAAAAACTCAAAAGAAAAAAGCCAATAAAATTGCAACAAATGGTCAAATCGAAAATCCGACACCGGATTCGAGTTCAGCGACCTCGAATCTTCCTATAAACCTTTTCAAGAGCATTTGGGCGGGAAATTCTTCCGATGACTTTTTCATGGAAAAACGGCTGATTTTGAGAAAAAAGTCATCGGAAGATTTTACCGCCCAAATGCTCTTGGAAAAGGTTTATAGGCAGATTCGAGGTCGCTGAACTCGAATCCGGTGTCGGATTTTCACTTAGAGATTTAGATTCGTAGATATTCGCGAATGAAAATCGGAAAAACTCAAAAGAAAAATGCCAATAAAATTGCAACAAATGGTCGAATCGAAAATCCGACGCCGGATTCGAGTTCAGCGACCTCGAATCTTCCTATAAACCTTTTCCAAGAGCATTTGGGCGGGAAATTCTTCCGATGACTTTTTTCATGGAAAAACGGCTGATTTTGAGAAAAAAAGTCATCGGAAGAATTTACCGCCCAAATGCTCTTGGAAAAGGTTTATAGGCAGATTCGAGGTCGCTGAACTCGAATCCGGTGTCGGATTTTCATTTAGAGATTTAGATTCGTAGATATTCGCGAATGAAAATCGGAAAAACTCAAAAGAAAAAGCCAATAAAATTGCACCAAATGGTCAAATCGCAAATCCGACACCGGATTCGAGTTCAGCGACCTCGAATCTGCCTATAAACCTTTTCAAGAGCATTTGGGCGGTAAATTCTTCCGATGACTTTTTCATGGAAAAACGGCTGATTTTGAGAAAAAAAGTCATCGGAAGATTTTACCGCCCAAATGCTCTTGGAAAAGGTTTATAGGCAGATTCGAGGTCGCTGAACTCGAATCCGGTGTCGGATTTTCATTTAGAGATTTAGATTCGTAGATATTCGCGAATGAAAATCGGAAAAACTCAAAAGAAAAATGCCAATAAAATTGCAACAAATGGTCGAATCGAAAATCCGACGCCGGATTCGAGTTCAGCGACCTCGAATCTTCCTATAAACCTTTTCCAAGAGCATTTGGGCGGGAAATTCTTCCGATGACTTTTTTCATGGAAAAACGGCTGATTTTGAGAAAAAAAGTCATCGGAAGAATTTCCCGCCCAAATGCTCTTGGAAAAGGTTTATAGGAAGATTCGAGGTCGCTGAACTCGAATCCGGTGTCGGATTTTCATTTAGAGATTTAGATTCGTAGATATTCGCGAATGAAAATCGGAAAAACTCAAAAGAAAAATGCCAATAAAATTGCAACAAATGGTCGAATCGAAAATCCGACGCCGGATTCGAGTTCAGCGACCTCGAATCTTCCTATAAACCTTTTCCAAGAGCATTTGGGCGGGAAATTCTTCCGATGACTTTTTTCATGGAAAAACGGTTGATTTTGATAAAAAAATTCATCGCAAGAATTTACCCCCCAAATGCTCTTGGAAAAGGTTTATAGGCGGATTCGAGGGCGCTGAACTCGAATCCGGTGTCGGATTTTCATTTAGAGATTTAGATTCGTAGATATTCGCGAATGAAAATCGGAAAAACTCAAAAGAAAAAGCCAATAAAATTGCAACAAATGGTCAAATCGAAAATCCGACACCGGATTCGAGTTCAGCGACCTCGAATCTGCCTATAAACCTTTTCCAAGAGCAGTTGGGCGGTAAATTCTTCCGATGACTTTTTTCATGGAAAAACGGCTGATTTTGAGAAAAAGTCATCGGAAGACTTTACCGCCCAAATGCTCTTGGAAAAGGTTTATAGGCAGATTCGAGGTCGCTGAACTCGAATCCGGTGTCGGATTTTCATTTAGAGATTTAGATTCGTAGATATTCGCGAATGAAAATCGGAAAAACTCAAAAGAAAAATGCCAATAAAATTGCAACAAATGGTCGAATCGAAAATCCGACGCCGGATTCGAGTTCAGCGACCTCGAATCTTCCTATAAACCTTTTCCAAGAGCATTTGGGCGGGAAATTCTTCCGATGACTTTTTTCATGGAAAAACGGCTGATTTTGAGAAAAAAAGTCATCGGAAGACTTTACCGCCCAAATGCTCTTGGAAAAGGTTTATAGGCAGATTCGAGGTCGCTGAACTCGAATCCGGCGTCGGATTTTCGATTCGACCATTTGTTGCAATTTTATTGGCATTTTTCTTTTGAGTTTTTCCGATTTTCATTCGCGAATATCTACGAATCTAAATCTCTAAATGAAAATCCGACACCGGATTCGAGTTCAGCGACCTCGAATCTGCCTATAAACCTTTTCCAAGAGCATTTGGGCGGTAAAATTTTCCGATGACTTTTCCCCTCAAAATCAGCCGTTTTTCAAGAAAAAGTCATCGGAAGAATTTACCGCCCAAATGCTCTTGGAAAAGGTTTATAGGCAGATTCGAGGTCGCTGAACTCGAATCCGGTGTCGGATTTTCATTTAGAGATTTAGATTCGTAGATATTCGCGAATGAAAATCGGAAAAACTCAAAAGAAAAATGCCAATAAAATTGCAACAAATGGTCGAATCGAAAATCCGACGCCGGATTCGAGTTCAGCGACCTCGAATCTGCCTATAAACCTTTTCCAAGAGCATTTGGGCGGTAAAATCTTCCGATGACTTTTTTTCTCAAAATCAGCCGTTTTTCCATGAAAAAAGTCATCGGAAGAATTTACCGCCCAAATGCTCTTGGAAAAGGTTTATAGGCAGATTCGAGGTCGTTGAACTCGAATCCGGTGTCGGATTTTCGATTCGAACATTTGTTGCAATTTTATTGGCATTTTTCTTTTGAGTTTTTCCGATTTTCATTCGCCAATATCTACGAATCTAAATCTCTAAATGAAAATCCGACACCGGATTCTAGTTCAGCGACCTCGAATCTGCCTATAAACCTTTTCCAAGAGCATTTGGGCGGTAAAATCTTCCGATCACTTTTTTTCTCAAAATCAGCCGTTTTTCCATGAAATAAGTCATCGGAAGAATTTACCGCCCAAATTCTCTTGGAAAAGGTCTATAGGTAGATTTTTGGTCGCTGAACACGAATCCGCTGTCGGATTTGTGATCAAAAGTCGCGTTTTTTGCGATATTCGCTCGGAAAAGTTGGAAAATTTTTATAACCCAGTGACATGGAAAATTTTCCAGTCACCAAATGCGCTTGGATTTAGCTAATAGGTAGATTTTTAGTCACTAAACACGAAACCGGCATCCGTTTTTGGTTGGGATGTTGAGTTTTTAAGATATTCGCCGGAAAAGCTCTGGAAAATTCGAAATAAAATTGCAAAAAACGGTCAAACGGATGGCCCTATCAAAAATTCGTCGCCAGATTCGTTTTCAGCGACCAAAAATCTACCTATCAACTCAATCCAAGCGCGTTTGGTGAATAAAAATTTTCCTGCCTCAAAAATCACTCATTTTCTTTCAAAACAAAGCTAGAAAATTTTTATTCATCGAACGCGGCATAGGATTTTCAATCCGGCCTTCCCATCAGTTTACAGCTGCTTTCAAATATCATACACTGTACATAAATTCAAATCGAAATGTTTTTTATTTAATGAAAATTAATGTAACGTTTTTTATTTAATTAAAAGTAATGTAACAATGAAAATCACATTTTTAAGAAATTCAACTGGATATTAAAAAAGCTACAAGTTTTTTAATTTTTTTAAAATTAAGGTCTTAAACGTAAGATGGGTAGTCTTCTTCAAATAGGTATGTTCAATTCTGCTTCGACAATCGACATGAATCCGGCGCGGCGTCGAGTTTTTGATCCGGCAGTTGGTTTGACGAAAGCAATCATCTCTTGAATCTTGATGATAAAAAAATAATAGTTATTACCTGATAATTTTTTAAAAAAATATTTAGAATAGAAATGTTTATCACTTTTTTTCAAATTGAATCAATAGGGGGTTTCAAATTTTCTGTAAATGTATACTTTTGTGCTTTTTTTGTAAGTAATTCTATTATTTCTTCGTTAATATATATACTTATTAAAAAAAATTCTGTTCCGGTATGTAGGTATTTCTCCACTTACCTATTTCATTAAGTATTGTTCCACTTTTTGCACCACATTAATCACCTTTCTAAACTTTTTGCTCAAAAAACCGATTAAAAAGTCCGAAATCGTGTAAAAAGGTTCAGAGGGTGGATTTGTGATCGCTGATCGAATATGTAAATTAAATTATGTACCTACTTCTTATAGCCATCAATAAACAATTATCGAGAATTGGCAATTATGATGTAAACATGAGCTCTATTTCAAAAACGAAATCTAATATGGTAAAAAATTGACGCTGAATTCGGAATCAGTGACCTTGACTTGATGAATTTCAACCCTATTCGAATCTTTTCGGCTTTAACATTGGTTAAAACAACTTGAAAGCGGTATTTCGAGCCAAAGACAATTGAGAATTCGTTCATTTTGATATTTTTTGCCAATTTACTCCTCAAAATACAAATTCACCATTTCAAATCTCGAAATACAAACTTTATTCCCACCCGTCGGCCAAACAATCCAAACTCGAATCGTCACAAATTTTATTCCATTTCCAAACTCATGAAAAAAACCTCGATATAAATTTTATTTCGCAGGGAAAAAAAGGTAATTCGTCGACCAGATTTCGGGAAAGTTTGTCAAAGATTCGGATTTATTTTTTCGGACTTCCGGCGGGTTTCGACTTCACCCCCGGACTTCTCCCATCTCCGGTTCTGGGTTTCGACCGCTTGACTCCTGTAGTTGTCCTGTCATTGTCAAGGCTAGCTTGAGTGGTTAATTTCATCCCCGTAGTCGTACTAGGACCTTCGGTCATCATCATCGAAGTGGTGGTCTCCGGGAAAGCCGTCGTCTGCGGGTAGGTCGTCGTCGGGTTCATGGTCGTTGTACTCTTGTAGGAGGTCGGGTACATCGTGGTGCCGGTGCTTTCGCCACCATCCGAAGACGTTTCTTCGCCACCATCGGCGTCGTCTTTTTTGCTGTCTTTGCCGCATTCTTCGTAGTCTTTTTCCAGCGCGGCTAGGTCTTCTCTGGCGTCGATGAATTCTTGTTCGTCCATTCCTTCGCCGAGATACCAATGGGCGTAGGCACGTTTCGAGTACATCAGATCGAATTTATAATTTACTCTGGCCCAGACCTGCGAACAAATCAAATCGAGTTGAAAATTTTTCGTCATATGAGTTAGAGGCCTGCGCCGCCGAGCCGCGCCGCCGCCGCCGCCGATTTTTTCAAAATTTTCGGGCCGCCGCCAGCCGCATAAATTGCGGCTGAGCCGCCACCAGCCGCCGCCGATTGAGCGCTCGGCTTAGCCGACGGCGCGCTATTACAAAAATGTAAAATAAAGTGCAGTTTTCCTCATCTAACAGTATTTTTTTAAAAATTTTCGCCCTCGCTTCGCTCGGGCAGTATTTTGGTCGTTTTTTTTTTTTTAAAAAAAAAACTTGACCATTTTACACTGACCTTTTCAGTCAAAAATCACTTTTTTTCAGTTGAGTAGTTCTTAATTTGTCGAAAAAATCAATGATTTTGACTGAAAGATCTGTAAAAAATCAGATTCGAAATAACATGAAAAATGAGCAAAAAATCACCAATTAAACCTTTTCGGTTTTTTCAAACATGTACCAAAAATTTTCGCCCTCGCTTCGCTCGGACTATAGGCTATGATGTACATGCAATACTATTTCCTAATTTCGGAATATTCAAGTAATGAAGACAGCTTGAAAAATGGTTTGAAAAAAGCTTCGTACCGGGTCCGTATTTCCTCTCCCCAGCCCTGTTTTTCGGAATGTATTTAAATTTTAATTTTCGACTCGCCAAAAAAACAGAAAATTTTCAAAAACTTGAAACCTCCAAGATATTGTGTGTGATATAAATCTGGAATCTTAATTTAATTTTGAGCGTCCTTGGTACAACTTGAAAGTTCGGACAGCGGCGTAGCCACAAAAAACGTCTGAAGGGTGGTCAGAACCTGAGGAAGCAGAAGCTTTTTTGGGGTGGTTGCAAAATGAATACAAAGACAAAAAACTAGAAAATTTTTTGGAGCGAGAGGGAGGGGGATAAAAAGGGACCTTTTTTGCTCTTTTTAGCCTTGAATAATTTATATAATTTTGATTCAAGTCATGCTCGAACGAAGCAAGGGCGAAGTGTTGAAAAAATTGGATATTTAATGCCCAAAAAGAAGCTTCTTTTCATTGCTTCAAATGTTTTAATGCTTTGAAAAAAACAATTTTTTGAAAAACTTTGCACTCATTTCGCTTGAGCCAGAACGAAATTGCAATTAAGTATTATCAACTATTTGAGGCAACATTATGAAAAAAGACTTCGTTTTGCCTCCCTTTTCCGAAAAGGAAGCTTTTTGGAAGGGTACAAAGTTGGTTTAAAACAGGGGAGAAAATAGGAGACAAGAAAATGTTTTTACTGTCACAGCACATAGAATAAGATAACCATATGATTCCGTGAATGCTCAAGCGAAGCGAGTGTAAAAACTTGATAAAAATGAATTTTTAAATGCCCAAGCAAGGAATTTTTTATGCATATTCTTGACCTCAAAGGGGAAGGGGGTCCAAGCTTCCAAAACCCCTCTTGACTACGCCCCTGAGCTCGGATAACTCTACTTATAATTAATTCGTCCTGTATGAATGATGAAAAATTGGTCGGCTAAGCCGCCGCCGCCGAAAATTTTATGCGCCGCCGATAGCATCAGCTCAAGTCGGCTAGCCGGCCAGCCACGGCGAAAAAATCTGTCAAGCCGCCGCCGACTAAAACTTCATCGGCGCAGGTCTCTAATATGAGTTGAATCGGTACCATATTAGAATTAAAAGGTAATTAGGGCAAAAAAAAAGTCAACTTTATCAATAATTAGGCCAGAAGTAAATATTTACAATTCGAAATACTATCAACTAACGAGTATAATCATTAAAAATTGTTCACAAAGTTTTTAGAATAAATGAAAAAAATTTGCACAAATTGAAAATGATTTTGAAAAATATTTTTGGACTTGAAAACGCAGAATAATCACGTCTTTTAGAGGGGAAAATTTTCAGAATTTTTTTCTTTCCATGAGCACGTAAAAATACTATTTTTCATGAATTACAAAATAATAAATTTTTAAACAGAAAATTTACCGACCAGGGTGCGATGGTATTGGTCTTGAAAGGTTCCAAATTTGATTATCTTTGAAAATTCATCATCACCAACCCAATTTATCTACCATTCCTCTCCTTCATGGAAGCTCAGTGAGGAGTTTATTGTGAAAAAAATTTTAATCGGCGGAATTGAAATTTCAAGCACTGATAATACATAATTTTCAAGGCTGAATCCAAATTTGATTGGGGTAGAAAGGAGGGGAGAGAGGGAAGAAAGGGGAGCGTGCTGGGAAAAAAGAAGAGGAGCGTAGAGGAAGGAAGAAGTGTGTGGGGGAGAAGAGGGAGAGAGTTGTAAAGGAATGGGTTTAAAATTAGAAATCGATTATGAAATTGACACAGGCATCAAAATTTTCATTTTCAAGAGTGCTAAATCGAAATTTGAAATCACATTTTTCACTGGATCCTCAGGGGAGGAAGGAGGAATGAAGAAGTGAAAGGGAGGGGGGGGTCAAAATGTGAAATTGGTGTACCTTTGAGAGGAAAGGGAAGTAAAAAATCAGTTTATTGTTATTTTCACATCATTTGATCGTGTTTTTTTTTCAGATTCTGATTAACAAAAAAATTGGCCACTATGCTTTTTTTGAATTCATTCAATAAAACAAAAGTCGAAGGCAAATCCACAGAAATTCAGAAAAAAATTCAATTTGAGAACTTGGAAAAAATAAATTTTGTTGATCGTTCTAGTTAACGAATTGCAGCTAACGTTGATTGAAAAAAAAATACGGAAACAACCTCAACTCATCTCAGTTTTTAGTAAATCCAGGTGAAAAACTAATATTAAATTCGGATTCTGCACCGTTGAAAATGTAGATTTGGACACCAATATCAATTTTACATCCAATTCAATATTTTGACCCCCTCTCCCCCCTCTCCCGTGACTCCAGGTACTAAACTAATGTCAAATTTGGATTCAGCGCCTTTGAAAATGTTGATTTCGACACCCATGTCGACTTTATACTCATCTCAAATTTTTGACTCTCCTCTTCTCTCCTTCGAAGGGCCAGAAGCAAAAACAATATCAAATTTAAATTTAGCATCCAAAATTACAAGTTTTCCATCCAAAAAAAATCAATCAATTTTCCCACTGCATTTTTCTGTTAAATTTGCCTACTGAGACCACTGTCCATGTCCTACGCACGAAAGAAATTCCTCACCTCAGCTATAGCTGTCGAATTCGTAACACCGCACAACGAAGCATTTCCGACCGCCAATCCGCTGCCCGGGACGCAAGCCGCCGGCTGATAATTGATACTAATTTTGAACCCGGTCGGACACCAGTCGACGAACTTGAGTCTATACGCCTTCAGATACCGAATTGCGATATTAACGGCGTTTGGAGGTACAAGGCCACGATACAACATGACGCAAGCCATATACTTTCCCCTCGTCGGATCCACTTTCAGCATTTGATTATATCGCTGGAACACCATCTCGGTCAGGACACCGATGGTGTCTCTTTCATGGCCAGCTTTCGTGATCGACGTGAAAGGCGCGTAGGAGACGAGGGGGTAGTGGATACGCGGATATGGCACTAGATTGGTCTGGAATTCGGCGAATGTCACATGAGTGGCGCCTTCGAAGCGCATCGGAGCTGTCAACGATGAGGTTACTTGGCCGAATAAGCGGTTCAGATGGACGTAGGTTGGTTTCTGCATGTCGAGGTGGTTCTGGCAAATTTCGTAAAGAGCTTCGTTATCCATGAGGAAGGCGCAATCCGTGGTGTCCATGGTGTTGTGGGACATCAGAACAGCGTTGTAGGGTTCGACCACGGCTGTTGATAGCTGAAACAGAAGAAAATAACATTGTTAGTTGGAGCGAAGTTTAAAATTTATGGGTTACATGGTGTTTGACGAAGTGAGGATGAAAACTGTTCATGAGAGGGGAAAGGGGGAGTAAAAAGGACAAAAAAAAAACATTTCAAGGTTCGAACACATTTTTTTAGCAATTAGTAATTTGTAGAAAAATGTAACGAATTTTATTAATTCTTATTTGCGGTGGTTTTTTCAAGAAGAGAATACGAAGGAGGAGGGGAAAACCCAACAATGTTCAACAAAATGACATATCCAAAAATCACAGGGTGTCTAACACATTATTTTGAGAAAAAAGCTTGACTTAGCTCGACCTTTAAGAATTACTTTTTTTTAACAACATTACCTACCAAATTTTTTGACCCCCTCCCCTCTTCCATATATTTGTTTTAAAGGAAATTTTTAGCACTTTTTTGTCCCTCCCTCGAGAATACTCTTCTTTTTCATAAGAAGTTTCAAATTTCATGGATTTCTTCATTCCAAATTACATTTCAAGGGAAATTTATTCAACACTAATGAAAAACAAAAAAATCGAAATTGGAAGGGCAAATGTTTCAGTTTCAAAACATTCAATTATCTAGAATAGAAAACGGAAAGGGGTGAATTTCGCGAGGGCGATTTTTTTTTAAAAATTCATTAGGTATAAAAAAAAGCAAAAAAGATTTTTTCAAATGATTTCTCCTCATGAATTTTTAAAAAATTCCGGTGAAAATTCCAAAATTCCTCGATTTTTTCAGATTTTTCAAAGAATGAATGCTATGCGCTCTTTTAAAAAAACGAAAATTTTTTGAAAATTCTAATCGTGATTGCTTTTATTCCTCAGAAAGAAACATTTTTTCCACTTTAAAATAATCAATTGTCTGGAATAGTTGGGAAGAAGGTTTATAATTTAAGGATGATTAATGTCAATGTCGCGGTATTTTACATATTTTTTAAATTTCTTTCAAAACATTTATCAAAGGCAAATGAAATTTTTATGATTTTTGAATTTTTTGAAAAAAAGCTTGACTTAGCTTGACTAGCTTGACTTTTTAAAAAAAGCTTGACTTAGCTTGACAAGCTTGACCGATCTGACCTGTTAGACACCCTGAATCATTAAAAGGGATCATATTATTTTTTTCCTTTTTTTAGAAAAAATCATAACTAGCCAATATAAAATTGCAATTTGTGGATAAATAAAAACAATTTTTAGAAAAGGAAGAAAATCATGATGATGGGAGGGGAAGCGTCATTCGAATAAAACGCGAGTTTTTCGTTCAGCCCCCCTCTTCCTCCTTAAACCATCATCAAGGAATTGCTTCTTAAAAACTGTATTTCACGACAATGCTACCTACTTGAAATCATTGTGTTTGCATTGTTTAAAAGTTAGATATTAATTAGAAACTTTATAAAATTTTCCAAAACTGAAAGCTGAGTTTTTTCAAGAAAAGCTCAACTTTCACGATGAATTCGAGTAACAAATTTTTTTATCGAGCCCTTCCAACTCCCTCTACCAAAGCTCCAACTGGACCCTAATAATGGAAAATCTAAAATATTGAATGCCATGTCGTTTGTTGTTTTCAAAGTTTCCGAGTCCAAAATACGAATAATTTTGGGTTTCCGACCTTCTAATACCCCTCTCTCTTCATTTTCCCCATCACATTAAACTACATATTTCTTCATGGTATTTCAAAGCCAAACGACATTTTCTGGTAAAAATTTTCAATCCAGCGAAGAGCCCTGTTTTGAGCCCCATTAGAGGGGGATTAACAAAAATCTAAGCAGTTATGTGAACAGCATCACTTTCAATTTTTTCAATTTTGAGCAAAATTTTGGGATGTTGTGACGATCTCTCCAAGCTGAAATGGAAGATCCAAGTATAAAATTTGACATTATATAGAAGTATCTGTGAACTTAATTTTTTGCACATTGTTGATTAAAATTATTAAAAAATATTGTTTTAATCTGAATTTTGAAGTTGTTTGAGTACTGGCTGTTCCCCCTCCACCCAGTAACCCACCCACAATCAATTTACGTAATTCAACTATTCTTTTCCCGCAGCATCACTAAACTCTGTGTGTCACCCGCTTATCGCGAATCCTCACGGCGCGTCGTGGGTCTAACGCTGATAGCACGGGATTGTGACGGGATAGAGTACAACTTCCAGGGGCGGCGCGATGGGGGGGGAGGTAACACCCCCCCAGACAAATTTTCAGTCGGCAAAATCGGCAAAATTTTGGAAATATAAGGTGAGTCGGCAAAATCTCAGAAATGTCAGCAAATTGAAAAAATTTTAGAAATTTTGCACCATAATCAATAAAAAATCGAGCCTTTCTAAATTTCAAGTTTGTAGTCCTCTTTCATAAAACACAATCCAACTTCAAAATTATTTACTTTCCAAACCGATATTTTCGAAAAATTTCGGCCTCGCTACGCTCGGCCTCATTGGTTTTTTTCTTTCATACTTTTAAAACAATCCAAATTCAACAAAAATGATATTTTTCCCCTACATTATTTCAACTTGTTTTATCAAATTTTTTCTCATCAAAACTCATTTTTGAAGTCAAGAAATTGAATTTTTCAAAAGCTTTGGCCTTACTACGCTCGACCTTATTGTTTTTCTTTTTGAACATTTTTTAAGTACAAGTGGTCGGTTTTTTTTTTACTCGCGTTAGATAATCAATTTATATTATAACATTGTTTTATTGGACTTGAAATTAAAGAAAGTATTCCGCTTAAAATTTTCTCCCTCGCTTCGCTCGGGACAAATTTATTTACTTTCTGTTCTCCTTAAAACTACATTTATAATCTTCGAAACTAATCTGTTGAAACAAAAAATTCTCGTATTGTAAAATTTCAGAATTCTTACTCGGCAATTTTGAATTTTTTAGTCGGCATTTTTGAACATCATTACCCCCCTAAAAGTTTATGCTCGAACCGCCTCTGACAACTTCGAACTTCAAGGCGGGTGGGGCATGTGTTAACGTTGATGAAATAAGCTGAAATTTTTTTACATAATGCTGGGATATAGTCTAGCAAATTTCAGCCTTGGCCGGGTAGAAATTCATAAGTTGAAAAATAAGTGCCACCCTAGCATAGGTAGTTAGGTAGGTACTGAAAAGTAAACGACTTTTCATTTCTGTAGGTATAGGTACCATTAAAACGTAAAAAATGAGGAAATTTAGACATTAGTTTCATTATCGGATATAAAAAAATTTTGATGAATTTTTTAATAAGTTTTTTCATTAGAAAAATTTAATAACTGTAGCTATAGAAATTAACTACTGCGTATCGAAATTAAGATGAACCTCACATTAGCCGTTAATATACGCCTGAAGGAAAAATACGAAGAGGTATAGATAAGATACATTTCACCGTCGATCGTTTATCATATTTATACCGATCTAGATATACGTTTTAATTAATTTATTAATTTTGAAAACAATTTCATCTAAATTTTTTAGGATAATCAGAAATACTATCACGAACATTTGGAGTAGATGAATATTTTTGAAGTACTTTTAACACTGGATTCAGAAATTTACTGTTCATTTGCCACTAGTTCGCGTTCTTTGTATGTTACTCCCTGCTCCATGAAAATGTTTAGCGTGAGTTTAGCAGTAATTACCATTGTTATGTACTCGATGAATAGTAATTGTGAAATTGAACCACCACCACCAACAACAACAACACAATCACGACTGGATCCGATAAGTTCTTATAGTTATGCTTTTGTTTCTTTGAGCGCGCATTATGAAAAAGTCTTAAGCGATTTGAAGACAAAACACGCGAATTCTATGTTATATAAAACATGTGCAGACTTTTATCGGTTGTTTTTCCCATACACGGAGGACAGATTGATTAATGCAACCCTGTTTAGCACCGAGTTCATATTAAACAACCTGAGGTTTGCCAATGCGATGAAAGCTTACATTGAAGGTAAAAATCGTCAAGCGTACGTTGACAAAATAGTACTGGCGCCTCTTGGTTTACAACTTACCGATCGTAAAAGCTGTTATTTCGACCCTATCGGAAAGCCATCAATTACTACCCGACCTCCGCAGACGTCAACGAAAGAGAAAGAAATAAATCCGGCACCGTCAAAGTGTGAAAAATTTCTCGTATTTTTTAATAACCTGTTGGACGTACCCATAGGCTATGGAAATATTGTAGATGAGGATTTAATTTACTGGAAAAGATGGTTGGAACATCAACAGCAATCATCGAATATTCCGTTTCCGTTTCTAGTACAACATATCTTGGCGGCGGTTTATTGGGCGAATAAATTTCACCATGATGTAGGGCAAACTACTCCTCTCGTTGATTACGTAAATAGAGCACGTACAATGTACAAATGCTTCAAAGATTTTCCCCCTGCAACCTCTTCATTTTTTGTTACGGATACTTGGGAACCACCAGCCCAACAAGACTATCAGAAATTTACAACACCGGTGAAACCCGCAAACGAAATAACAATCCCTGACGTGGCCGAAATAGATGCCATAATAAAAGCGGCCATGAATTCAAAGTGACTTTAATGTGATCTCCGAGAGCGTGTCTTTCACAAATTAACTCAGTCCCAGTCTCATGTGAGTCCCTTCCGAGTCTTTTTAAAAATAATAGGTACCCATTATGATGAATTTTGCAATCAACAATTCAGCATCAATTCATTTGAACTTTGAACAGAACATGCAATTAAATTCTTCGCCAAAGTAGTTGTCCGGTTGCCCTCTTCCCTCCCCCAAAACAAACTATCCGAGAAATGAATTTTTCAATATTTTTTTTCTTTCTATGTGTTGAAAATTTTACAAAATGTTTAGAAATGTTTTTATCCCTATTTGGGTAGAAAAACTCAAATTATCAGCTTTTTTTTTTTTTATTTTCATCATTAGTAACCACTAATACTATATTCATAAAAATATTTTTAAAAAAAGAAAGAAATCTGGGACTTGTAAGACTCGTAAAGAAGACTCGTAAATATTGTTCGAACTGCACAATAACTGAGATTCGGAGTTACAGAAATGCGAGTCACTGAAGAAAAAGACTCGGGTCATTTAAGAAAGAAAAAATTTATGCTCCACGGATAGGTACGCGCAACAAACCACGCTACGTGAAACCCTGCGGCCAAGACACATCATCCATCAACATCGTCGGTTAGGCTGGATAAATTCGATCATTTCCCAAGTTTCATGATGTCGTATTTGTGAATAAAATCGTACCATAATTTTTTGTACAAAATGCGAATTTCGGTTATGTTTAAAAAATAGAAATTGTTTTTTTAAAATATCATAAAAAAATAAAAACAAGCTATCAGCTATTCAGTCTTTTAGTTTTTCGTTTTTTAATTTTATTTTAGCTCTTTCGAGTATTTTGGAATTTTTGCAGAAAAATTTTCGGTCAAAAAAAGGAATTTAATTTTCAACTCAAAGTTACGAATCTCGAAACTTGCAGAGATGGAACGATTACGAAATTACGATTGTAATCGATCGCCTCAATTTTCTCGATCGTTTCCAACAAGGGGGTATCCCAACTCAAAATACAATTTTTTGCCTACACAAAAAAAATTAAAAGTACACCATGAAAGAACCTCATATTCAAAGTTTCATGCGTTGAAGTGCATTTTTCGATTTTTGACGAAGTTTTTAAATTTCAGAATTCCTCGTGGCCTTGCAAAATAAATACGAAAATATGTAATCAGCTTCAGCGATAAAATCTGAAATTTCGAAGTGTGATTTTTTCTATTTCTGCATGGTATTTCTAATAGGTATATAGGTAACTAAATGGAGAATCGTTCGGGGGGGGGGGTTCACAGTATGGTTTTAAAAAATTTCATTCATTTTGCTGAGATGTACGATTTTTTACCATTTTCACTCCTCTCTCAGTCCGAATCAGTGAAGTCACTGTTGAACGATCAGAATCGCAGCACAGGAAAAACCAACAAAGTTCTCAGTTTTTCAGCCAATTTTCGCCGATTTTTCTAAGATTTTCAAACATTTTTCAGCTAAATTCATAAATTTTACTGTCTTTTCAGTGATTTTTCACTGATTTTCAAATGAGAGAGTATCTTCTATAGATACCTTGCCCCTAGCTCCTTACAAAAATTTCCATATGTAAGCTTCAAACACAATGAAAATCCTTTTGTAAGATTTTTTTAGCAGATTTTCAAACAATATTTCTGAACCTTGGCGCATTATGGAAAAATGAGCTTCTTGAGAGAAAGGAGGAGGGAAAGTCAGTATCAAAAAATCCAGAATCAAAACTCATTCTGAATGCACCAAATCGACAAATTTCAATATAATTATACTTTTTTATTTATACATTTTTTGCTGTTATGCCACGAGAACAGCAAGAAAAGAGAGAAGACCAAAGAGAAAACGGAAAATGCAAATGTTTCCTAGAAAATCTTATCACAGGTTATCAAACTTTGAATTCATTCAGTGATTAGTGATTACGAATAAAAGTACTTTATCTACCGGCAAGTTTTCCTCTCGTTGAAAAAATCATCAGTTTTTTTCATCTCTCGATAAGACTGAATTTCTTTCGTTTTCGAAAAGTAGGTATCCAAATGTTCGACAGATTAAAGGAAGCAAATAAAGTTGATATCGTGCTTATTTACAAAACATTTTTCGAAATTTTCATCACGTTCGTCCAAAAAGGTGCAATAGTTCAACTAATGCCATGAAGTAAGCCCTTTTAAGGTATTTAAAATTCACGTATTCCCAATTTTTTTTTCAAAAAATTCCAACACTCTCGAAAAAAGACAAAATTGATTAATTTTTAAAAAATTTTACAGACTGCTGGGGAAAAATTTGCTTTCGATGGTTTTGATTATTTCATCCTTAATCGAGATTTTTACGACGGGGAAAAAAATCAAAGGAAAATGTGATATTGATGAATGTGTTCAAAAGTGTAGGGATAAATATTCTCGAAACTTACTGAGTAAACTTTACCGAATTACTGGTAGATGTGATGAAGAGGACCATAAATGTCATTGTCGAACACAGGATCCTGATATAGGGTACAGTCCTTTAGGCCCTTTATGAATTTTTTCATTTTTTTCCAATTTTTTAGACTTAAAAATATTAAAAATTTGTAAGTAACATTAAAATTTTTCAACTTCGTCTTTCAATCTTTTAATGAAACCGCAGAAATAGCAAAAAATCAATCGACTGGACCAAAAGAATAAAATTTTAAGATTATAAGGTGTCTAATTTTGTTATTTTTTCACTATTTCACGAAGACCTTTTCCTCTTTGTATTGAAAACTGCAAAAAATGACTATGATGATTGATGATGAGGTCCCACCAAAAAAATCTATAATCGAATTCAAACAAAGTGACACTCCCCTCTCCCCCAGCGAACAATTGCCATTTGATTTCCAACATTTTCCCATTTTTTTAAATCGAATTTGGGCCCTCGGAGAGTAAATAGGGCTGGAGGGGGGAATCAAATACAAAAACCAATTTCATATTTGAACTCAACGTCTCAAAAAACATAACAAACGATATGTCACACGCAATTTGAATTTTTTTGAATTTCGTCCAAAATTTTGAGACACCGCTAGTACCGCCACACCCCCTCGAAGAGCCATAATCCCAGAAAAATGTTGAAAAAAAATTTCAGAGTTGAAAACATTTTTAATTTAAAGAATTTCAAAAAAATGATACAGAAATATTCAAGAAAAAATTCAAAATTTTAAAAAAGTTCGAGAAAAATTGAGCTTTACAAAATTCCAAGAAGAAATTGAAATTGAAAGAATTTCAAAGAAAATTTCAAAATTCTGAACGTGGAAAATTTTTTCAAAAATTTAAACCTGGAAAAAATGTTGCTACCGAGTAAAGAGCAATCAAAATTTAAATGGGAAAACTTCGTAAAAATAATTGTCTAAAATTTAGATCCATAAATTCAATCCACGAGAGATAAGGCAAGATATTTTAATAAGCAATTCCCACAGAAAGAAATCAGCCCATTCTCTGGAAAAAAATCCACATCAATTCATTTTCTAAAAAGAATCACATAATTTGAAAAAATCACTAGGTACCTACCTCATTTTTTTCCATCGCATATATTTAAAATCGATTGATTTTTTCAAAACTTTGCAGCCTACTGGGAACCCCTTCGATTTATATGATTTTGATGATGTTACCCATAATTACGAGCGAAAATACTAATAAAATATGTGAACCTGAACGATGTGATCTACTGTGTAAGAAGAAATATACTCGAGGGGTTAATGTGATGATGAAACGTCATCACGTTTTCGGGACATGTGAAAGTGAAGAATATTGCGAATGCACCATAGAAGATTATAAATCAAACAATACTTTTTATGGCCATGTAAAAATAAGATGAATTTTTTTCACAATTTTATTTTGTACTTTTACTCGTTTTAAGCCAAAATTTGGAAAATTTTTCAATATAAAATATGTAAATTTTAATTTAAAAATCCCAAATATCTGAAATTAAAAAAAGAAATTTCAATTTGAAAGAAAATTACTCTCTCGTCAATTTTTTTTTCTAATTTTACAGACTATCTGAAAAAAAACTCATCTTATGGATAGCTTTAACGATCCTATTGATGATTCGCATCGAGACGAGTAAAATACCTCAAGAGCCTTATACAGATTGCGATCTAGACAACTGTACTCGAGCATGCCAGAGAAGATACGCTCATGATTTACGAATGCTACGAGACAAAGCTTACCACATTTCAGGCTACTGTGAAAAAAAAAATTATTGTTCATGTCAGTGTTGGCACGAAGACGGAAATTTTCTACCTTTAGGCCCATTGACAAATTTATTATTTTGAATTTTTTTTTTCAACTTGGAAAATAAAGTCTATAATTTCTACACTTCTACACAGTTGAACTTTTCGATAAACCAATCTATCTCTCGATTAAAACTGATTATTGGAATTTGATAGAAAATTCGACTATTTACAAAATAATTTCACTATTTTTATCTCAAGAGATTTGATATTACTGCTCAAGCTCGTGCTTTCACTGGTGAATCCAGAACTTGAAAAAAACATGAAGTAAGACGTACCAATTTTCAAAAAATTATTTCCCTCGAGATTTAGACTAAATTTTTTTTTCGATTTTGCAGACTCGTTGGAATTTGGATAGTTCTGAATTTAATAATTTCATCGCTAATCGATGTTTTTGGATCGGATGAGAATATTACATTGGTTACGCATTCGTATATATGGCAATGTGAGCTCGAACCTTGTTATCGAGCTTGCCATGAAAAACACAAGCGAGATTTCAGAGTTTTACCAGGGTCAGGTAAAAATGTCGCTATTGGAGGCACATGCACAATGGAAGATTATTGTTTGTGTTATGTTCACGAAGGAGATGAAATAATTAAAATGCCTCTGGGTCGTTTATGAATGAATAAAATTTTCCATTTGTACATTTATAAGCAATTTTGTTAATTTTTTAAATTTTTTGATAATTTTTAATTGATAAATCGATTTATCTGTTGATTAGGATACGAATATTCTGTTCGATTGATCAAATTAAGTTGATAAAAATTAAAATATTTTTGCGATATTTATTCTAGATGATGAAATTGTTGTTTTTTTTAAACCTCGTTGAAGCAATTGTGAAGAAAGGAACAGATCAACTAGAGCCATGAAGTAAGATTTTTCAGTAGTGTGAATTTAATTCAATTGGGTGCAGGTGAGTTGATTCCTAATAAAATATCAACGTGTAACTGAAAAAAAACAGCAAAGAATGTCGTGGTTGTAAAAAATTTTGGTGATAAAATTGTCAAATGTTTCGAATTGAAACAAAAAATTTTTTTAAAATGTAAAGGTGAAATAATTTTAAGAAAATTTTAAATTAGAAAAATTAAAATTTTGAAAAAATATAATTGACGCATAATTCGTACAAATGGTATAAGTCAAAGAACTGTATATTTGAAAAGGGACTTAAGTGTAACTTTGTTTTCAAAACAATAAAGTCTCTTTTCTCATATACAGTTCTTTGACTTATACCATTTGTACGAATTATGCGTCAATTATGGGATTGAAAAAAGTTGAAAAAGATTTGGAATCAACTTTCAAGAAAAAAATCAGAATTGAAAAAAAATGGATAAAAAATTTTGGGATTGGAAAAAAACAATCATCTCGTACACCCCCCTCCCCCCAACAATTAGGAATCAAGTCACTTCCCCTTATTTTTGAATTCAGGGAATCAATTCACCAACTCCCATTTAACCGAATTCAATGGAAACAAATCAGATAAATTTCGATAGAAAATCCTAAAAGATCTAATTTAGAATTTCATCAATAATTTTCCAAAAAAATTATTGCTGTTGGCTATTCACAAATTCGATTTTCAATTTGGAAAAAAAATCTAAAAAAAAACACATTCGCCAGTTTTGAAAAAAAATCATTACCTATCTGATTTCTTTTCCATAAAGCTAAAAAATCGATCTATTTTTTTCCAAAATTTTTTACAGGTCATTCGAAAATAAATCGAATATTTGGTTGGTTTTGATGATTTTGCCCATAAACGACGTCTTAGCGAGTTTTGAAAACACTCCTACTCCTACTCCTACTCCTACCTTATGTAATTTCATAGATTGTATTTCCGAATGCCAGAAGAAGTTCGAAGATTACGGACTAGGTGAGGTAATAGGAAAATGTGAAAAAGAAAATACTTGCATGTGTTATGTCCGAGATGAAACCGGTGATACGCGTTTGGGTCCTTTATCGGAACCTTTACCAGTAACTTTGTTTTGAAAAATGAACGTAAAAATGTACATAGGTAATATGAAATTCCAATACTTGAATACTTCGTTATCATTTTATACAGACTTCCAAAAAAATATTCATTTTTTGAACGACTAATTAGCTATTCTCCCATCTCTTTCCCTTTTCCGGTAAACAGACTGAGAATTTTAAAAAAGTGTTTGAGAATGAGAAAAAACACGAAAGACAATCGTATTGATCATGTGCGTCTGAATTCCTAAAAAAAAAAAAATGTTTAGTTTATTTTCTAACCGAGTACTTGGACGAAGAGAGGAAAGAAAACCAAAGTTCGAATTTAAAATGTTGATTTCTTGAAAAAAAAAAAACACTAAAATGAATCTACGAACTGGGAAAAAATTCAAAAATGAACAAGGAAAGATAATGGCTGCCCCCCCCCCAATCTGAAACGTGAACAACATTGGACTTTCACCAAAAAAATCTATTTACGAACGTAATTCAATAAAAATCTGAAAAAATGAAGATTTCATAAAATCGAGATCAAATTTTAAAAAAGAGATAATCGATTCCATTCAGGTCAAATAAAGCAGCAATCGTTCGCAGGTAAAAAGAGCTACTGCACTATCACGATGAACTCATTGGTAATCGATATCAAAACAACCTTCCCTCCCCCTCCTTCGCTACTATTTCTTTCAAACGCTATCAAATCAAAGCTGCACATAAACCTACAGCTTACCCTAGGACACGGATAGATGACGAATTCCAACTTATTCTTCTTTTGATACTCTTCGGACAATTTTTGGAGCAGCAGACTCGTGAATCCGGCGCCGGTACCACCTCCCATCGAATGAAACATGAAAAATCCGCCGAGATTCGTACACTTATCTGCTTCTCTGCGAATCTGATCGAGTACTGTGCCTTCCATCTCTTTGCCTAAGGTGTAGTAACCACGACCGTATATATTGGCAGCGTCTTCTTTACCGCTGATTAGCGATTCCGGCCGAAATAGACGAGAATACTGGTTATTTCTAACTTCATCTGCATCAAAAATGAAAATAACATTTGAGATACAATATCGATCGATTGAATTCTTCAAAAAGAAATACTACCGATGACAGAGGGCTCAAAATCGACAAATACGGCTCTGGGAACGTATTTGTAGTTATCGGTCTCGTTGTAAAAGGTCTTCACGGCGCTTATTTCGCCTTCGCAGGGGCCGGGCGGATCCAAGTAACCGTCCGGCAAAACTCCATGCTCGATTCCGTACAGCTCCCAGCAAGCGTTACCAAGTTGTACTCCGCATTGGCCGATATGAACTGAGATTATTTCGCGCTGTACAGAAAAACATAATTAGAATTATTAATTAATTAGGCTTAAATTTTCCACAGGAAGTGGCAGCCGAGCCGGCCGAGACTCCATCTTCCATTTGGTATTTTTATCGTTAAATTATTAAAAATTAAATACTTACCATGCTCTAGAATGGCCTTGAGGTGTGAAAAAAGTTACTGCGAATTTTTCTTTTAGAAAAAAATTACTATCGAAGGGTGTGAAACTTAAAAATTACTAAGAATTTGGAAGAGTCGTATACACGACGACTAATTGAAATAAACTGAAAACGAAACCGAATTTTAGAGCCTCATTGGCGAAAAATAAAACAATGGTTTTTGTGGCCATATATTTGTCCTTACTTTTCAATATTATGACGAGGAAATGGTTCGAAAAACCAACCCGGTGAACTGGAAAGACCTTGAAAATGTTTTAAAAAGGTCAAAGGTGACTGAACTTTCATATCTAAACAAGAACTACTCAATTCTAAATAGTATTAGCTCTGGAGATCTTGATGAATGAGATGAAAATATACGAACATCTGAAAAAAAAATCGTCAAGCTAAAAACAATACTAAATAAAATACATTGCACATCGAATACCTCCAATTGAAGATTCAAATGAATTACTTGAACAACGTATTTTCCTCACTTAATCAGAATTTTGAAAAAATAAATAAGCCTAAAAAACACTTTTGCAAATTATACCAAAATTTCGACTCGAGTAAATCAACATATCAACAATTCAATGATGACTCTAAAATGCTCAAATGAGAAGAATAAAAAGAAGCAACAAACATTTCAACGATCAATCCAACAAGTAGGTACCACATCCAACGTGAGTGAAAACGAAACAATCAAAATCAAAACTCAAGAACTCAAGATAGAATGGATAAAGCATAAAAACCGTACGTCCAAAAATACACTTGTATTACCGATGATAACTACTGAATTATGTAAGAAACATCCTTTGGTCATCAATTCATCATTTCTGAGCATAGGAGAGTGAAACTGGGAACTCGTGATTTTATATCTGGCATCTCGAATACCTCATTTTATTCCAGAGACTCTCAACATCATGTAGCTGAAACAATTCAATATTGACCAAATCGTCCCTCTAATGCTAAAAGGTCGTAACTCCAAAATTTTGGAATTTTTGTTTTTTTGCTGAAATGGCAACAATAGGACGTCCTCCACCTAGTAATAACAAAATTTCAGCTTAAACATCAAACAAATCCTTAGAATTAGAAAAAAAATATGTTGGCGTAACTCCATATTCTGAAAATTTTGAAACTTTTTGGGCGTAACTCCACAAAAAATGCAAACAGGTCATGAATAGAAAATTTGATTTTTTACAAAAGTGATAAAAAACTGTGTTACTTGGGATTTTTGAATTTTGGGAAACGTGTGATGATTTTAATATGCTTTTGCAGTGTTCAGAATGAATTTTTAAATTATTTTGTTTCGAAATACGGATTTTTAACTTGGCGTAACTCCAAAAATTTTTTGTGTTTAAGTGTAAAAGGTCGTAACTCCACTATAAAAATTAAAAATGGGTATTTTGAAAAAATAATAGTTGAAAATGCATTCTCAACACTAAAAAAGCATAGTAAAATTAACACCTCTTCTACGAAATTCAAATTTTTCAAGTAATACAGTTTTTTCTCTCTCCTGTAAAAAGTAAAGTTTTGGAGTTACGACCTTTTAGCTTTAGAGGGACGAAATGTTAAAAGGACTCTCTTCAAGACATCATGATCTGGACAATTCCGATATCCGTCCAACTCATTACCCTTCGTTCCGGTCCACAACCGCTGTAAACTGAAAAAGGACCACTGAGCGCTCCAAAATCTCAAATTTGGATACCATTTGTGAGCCCACCAATATAACCCACATCATCCGGATCCGAAAAAAGTTTTTCCTCCTGTCTGGTCGGTTGAATCTTCGGTAGTTTATTCTCGAAGCGTATCTGTTGGGAAAAATTATAAAACAAATTATAATTGATTTGGGAAAGCTGTGTAAAAAAAAGTAGAAACTTACGCGAAAACGTCAGATAAGGATCGGTGATTTACTGAGCTTTGAAAAGGTGAAATTGGGGATTTCACAAGTAGAATCATCTTAGATGAAATGACATCATACAAAGGCAAATTGTTAACTGAACATTGGAACTCTAAAGTCTATAACATAATAAATACATATAAATTCAATTAAAATATAAATATAAAATATCTATCAAATAACATTATGAATAAATTATCAATTTTTAAAACGAAAATTACGGCGCTCATTTTTCCAGGGGTACCAAAATCACAGAAATAAAAATTGTTTCAGTAATTACTTGTAATTACAAATTGTATTCTTCCATACCTACTTTTTCTGAGCATCAACCAATCAGAACAGAGATCCTACTGGAAACCACAGATCACAACTTTTTAAATACACTGAAAATGTGCTCTACATGAGGAAAATCGCAGTTACAAAAAAAAAACTTATAAAACAACGCCGAGCGGTGAAGGAGTGAAGGTGATATGGTGATAAACACAAACGAAGAAAACGTGAAATTGTCTGGATTTCTAATATTTTTCAGGTAAAAATATCTCTTAATTCGTGTCATTTGAAACGTACCGTCGATAAAATCATTCACAATGTCGTTCGGAGGAGCAAATCGGGTTCAAAAGGTTATGATCCAACCGATCAACTTGATCTTTCGGTAAGACATCGCTTACTATCCTTATCTATGTCTTCCCTCGAAGCCGGGTTCACTGTAAAACATGTATTAAGCATATTTCAGAAATAATTAATGAAGTATTCAAGGCAAGACGTATTGTTCTTCTAAAGAAATACACTCCTAATATCCATAAGCATACCTGGCTTCATCTCAAAATACAATATAACGTAAATCACTAACAAGTTAATTTTGTTGACAGATATTTACAATCAAGAGCTCGCGTATCGATATGGTTGTTTGAAAACATAAACGAAAGAATAGAAGGCCAGATTATCGGGTTCGACGAATACATGAATCTTGTTCTCGACGAAGCTGAAGAAGTTAACATCAAGACAGCGAATAGAATTACTTTAGGAAGAATATTGCTCAAAGGTGATAGCGTTACGTTGATTCAAAATATCGCCGAAGTTGGAAAGTAATACTGTGATAAACTGTCTGTACCGTTTGTAATTACTTTGTAGATATTTATAAGTTATGATCCAGTTTGTACGCTGTAATATATTAAATTTGGATTTTAAGTACGTTCTGGTTTCGTAAATTCATGAGCTTGTGATTTTGAATTCTGTAGATGAATGCTGGACGAATATTTCGGTACTGATGTTCAGAAAATACAGCGACGGTTTGTTTAGAAACGCGTTTCGAACAAAAATAAGACTTGAAGCTGGAAAAGATTTTCAACTAGTTTCAAATCTAATTATTACGAGATGATCTAGCACTTTGAGTCAGATATCAAAAGTCAGAAGTTTTTCTATCGAGCTCAATACAACGGTTATCAACTAACGAAAATGAATCGTTCTGAATAATCTTGACTAATTTTAAAACCGACGTTAGGATACAGTAAAGGTAACTAGATCAGAAAATTTTAAAACATTCATTATCATTACCCAACTTCGTAGCGTTCGTAATTAAAGAAGCTAGTATCATCGAAAAACGAAAATAAAACAGGTTGAATCCGGTGACAAGCATAGACCGTAGAGAGTAGTTACTCCAAGCTTAATGGGGGAAAAGCAAATTGGTGAAGTATGTGGCGATTTCGTTATTTTGTGTTATGAAAATAGCTGCTTAGTTAACTTCATCAATACAATAGGATCTACTACAGAGTAACGGCCAAATAAAACAGATCATATTGCCATTAGTTGAGTAATATTCGTTACCTGGAAATTTGAATCTGGCACTGATTCAATCTTCAATTCTTCATAATATTCCAATTGATAGACTGAACTCTAAAACGAATTACTTCAACATCCCTGCTCGCTGTAGGTATCGTATTCAAGCTCAACTCATCTCTTTCTCATCGATTCTCTCAGAACTATAATTTTCAAACAAAAAATCTCCCGATATAGAAAACTATATGAATATTGGAGGTTCAATAAACACATGTACTTACGTAAAATCACTCATAGATATTCGTTTTGCACTCTGCAGGGATTCGTAGGTACAGCTGCCTCCATCGCCGGAAAAACGTCGTTGGTAGTTGTAGCTCTTTAGGTATCTTTTATCGTACCGTACTTCAGCTCAACTCAATCGGTTCGTATGATTCTTACAAAACTATAATTTTTAAACATAAAATACCTTGATTTAAAAATCAATATGAATATTGTAAGTTCAATAATCACAATATGTATTGTACTTATTTATACAAAATTATCCTTTTGGTTATTCGCTTTGCGGAAATTCGTAGGTATAGCTGTCGCTGCCTTTAGAAAAACGCAAAACGTCGCTGGTGGTGGTAGCTTGTAGGTATATCTTTCGTGTTTAGTATCGTACCGTACTCCAGCTCAACTCAATCAACTGGTTCGTTTCGATTCTCACAATTTATACCTAATTTTCAAACAGAAAAAAGAAAATAATTTGATTTGGAAATCTATATGAATTATGAATATTGTAAATCTAATAATTACGTGTACTTCCGTATAATCGTACTTATTAGTTTCACAGGGATTCGTCGGTATTGTCTCTGTCTCCGGAGGAACGTCGCTGGTAGTAGTAGCTTGTGTATCTTGTATCGTACTGCAGCTTACAGTTCAGCTCATTCGATTCAAATAGATTTTTACAGAGCATCAAGTTCAAGAAGGAATCATTCAATTTAAAAATCTACGTACGAATACGTTCCAAATCAACGGTAAATGATTCTTATTTGGTTGGCAGGTTTTCAATTTCCATAGTTTTCTCTGACAGTTGAATTGAGTAAAGTTTCAAATCCAAAACAAAACACGAAACTAAGGCATCATTAGGGCTGTTCTGTTGAATAAAATCCATTTAAATTTCTCAATCTCAGATCGAAAAGAACAATGAACTTGAATTTTCTGTAGTTCAGACGAAGGAGGAGGGATGAAGTAAATAATGAAGATGATACAAAAACTTCCGTACAATCAACGAAATTGTATGTTTGTATGTAAACATGCCATAATCTATTCTAATCCTAATCCTAAATTCCTAATCCTTATTCTTTTCTTATTTTTTCTATCGTTTCTGTATCTGTAAGTTTAGATGTGTAAGTGTGTAGCTGTACGAAAGTGTGTGTTTGTTTACGTGTAGTAGTGTTTATTATGACGTGTTTTTGTTTATGAGTCATTTGTTGTTGGGTAGCCATTTTGTTTAGTTAGTTGGCGTCTTTTTTTTTGTGCAAGTTATTTCATCATTCTTAATTTCTTAGTTTGCTTTTTGGTTTCAGTTTGTTAAATTTTAAATAAATTACTCGTGGAAAATGTTAGTATTTGTTGCTTGTTTTATATTTATGACTATTTAGATTATTTGAGCTATGAATTTATTCGAATTTCGAATATCATTTCAGTGTGTTACTGCGGAGTCGCGTATACGATTACACCGGCTACTTTAAACTTTGAAGATGCTCATCAAGTTCAGCGTTTGGTTCGATTTTGGAAATTGGAGTAAAAGTCATCGATAAATTAATAGGTAAATAATATTACATTACATTCAGTTGTCATTGTTTTGGTTCGGTGAAATGATCAAAATGGTGTAGCAAAATGAGACACGTCTGATATGCGTTTAGGTTTTTTTTTTTTTTCTACCCCATCAAAACCAAATTATTCAGTGTCATGTAAAATCAATTTAATAAGTACTGTATCCTATTCGTTCGTTCTGTTATTAGATTGCCGGTTGGAATTCGGAATTTCGTTGCTTTTTCTACGAGTTGAATTATTCTGTTGACTGTATCGCAACTTCGTGAGCTAATCTGCTCAACGCTGGCTTGAATCATCATTGATCATTGAACGAGGATGCTATAGGTAAATTTCAGTATTGTTTACATTCATTTCTAGTTTTCTACAACTTTTAAAGTAAGTTATGTCGAGCTTGAATTTACATTCTTAGGTATATTTCGTTAATTTTCGATCATCGGCATTTTAATCTACACAACTGTGAAATTGATAATTCTATATTCTACATCGCTAATTCTGTTGATTTTTAACCCACAGATTGTCATTTATTCAATTATTTGTTTGTAATCTGTGGCTGGAATTCCTGATCTGTTTTCCACGAGTCATAGATATGGGCGTTCGTTTAAACCAACACCGATTGAATCGAAAATAACTTTCTTTTGACATGACTCGATATACTTTAACGTCATCATCGAACGAATACGTAAATGGTAAGTCTGCTTATAGTATTTTGTAGGTATTCATTTTTCAATGTTTTTCGGTCTTCGAAGTGTTGTAGGTTGTTGATATACCATTTTTCCAAATCATAGGCATTTATCTAGTTTACGTACCTTATAGTTTTATAATTTTGATCCAATTTGAATTTTTAATTCGTTCGATTTATTTATAGATTTCCGTTTATTCCGAGTTAACTGGTCGATTTGCTGCCCTTGTTCGTTATAAAGCATGTTGGCGTTTGTTCTTCAATATACATTAAAAGCCAGCTTCGTCTGACGTGAATCGTCTCTCAAAACGTCGAAATGAGTTGGTGAGTTCACCTATACATATTTTTAATGTAATCGAAAGTTGTTAACCTTACTGCAAATAACAACAAAGTGCATATTTTCCGATCGTCGATAATCTTGTATAAGAATGTAAAATTATAAGTAATGCAGTATTTTAAAATTATTCCCTCGTTTGGTTTTCGATTCAGGTACTTACAGCTGAACATTTATCCGCTCCGGAGTTTAATTTCGTATTTCGTGTTCAGAATCTTCACCATGTGAAATCATTACCGGTCAAAGGTGTGGTGGTGAGTTTGCATACTTAGCTTTATTGTTTGTTTTGTGTACCTTTTCAATTTAACGAGTTAGTCATTTCACTCGAGTGCTCAAAGCAACCTTACTGTAGGACAGCCAAAACCAAACTGAGCTGAGTTGCTCAGAGATCGTTACAATTCAACAATTCCACCACCTGTCCTTTTACAATCATACCTGGGTCGTAAATAAAAAACAAGATCGAATCTACTGGCAGCTGGAAAATAATGTAGCACGTCGCGGAAGGGGTTGTCGACCTTGAATACCACCATTGATTTGAGTTTTGAATCAACTTGAAATCAGTTATCATTCTTGAATGAAATGTAGGATATCATGAAATGAGCCATTATTTTTCGAATCGTGCCAATGAAGTTGCCTAAGGTCTATCTTTGAGGCATAAATTTGATTAGTAATGTTGCATTCATCTGTATAGCATTCGGTGCTAATAAAGTTGCTTGTAGTACAATCTGAAGGCACAAATCGATGTAGAATGAAATGGAATTGAATAAGTCGATTATTACCAGTGCTTATTCAAGTTTTTAAACAAGAATCTAGTCTAATTTGAAGTCGCTGAAAACAATCTGTCTTTGCTGAGGTAAAAAGGGAGTGGGTACAATTCCATAAATGAATGTTCGATTCCGTGACTGATCTGAAATTCCGCTAATTAAAATGCTCAAAAATTGCTAAAATTGTCATATTTTTAGGAATCGTGAATTATTGATTCACAACGTTTGTAGTATGCTTGTACTTAGTTTGATTTTTAATATAGATTTGAATTCACTCATCAAATTTGTAGATTTGAGATTTGCCAGAAAGCTGTCTGTATAGTAAGAATTCAAGGCATTAGGATTTAATCACAGATAACGATACATATAATTCAAATGTATACTTCTGATGACCTATTTATTATAATTTGGTAGGTTAACTGCGTTGAAATGAGTGGCTAGGTAAATATTTAAAATACATAGAAGCATCTGATATCCAAATAACTTTTTGAAATCATCGCCTATCCCGTACACATTGGCGAGTTCTTTATTTCAGGTTGATCGCACGGTGGTGTAGCTCCCTTATCACTGGTGCTGAAAAGCCCTGAACCGTTGTCTCGTATGCGTTGCGGTGGGCATCCGGTCAACCCTTCCACAACATTATTGCATTTAGCACAATCTCTATTTTTATATGGTTTTAGGGTTTCTGCGGTTTTTGTATCGTAAACAATGGCGGTATAGGACGAACATTTCTGAGCCGTTTTCTGGTCTGTATTCGAAGGGCAGGATGAGATCATATCAGTAACGCATTTTCTCACATTAATCTCGAAACTTCGCGAAAGAAAAACGTCAAACTCGCAAATGTGAGGTTTACCGTTATACTGACTGATGTAACTTTGAGTATTTCCATCGTAATGAACATTTTCCAATATATTATCCCAATCTTTTCGGAATTTGCTGAAATCGATACCAGGTTTTTGACGTTTTGGGCGAAATAAACCGGTACCGGTGTTCAATGTAGGTTTGAAATTCTTATTTCCTATGTTGATTTCTAAGCTCGGATTTGCACCTAGAGACAACGATATTAAAGGTTTTGATGTTTTCGACGAAGCTGTTGTAGAAGTAACTTTGGGTTTGGCTGAAGTGGTTGGAATTTCGACTTTGGGCTGTGCTGAAGTTGTCGAAATTTCGGCTTTGGAAGGTTTTGTCGAAATTTCTGTCGGTTGAGAAGAAATTTCTTTATTGGTTTCGGATGTGGCTGGAATTGGGGTTTGTGGTGAGTCGAAGTATCCGGCTGGTACTTCTCCGCATTTTGCAGAGAGATTCCATAGGACGACGTTGAAGTCGTTGTTGCACAAAGCACAGTAAATATTTCCGTAGGTTGTGCGTGTTTTTATATTGGTTGCTGGACGAATTACTGAATTGTCAGGGCCATTGAGAGGTTTCTGGGAAGCGAGGCATTTTGACAGGACTGCTTGGTCCGAGTATCCAGCTGGGCAATTTGCTACCATGTAGATCTGTTGGAAAACAACGATAATTAGTGAAAAGATTCGGAATCAAATTTTTTCCTTTCCTGTTAGTAATTTATTAGTTTCAAGTTCATTTTCGAACGATTTTCCTTTCGATTGAGCGATTCGCGAATGAATCTTCCATGAACATCTCGTATCATTTTTGATCAAATGATACATGAGCAATTCGTTCGCAAACGATTTATATTCGATCAAATAAGTTACGATTTCGAATTATTACATCTATTAATCTGATTCATATATTCGCAAACAAATGATTCACTCATTCAAATCGTTTGCGAACGCCTGACATTGGAGAACGATTCATTAGTGAACGAATCAAATTTTAACTGAGTCGTTTGCCAATGGTTGAAGAAAATCCATCAAATTCTTTGTGAATGATTAATCAAAATTGTTCAAAATATATTTGTGAATGAATAATCAGTGCTTGCTTTTAATTATTTCGTTCGTTCACGAACAATTTTTCTATTTTTGATCAAATTAATTCTTCATTCGTTCATTCATAGATCATATTATTGGGTCTTCAAAATCATCCGAATCAATGGCAAATTATTCTTTCGGAATTAGAAATGATGGATCGTTCGCGAATGATAGTTCTTTATTTTGTAGCGATTGAGCAGTTTTAGATTTTTTCGTTCATTTTTTTATAAAATCATTCGCGAACGATTTGAAAAATAGAATCGAATTGTTCAAGAATTTCATAAACAATCAAATTGCACGTAAGAAAAAATGATTCATAAATCAGTGATCACTCGTTCGCGAACGATTTTATTCGTTTTTCATCAAAATCGTTCTTCGTTTTTCATCAAAATCGTTCGTGAACGATTCATATTTGTCTGAAATCATCATAAACAATCAAATTGCACGTAAGAAAAAATAATTCATAAATCAGTGATCACTCGTTCGCGAACGATTTTATTCGTTTTTCATCAAAATCGTTCGTGAACGATTCATATTTGTCTGAAATTATCATAAATGATTTTTTCGGATCTGACCAGTCGTTCGTGAACGATTCGTGATTATCTCTAATTATCGTAATGGGGTTTTCGGATCTGATCAGTCGTTCCAGAACGATTCTTACATCTTGATGAAAATCATTCGCGAACGATTTCTTTTTTTTAACGAGCAACAAATGAAATATTTTGGATTTACTGTTTAGTTTTTGATGAAATCATTCGCGAACGATTCTGATCAGGTCAAATCGTTCGCGAGTGATTCATAACCAATTAAATCGAACTTGCGATTTGGCTCGTAAAGAATTGTACGATTTTATAATCTCAAATTGAACAAATTTTTCTATATGAAATGAAAATCTTTCGTAAACAATTTGTGATTGATTGAATTAGTCGCAAATGCGTTTCCAAAATCTGATCAATCGTTCACGAACGAGATTCTTACATTTTGCGAGAATTGGTTCATGAACGATGTTGCCCTACATCTCAAACAAATGAACAATTTTGGATTTACTTGCTTATTTATCGTAAAACCAACGACTTGAACTTAATCCAATCGCGAACGATTTAAAAAAATTGAGTTAAAATACTCAGAAACGATTTCGAATCGATAAAATCAGGTTGATAATTAATCGAATCGTTCTCGAACAATCTTCGTCAAGGTTCTAAAAAATCGTTCAAAAATGATCCCAGTATGATTTTTTGATGAATCGATTATCCATTCGCAAATGATTCTCTCACTTTGAAATGAATCATTTTCGAAAGAATGGCTATTTTCGGTCTAAAATATTCGATAAAGTGATTTCGAAAAAAAATACAGTTCATACCCAGAGTTTTGAATGACACCAGTAACTTTTTCCACTCCTATTGAACGTGCGAGCATAGAATTCCGAATCCGCGCAGCAATCGTCATATTCAACACAGTCCGAATCGCACATACAATCTCGTCCTTCTAAAGTACGTTTTAATTCCGGCAAATATGGTTCATTGATAAGGCTGCAAGTCGGCTCATTATTGCATACCCTGAAAAAATATCCATTAAATGTAGCCAAAAATCAGCTGACCAGGTGGGTGGGTAAATTACAAGCAAATCAAACGAAAAATAATTTTAAACGCTTACTTCGCATTATAGGTTTGTAAGGTATCATTTTCTATTGATAACGTACTTCCAATAACCAGCAATGAAATGAATGAAAATATCACGTGGTACATTTTAATATAAATAATTGTACCGATTCAGTTCATCATATAAAACAAAAATGATTTCTATAGTAATTTTACGAAAAAGTCGAAATTAATACCGAAAAGAAACACGAAACTACTCGAACCTATCTTCGTATTTCGTATCAACAACAATAAAGAGCTGGCGAATACTGCACCAGGAAGATGTCTAGTTCACTGATGGCTTGTTTTTTTGCGATTTGCTCGTCATATGACGACTTATTTTCAATGCTAATTAATACCCATTCGTTGGCCAAATGTTACACATACGTAAATTTGTCCCATCAAACATGTGTTTTTACCAATGCTGGAAGAAAAAAATTGTTCAGCTATGTAAAACACGAGTATTAAAATTTTGCATTCGTCTATCAACGTTCAAAGAACAGGTTTTAGATTCGATGAGAGCGAAAAGACTCATCTCTTCAAGGTCAATATTAATTAGACAATTTTAATTCGGGTCCTGAAAGTTGAACGTTGAAAAATGTAAGCGAATGCATCCGAGATGAATTTGTATCTGACACAATTCAATGGATATGTAAATAATTGCGGTGGAATTTTTACAAGTACTTAAAACCACCCACGGTGTCGCTATAAATGGATACTTTCTTGCTGATGCTGAACATCTTCACTGCTCGTAAATTTAGGTGCCTGCTCACCCGATGATTATGTAATGGTCACTTGCGTGAGATGCAATTTATGTTTTCTATCTAGTCGATTTGGTACCAGCCACCAGCGTATTTTAATTATTATGATAATTTTTTTAATGGGAAACTAGACGTGGTTTGAGAAATTTATGTTTGAAGGTTAAAAAACTGATGGAGATGCTTTCAAAGTTCGTGAATGATTTGATTCAGAAAGTAGGTACGAATCGTTTGTCAAAAAACTTCCTAGTAAGAAAGAATCGCATTTGGATTTGATTGGAAATGTTTCGGAAATAATTTGTTTTGGAAAAATATAGAA
The DNA here is from genome assembly GCA_038380155.1 of Pseudococcus jackbeardsleyi. Classification (NCBI taxonomy): domain Eukaryota; kingdom Metazoa; phylum Arthropoda; class Insecta; order Hemiptera; family Pseudococcidae; genus Pseudococcus; species Pseudococcus jackbeardsleyi. The sequence continues at coordinate 10,200,361 of CM076241.1, forward strand.
TCAAGTTAGCCGAATGAAGTTCTCCAAAGACGTATTTTTAAAAATGTTGACCTGAATTTCGGTCCCACCATAATTTGAATCACGAATTCTACGATTCGTGACCGAAATGATTCAAATCAAAAACATTTTAAAATGATTCTGATTCGAAATTTTATTTCGTGATTTGTGACTTGTGAAAATGATTCAGGTTTTTCGAATCATTCCAGTTTTTTACTTTTTATGCAAATCGCTGTGTAATTGTGTACTTTTTTCACATATTCATACTGATAGATAATTAGGTATCTAATGTTATAGTTTTTGAACTTTTGAGGGGTGCATGAAAACCCAAAATTTAATTATGACTAAAACTGAATCTGTTCGAATTTTTTAAATTTCAAACTACCTACAATGTTCCCCTATTTTGAGGTCATACTTGAAATTTTTCAGAAAAAAAAAATTATTTCGTCTTCTTTGGCATTTTTTCAACTCTACCCTATATTTTTCGACAAAAATTCCAAATTATACAACTAAAAAACCAATTTTTTGAAAATGATTCGTGAAATGATTCGAAATTGTATATGACGACCGAAAAATTATTCGAATCTTGTTTTTGATACATGATTCGATCGATACTATATAATTCGAATCACAAATGATTCAAATCAGTGACGGATGCTGACCCTGTGACATCCCAGGTAGTTTTATTTTCTATAATTTGGAAGAGGTGATCGTTCAGACAGAGTGATTATTACTTTCTGTTTCTGCCCTTGAACATTTTTATCCAGCGCCATTCTTTCAACTTTCAAATTTCGAATTCTTTCATTTTTCACTATTTTTTAATATTTTTTCCCCCCGTAAATGTGATCTCAACATTCTAAATCCTCCGTTGTAATTTTAGTATTGAAAATTTTCTCTTCCTTTCTTACAAAGTTTTCTCAATTTCGAACTTTTCAAAAAAAAATTCAATTTCGTGTCTTTTATGAGGAAATTAATGTTGAAAAAATGATAACATACTAGTGAACAAAATAATGTTTTTGCTTTGTGTCGCAGTTCTAATGCCAAAATACTGATTCTACAGATATCAAAATACATCTTATCGCTCAATCCTGGCTCCCAAAGTTTGCTTGGGAGGGAGGGGGATTCAAAAATTGGATTTTTCAAGAGTAATCAGGGCGAAAATTAGAAAAAAAAATGATTTTTTGGCCCAATCTTATAGAACGTATAGCGTAAACCGCAGATAAGAAAAAAAGTTACAGCTCATTTTTTCCAAAATTCTGTGAAAAGGTCATATTATTTTATGCCTTGCCTACGAAAAAATGAAATTTTTGAGAGAACTAAGCGTTCTAAAGTCATAATGACCATGACAAAAGTTGTAGAGAATTAAACTTCCTATTGGATAGAACTAATGAGATTTTTCTGGGATGCATAGTTTTCAAGATATTTCTGAGTAGAGTTGAATACTAGTGAGAAAATCAGGAAAAAGGAAAGAAATTTCGTTTTATTTCTCAATTTTCTCCTCTAGTATTCAACTTTACTCAGAAATATCTTGAAAACTATGCATCCCAGAAAAATCTCACTGGTTTTATCCGATAGGAAGTGTAATCCTCTACTTTTGTCACGGTCATTATGGCTTTAGAACACTTAGGTTTCTCAGAAATTTCACTTTTTCGTAAGTAAGGCACCAAAAGTTTTTTTTCCAGAATTTTGGACAGAATGAGTTGTAACTTTTTTAAAAAAAGAGATCGAGGTCTGCGGTTTGCGCCAATCGATTCGCTATAAAATTTTCTATAAGCGTGGACCAAAAAATTCAATTTTTTCCAATTCTCGTAGTTATTGCCCTTGAAAACTCCGATTTTTGGATCCCACCCCAAAAGCAAACTTTGATAAAAAAAATATTATTTTCCCCTTTATTAGTTACCTATAAATAAAAGCAAACTAAATTTGGCAATCAGAACCCGAACACAAAAAGTTGTGTCGAGATTTGTATTGATCGTTCAAGTCACTAGATTCACCATATTTTTTATTAGATCCTTGAAAGTCTTTCGAAATGTTTGAAACTTAGAAATTTTTAAGAAAACGCTCAACGCGATTTATCTAGATTTGGCTCCTTGAAAGTAATTCTTAGTTAATGAATAGGTGTTTTCTGGTGTTTTCAATTTCTAATTTATCTTTTGCAATTTCCTCTATTTCTTTTCGTGTTTTTGATACTCAATTATCGTGGATGAGCCTTCTTGCCTTCATAATTCATCTTTGAGATAATTTCAAAATGTAATTTCTACTGCATGCGTTGCCTTGTATAGAACTTGATTCGTTCCAATGATTTAAATTCATACATAAGTAAGTATAAGACTATTACAAAAAAATCATTGCAAATCACATCATTGTTCATGAGTGATTGAATCCATGGCACAAATTCATCGTGGGAAATTTGTTCAAATGGTAATATCGTTCCATCGTTCGTAACAGAAATCATTCATCATGAACAATGGTTTGCGAACAAAAAATCGAATAATTTAATTAGATATAAGTATCTAATCTACTACCTCTTAATGAAAATGAATTTCCTGCTTCTCTTTATAAAAAAAAGTACCAGAAATTATGAAGAATATAATGAAACTCGAGCTAAATTCCAGTTACAATAATTGTTATTTTCAAGAATTTTTTTTAACCTGTGTTAAACTGCTTGGTATTTAGTAGCATGGCATTCACTGTAGCATTAGTTGGAAGTGGAGAACTTGTAGGTACAACACTCGGTACATCACTGAATGACATTCGGGTTTGTTGCGGGGCACCATCAACGCTATCCTCCTTCTTTCCATTGCACCGTGCACAGTCCTTATTTCTATATGGTTTCTTACTTTTTTTATCGTATACGATATTCGTGTACATCGCGCATTCTTTCTTGATGGTTTCGTTTTCATAACCATCCGGACATTTGGGTTCCATCTGGGGCACGCATGTTCTAGTGAACAAAGTCGAATTTGTGGGCAAAATTGGCCCAAATCGACATATGAAATCTTTATTATCGTATCGACTCACGAATTCTTTATTTTCTTTATCGTACACCGGCTTGGCACAGATTTCAGCAGCTTTCGATCTGTATTTTTTGAAATCAATCGAAGGCTTGGAATCTCTCTTGCTACGACGTCCCAATAAATTACCGAAAGGAATTTCAGAATCGCCGGAGGTGAATGTTTTCAATTCAACTGGCCATTGGCCATTACCTCCACTGATGACAGTATCATTATAGAGATATAAATGTATATCCAGCAGGATACCTGGAGGAGGTTGAGTCAGAATATTATTTATAACCTTGACTTGGCAATTATGATTGCAGTTTTCTTTCTCGAATTCGTTGGCTAGTTCGTTGCTGGTGATTTGAGAGACATATTTGGATGATGACGGGGGCGGTTTTAGATACGGGTACGTCGATGTGGTAGCTTCATACTCAATTTTTGCTGGCTTCAAGTATCCCGGAGGTGCTTCTCCGCAAGCTACTCCCATTGGAAACTGGACCCAATTTTTGTTATCGGCGTCGTTGTGGCAAGCGGCGCAATGCCTGTTTCCGTACGTTTGACGAGTTTTTATGTTGGATATGGGCAGGATGGTGGCGATATCTTCGCTGTCCAGAGGTTTCGTTGATTTTTCGCATAATTCTCTGGTCTCCGGATCTTCCCATTCGAATGGGCATTGAGCGTTCAAGTATACCTGAAATAAGAGCCGAGAATGAGATCTGGGATTATGATTTTTTTAACAATTGGGAAATCAGGGAAATGTATTTTTTACCGCAGTGTATTCGTTGCAGTCGTGAGAAGCTGGTATGCTCTGCTCGTTCGCTCTGTAATATGGGGAATCTTTGCAGCAGTCTTTGTATTTGATGCAGTCTTCGTCGCACATGCAACCACGACCTGCTAGAGTTCGTCTGTCTTCTGGTAAATTAGGATGGTTGACTAGTCGACATGTAGGTTCGTTATTTTTTACTCTGAAAATTAACATTACCGCTTGAATTTCGGATAAATAACGCAGGCCTGCGTGAAAGAAAATTCGTATTCCACTTTATTGGGTAATTTTTATGGCATTCCTCTCCCGCTCCGCTTCGATCATGGAAGAAATAGTGAAGAAATTGCAATAAATGCTTCACGATTTTGTACCATTTAAATTGTTGAGATGACATTTTCTTTCTAAAGAGTCTGATCAGTTCTGACCCATGAATGTCTTGGTGGATGGGGGGGGGGGGGTGTTAGAAAGTGTAACCGAACCGCTCAACCCAATCTTTCCTGATAGACTTGATGAAATAATGTTGAAGGGTGACCCAAAAGTTCAGGAACGCAACGTTTTTTTCGTAATTTAGAGTGTAATCGTTCCATATTGTCTCGCGTTGATCTGAACGAAGGGTTGCCTATATCTGGGTCGAAATGAAGCGATGCCAAAGCTGTACTCAAAATATCCGCGAGAAGTCAAGTGGGGGAGGCAGTGTTGCCATTTTTACAAAAAATTGATTTTTTGGAAAACGTTGATTAAGCAAAATCGGCATGCAATGATTTTTGATCATTGTTCAATAGCCTCTCATATGCAAATATTAGTTTTTGAATATCCTAATTTTTAAAATTTCCAGAATTTTGGGTTTTGAGTTTTTTTTTTGAAAAACTCAAAAATCGAAAAAAGTGGAAATTGAAAACTATTGGTTTGCCCTCGCTTCGCTCGGACTCAATAAATTTCTAGGAAAAAAAAAAAACTTTCGAGAAAAAAAATCAAATTAGACTCTGATAGAAAAATTTCACACTTTACAATTTGTGAAACAAAAATGTTGAAAAATGAATACTGCAAAAAATTCTGACGTCATGGAAAAACCCGAAATCATATTCGACTTTGGCATTTAAAAAAAGACAAAATCACCTTTCAAGTGTCGAGTATGCAGAAAAAGGTTTAAAAAATTGAAGCCTGTTTAATAAGTCATTCGAAATAAATTGACCTTGAGGAAATATAGATAGGTACTTACTTTAAATCGTAATGGGTTAATAGATCACTCTCTATGGCAGCATTTGTTAGTTTCACTACACACCATACAAAGAGTATGGATTCCCGTAATTTGAGCATTTTTATAACGCGTTGTGACGGGATCTAAAAATTAAAACTGTTGCATTCTCGGTATTGAAAAAATTCCTTTTAAATTGAATATTTGAACAAAAACTTGACTGAAAAATGTTCCTTAAAATATTGTATTCACCGAAAAAACACTCATTTCCTCGCCATGATTATCCATTAACTGTTGAAATATCTTTAAAAATAAATTCGGTCCGTTCAGGTGATAAAAATTCAAGAACGTTGAAACATTTTAATAATTGGCAGCTCATAGTGGTAAAGCAAATTGCTTTTCTTTAAATATCTGATTTTTCGAGGTATAAAATGCGAACTGGATGCTGGAAGACGTTTAACAAGAGATAAAAAATCTAAGCGACATCTTTTTAATTAATGCAGAAAGTACAGGGTCGTGGGTAATGGGTATCTATATCTAATATCTACATAATATTGGTGAGTAGCGTTGATATTGCACAGTTGGTGTTGTCGAATACATTATAATGGGTGTCTGCTGTCTATGGTACAAAAAATCGTACGAAATTACAAAAATGGTACAAAATCTTAAAATGGGGGGGGGGAGTACGAAAAAAAACGTTGGAATTGTACAAAATTTTACCAAATTTTAGGAAGAATTTTTTTGAAAAAATTTAAAATTTGAATGAAGAAAACCGAATTTGAAATTTTTTGAACATGGATTTCGGTTGTCAAATATTTCTGAATTAAGTATACAATTCTTAAAACATCAAAAAGTACCATTTTTATGCATGAAATACCCGATTTTTTGAAAGCCTCGTTCATATTGAGTGGGCTCAGGGAGCTCGAGACCTTTCCTCCTTTAAGCTTGAAAAGACAAAAATATAAAAAGGGTATTTCTTTGCTTTTATCAAACAATATTTTCAGTCAGAAATCATTGATTTCTCTATCAGTTCCAAATTTGTCAGAAAAAATGAATAATTTTGACTGAATGATCGGTGAATACTGACTGATTTGAAATTTGACTCCTCCTCTTATTTGTTCTTGAATTTTGAGCCCCTACCTTAATTAATTTCTGGGTGCGTGGGTGCGCGTATGATTACAATTTATAAAATGAAACAAAAAAAGTATATCATTCTGAAATCTAAAACTTCCTACAACGTACTAAAAACACATCACTTCCATTTGATAGCTAAAAAAAAAAAAAACACGATTTTTCCCCTGTAAGGTCGCTTTTTCCATAGAGGATCACATCAAAAATGAGTATATCCCACGAAAAAATTACGACATTTCATTTCCTCATTTATTAGACACCCTGTATAAATACACAATTTATTATTATGCAGAAATGCAGTTGTATGTGATTATGTAAACGATGTTTTTTGTGGGATGAAAGAGGAAGGGAGAAGTGGGGTATGGGGTTCTGGTTTTGCTGGATACAGTACAGAATTATAATTTCTGATTGTGTTTCGTGTTTTTTTTCTGGTTACATTCCGAATCCTGTTGTTTTGGAGTCCTTGATCAGATGATTGCTATTTTCGAGTTATTTTCCAACGTGCTATTGTCGTTTTTCAAAAAATCACCTTTTTGAAGAGAAATCAATTCATATCTTGAGGACAATCGTCGGATTCCGAAAATTGACATTGGCGACCTCGAATTGGTCAAATAACATACTTTTTGAGAATTTCGTAGACTTTATTGGAATGAGTCGAAATAATTTTGTTGAATCAAGGTCCCTGATTCCGAATTAAAAGTCAATTTTCACGAATGGTATTCGTTTTTGAGATGTACCTATTTCATTTTTACATCATAAAGGGATATTTCCATCTGCCCTCGAACGATCTTCCTCTTTTCTACATGATTTTGGCCGCTTTTATTGTTTGTTTGTTTGTTTGTTTTTTGTTTTGAGAAGAAAATAAAAAATAAATCTTTTGCGGTGCTATTAGTGAAACAGTGAGTAGGTAGTAAAATATGCGATGAAAATAAGATCAAAACAAAATTTATTAACATTACACATATAAATGAAGAAATGAAAAAATATCACAATTAAAAAGTACAAATTTACCAAAAATTTGAAAAACACACCAAAAAAAAATTGAAAAATTGAGGTATTTCTATTCTAAATAACACATCTCAAAAAAAATTGACCGTATTTTTTTCTGAAACGTGCTAATCTTTGATCAGTTCTCAATTTACATCACAAAAAAAGTTCCTTTTTAGCGGACTTCCCGCCCTAGCGGGAATCCGCTATTGCAATCATAAGGGTTTTTTTATTTATTTATTTATTTATTTGTTTGCTTGTTGAAGCCTTTTCGTTCTGACGCGATTTCTCTCGTTAAACTGAACAGATCGGGCTGAAATTTTTACAGTAGGTGTAGACCATATAGAAGCAGAGCTGATTAAATTTTGGTGCAATTCTGTGCTTAGAAAGCTGAGCTTTTCAACTTTTAAGCTCATTTTTGGGATATTTCTTTCTGACGCGATAACTCACGTTAGAGTTGACCAATCGGCTTGAAATTTTTATGGTGATTAGATGGTATATTGGAGAAGAGCTGATTAAATTTTGAAGTCGATCCGTGCTTTGAAAGTTGAGCTTTTCGAGTTCAAAGTTCAGTTAGTTTTTCGAAAATATCTCACGAACGGTGCATTGTAGAGAAAAACGGAGGTCATTTTGATGGTCAGGAATTTCAAGCTCTACAACTTTGGTTCTTATAAATTTTTCTTAAAAGCTTACCATTTTCGAGAAAATTGAGTTTAAAGTTTAAAGGCCTGTGTATGGTCAGTTCCTGTGATTATGTGTTATCTTAATCGAACTGATTTTTCGAAAATATCTCCCAAACGGTGCATTGTAAAGAAAAACGAAGGCCATAATGATGGTCAAGAATTTCACTCTCTACAACTTTGGTTCTCATGAACTTTTCTTAAAAGCTCGCCGTTTATGAGAAAACTGAGTTCAAAGTTTGAAGGCTTGTGATTGGTCAATTCTGGTTATAATGTGTTTTCTTAATTAAACTAATTTTTCAAAAATGTCTCGCGAACGGTGCATCGTAGAGAAAAACAGAGGCCAAATGCATTGAAAGTTGAGCTTTTCGAGTTCAAAATTTATTTCTGTTTTTAAAAATATGTATTTCGCACGAGCGATGCTTTGTAGGGAAAAACAGAGACTAAAAGAATAGTTAGGATGGATGCCAATAGAAAAGAATTGGTCTGAAAAGCTCACAGTGTTGGAGAAAAATGAATTAAAAGTTTGAATTCTTGCGATTAGTCACCAGTTTGTATATAAGAGGAAGTCCGCTCTTTTGACACAGTGTGTCTAGTTTTTTTTAGATGTGTTATTGTTGCATTGGGGTTGCGCTTATGACCAGAGTCCAAAGGCGATCGAAAATGAAATCTTTCGTTGTTATTTTTTCAAAAAAATTGACTCGATCTTCTAACACTAAAATTTACGCTGTCGAAACGCGCTTGAAATTCGGCAAGGGGTAGATTTTTGGTCACTAAACAGTAAACACGAATTCGGCGGCGTCTGGTTCCTGTCCGAAAGCCTCCTTTTCAGAAATCCGCCTGAGAAAATTGAAAAAAGTCAAAAGGAAATCTATTGAAAAAACGCAGAAGAAAATTGCGAATTTTAGTAAAAGCAGTGGCTGGCTCGAAAAAATGACGCCGGATTCGAATTCGGTATGACCACAAATTTACCCGTGACCGAATTCCAAGCGCTTGCGTCAAGCCATGAAAATTTTCGTGTCGAGAGGTTGATTTTTTGTTCGAAAATGAAATCGGAAAATTTTTATTGCTGAAACTCGTTTGAGATCCGGCTAGGGGCAGATTTTTAGTCGCATCCAATTTGAATATTTTTCCAGTAATAAGATTTTTCTAATTTTGAATTTTTGTAAAAATTCATGTTTTTAATTTTTTCCATCATTTTGGAAGAAATTTTGAAAAATGAGGATTGAAATTAAAAAAAAATCTACGTTGAAGAAAATAAGGCGGAAATTTGAAATCTTTTGCATTTAGGATGAAATTTTTGTATGAAAACCTTTTCTACTTTACATTTCTTACGAATTTTTTCATAAAAAAATTAACGTTGGAACAATTTTGACATGATTTTAATTGAATTTTCGTTGGTGAAAAAATTCTAAAATTGGTTACAGATCTTCTGATGAAATTTATTTTCGATTTTTTTTTTTGAAGCGAATGTTGAGATTTGAACGGATGATTTATGTGATTAGTGTCGCCCGCCCCCTCCCCGTCCGAAAGACCGGACGTTATAGAATAGTAATGATTTCATCAGACTTCTGACTGCAGTTTTTTGAAATGTTTGAAATTTGAGTTTTTCCATGAATTTTTCATTGACGATTTGGTTGGACTGTGGATTCGATTCCTTCAATCAGCTGATGTTTTCTGCGATTTTCAATTTTGGTTTTTATAAATATACTCGTATCCTATGCCATTTTCAGTTTCTCTTTCTCGTGTTTTTAATGATTACATACCTATCTTGAATTGATTTATTATCCTGAGTTTTTAAGGTCGATTTAAAATGCAAAAAAGAGTGATGTCGGTGAATCGTTTGCAAACGCCAACTACCTAATTGATTATTTTTTCCGAACGAGCATTCCAATAAATTAGTTACCTTACTCTTGAAAAGAATGTTATGCGTACTTCGTCGTAATAAAAAAATTTCAAAAATTATTAAAACTATGTAATTGATATAAAACTCGCGCCAATATTCGGTTTCAAAAATTAATAATCTGATTGATTTTTCTTATTTTTGTCCGTTCACTTTTACCGACCATTTCCGAACTTGTTTTGAGAGGCACCCGATACCGTAGCTTCAGGTGGAACTGTGCTGATCACTTCTTGAGTACCATCAAGCGGTATGGTTCTGGTTTGTTGCGGTGCACCGTCAACGCTATCCTCCTTCTTTCCATTGCACCGAGCACAGTCTTTATTTCTGTAGGGTTTCTTGCTTTTTTTATCATACACGATATTCGTATACATAGCACATTCTTTTTTGATGGTTTCGTTTTCATAACCATCCGGACATTTGGGTTCCATCTGGGGCACGCATGTTCTAGTGAACAAAGTCGAATTTTTGGGCAAAACCGGAACGAATCGACAAATGAAATTCTTATTATCGTATCGACTCACGAATTCTTTATTTTCTTTATCGTACACCGGCTTGGCGCATATTTCAGCAGCTTTCGATCTATATTTTTTGAAATCTATCGAAGGTTTGGAATCTCTTTTGCTTCGACGTCCCAATAAATTACTGAAAGGAATTTCAGAATCGCCGGAGGTGAATGTTTTCAATTCAACTGGCCATTGACCATTTCCTGCATTGATGACGGTATCATTATAGAGATATAAATGTATATCCAGCAGGATACCTGGAGGAGGTTGAGTCAGAATATTATTTATAACCTTGACTTGGCAATTATGATTGCAATTTTCTTTCTCGAATTCGTTGGCTAGTTCGTTGCTGGTGATTTGAGAGACATATTTGGATGATGACGGGGGCGGTTTTAGATACGGGTACGTCGAAGTGGTAGCTTCGTATTTATTTTTTGTCGGCTTCAGGTATCCCGGAGGAGCTTCTCCGCAGGCTACTCCCATTGGAAACTGGACCCAATTTTTGTTATCGGCGTCGTTGTGGCAAGCGGCGCAATGCCTGTTTCCGTACGTTTGACGAGTTTTTATGTTGGATATGGGCAGGATGGTGGCGATATCTTCGCTGTCCAGAGGTTTCGTTGATTTTTCGCATAATTCTCTGGTCTCCGGATCTTCCCATTCGAATGGGCATTGAGCTTTCAAGTATACCTGAAATAAGAGCCGAGAATGAGATCTGGCATTATGAATTTTCATCAATTGGAAAAAATTTTTTTACCGCGGTATACTCGTTACAATCGTGAGAACCTGGTAGGCTTTGCTCGTTCGCTCTGTAATATGGGGAATCTTTGCAGCAGTCTTTGTATTTGATGCAGTCTTCGTCGCACATGCAACCACGACCTGCTAGTGTTCGTCTGTCTTCTGGTAAATTAGGATGGTTGACTAGTCGGCATGTTGGTTCGTTATTTTTTACTCTGAAAATTGACATTTCTGCTTGAATTTTGGATAAATATCGTAGGTTTTTTTTATCATATTCTAAAACTAGATAAAATTACCTTTCGAATGAGCTATTAGTATTTAGTGATATTTTTTCTTGCAAAATTTGCGGTTTTACGACGGTTTGAAAATTGAATTGAAAAAACATAGTTTCGGGGAAAAAGGGTTAAAGTTTTTGAATGATTATTTTTCGCAAAAAAACGTATTTATGGTGCAATAATAGTAATTTTTTTTCAATTTTGTAGAAAATTTTGTATCGAAGTATCAAAATCCCTCAAAAACATAAAATCGATATTTTCGACCCAAATTCACATTTTTGCATTTTTCTCGAAATCAACTTCGCGACAATGTTACCCTTTTTCTTGTAGATGGCCTCAAATACATTAGAACAAACTTATCCATGATCTAAAGGATTTACCTTGAAGGAAAAGTGCGTTAATTTGAAAAAAAAATGTTCCTAATTTTGAATAAGTTACTTAATCCTATTTTGAAATTTGATGCCTAATTACCCTTATCCGGAATCAAGGTAAATTTTGAAAGCTCAGCAAAGTCGAATCCCTAAAAACTTGTGTTACGTATAAAAATGGGGGGAAATTGGAAAGAAAGCCTTGTGGTTTACGAATCAAATCTTGAAACACAAAAATAAAATTTTCAAAATGAATTCCGAAATGAATCAAGCTGGCTTTACCTATACATAGAATGGGTTTGGGGTGAAAAAAAAAAAGAAAAATTATAATTCTGACTAAAATAATTTTTTTGATTTTTTTCTCTTTAAAGTAAGTAGATTCCCCCATTTTTTCTAGAAAACAGGGGTGCGTTCCATTTGGGATTTTAGGTATGTATAAACATACCTTACACGTCATAATAAGGTGTAAACAAACAAAGTGAAGATCATTTTTTTTGAAAATCACTGGTTACTTAGAAGAGTGTTGAATTTCCACCAAAAAGAAAAATGCATACAGTAATTGTTTCATTCATTATAAGTAATAAAATTTTAATAATTTCTTTAATATTTTCCTCCACGATATCAATGTATTTTTCAGAATTGGCGATAATTAAATAATCAAAAATAAAATGGAAAAACTAATTTTTTCCCATTTTCTCTCTATCAAAAGAAACCAGTGATTTTCAAAAAAATAGTGTATGTTTATACATAGCTGTGACGTGTAAGGTATATGTCTACATACCTCAAATCCCAAATGGAATGCAGCCCAGGCTTCTGAAAGAAAACAATACCTAGGTCCTTCTCTATAGAAAACAAATTTTACTCTATCTCTACCATTCATGTTTTTTTTTTCGTTCTTTTCTTCAGATCCTTTCTTTATCCAGAAAATGAATTCAACTGTCAAGAGTTATTTGAAAGTATGAAACAATTTTTCTTTTCTTGAGTGGGAGAGGGAGGAGGGGAGGGCGAAAATTTTTTAGTTGCATACACAGAGTAGGAGGGGAGTTATTTTCAATTGATGGAAAAATAGTAAAAAAAAATTATCCCAAGGAATTCCAATTCGAAAAAATTGGGAAATTAGTTTAAATTCATCTGTATTTTTTCTCAAAATCAGATACTTGAAATATCTACTAGGTTAAAAAATAACCAATTTCCCAATTTTTTCGAATTCCATGGGATTAAATTTTTTTCCACTATTTTTTCACTATTTGAAAATTCCCTCCCTCCTACTCTGTGCAGCTTACTAAAAATTTTTGATCCCTCCCTCATCGTCCCAATGGATATTGTAAAAATTTTAGACGTCAAGGGAAAAAAATCATATTCAACCTTGCCATAAAAAAATGGGATGAAATCACTTCTTAAAAAATTCGAGCCTGTGTAATTAAGCATTCGAAATAAATATGACATCGAGGTAATATGAGTACTTACTACTTACTTTAAATCGTAATGAGTTAATAGATCACTCTCTATGGCAGCATTTGTTAGTTTCACTACACACCATACCATGAGTATGGATTCCCATAATTTGAGCATTTTTTTCAACTAGTTATGGCGCGATCTGTAAATCAAAAATGTTGCCCTTTTCAGTATTGAAAAAATTCCAGCTTGGTAAATTGTGAATGATCCCGAAAAAAACATTTTTGCACCTTTCTCGATGAAAGTGAGTTTTCTCTAAACCACATTATCGTATCGAGCTCCCCGACCCAAAAATGAAAATTTTTCACTCTCTCATTTTAGAAAACTGTTAGAATTGCAGCTCAGTGATAAATCCGTGAAAAAAATTACTGAAATAAAATTGAAAGCAAACAGCGAAAAAAAATTGCTTGAAAATCAGTAAAAATTGGCTGAAACGTCAGTTTTGAAATTCGCTGAAAAATCAGTTCTGAAATTTAAAAAAAAAATATGTGAAATTTTTCGAAAATTCGGCGAATTTTTTGAAAAAATTGGTAAAATTTTTCTAAAAATCCACGAATACCTGATGGAAATTAAAAAAGTTTCTGATTTTTTTTCCTATGCTGCTATTCTGGCTATTTAGGGATTTTTCACCGATTTAAAATGAAAAAGCAATCATTCTTCACCACCTCCCCTAAAAAAGTTCTGACATTTTCATATCTACATTGACCTTAATATTCAAAAATTGAGCTCTTGCTTTTTTTAAACTGTCTTTTTTCATGAGAAAATTTATTTTTATTTCGATTTTCTGGCAGACTCATATCTTGAATGTGTAATTTTAGTCGAACTTGAATACTTTCGATTCATACCTTTTCCATCGAAATTCAAGTAAATCAATTATCCATTTCAAGTTGGTTCAGTGCGAAATTTTTGGTTGTTGGGTTCGTAGTGTTTTTCGAATTTTGAACGTTAATTTTAAGACGAATATTTGTTCTCGATTGGGAAATGAAATAATATTAATACTCTTGTTACCTCAAAATTTAGATTTTTTTAGCCAATGAGAATGAATTTTGATCGTCAATAAAGCAAACTATAAACATGGACATTTTTCAAATAAGTACACACAATAATTTCTATGAATAAAAATTATATTGTTCACTCACTTACGGAATTATTCTATACAAAATATTCAAAGCAGTCTCATCGAAACATCTAAACTAAATATTTAAACAAAAATTGAACTGAAAAATTTTCCATGAAATTGTATCTATTCACTAAAGTAGCACTAACATACTGAAAAAACACTCATTTCATTGCCATGATTATCTATCAACTGTTAAAAAAATTAATTCGGTCCGATCAGGTAATAAAAATTCAAGAACGTTGAGATATTTTAATAATTGGCAGCTCATGTTGGTAGGCAAATTGCCTCTCTCTAAATAATCGATTTTGCGGGGTATAGATGTGAACTGGGCACTGGAAGATGTTTAAACAGAGATAAAAAAAATCTAAGCGACATCTTTTTAATTAATGCAGAAAGTACAGGGTCATGGGAGTCTATATTGGTGAGTGGTGTTGATACTGCACAGTCGGTGTTATCGAATACATTATAAATACATATAATTTGTTATTATGCAGAAAATCCAGTTGTCTGCGATTATGTAAACGGTACGTTTTTAGTGGGATTAAAGGAGGAAAGGAGAAGTGGGGTTCCGGTTGTGCTAGTTATTGTAGAATTAGGTATAAATTCGGATAAGTGTTTCGTTGTATGGTTTGTTTTTTCTGGTTACCCGAGTTACATGGACAAAAATGGAAGGTAGGAGTCTCAAATGATCTAAAAATTAAAAGTAGAAGTGGTTTGAATTATTTCAACCTTTATTTCGAATTCTTTTGATTCAAAATCTTTGATCACTATTTTCGAGTTATTTTCCAACATTGTGCTGTCGTTTCCTTAAAAATCACATTTTTGAACAGAAATCGGTCCATTTCTTGAGGACGAACGTCGGATGCCGAAAATTGACCTTGGATACGTAATCAGCGACCTAGAATCGGTTAAATAACCCACTTTCGAGAGTTTCCAAGACACTTTTGAAATGAGTGAAAATGGTTATTTTTTCAAGAATGATTGCCTGCTGAAGTGAATCTGATCTCACTAATGAATTTTCCTGACCCGAATACGTACCCCTTCTAGACATTTGCCTCGCCATTTTGGAACAAAAAAAAATCCCCCGAAAAATGGTAAAAGGTTAATTCATGGATTTTTTGTCGAATTTTGGAAATTTTCCTAAGATTTGACCCAATGCTAATTTGAGGTCGCTGATTTCAAATTTGGAGGTCAAATTTGAGGGTTGAGCCTTCTGTCTCAAAATAAAACCATTTTTTAGTTTTAAAAACATGATTTCTGAACAATCTAGGTATTTTTATTGAAAAATCGCGAGGGCTGAGTCTTCCCACCGCCACCGCTACCCAATTTTTTCGAATTTAGTTGGGGGAATTTTTGTATTATGATCGTATTTTAGAATGAAATGATCTCAGGAATCAGAAATATGGTATTTCTTTAAGCACTGGCAGCAGAGAGTCTGGACTTCGTTTAATAAATAATCCAGAGAAATTTGAGCGTGTCGAATAATAGTCCAGAGAATAATGAAAATTGCTTTCGAAAATAAAAAAAAAAAGTTTTCAGAATTGTATACGTTTGTTTTTCAATCTCTAATAATTTTTTTTTGCCTAAAATGAATTCGAAACAAAACTTCAACTAAATGTGTAGATTTTTATTTACTTTTTTATTTGACTTCTGATTCTTATCATAAAATTCCTTTTCTAATCGTACATTATTATTTTTTGTGTTAACAGATACGAGATGGCTTCTGATGGAAAATGCTATCTCCCCGAGTTACCATTGATCAAAAAACTATTTCAGTATCCGAATGGAGCGCAGTGGAGCTAAATCAGTCGTTGGAATACCTCAGATGCACCCTTCCGGTCTTCGGTCTGCTGATTGTTTTGTATTTGCTACCCATCGAGTATAAACGGTAAGTGTAGTAATTTTTTAATTCCTCTACTCTTTTGACCTATATTTCGTTTTTACTTCATAAATGCTAATTCTCGATAATTGCTCATCGATGACTGAGAATTTCCTGCTCGCTAACGATCATTCGACTGCTTTCTTGTTTCTACACAGTTTTAGCTACCTTTATTGCTTTTTTGAGTAAAAAATCTGTTGAATCGTATTTTGGGACGCAATAAGGGAAGCAGTGAGTTATAAAATATAAATAAAAATAAGACCGTAGCAAATAAAAAATTATACTCAGATGAAAAAATGAAAACAATAACAATAAAAATGTAATAATTTGCCACAGATTTGGAAAACATGTAATTAATTTAATTAAAAATGAAAAATTGAATTATTTCTATTCTAAATAGGAATTTTTTTGTGTGTAAAGAAATTGTTTTGTAAGGAAAAAATTATTTATGCGCATTTATTTTTATTCGAATGAACATTAAAACGTTTGAAATTTTTATTCATCAAATCCGCATGGATTTGGTCTACAGCTAGATTTTGGGTCGCTGAATACGAATTCGGCGTCGGTTTTCGGTTTGAAGGTCGTGTTTTCGAGGTATTTACCCGGAAAAGTCCGGAAAATTCGAAATTATATTGCAAAAAACGGTCAAAGGAATAGTCGAATCCAAAATCTGACGCCGGATTTGTGTTCAGCGACGTGAAATCTACATATGGTCCGAATCCAAGCGCATTTGGTGAATAAAAATTTTCCGTGTCACTGGATCATAAAAATTTTCCGGATTTTCCCGGGCGAATATTTGCAAAATGCGACGCCCAAACAATAATTTGACGCCGCTACTTATAAACTTAATCCAAGCGTGTATCGTGAATAAAAATTTTCCGTTTCACTGAGCAATAAAAATTTTCCGACTTTACCGGACGAATATGTATCACATCTTGAAAACAAGACTTTTCAACGCCCGGAAAAGTCGGAAAATTTTCTGGAGACAGTGAAACGAAAAATTTTCCGGCTCCAAGGCCAAATACGCTTGGAATCACTTTGTGGGGAAAATTTTCCGATGACTTTTTCTCACAAAAACAGCCGTTTTTTCATGAAAAAATTCATCGGAAAATTTTACCGCCCAAATGCTCTTGGATTTTGTCCTTTAGTAGATTCGAGGTCGCTAAACTCGAATCCGGTGTCGGATTTTTGATTCGATCATTTGTTGCAATTTTATTGGCATTTTTCTTTTGAATTTTTCCGATTTTCATTTGTGAATATCTACGAATCTAAATCTCTAAATGAAAATCCGACACCGGATTCGAGTTCAGCGACCTCGAATCTGCCTATAGACCTTTTCCAAGAGAATTTGGGCGGTAAACTTTTCCGATGACTTTTTCCCTCAAAATCAGCCATTTTTCCATGAAAAAAGTCATCGGAAAATTTTACCGGCCAAATGCTCTTGGAAAAGGTCTATAAGTAGATTCGAGGTCGCTGAACTCGAATCCGGTGTCGGATTTTTGATTCGACCATTTGTTGCAATTTTATTGGCATTTTTCTTCTGAGTTTTTCCGATTTTCATTCGCGAATATCTACGAATCTAAATCTCTAAATGAAAATCTGACACCGGATTCGAGTTCAGCGACCTCGAATCTGCCTGTAGACCTTTTCCAAGAGCATTTGGGCGGTAAATTTTTCCGATGACTTTTTCCTTCAAAATCAGCCGTTTTTCCATGAAAAAAGTCATCGGAAAATTTTACCGGCCAAATGCTCTTGAAAAGTTCTATAAGTAGATTCGAGGTCGCTGAACTCGAATCCGGTGTCGGATTTTTGATTCGACCATTTGTTGCAATTTTATTGGCATTTTTCTTTTGAGTTTTTCCGATTTTCATTCGCGAATATCTACGAATCTAAATCTCTAAATGAAAATCCGACACCGGATTCGAGTTCAGCGACCTCGAATCTGCCTATAAACCTTTTCCAAGAGCATTTGGGCGGTAAATTCTTCCGATGACTTTTTCCCTCAAAATCAGCCGTTTTTCCATGAAAAAAGTCATCGCGAGAATTTACCGCCCAAATGCTCTTGGAAAAGGTTTATAGGCAGATTCGAGGTCGCTGAACTCGAATCCGGTGTCGGATTTTCGATTCGACCATTTGTTGCAATTTTATTGGCATTTTTCTTTTGAATTTTTCCGATTTTCATTCGCGAATATCTACGAATCTAAATCTCTAAATGAAAATCCGACACCGGATTCGAGTTCAGCGACCTCGAATCTGCCTATAGACCTTTTCCAAGAGAATTTGGGCGGTAAACTTTTCCGATGACTTTTTCCCTCAAAATCAGCCATTTTTCCATGAAAAAAGTCATCGGAAAATTTTACCGGCCAAATGCTCTTGGAAAAGGTCTATAAGTAGATTCGAGGTCGCTGAACTCGAATCCGGTGTCGGATTTTTGATTCGACCATTTGTTGCAATTTTATTGGCATTTTTCTTCTGAGTTTTTCCGATTTTCATTCGCGAATATCTACGAATCTAAATCTCTAAATGAAAATCTGACACCGGATTCGAGTTCAGCGACCTCGAATCTGCCTGTAGACCTTTTCCAAGAGCATTTGGGCGGTAAATTTTTCCGATGACTTTTTCCTTCAAAATCAGCCGTTTTTCCATGAAAAAAGTCATCGTAAAATTTTACCGGCCAAATGCTCTTGGAAAAGTTCTATAAGTAGATTCGAGGTCGCTGAACTCGAATCCGGTGTCGGATTTTTGATTCGACCATTTGTTGCAATTTTATTGGCATTTTTCTTTTGAGTTTTTCCGATTTTCATTCGCGAATATCTACGAATCTAAATCTCTAAATGAAAATCCGACACCGGATTCGAGTTCAGCGACCTCGAATCTGCCTATAAACCTTTTCCAAGAGCATTTGGGCGGTAAATTCTTCCGATGACTTTTTCCCTCAAAATCAGCCGTTTTTCCATGAAAAAAGTCATCGCGAGAATTTACCGCCCAAATGCTCTTGGAAAAGGTTTATAGGCAGATTCGAGGTCGCTGAACTCGAATCCGGTGTCGGATTTTCGATTCGACCATTTGTTGCAATTTTATTGGCATTTTTCTTTTGAGTTTTTCCGATTTTCATTCGCGAATATCTACGAATCTAAATCTCTGAATGAAAATCCGACACCGGATTCGAGTTCAGCGACCTCGAATCTGCCTATAAACCTTTTCCAAGAGCATTTGGGCGGTAAAATCTTCCGATGACTTTTTCCCTCAAAATCAGCCGTTTTTCCATGAAAAAAGTCATCGCGAGAATTTACCGCCCAAATGCTCTTGGAAAAGGTTTATAGGCAGATTCGAGGTCGCTGAACTCGAATCCGGTGTCGGATTTTCGATTCGACCATTTGTTGCAATTTTATTGGCATTTTTCTTTTGAGTTTTTCCGGTTTTCATTCGCGAACATCTACGAATCTAAATCTCTAAATGAAAATCCGACACCGGATTCGAGTTCAGCGACCTCGAATCTGCCTGTAGACCTTTTCCAAGAGAATTTGGGCGGTAAATTTTTCCGATGACTTTTTCCTTCAAAATAATCCGTTTTTCCATGAAAAAAGTCATCGGAAAATTTTACCGACCAAATGCTCTTGGAAAAGGTCTATAAGTAGATTCGAGGTCGCTGAACTCGAATCCGGTGTCGGATTTTTGATTCGACCATTTGTTGCAATTTTATTGGCATTTTTCTTTTGAGTTTTTCCGATTTTCATTCGCGAATATCTACGAATCTAAATCTCTAAATGAAAATCCGACACCGGATTCGAGTTCAGCGACCTCGAATCTGCCTATAGACCTTTTCCAAGAGAATTTGGGCGGTAAATTTTTCCGATGACTTTTTCCTTCAAAATCAGCCGTTTTTCCATGAAAAAAGTCATCGGAAGAATTTACCGCCCAAATGCTCTTGGAAAAGGTTTATAGGCAGATTCGAGGTCGCTGAACTCGAATCCGGTGTCGGATTTTTGATTCGACCATTTGTTGCAATTTTATTGGCATTTTTCTTTTGAGTTTTTCCGATTTTCATTCGCGAATATCTACGAATCTAAATCTCTCAATGAAAATCCGACACCGGATTCGAGTTCAGCGACCTCGAATCTGCCTATAGACCTTTTCCAAGAGAATTTGGGCGGTAAATTTTTCCGATGACTTTTTCCTTCAAAATCAGCCGTTTTTCCATGAAAAAGTCATCGGAAAATTTTACCGCCCAAATGCTCTTGGAAAAGGTTTATAGGCAGATTCGAGGTCGCTGAACTCGAATCCGGTGTCGGATTTTTGATTCGACCATTTGTTGCAATTTTATTGGCATTTTTCTTTTGAGTTTTTCCGATTTTCATTCGCGAATATCTACGAATCTAAATCTCTAAATGAAAATCCGACACCGGATTCGAGTTCAGCGACCTCGAATCTGCCTATAGACCTTTTCCAAGAGAATTTGGGCGGTAAATTTTTCCGATGACTTTTTCCTTCAAAATCAGCCGTTTTTCCATGAAAAAGTCATCGGAAAATTTTACCGGCCAAATGCTCTTGGAAAAGGACTATAAGTAGATTCGAGGTCGCTGAACTCGAATCCGGTGTCGGATTTTTGATTCGACCATTTGTTGCAATTTTATTGGCATTTTTCTTCTGAGTTTTTCCGATTTTCATTCGCGAATATCTACGAATCTAAATCTCTCAATGAAAATCCGACACCGGATTCGAGTTCAGCGACCTCGAATCTGCCTATAGACCTTTTCCAAGAGAATTTGGGCGGTAAATTTTTCCGATGACTTTTTCCTTCAAAATCAGCCGTTTTTCCATGACAAAAGTCATCGGAAAATTTTACCGGCCAAATGCTCTTGGAAAAGGTTTATAGGCAGATTCGAGGTCGCTGAACTCGAATCCGGTGTCGGATTTTCGATTCGACCATTTGTTGCAATTTTATTGGCATTTTCCTTTTGAGTTTTTCCGATTTTCATTCGCGAATATCTACGAATCTAAATCTCTAAATGAAAATCCGACACCGGATTCGAGTTCAGCGACCTCGAATCTGCCTATAGACCTTTTCCAAGAGAATTTGGGCGGTAAATTTTTCCGATGACTTTTTCCTTCAAAATCAGCCGTTTTTCCATGAAAAAAGTCATCGGAAAATTTTACCGGCCAAATGCTCATGGAAAAGGTGTATAGGGAGATTCGAGGTCGCTGAACTCGAATCCGGTGTCGGATTTTGATTCGACCATTTGTTGCAATTTTATTGGCATTTTTCTTTTGAGTTTTTCCGATTTTCATTCGCGAATATCTACGAATCTAAATCTCTAAATGAAAATCCGACACCGGATTCGAGTTCAGCGACCTCGAATCTGCCTATAGACCTTTTCCAAGAGAATTTGGGCGGTAAATTTTTCCGATGACTTTTTCCTTCAAAATCAGCCGTTTTTCCATGAAAAAAGTCATCGGAAGAATTTACCGCCCAAATGCTCTTGGAAAAGGTTTATAGGCAGATTCGAGGTCGCTGAACTCGAATCCGGTGTCGGATTTTTGATTCGACCATTTGTTGCAATTTTATTGGCATTTTTCTTTTGAGTTTTTCCGATTTTCATTCGCGAATATCTACGAATCTAAATCTCTAAATGAAAATCCGACACCGGATTCGAGTTCAGCGACCTCGAATCTGCCTATAGACCTTTTCCAAGAGAATTTGGGCGGTAAATTTTTCCGATGACTTTTTCCTTCAAAATCAGCCGTTTTTCCATGAAAAAGTCATCGGAATATTTTACCGGCCAAATGCTCTTGGAAAAGGTCTATACGTAGATTCGAGGTCGCTGAACTCGAATCCGGTGTCGGATTTTTGATTCGACCATTTGTTGCAATTTTATTGGCATTTTTCTTCTGAGTTTTTCCGATTTTCATTCGCGAATATCTACGAATCTAAATCTCTAAATGAAAATCTGACACCGGATTCGAGTTCAGCGACCTCGAATCTGCCTGTAGACCTTTTCCAAGAGAATTTGGGCGGTAAATTTTTCCGATGACTTTTTCCTTCAAAATCAGCCGTTTTTCCATGAAAAAAGTCATCGGAAAATTTTACCGGCCAAATGCTCTTGGAAAAGGTCTATAAGTAGATTCGAGGTCGCTGAACTCGAATCCGGTGTCGGATTTGTGATTCGACCATTTGTTGCAATTTTATTGGCATTTTTCTTCTGAGTTTTTCCGATTTTCATTCGCGAATATCTACGAATCTAAATCTCTCAATGAAAATCCGACACCGGATTCGAGTTCAGCGACCTCGAATCTGCCTATAGACCTTTTCCAAGAGAATTTGGGCGGTAAATTTTTCCGATGACTTTTTCCTTCAAAATCAGCCGTTTTTCCATGAAAAAAGTCATCGGAAAATTTTACCGCCCAAATGCTCTTGGAAAAGGTTTATAGGCAGATTCGAGGTCGCTGAACTCGAATCCGGTGTCGGATTTTCGATTCGACCATTTGTTGCAATTTTATTGGCATTTTCCTTTTGAGTTTTTCCGATTTTCATTCGCGAATATCTACGAATCTAAATCTCTAAATGAAAATCCGACACCGGATTCGAGTTCAGCGACCTCGAATCTGCCTATAGACCTTTTCCAAGAGAATTTGGGCGGTAAATTTTTCCGATGACTTTTTCCTTCAAAATCAGCCGTTTTTCCATGAAAAAAGTCATCGGAAAATTTTACCGCCCAAATGCTCTTGGAAAAGGTCTATAAGTAGATTCGAGGTCGCTGAACTCGAATCCGGTGTCGGATTTTTGATTCGACCATTTGTTGCAATTTTATTGGCATTTTTCTTTTGAGTTTTTCCGATTTTCATTCGCGAATATCTACGAATCTAAATCTCTAAATGAAAATCCGACACCGGATTCGAGTTCAGCGACCTCGAATCTGCCTATAGACCTTTTCCAAGAGAATTTGGGCGGTAAATTTTTCCGATGACTTTTTCCTTCAAAATCAGCCGTTTTTCCATGAAAAAAGTCATCGGAAGAATTTACCGCCCAAATGCTCTTGGAAAAGGTTTATAGGCAGATTCGAGGTCGCTGAACTCGAATCCGGTGTCGGATTTTCGATTCGACCATTTGTTGCAATTTTATTGGCATTTTTCTTTTGAGTTTTTCCGATTTTCATTCGCGAATATCTACGAATCTAAATCTCTAAATGAAAATCCGACACCGGATTCGAGTTCAGCGACCTCGAATCTGCCTATAGACCTTTTCCAAGAGAATTTGGGCGGTAAATTTTTCCGATGACTTTTTCCTTCAAAATCAGCCGTTTTTCCATGAAAAAAGTCATCGGAAAATTTTACCGGCCAAATGCTCTTGGAAAAGGTCTATAAGTAGATTCGAGGTCGCTGAACTCGAATCCGGTGTCGGATTTTTGATTCGACCATTTGTTGCAATTTTATTGGCATTTTTCTTCTGAGTTTTTCCGATTTTCATTCGCGAATATCTACGAATCTAAATCTCTAAATGAAAATCTGACACCGGATTCGAGTTCAGCGACCTCGAATCTGCCTGTAGACCTTTTCCAAGAGAATTTGGGCGGTAAATTTTTCCGATGACTTTTTCCTTCAAAATCAGCCGTTTTTCCATGAAAAAAGTCATCGGAAAATTTTACCGGCCAAATGCTCTTGGAAAAGGTCTATAAGTAGATTCGAGGTCGCTGAACTCGAATCCGGTGTCGGATTTTTGATTCGACCATTTGTTGCAATTTTATTGGCATTTTTCTTTTGAGTTTTTCCGATTTTCATTCGCGAATATCTACAAATCTAAATCTCTAAAGGAAAATCCGACACCGGATTCGAGTTCAGCGACCTCGAATCTGCCTGTAGACCTTTTCCAAGAGAATTTGGGCGGTAAATTTTTCCGATGACTTTTTCCTTCAAAATCAGCCGTTTTTCCATGAAAAAAGTCATCGCGAGAATTTACCGCCCAAATGCTCTTGGAAAAGGTTTATAGGCAGATTCGAGGTCGCTGAACTCGAATCCGGTGTCGGATTTTCGATTCGACCATTTGTTGCAATTTTATTGGCATTTTTCTTTTGAGTTTTTCCGATTTTCATTCGCGAATATCTACGAATCTAAATCTCTGAATGAAAATCCGACACCGGATTCGAGTTCAGCGACCTCGAATCTGCCTATAAACCGTTTCCAAGAGAATTTGGGCGGTAAATTTTTCCGATGACTTTTTCCTTCAAAATCAGCCGTTTTTCCATGAAAAAAGTCATCGGAGAATTTTACCGGCCAAATGCTCTTGGAAAAGGTTTATAGGCAGATTCGAGGTCGCTGAACTCGAATCCGGTGTCGGATTTTCGATTCGACCATTTGTTGCAATTTTATTGGCATTTTTCTTTTGAGTTTTTCCGATTTTCATTCGCGAATATCTACGAATCTAAATCTCTGAATGAAAATCCGACACCGGATTCGAGTTCAGCGACCTCGAATCTGCCTATAAACCTTTTCCAAGAGCATTTGGGCGGTAAATTCTTCCGATGACTTTTTCCTTCAAAATCAGCCGTTTTTCCATGAAAAAAGTCATCGCGAGAATTTACCGCCCAAATGCTCTTGGAAAAGGTTTATAGGCAGATTCGATGTCGCTGAACTCGAATCCGGTGTCGGATTTTCGATTCGACCATTTGTTGCAATTTTATTGGCATTTTTCTTTTGAGTTTTTCCGATTTTCATTCGCGAATATCTACGAATCTAAATCTCTAAATGAAAATCCGACACCGGATTCGAGTTCAGCGACCTCGAATCTGCCTATAAACCTTTTCCAAGAGAATTTGGGCGGTAAATTTTTCCGATGACTTTTTCCTTCAAAATCAGCCGTTTTTCCATGAAAAAAGTCATCGGAAAATTTTACCGGCCAAATGCTCTTGGAAAAGGTCTATAAGTAGATTCGAGGTCGCTGAACTCGAATCCGGTGTCGGATTTTTGATTCGACCATTTGTTGCAATTTTATTGGCATTTTTCTTCTGAGTTTTTCCGATTTTCATTCGCGAATATCTACGAATCTAAATCTCTAAATGAAAATCTGACACCGGATTCGAGTTCAGCGACCTCGAATCGGCCTCTACACCTTCTCCAAGAGAATTTGGGCGGTAAATTTTTCCGATGACTTTTTCCTTCAAAATCAGCCGTTTTTCCATGAAAAAAGTCATCGGAAAATTTTACCGGCCAAATGCTCTTGGAAAAGGTCTATAAGTAGATTCGAGGTCGCTGAACTCGAATCCGGTGTCGGATTTTTGATTCGACCATTTGTTGCAATTTTATTGGCATTTTTCTTTTGAGTTTTTCCGATTTTCATTCGCGAATATCTACGAATCTAAATCTCTAAAGGAAAATCCGACACCGGATTCGAGTTCAGCGACCGCGAATCTGCCTGTAGACCTTTTCCACGAGAATTTGGGCGGTAAATTTTTCCGATGACTTTTTCCTTCAAAATCAGCCGTTTTTCCATGAAAAAAGTCATCGCGAGAATTTACCGCCCAAATGCTCTTGGAAAAGGTTTATAGGCAGATTCGAGGTCGCTGAACTCGAATCCGGTGTCGGATTTTCGATTCGACCATTTGTTGCAATTTTATTGGCATTTTTCTTTTGAGTTTTTCCGATTTTCATTCGCGAATATCTACGAATCTAAATCTCTAAATGAAAATCCGAAACCGGATTCGAGTTCAGCGACCTCGAATCTGCCTATAAACCTTTTCCAAGAGCATTTGGGCGGTAAATTCTTCCGATGACTTTTCCCCTCAAAATCAGCCGTTTTTCCATGAAAAAAGTCATCGCGAGAATTTACCGCCCAAATGCTCTTGGAAAAGGTTTATAGGCAGATTCGATGTCGCTGAACTCGAATCCGGTGTCGGATTTTCGATTCGACCATTTGTTGCAATTTTATTGGCATTTTTCTTTTGAGTTTTTCCGATTTTCATTCGCGAATATCTACGAATCTAAATCTCTAAATGAAAATCCGACACCGGATTCGAGTTCAGCGACCTCGAATCTGCCTATAAACCTTTTCCAAGAGAATTTGGGCGGTAAATTTTTCCGATGACTTTTTCCTTCAAAATCAGCCGTTTTTCCATGAAAAAAGTCATCGGAGAATTTTACCGGCCAAATGCTCTTGGAAAAGGTTTATAGGCAGATTCGAGGTCGCTGAACTCGAATCCGGTGTCGGATTTTCGATTCGACCATTTGTTGCAATTTTATTGGCATTTTTCTTTTGAGTTTTTCCGATTTTCATTCGCGAATATCTACGAATCTAAATCTCTAAATGAAAATCCGACACCGGATTCGAGTTCAGCGACCTCGAATCTGCCTGTAGACCTTTTCCAAGAGAATTTGGGCGGTAAATTTTTCCGATGACTTTTTCCTTCAAAATCAGCCGTTTTTCCATGAAAAAAGTCATCGGAAAATTTTACCGGCCAAATGCTCTTGGAAAAGGTCTATAAGTAGATTCGAGGTCGCTGAACTCGAATCCGGTGTCGGATTTTCGATTCGACCATTTGTTGCAATTTTATTGGCATTTTTCTTTTGAGTTTTTCCGATTTTCATTCGCGAATATCTACGAATCTAAATCTCTAAATGAAAATCCGACACCGGATTCGAGTTCAGCGACCTCGAATCTGCCTGTAGACCTTTTCCAAGAGAATTTGGGCGGTAAATTTTTCCGATGACTTTTTCCTTCAAAATCAGCCGTTTTTCCATGAAAAAAGTCATCGGAAAATTTTACCGGCCAAATGCTCTTGGAAAAGGTTTATAGGCAGATTCGAGGTCGCTGAACTCGAATCCGGTGTCGGATTTTTGATTCGACCATTTGTTGCAATTTTATTGGCATTTTTCTTTTGAGTTTTTCCGATTTTCATTCGCGAATATCTACGAATCTAAATCTCTAAATGAAAATCCGACACCGGATTCGAGTTCAGCGACCTCGAATCTGCCTGTAGACCTTTTCCAAGAGAATTTGGGCGGTAAATTTTTCCGATGACTTTTTCCTTCAAAATCAGCCGTTTTTCCATGAAAAAAGTCATCGGAAAATTTTACCGGCCAAATGCTCTTGGAAAAGGTCTATAAGTGGATTCGAGGTCGCTGAACTCGAATCCGGTGTCGGATTTTTGATTCGACCATTTGTTGCAATTTTATTGGCATTTTTCTTTTGAGTTTTTCCGATTTTCATTCGCGAATATCTACGAATCTAAATCTCTAAATGAAAATCCGACACCGGATTCGAGTTCAGCGACCTCGAATCTGCCTGTAGACCTTTTCCAAGAGAATTTGGGCGGTAAATTTTTCCGATGACTTTTTCCTTCAAAATCAGCCGTTTTTCCATGAAAAAAGTCATCGGAAAATTTTACCGGCCAAATGCTCTTGGAAAAGGTCTATAAGTAGATTCGAGGTCGCTGAACTCGAATCCGGTGTCGGATTTTCGATTCGACCATTTGTTGCAATTTTATTGGCATTTTTCTTTTGAGTTTTTCCGATTTTCATTCGCGAATATCTACGAATCTAAATCTCTAAATGAAAATCCGACACCGGATTCGAGTTCAGCGACCTCGAATCTGCCTGTAGACCTTTTCCAAGAGAATTTGGGCGGTAAATTTTTCCGATGACTTTTTCCTTCAAAATCAGCCGTTTTTCCATGAAAAAAGTCATCGGAAAATTTTACCGGCCAAATGCTCTTGGAAAAGGTTTATAGGCAGATTCGAGGTCGCTGAACTCGAATCCGGTGTCGGATTTTGATTCGACCATTTGTTGCAATTTTATTGGCATTTTTCTTTTGAGTTTTTCCGATTTTCATTCGCGAATATCTACGAATCTAAATCTCTAAATGAAAATCCGACACCGGATTCGAGTTCAGCGACCTCGAATCTGCCTGTAGACCTTTTCCAAGAGAATTTGGGCGGTAAATTTTTCCGATGACTTTTTCCTTCAAAATCAGCCGTTTTTCCATGAAAAAAGTCAACGGAAAATTTTACCGGCCTAATGCTCTTGGAAAAGGTCTATAAGTGGATTCGAGGTCGCTGAACTCGAATCCGGTGTCGGATTTTTGATTCGACCATTTGTTGCAATTTTATTGGCATTTTTCTTTTGAGTTTTTCCGATTTTCATTCGCGAATATCTACGAATCTAAATCTCTAAATGAAAATCCGACACCGGATTCGAGTTCAGCGACCTCGAATCTGCCTATAGACCTTTTCCAAGAGAATTTGGGCGGTAAATTTTTCCGATGACTTTTTCCTTCAAAATCAGCCGTTTTTCCATGAAAAAAGTCATCGGAAAATTTTACCGGCCAAATTCTCTTGGAAAACGTCAATAAGTAGATTCGAGGTCGCTGAACTGGAATCCGGTGTCGGGCTGAACAGGAATCCGGCCTCGGTTTTCGGTTTGGAATTCTCGTTTCTGAGATAATTGCCCGGAAAAGTGGGAATAACTCGATATAAAAGTGCAAATCTTGGTCAAACAAATGGCCGAATCGAAAATCCGACCCCAGATTCGTGTTCAGCGGCCAAAAATCTACCTATAATGTGACCCCAAGCGTATTTGGAGCCGGAAAATTTTTCGTTTCACTGTGTCCAGAGAATTTTCCGTTTTTTCCGAGCGAAAACATCGAAAATTCAATTTTTATTCATTTAATGCCCCTGGATTCACTTTAAAGGCATAAATTTTTATTCGTTTTACGCGGTCAGATTGAGTTTATAGATAGATTTTGGGTCACTGACTGCAAATCCGGGTATTTGACTGAAAACGTTGAAAGAAAATTGAAAAAAATGTGAAAGAAAAATGTGAATTCTGGCATAGGATTTAGTCGAGAAACGTTGCTGACATTGACTATGCACTTAGTACTTGCATAAATAACAATTTCACATGATGTTGTTGCCTTCTGCGTTTTTTTTTTTAATTGGAGGAAATGTAAAAATTCTAGCACTTGAACGAAGGGAGAAGAAATTTTTTACTTCTTGAAAAATTTACAAAACATGTGTGAAAATTTTGACGTGGAGAAAAATAAGAGTGGCAATTTTAAAAGTGTAGGCAGAAATTCAAAATCGTAAAAAAAATACGAGTAAAAATTTTGACGGTGATGAAATGAGTAATTTTCCATTCTTTGTGAAAAACCCGGATTAAAATAAATAACCATAGTCCGAAATCTATTTATGAGAGTAGTATTATTATGCAATGAGGGAAATAGAATGATTTTTGACGAATCCCGAGGTTTATTGCCCGAGCAAAGCGAGGGAAATAATTCAAAATCGTCGAAAATCATTTATCTCTCGAGTTGCATACGATATTTTTCGTTGTAGTGTGAGTAAAAGGCGAGTGTGAATAAAATTGCTCTTTTACTCACACTGCAATGAAAATTTTTTTTCAGTACATGTATGTGATGTATGTCCCTTATCTTATAAATAATTATAGTTTTTTAAACGGAAGCTACATTTGAAAATAAATCAAAAAAATTTCAACGGTACAAATGAATAAACACACACGATTATAAAAAATAAAAAAAAATTCCAAATGGAAAAAAATATTGAAAAAAAAGTCGGTAAAAAAGTTGAAAGATACAAAATTCGATTCAGTGACGTGTTTCAATTTATCGTTATTGAAAGATACAAAATTCGTTTCAGTGACGTGTTTCAATTTATCGTAATTTTTTGCGTCTGTTTATTCTTTATTACTTTTTTAAAAATTACTAATGTATCTTTTTCTAAAATAATTAAAAATACCTAAATTAATAATTAATGTTGAAGTTGATGAAAAAATAAAAAAATAAAAAAATAAAAAAAATAAGTAGGCAATGAAAATAGGAATAGGAAACAGAAAACGTAAACAAGTAAACAACCAATCAGGTGAAAGGAACCTCGTGACCTGTGCGTTGATCTGTGAATTTTGTAATTATTCATAATTTCGTAAGCGGCCATTTTTATTAGTCATTTCTTTCAATTCGGTGCTTGTTACTCATCTCATGGCGTCGGTTTTGAGTTTTAACGAAATTATAATCGAATTCGATGTAAGTTTTTCATTATTTTAATAAATTTTTCATTACGATTAATCGTAATCGTTTTGCTTCTCGTAATCGTGGTTCCTCGGTTTATTTTAACTATACCGTTGGTCTTCGGAATTCGTGTTTCATCCGTATCTGTTGTAGTGTATACTAAATTCTATTGGAATGCAAAAATATATTGAGATATTTATCGTATATTGAAGTGCGTTTTTACTTTTTGTTCTTGCAGTGAGAATACCTCAGTGAACCTGAAACCGAATTTTACAATTGTTACGAACGCCTATACGTGAATTGGTTTATACCGTTGCTCGTTGATATTCGATTGTGTCTGCGTCCACCGCAGGTTGAATTATGTCACCGGAAATCATAGACGAGTAAGTTCACAAATCCAATATTTTCTTCAGACGCGTTTATTTGTGTTCTCGAGTAGCCTGCTTCCTTGCAATTGTTCTTCTGCTTGTTTTGAGTTTGAATAAAAATTTCATCGATCCGATACAAGAGTTTTATTCTTCTAATTAATTTTTTTCACGTCGATTCCTCGTGGCCGTGGTCGTTTTCGTTCCAATGCTTGGTCGGTTCATTTAAATTTTCGTTGGTTTAGTTATTGAATCGTCTTATTCGGTGTTTTTTTGAAATTTCAGTAACAATTTTGGTGAAAGCTTGCTCGTAATTTTACTGACTGCCGATAGCTAACTAAAATGAACGCATTCTTGGTTATTTTTGAATTGCATTGTTTTATTCTTGCTGGGTATGTAGAACAGTACATTTTCGCCAAGTTCAGTCAAAAAATTCAATCCTCGTTTGCTGACTTCGGCTGTTCTATGCATTCTTCTCTTCCTTCGTGTTTATTCTAGATTTGTGTACCAAATTCTAATAGACTGCAATATTATATGAATTATTTGTCTTGTATTGACGTTAACGTGGCTTTTTTTCTTGCAGTGAGAATACCTGCGTGAACCTGAAATCAAATTTTACACGTTCTAACGTCCATGGAATAATTAACTCGCCAGTTCGTTCGTTGATATTCGACTGTGTTCATCTTCGCTGGATAAATCGCCGGAAATAATCACGAGTAAGTTTGCAAATCTAATATTTTGTACAATGCATTTATTTGTGCTTTGAAATAGCCTGATTCTTTTCAATTATTTTCCAAGTTGTAAGGTACTAATTTTTTCATTCAGAGCACATTGAAACAGTGAATTTTACCTATTTTTGAATAGTATTAGTATCGTATAAAAGTTATCTGCTAGTTCGATTCGTTGCCTATTTACTTATGTTTATTTTTTTTTTCAGAATACTAAATGCTGCCAACTTACCGAATACTTTCCGGTGTTATTTACCTGACTGATCGTGGCGGAATTGTCAAGTACTCATTGGACGGTTGACGTTAGATTACAGGAGATAATTCGATCGAAAAATTATGATCCTGATTCCATCTGCAAATATTCTATAACCCTATGTTATGTAAGTAAACCTAGTATAATTTCGTGCGTTATTACGTATTATGTAATGTATTTTAAAATTACAATTTTCTACTGAACTTTTATAGATGATTCCAGTATTTGAAGAATGACTTCCGATAATTTGACGCGTAGAATCGTGAATATGGCAGAGAACGAGCAGAATGATCGATATTTCATTGGATACTGAAAAGCCTGCGTAACCCGTGGCGTTGGAATTTCATATGTATTGTTCATTCGTGCTGTGTAAGTAGGCCTTTTTTGCTTTACAATGATTTTGGAATTGTTGGAATCGTTTAAAACTCTAACATAGAGAAAAATCATCTAATAAAAGTGTTTTCTATACT
Source organism: Pseudococcus jackbeardsleyi (assembly GCA_038380155.1). NCBI lineage: Eukaryota > Metazoa > Arthropoda > Insecta > Hemiptera > Pseudococcidae > Pseudococcus > Pseudococcus jackbeardsleyi. The sequence continues at coordinate 10,232,175 of CM076241.1, forward strand.
CATTTAATTATCATTCCGAAAAATTTCGTCCTTGCTCCACTCGGAGAAATTATTGCTTTTTTGACTAATTTGTTATCATTTTTTTTAGTCGATCGCCATGCTCATAAAATTGATATTTGAATGAATTATCGCCTGCGTCCATTGAGTTATGAATTTTTCAAATAAATTTCACTGCGCTCAGAAAATCCATTTAAATCTTTATTTTCTACGTCAAATTTTTGCTTCGATAATTATTTTGATTTATAGGTAATAGATCCGCAATTTCCTGATAAAGGAGTTGGTTTTCTAACAATAATTCTAGATCGTTGATTCCGATTACGAGGTTGAAAATTTTTTTGAAATTATGAAGAAATTCGCGACCCATGGAAAAATCATTTTTTGAGAAATTTCGATTACGTATATTTCAATCGAATGATTAACTGAAACAAATTGATTATCTACCGTCTTCAGAAAAAAATGATTACTCGATAATATTTCATGAAAATGACTGCTATTCAGTTTTTTTTACTTAGGTTTTGAATTGATTGAAATTTATGTGTAAATATTATTTTCAAATATGAATTTCCAATGTTCTTTTTTTAAAAAATTTCATCATTATCTTTGAAGCTGGATTTCCTGAAGTTTTTCCGTAATCAATTCAAATCCTTGTAGTTTTGTGTAAGGGAGAAGGGTGTTTAAAAATTTCAGAATTGAATTCGATTCGATTCCATTTTGTAGCCAGAAAAATACATCTAAAATCTGGTAAAGTTTGTGATCTTCAAATTATGATCGAAATTCTTCAAAACGACATGCAGTTGAAAATCATTCTTCTGCACAGTTTCGAGTTGTGAATTCATCACACAAAAAAAAACTACTTCCTCCTCCATGCTTCGTAAATATCATATGATAAATTTCATTGTCTGAAAAACCTTTAAAAAATTGGTTTCGGAAAGTTAGAGCAGATCATTTCTGAAAAATAAAGAATTTCAGTTGGAATTTTTTTCAATTTAATGTACTTTGGTATTTTTCTAATGAAATGGTGATTAATTTGGTTCTTACGTACTTTTTTATTTTTTACAGCAGAACATGACGAAGAATCATCCAAGAATCAAATAAACTTATCTGAATAAAATGACAGCGAAGACCTGTTTTTCTTTCAATAAAATGGATGGAAGAATCGTTTGCAATTCAACTCATTCGAGCTGAAATATGATCAACATTGCAGTAGATAGACAACAAATTCATCGCTGAGAAATCGACGAAATATTTGCCCGAAGGTAAAATTGCAACAAATTTCGTAATTGTGTGCATTAATATAATCGTAAGTTGTGATGATTTTTTCCGAAATCACTGCTGAAGAATACAAAAATCGAAAAATCGTACGAATTTATCATTCACAATTTCGTTAGAAGATACTGATGCTATATTAATCACCTCGGCACAATTTTGAGTTGGAAATTTCTCAATAACTTGTTTGCATATCGATTTTTAATTTTTGAAAGTTTACATTCAGTGTGATGTGTAAAACTTGTTTTTTTGCTCGTAATGTTAGAATTTTTTAAATCATAGTCGTAGATGGGGTTCTTGTTCATTTTGTTCGATTTTTCCACGGGTGTCAATTTTGTGATCGGTAGTGTTGAATTTTGTGATCAATTGTAGTATTTTTTCCATAGGATAGGTATTGTGCAGTATCTTTGCGTTTTTGTTATTGTTTTTCTCCAAGTGTTTTTAGGAAAAAGTAGGATAATGTGGGAAAAGATGAAAAATCGTTGATTTATTTGGTATTTTGAATCATATCTCATTCCGACATCAATTCATGATTTTTTTTTTTTTGCAGTGATACAGATGGATGAAACGGGAGTGAAATAGAACGTGTTGCAGTGCTGGAAAATCCTCACCGAAGCAGTTGACGTAATTTGCCGCTAAGAATTTACTTGGAGATGAAATTACGACGGATTGAGTCTGGTTCGTGTATTTTATTTATGTTTAGATGATTTTGTTGGAAACTGCTCGGAATTGATTGTTGACGAATTGAATATTGAATTATTGATACGCTTGAAGGCGAAGTATTCTAAAAAAAGGTTACGTAAGGGGGGGGAGGAGGAACAAGTCTTGCGTATTCTGGGCAAAGAAGGATCAGAAAACATTTCACGAGCAATGTGATTGGAAAGTACGAGAAAATAATTTTCGACTGTTTTGAATTTAGTAATTTTTAAACAAATTTTATCGTTGGGTTTTCGCTTTCTACAGCTGGTATTGAGCAGAAGCGTGATCGAATGCAGATCGTATTTTCATAGAGCCGAAGAAAATTTTATTCGCTGTTTTCGTCGACGTCGCCTAATTTTTTCTACATCCATATCGCGATATTTATTATGTATTTTATATTATCTATTTCTATTTTACCTGGTATTATTTTTCATTTGGTTGGTGGTACTTTTACGTTTAGGTTCTGATTTCCAATTTTTTTTTTTCAATTTCAAGGGTTGATTTTCTCCTCCTCTGTGGTGTCCTGGGCGGGATTAGGAAAACGACTTTGGCGGATGTGGGGGTAGAGGGTCGGTGGATTAGTTAGAGAATGCCAATGTCGAAAGACTTGGTGAAACCTTCGGATTCTGATGGTGCCCAGAGCTCCAAACATGGATCGGAGGTGGCTGTGGTCTCTTGATCTTTAGGCACCAGTCCGGCTTTATTGATCGATAGAGAGGCCTCAGCATATTCTTCCACCGTAGGCTCGGTACTGTGGAAAGAAGCGTCTGCTGCGGGTTGAAATTTTAGCCGCGCCGGTGTCGGTATCTGTGTGAACCTGGAAACCTCACGACATCGGAAGAGACTCGGAGTTTTGTACGATGCCTGGTGCGATAGTACCGAGAACACTGAGAATATTGCAGTTTTTTTCTTAGCTCGGGTAGCGCTACATGCCAGGGTCGTACCTAGCGAAGGGTATCGAGGATTTGATCAATTTCGTACCATTTTAATCGTCACCAAGCACGGTAGTAAATCGCAGATGAAGGTTGGTGGATTAGCGATTGAGTGGGCCCTTGAAAGTTGGTGTGTTCGTGTAAGTAGGGGTAGTTAAGAGTCTTTGTCTTGTAGTGTCCCTGGTGCCTTTTTGTCGAATTTTTAAACTTAGAATTTTCAGGGTAAGAACACCCCGGTTGGCTCCACAGTGCGTCGAGTATCCATCGGGGGTGCCATTTTCGGAAAGAATTCAGAATTCGGACCGGCAGGGCTGGAACCGGGCTGTGCGTGGTTCTGGTCGGTGAAGGCAAACTTGAGCCAACCGCGAGGCGGCGCTGCACCTTCGGGAGTGCACCTGACCTCCGACGCGTGATGACGGTTACCGCTGGAGCCTTTGGCACACGATCCTTTCCCGCCTAGTCGGGAGTCTGTTAGACGTCAGCAGCGCGACTGGCTTTGTTGCGACCGCTTTATTTTTAATTTTTTTAGTGGCAATGTCCAGGTTGCTGATGAGGGTGTCGGCCTTATCCTTGCGGATGTAGGCCGGCATCTCTGTGGACGGGAATGGCTAAATACCTTGCCACAAGGAGAAGGCCAGCCTGTGTATGAGGTCCCAATGTCGCGTTCTGGTAGGTAAGGAATTTTTGGCGCTGCCTTTGCGACATCCTGCGATTTAATATTCGTGTTTGATTGACGTTAAAATTACGATTTTGATCGGCTTTTCATTTCAACAAACAATGGCGTTTGTTACGAGTGTAAAATTACCGGCGGTGAGTGTGAATGAACTTTAAACTCCCTTGTTTCGTTGTAATGAAGATGCGTCGTCTTGTCCCCTCTCTTTAGCGTCTTATTATTTTCGTTGCGTTTTTTGAGCCATTTCTAAATTTAAAAACGTGATAAAATTTTTGGGTGTGCGAAAAGCCATATTTTTTTGAAGTTTCAATGTTTTGCTTGAAATTGGGAACTGGGTGATTTTATAAGATGACGAAAAGTATTTAGGCTGAAATTTTGGTATTTTTTGGTAGAAATTTGGTAATTTATAGGGTTATTTTTCGATAATGTATTATTTTTATTAATCTTACGTAATTGTTTTTAAATGTATTGTTTAATTTCTAAGATTGTAATAACCGATCACGGTTTTTTCCAATGTCGAGCGGCCGGCATTGGTTTTTTTAACCCAGATCGGTTAAAACTTACCTAGATATTAGTTTGTTATTTGTTTTTTTGCCGCTGTTTCAACGAATAAAATCTTTGGTTTTGGTTTTTGTTAGTTTCTATTATTACCACTGAATGGTTTTCGACCAACAGTGGTATTATTGGTGATTTTTATTTTTTTACTCGCATGTATTTCGTTGTATGTAGTAGTAAATTTTTCATATTGAGCAAATTAATACGAAAAGATGAGTGAAGGAATAATCACACCCATTCCATTAGTTTCACTAATTCTATTATTTTGGAAAATTCGTATAATTGAACGGAAGAAAAAGTATAAAATTAGTCCGTGGATTACGATATGCAACTTGAATAGCGTAAGAGAATACCAATCTGAGAGACTTCAACATCATTTTAACCTCTTGAAACGAAAAAAAAACTGTAGAAATATAACTTCCCCTTCAAAAATGAAGTCGGTAACTTGAATAACATGAAAAAAAAACTTGATGCCGTATTGTTGCTTTAACGAATAGGAAAAGGAACGAGAAAAAAAAACGTAAAAAATACCAACTTCCCCTTCGAAAATAGGGTAGGCAACTTGAATAGTATGAAAATTTGATGCCGTTTTGTCGCTTTAACAATTAGGAAGTGGATTGAAAAAATATTGACTTCTCCTTCAAAAATAAGGTAGGCAACTTGGTTAGTATGAAAAATTTGATGCCGTTTTGTAGCCTTAACAATTAGGAAGTAGAAAGAAAAAAGACGTGTAAAAAATTATCAATTTCTCCTGCAAAAATAAGATAGGCAACTTGAATAACAAAGCCATCGATGCCGTTTTGTCGCCTTGACAATTAGGAAATATGCTCGATGCCGTTTTGTTACCTTGATGATTAGGAATTCAATTGATGCCGTTTTGTCGCCTTGATAATTAGGAAATATTCTTGGTGGCCGTTTTGTTGCCTTGATGACTAGGAATTAATTCGGTTGATTGTCGCACCTGGTGTTTACAAAAACCCGTCCAGATGGTTATTTTTTCGTTTAGTTCTCTCATTATTCCGAGAGATAGCGCCACGTGTATATCTAGCTTTCGTTCGATTTTTTTTCGATCAATTTTTTAAATACAGAACAAAACTTCGTGGTTTTTCTCACAGATAGCGTAACTAATACCTTTTTTCATTTACTTTGAATTATTTTTTACTGGTGTTATTTAAGTTGCATATCGTAATTTTCGCAGGAGCAATTCATTTTTAAATCAATTTCTTCGCTTTTCTGCATACGTTTTTCAAAAATAGAACAATTTTTCCGGTTTTGTTCCATTCTACCATCTTTTCTTCCTCTCTCTACCATTAAAAAAGCACAACTCATGTTTTTAAGTTTATTGCGTTATTACAAAATATTCAGTCAGATTACGACGATATAATTAGTATACTAAAAAAATTGGTATACGTAGTATAATTTCTTTTACATAACAACAAATTTCAACAACTCGACTTCTCGAATATTATAAATATTTTTTGTTAAACGATGTGTTTTTCAGCATTTGTGTTACACCCTGTATACCGATTAAAGAGATAATATAACCGAAGATTTTGCGTTGCCATTCATCGACATATACGCTCTAACCACCGTTTTTAATACTAAATTGAAGACAAAAATTTGACTAGTTTTAACACCAGTATTTAAAAAAAAATAAATATTATCCGAAAGAGAATGAGAAAAAAATCGCAGATATTGAACCGATTAATTAGAAAAAAATTTTCTAGTATGAACACATTTGACTATTATTTAAAAAAATTCCAATTAACTCGACGAATCGGTTTCAATACCAATTCCTCATTATTTCGGTTTTTTGCCTTCCGAAATTGAAAAAAAAAAAAAAAAAACAGTGATCATGACAGAAAATCGTGCGCTTTTTCTATATACATTTGAAATAAATTTCGCTATAAGGGAGAGCTATATACAAGAATCAGTAAAAATTAACCCGATGTAAATTAATTACCCTCGGATAGCTAATAATTTAAATTAACTGGAAGGGGAATGGGGCAATGACCTAAATCGTGTCAAAATAAATCTCGCGTAACAAAAAACGATATACGAGTGTAATATACATCGCGTGAATTTTTTTTTCAATAATTTTATAATTTTTTTTTTCATTTTTCGTATCGAATTTTTCATTAAAAAAAGAAAGAAATTACCTTATAATAAAAAGTAGTAAATACAACACACGCGCACACGAAGTAACTATTAAAGGTAACTAATAAAAAGAACGAGTCAAAGGTACCTTTGAACGCATCCGCCTACATTTCGCTCTCTGCCCCGAACGATTCGATTTTCGGATACGAATAAACCCAGAGGGCAGAGATGCGGAAATGCGACTTCGCGACGATAGAAAAATTTACCTAATTGGCTACGCAAGACTTCGAGCCGAGGGAGTCGTATTCGATTCGAAAAAAATCCGGTTCTCGTAGCGAAAAAAATAACACTACACAATATAGGAATAAAGTTACCTCGTAGAAGAATATAAGAAAGAGAAAAAAAAACCCTAACGAAACAAATATCACAGAGACTACACGCAATGTCTTGATCCGTCTCTCGCCCAGAGAGCCCGCAAAAATCCATTTAGACATCGCAATAATTATAACAATACGATAAGATATTTACGAATCGAAACAACCATCCCTCCGCAGGGAATACAAATATCATCCGACGATACAGAGTCGTAATTCGTAAAAATCTTACAAAAAAAAAAATACGAATAACCAGATTTTTTCGCTTAAATCAAGAGCTCGAGCGCTCGTTAATGAAAATTGAAGAAATATCCCTCGTCTAGAGCGTTTTCTTTTTTCGCGATTCGTCCCTCGAAGGCCCGAATTTCGACGAACAATTTACTTACATATGTGACTGGCGACGAAAAATTTTCCATAATAGAATAATAATAATTAACACGTTCGCGATTAATTTACAAATAATGTAGTAGAAAACGAAAGAAAAAAAAAGTAAAGGAAAAAATGAAAGAGAAACGTATGAACTAAGATTTAAATAAATTATCAATTATACTAAAGCTTTAAATTATCGTTATGTATTGTCCGCTCCATAAGTACTGATTCGAACTTCCTCGATCGCTTTGCACCAATCTAGAGCGTAGCCTTCCGGATCTTCAAGGTAATAGGTTCTATTAGGCTGTGAAATCGAAAACAAAATCATTAGAAAATCATTTCGAGGGTGAAAAAATTCTAAAAATACGTAAATAAAACAGAGGCAAGATAGATCGAAAACGAGTTACGTGATCAGGGGGGAGAGAAAAGTACTCGAGAACCAAGTTCATTGCGAGTAAATATGAATATGAAATTTAAAAAGTATCAAAAAATACGGTAATTACCATAAATCTCGGTAATGACGGTAAATTACCTCAAATGTCGGTAATTACGGTAAATAACCACAAAAATTACAACAAATCACGATAATTACGGTAAATTGACCAAAAATTACGTAATTACGATGAAATATAAAATATTCTAGAAATTACCGTTATTACAGGCGGAAAATTACAAACGATTATCATTGGGTATTCCTATAAAATATCAGGAATAACCATAATTTCGAAAAATTACCCCAATTGACGAGAATTTTCAAAAATCAGATGTTACTGTAATTACCAAAATTACGAATCAATCGCCAAGAATTACGGAAATTTTCAAAGAATGTACCGTAAATACTGGAAAAAACTACGTAATTACAGAAAAAAAAACGGATTTTTTTTTCAATACATTTTTCAATCTAAAAAACCCACATTTGAAGAAAATTATCAGCTTTCGTTCATTTTCGATTTTTGAAAAACACCAAAAATTTTCTTCATCCCTTTTGAAAAATAATTACAATGATCGCAAAACCCTTCCCAAACATACCTCTGATCACGTAAACGGATCCTTCACCTAATCTAAAAATTAAACATAGGAAAGCACAACACAAATACGTAAGAAAAAAGAACATGCACAACACAAAGAAAGGGAAACTGAACGAACGTAGTTCACAGAACGTCGACGAAGTACCCTAGGAGTCAATCTACCAACCAAGGCTCAATTTTTCACCCCTCTCCCTCCTCCCAAAGTAATTTTCAATTCTATCAAAAAGCTACCAACAACTACTACCACACCGAACTAAAATACTATTAGCGTTATAAAGTGCGCGACGTCTCGAAATATCGAGACCGTACTAACTACAGCTTCTAATGTGTGTGTTAGGTTAAGAAAAAAAAAAGTGTATGTGTTTGTACTGCATACGTAAGTATAGAATAACACGAGGAAGTATCCGTCGTGTTCCACTTACAGTGTGTACGAAAAATGTTTTAAAGTTTTTAGGTTCTATTCTTAATTCAGGACTCCAAGGTATTTCGCCTTTCAGCGTATGCGTAACTGGATCCGCGTAATATAAATGAGGACCCATTGTTAACAGCAGCATTCGCCGTTTTGAAAATAATCCCTATAAAAAAATAATCAACAAATGTATCAGATACAATATACTTATACGGATACTAAAGGAGATCCCTCAACGATCTAGAGAATCATTTGGAGCAGATAAAGACGCGTAAACGACAACAAGAATGCAAGGAGAATGGAAAAAATTCATGTATACGTTTCGTTTGGCAATTTCGAAGACTCGCGTACGCAAATTCGGGTGAATTTTTTCCACGCTAGATGATTAAAATAACCGCTCACCTTTCGCTTATCGATCAGTCCTTGCTTCAGTATCAGATTGCCTTGTACCATCGAATCCCATTTACTGGAACGTTTCTGTTTCTCGAGCTGCTCTTTGATTTCTTCGGCGTTCAAATCCATTACGCCGGATTTCTTACGAGGTCTGGCTGTCTGAGGCGGCTGTTCCGGTTCAGCCCACCTGATGTCTAATCCTAGCAGTCTGGTTAGCTGTTTATCGTTTAAACCCGGCTCTAAATGGTCCGGTACCTGAAACCATAACGAAACGATAACGTTTAAAATCTCGTTTTTTCATCATCATGGCATAAAGGCGTAGAAATCGGTCTATCATCACTTACTCTGTAATGACTACGTAATTCTTGACTATTTGAACTGCGTCCTGGCAGGTAAGGGTAAATTTGAGGAGGAGTGGTTTGTTGTAAATTATCGAAATCCAAGCCTTCGTAGAACGGATGACTTCTGATCGAAGTGTAACGAGTGGTATCTTTGGCGCCGAGTCTTTCTTCCGAATCGAGAACCTAAAAATGATAAAATTACGACGATTAGATGAAAAATTACATGATAAAATACGAATTACAGGTCGATGACCTTTAAATTCACATTCTCTGCTTATATTTCTCACTTACCAGTAATTTTTGCACCAAATCACGAGCTTTGTCGCAAAAACCATCCGGGAATTCGTACTCTAGTTTCGTTATCTTTTGGAATATGATATATTCGCTTCTGTAACAGGTAAAAATTGAACAAAACATTAGCACAGATCGCACAATTCGAGAATAATATAGAAATAATGATCATATTTTGAGAAAAATGGCTTCAATTTCTCGAAAAATCAAAAATACAACAATCGACTCAAATTACCATGGAATTACCATAATTACCAAAATTACGAAATTTTACCAAAAATTACCGTACTTGTGAAATTTTACCAAAAATTACCGTAATTAAGAAATTTTACCAAAAATTATCGTAATTACCAATTACCAGACTAATGGTAATTTTTTGTATTTACGGAAAATTACTCACTAAAAATTATCGTAATTACAAACAATTACCTGCTGGAAATTACTGTCATTACAGAAAGTTACTAGAAATTACCGTAATTACGGTAAATTACTGAAAATTGTCGCAATTACAGAAAATTACACATTGTAAATTACCGTAATTACGTAAAATCTTGGTAATCTCTAAAAATGATCAAAAATTACTATATTTACTGGAAATGATTGATGAAAAGTAATCACAAGGAAAACCGTATTTACTGGGAAAACTGGTATTTACCGGTAAAAACCTTTCCCAATGAGTAAAGAAGAGTAATTTCAAAAAACGACCATCAAAATCAGTATTTACCGGTAATTACCACTCAAACTAGTATTTCACGGTAATTTCGGGTAAAACGCGGTAATTCCAGGTAATTCTTCGGTAATTCCTCGTAAATCTTCGGTAATCCCACCAAATACACCTTACTACCTCCTTATTTCACAAAATTCCAACTCACCTCGACCTAAACGGCGGTAATCCGGCGATCATTTGATAAATAATGCATCCGAATGCCCACATATCCGAACTAGGACACACAGGCTTATCAGTGAGCACCTCCGGCGAGACATATTGGGCAGTACCGACAAAACTATTCTTCCGTTTGCGAGGTTCGTCCGCTTCATCGTCGTCGACATCTCCTCGGCCGCATCCGTTCGACAATCCGTTCTTGCATCGACGTTCGTTGGGCGGCTTGTACATAGTGGCGGAGCCGAAATCGGTGATCATAATGTGCATATTCTCATCCAACAGAATATTCTCCGGTTTCAGATCGCGATGGATTACGTTCGAGTTGTGCAGATATTCCAGGGCGACTAGAATCTCTCCGGAAAAGAATTTCGTGCAGTCTAGATCGAACGATCCAACTTTATTGATGTACGGCAGTAGTTCGCCATTTTTGGCGTAGCTTAATACGAAATCTGCGCGAAATGATGTTAAGGAAATACCATCTAAATGGGCTCGAAAACGGGAAATGGTCATTCTCACTAATCGTATTTTTTTCCCCTCATTCAAACGCACACATTCGCACACCTTTCGAGGTAATTAACGCGTAATCGGGTTAAATACCGGAATGTACTTAACGGTAATCTTGTCATTGTTCATAATCGCTATTTTCCTCCTCCCCTTCGGCTCATTCTACTCTACATTCAACTTCGCACACGAAACACGTTTCTTTGCACAAATAAACAAAACTACGAGATAACAACGATGAAAAAGGATACATAATCTTTCGGCGTCTTGAAACGTATAAAAAAGTTTCACGATGAACGGCGTGTTGCTTAAATAATACAGTATATCCTTTTCTCGTTTAACGTATTCGGTCTTCTTTTCTCTAATTATATGCTGTTTTTCGCATACTTTAACTGCAAACAGAACCAAAACAACACATTAACAATCGTCGATCGCCGAAAAAGTAAAATCGTTCGCACGTGTCTGCCGAGGCCGCCGACCACCTCGGCCAACTGGTTCTGTCGTCCAGACACACGTGTCGATAGGCATTGCGCTGACCGTGGCGATTTTCGCAGCCTATGGAGGCCAGTTAACCACCGTTATGGGATTTACGGCGGTCGTCGGCGACGGCTCGTTTAATTAGATTAGAAAATAGCCGGGTAGTCAGCGATTTCCAGTTGGCTGGGTTTTTAAAAGCGAACAAACAGGCGTAATTACTTACTCGCAAATTCTTTCTGCGTGTGAATATCTTTGGTTAAATACACCTGGAAAAAGAAAAAGCAAAAAGGGCAAAATTAGAATAGTTTTTCGAGGTATTCTGCGATTTAGAGCAATTTTTCCACCCACCAACTTTTCAAGGGAGCCTTAAATGGTTTGATACAGAGAGTAAATTTAGACTACCAAGGGGGTCAATACACGTGCCTGAGCTTTGCAGAAATCAACTATCTTGACTGAATCGAACTCCAAAATGGCTGGAAAATGAATCCAGCACACTGGAGAATTTTAAATCAATTCGACGATTCTTTTTCCAGCCTTTTGATTCGAATCATGCCTTATTTCATTCTTTTCAGAGACATTCGAATGAACGAGAAAATCCTCCAGACGTTTCTGGAGGCTCCAGAATCACTAGAAAATAAATTTTAGTCAACTCCATCAATCAAAATAAAATTGACGATTCCTTTTCCAGGGCTTTGAATAGAATCATGTCTCACTTTAATCTTTTTAAAGACGTTTAAATGAACTGGAAACGCTTTCAGACTTTTCTGGAGGCTCCAGAATAACTGGAAAATGTTTTTCTGATCAACTAGAGACATTAAAATCAAGTCGACAATTTTATTTTCCAGCATTTTCATTCGTATCATGCCTCATTACTTTCTTTTCAAAGACATCTGAATAAATCGGAGACTTCTTCGGACTTTTCTGGAGGCTCCAGAATGACTGGAAAATGAACCTAGGCAACTGGAGAAGTTGAAACATAGTCAAAGATTCATATTCCAGCATTTCGATATGAATCATACCTCAGTTCATCATTTTGGGGTTCATTTGCATGAACGAAAAACTTCCAAATTTCCTCCAGAATGAATGTATCTAATCGACTGGAGAAGTTGAAATCAATTAAACGATAATTTTTCCAACCTCACGACACAACTTAAATCCAATTTCAGCTTTTTCAAACGGGTTGGAAAGAGTTACCAATCGAGACATCACTGAAGGCTCCAGAAATTACTGGAAAATGAATCTAGTCGACTGGAGAAATTAAAATCACGTAAACGATAATTTTTCCAGCTTCGTGAAATTCAATTTCACATTTTTCACAGAAGTTTGAAGGAGCTAAAAACCATCTAACTTTTCTGGAGGCTCCAGAAATTGTTGAAAAATGACTTTAATTGTTTAGAGAAGTTAAACTTGAATCAACGATCCTTTTTCCAGCCTGATGGTACAACACAAATCCAAATTCAATTTTTTCAACCCGGTTGGAAGGAGTTATTGACTCATTCAGACATCACTGGAAGCTCCAGACTAATTTCAGAGATCAAAATCACATTGACGACTTCATTTCAACTTTTCAAATTGAAAATTCTTCTATTCTATTCATCCCAAAAAATTTCAAAAATCTTGAAAACCTAGCAAACATCCACTGGAGGCTTCTGAGCGACTGAAAAATGAGCAATAAATCCTCTCAATTGATCAAAATCGACCAACTATCAAAATTCCAATTTTCCACCTCGAAATACTCTCCAAAAAACACCTTTTATACTCTGAAACCATACCAAAATCTAAGACCTAGACCCAGGATCTCAGGAGCAACCTTACTCCAGCAACTCTACAGCCAGACTGACTCAAAACGCAAGCAGCAACCCTAGACGTCATCTACTGATAACCCCCACCCCAAATTCTAGACCAAAAATCTCCAATCCGATTGGCTCTTCAACTACCCTCAAACGACACTTTCGACTCAACCACAATCCGCACCTGAAAAACTCCACTTCCTCTTTTCCTCTTCTCTTTCTCAAAAACCCGCCGAAATCTCGTTTCTAATCCACCCGAACAATACATCAACCCAGCATCATCACCTCGAAACGTGCGAATCACGTGAAAATTACGTCGAAAAAAAATCTACGTACATCGTACCGAACCTTCCCATTTGTACATTGTATCGCGCCAGACCGACGAGAAACACCTCACACCTGTTCCATCTTCGATTCGTTATCGCCGTAATTACTCACACGCTTTCTCTCGCCCGCAATCCTACATTTTCGCTTCCTTTCGTGGAACTACGATCGTCGAAACGACGCACACGTACCTTCGTTTGTTTTCACTTTCGCGGTAATTTTTCCTCAATGAAAATTTATTCGCGTTGTACACGCGTACCGCGGCACTTTTACACCTCGTCGCGGCGCGACCGCTTCTCCACTTCACCTTCGTCGTCCTCTCGTAACGTGGAAAATTTCGCGTCGCAGTCAATTAAGACTGCGACCGTCGTTAAAGAGTACGAAAAAGCTGTCAACGCTAGGCACGTGTACCGAATACTCATCGTTTCGGAAAAAAAAACTTTTCGTCGCTGGCAAAATTCCGCGAAATTTTCGAGTCAAAAATTCATCGCCAACTGTAAAATGCGTTAAGGTGACTTACCGTCGAATAACTCCCTTCGCCGATCACTTTGCCGAATATGAAATCATTCGGCGTTCGTTTGGTCGGAGGCATCGTGGTTGGAGTTGAATTCGAAGTCGTGGTCATTTTCGAAGGCGACGTATTCGACGAAGCTACGGTGGTCGGCGCGGTGGCCGAAGGCGTCGCAGGAATAGCCGTGGTCGTCGCTACCGGAGTCGAAGCTGGCGATACCATTGTGCCGTTGCAACAGGTTTTCTTCAACGTCGCGTCATTTTCACTCATCGGCGATAAAGGGGCCATACGTATGATCGGAATGAATTTCTGTAAAAATAAAACCAAAAAAAAAAAATCGTCATTAGAGATCAACTTTACCAACTACACATAAAATTTCATCGGAACTTAATTCAATGGGTCAGCTGGATCTGGGAAATTAAGATTCATTTTCATGTTTTTTGCTTGCCATATTTTTGGCAGTTGGCAAATCATCAGTAATTTCAGATTTCACCATAAATTACCAGTTTCATATTTTTACCAAAAATTACCAATCATTTCACACTTTACTGTAAATTACCGGTAACTTTTGGTAAATATAGAATATCATCAGAATTTCCGAAAAATATTGTAAATTACTGGCGATTCTAAAAAAATACCGTAATTTTGAAAAACATCGCAAATTACCGGTAATTTCAGGTAAAAATACCGTAATACCGTAATTTACGGTAATATCAGGTAAAACGTAGTAAATTACAGCGATTTTAGGTAAAATACCATAAATTACGGTAACTTCAGGTAAAAATACCGTAAAGTACAGTAATTATAGGTAAAAATACCGTAAATTACGGTAATTTCAGATAAAAATACCGTAAATTACGGTAATTTTGGGTAAAACTACCAAACATTACCAGTAATTACGAAAAATACTGTAAATTACCGGTAATTTCAGATAATTATTGAAATTCATAGGTAATTTCAGATAATTACTGAAATTCATGGGTAATTACGAATAAATGCCTCAAATTACCGGTAATTCGACGTAATTACTGCAAATTACCGGTAATTCTAGAGGAATGTTTTACTTTTTGCTTGCCAGTGAACATCTTGCGTTAAAAATCAACTCCGCCGAACTAAATAAATCCCACCATAAAGAACTCGAACGTTTGAAACCTCCAAAAATCATTCCATTCTCCAACCTAATCCCTATTTTCGACACACGCCTATCAAAATTCACCACATCTCTTCCATCTCCTCGAAAAACTTCCCCACCAGGAAGTAGCTAAATTTCCATTTCGCTAAAACGTAAATCTGCCCTTAACCTTACCGAAGACTTGTTTACGAACCGTCAAAACGACAAATAAACCAAGCCGCGGTATCGTTAAACCGGCTAAGGGGCGAAGAAGAGAGCGCTGGAAGATTAATTTCAACTTCGTCGTCATTCTCGCAGTCGACGCAGCGGAAATACTACAACATTAATCCTTTTTCCGATATTCTTACTACCGTTATAACAATAAAGCACCATTTTCCCATCTCTCTCATACCCCTCGCGTCTACATTTTCCAACGCAATAACGCCAACACCAGCGGCGATATCCCTCGTAGTCCCGCGTCCGCACCTGTTTACGTCATAATTTCTCACCTCGCCCTTGCATCATATTTTCGCCGTATTCTGGCTTTTTGTCGTATTTCCCAGGGCCAATTTTAGTCCGAATTAGAATCCCCAAATTTATCACGGCTCGAAAAATTCATATTTTCGGTATCATCATATTCGATTACGAAATCACGTTCTGGAAAATTCATTAAAATACCAGCTAATCACTGTTTCGATTCCGTAAATTCCGCCAACCGGCAGACAAACATCAAAATAAAAAATCCATCAATTCATCACAGACGTCATTTCTAATTATTGTGAAAATTTCGATCTCACATTTATACCGAATTCTAGGCCAAATATACATCAACACTTAAACTTCTCAATTCGCTAATCGTATTATCTCGTTTGTGGACCATAATTCCATCTAGCACCACCGCACACGCAGATAAAACCAGTTCCTTCTCTCTTCCGATAATCCGAGATAATTGCGTACGCATTAACACGCTCTATCCGCCTACTCCCTCTTCTCGTTCTTCGCACTGCCACATGATCTGTGTAATTCCTCTCACGGTGTCGGCGATCTTCGCTAAACGTTAGCCGGGGAATTCCACATCTACTATTTATCTTATCAACACCATTAAACACTTTGAGAACACAAAGTGTACACGATACGAGCACGTTTACATGTGTACACGATTTAAAAATATCGTTCTTGTTCATTTCCCTCCTTTTTGCTTGCCTCGAGCCTACCACGAACGATCTTCCGAGATCGAAAAATACTAAAATATTACGCGCTAGCGAACTACTCGGTACCGGCCGAATCTGGATTCTGTACAGAAGCGAATGACAATGAGATTTCGTTCTTCTAGGATACGCGGTTTTTTCACTCCTATTCGTCGTTCGTCACGATCACGATATCTTAGTTGCTTTAATCTTTAGCCGGAATTATTGTACATTTCTTATAGCGTTACGATAAAAATTTCGATATTGTCATCGTTCCTGTTTTGAAACCATTTTACGGCAAAATTTATGTACCAGATTCGAGAATCAATTGAAACTTCGCATTTGACAAATAAAAAAAATATCAAGAATCCGATTGAAAAATCACAAATTGTCCGGAAATTGTCACAAAAAAAGAACGCCAAAATCGAAAAAAAAACACCAAAATAATAACTGATAAAATAATCGAACCGAAAAGATAATCAAACCGAAAAAAGAATGAATTACTACTTACAGTTCAATTACCACACGAAATTATGAACTACTAAACACCAAAATCGAAAAAAAAAAAATCACGAAAATAATTACGAATAATTGAACCGAAGAAAGATCGAATTACTACTGATTCGCTAGGAGGAACAACCGCCTAGATGGCGCTGTTCATGATTTGAAAACGGGCAATTGAATGATTATCAAGTTTTTATCAGTGATAGGTGTTCATATTGAACAATTATTGGCTGTTGATTTTTGTGAAAAATCAACTATTTCGCAGAAAATTTACGTCAAAATCTGAAAAATGTAAATTGATAAGATCGCGTTATCACATCTGCCCGTTTTCAAATTTTAGTTCAAAAAATGACCGTATGCATTTTTATAGATGGCGTTTGATCGCAAATGTTTGTTCCTCACAGCGAATAGTTTAATCACTACGCGAAATTATGAATTACTGAAAATTGTCACAAAAATAGAAAAAAATCACCAAAATAATAACTGATAAAATAATCGAACCGAAAAAATGATCAAACTGAAAAAAGATTGAATTACTACTTATAGTTTAATTATCACACGAAATTATGAACTACTAAACACCAAAATCGAAAAAAAAAATCATGAAAATAATTACGAATAATTGAACCGAAGAAAGATCGAATTACTACTGATAGTTTAATCAGTACGCGAAATTATGAATTACTGGAAATTGTCACAAAAATAAAAAAAAACCACCAAAATAATTACAGATAACATGGAATAAATTACTGCTCACAACTATTCCAAGCGACCTTTCAGGAAGAAAGCCAAAACTAGACTGAGCCAACTAAGCTCCAGATCCGCCGAGGTAAACATCAAAAGTGGGAGGAGCTAATTCCTAAACCTGTTACCCCCACTTCACCACATTGAGGCAGCTAACGATGTACTACTATAATGGCCTGCTACTTCCACGGGGATTTGAACAAACTTTTGAAGAAGCTATTCTGGAAGACCCCGATACAGATCCTTGTGCGCATGCGCCACATCGATGTAATAACAATTAGTTTTGTTTGTGTTGGTGTTAACACTATTGCATTTCGTTGCAAACAACACTGTATCTGCCAGATTACGTTCTTCAAATCCATTCATTTAGAATAGCAGTCCATTATAATAGTATATCCTTGGAGGCGGCATTGTGTTATGGAGCCCACAACAACTAGCGGGTGCAAAATAATAGGATAAAGGGCTATCAAGTAACACACAAAATTATGAATTCAGTACTGGAAATTTTCAAAAAAAAAAAAACACACAAAAATCAGGGGGAAAACACCAAAATAATTACAGATAATCAAACCAAAAAAGATCATATACGGCTTACAGTTCAATTACCACACAAAATAGCATGAATTACTGGAAATTTTCATGAAAAATAACACCAAAATCAAAAAAATAAAGCATTAAAATAATTACTGATAAAATAATAATAGATCCAAAAAAACAATAATTACTACTCACAACTATTCCCAGTGACCATTCAAGAAGAAAGCCAAAACTAGACTAAGTTAACTAAGCTCCAGATCCACTGAGGAAAACATTAAAAGTGGGAGGAGCTAATCTCATGCCCTGTTACCCCCACTTCACCACATTGAGGCGGCATTGTTTGATGGAGCCCACAGCAACTAGCAGGTGCAAAATAATAGGACAAAAGGCTATCAATTACTGTACAAAATTATAAATTTGGTACTGGAAATTATCACGAAAAAATAACACCAAAATAATTGACTATTTCGCACTCACGTGAGTGCTAGTGTTGATTTGAGAGCTGGAATTTGGTTTTTTGAATTTTTAAGGAAAATTGGGTTTATGTGAAATTTAACCATGGTAGGAATTAAAGATATTGAAATTTCTGATCAATTGAGATAAAAACTTCTTAATTTCTTCCAATATTACGTGATTTATGAGCACTTTCGTTTTATTCACTTTTAGCTTATGTACTCTTTAAATTAAAATTACTTTAAATCAAGATCGTCAACATATATTTTTATTAAAGCAAATGGTAGAGAATTTTATCCTCTTTCCAATGATGTATCAACGAGCTTAATCACGTAAATATTCCAGCCACTATTCTTTTGTTAATGTGTTTCATCATTTTTGAAAATAACGGATTAGCCAATCGGCTGTTTTGAAATAGTTCTGAAAATGAAGGTGATGGTTTCAACACATTAACAAAAGAATAGTGGCTTGAATATTTACGCGATTAGGCTTGTTGATACATCATTGGAAAGAGGATAAAATTCTCTACAACTTGCTTTAATAAAAAATATATGTTATCGATCTTGATTTAGAGTAATTTTAATTCAACGTTTATGTAAGTTAAAAGTGAATAAAACGAAAATGCTCATAAATCGCGGAGTATTGGACAAAATTGAGAAGTTTTTATCTCAGTCAATCAGAAATTTCAATATCTTTAATATCTACCACGGTTAAATTTCACATAAACCCACTGTTTTCCTTAAAAATTCGGAAAGCCAAATTCCTCCCATAAGAGCTCATGTATTTCATTTGATTCTATCCCACCCCCCCCCCCCCCCCTAGCAAATGTAGTTCCAACAAGTTCGCATAGAATACAGCCACTCTACACAAAATGGTCAACTACTGACAAAATAATAATAATCAAACCTATAAGAATAAATTACTGCCACAACTATTCCAAGCAACCTTTCAGGAAGAAAGCCAAAACTAGACTGGGCTAACTAAGCTGAGGATCCCCCAAGGTAAACATTAAAAGTGGGAGGAGCCAATCCCATAACCTGTAACCCCCACTTCACCACACTCTGTAGGTTGGTGAGTGATTTTTTATTCCAAGTCCACATTTCATCGTTGTTTTTCAACTTCAAAATTTTTGCTTGACGAGGTTGTAACTTTTCTCAATTTTTTTTTCTACTTCAATTTTTTTGATATGTTTCAAATACTTTTCCAACCCCTAAATATTTTGTCTACATTACAATTTTTCAACATCACTGCAAATTTGTAAAACAAGCTCAGGAGTCAGGTCAATTCTTCAAGCCAAAAATTTTCCCCAGATGGTTTAAAAAATTGTAACCTTGACAAAAAATTTGAAGTTTGAAAAAGTATTAAGAACACGCCAAAAAAATTAAGTTGATAAGAAATTTCATAAAAAAATTCAAACCTCTTTAGAAAAAATTTTGACATCGGGAAAAATTTTCAAGTTTGAAAAAAATTCCGATCTCGTTACAAAAAATCTTGAAATTGAAAACATTTTGTAAAAATGTAGACCTTGTCAAGAAAAATTTTTCAAGTTTTGAAAAAATTTTGAAGTTAGCAAAAATTTGAGAAAAACTACAACCTCGTCAAGAAAAAATTATGTAGTTGAAAAAAACGGACAAAATGAAGAATTCGAAAAAAAATCGCTCACTAACCTACGGAGATCCGTAAAACAGGCTCACATGGCATTGTTTGATGGAGCCCACAGCAACTAGCAGGTGCATAATCTTTGGACAAAAGACTATCAATCAACACACAAAATTATGAATGAGGTACTAGAAATTGTCACGAAAAAAACACTAAAGTAATTACCAATAATTAAACCAAAAAAAGATCATATTACTACTTACAGTTCAATTACCACACAAAATAATGAATTACTCGAAATTGTCACGAAAAAATAACACCAAAATAATTACTGATAAAATAATAATCAAACCAAAGAAAAAATAAATTACTGTCACAACTATTCTATGCGACCTTTCAGGAAGAAAGCCAAAACTAAACTGAGCTAACAAGTTCAATTACCAATAAATTACTCGAAATTGTCATGAAAAAATAACACCAAAATAATTACTGATAAAATAATAATCAAACCGAAAGAAGAATAAATTACTGTCACAACTATTCTAAGCGACCTTTCAGGAAGAAAGCCAAAACTAAACTGAGCTAACTAAGCTGTGGATCCCCCAAGGTAAACATTAAAAGTGGGAGGAGCCAATCCCATATCCTATTACTCCCACTTCACCATACTGAAGCGGCATTGTTTGATGGTGACCACAGCAACTAGCCGGTGCAAAATAATAGGACAATAGGCTACAAATAAGGCAATAAAACCCGAGTCATTGTGCTGACCTATGCCTGAACAGCAGGTGGTATAATTCACAAAACGTCAGGTAGTCGTAGTATAAATTCACAAACAAAAGAGAACAGGGGTATAAAGGAAATAATTTCCTCCGCCAACCCACAGCGGATGAGCCGAGTAATTCCAAATAATCATCACTAATTTACTGGTAATAATTGAGGTAAATTATCGGTAATTACCAACGAAAATGAACCATCATCGAATAACAGAGAAGTGGTTAATAAATTACTGGTAATTACAAAACTACCAGGGAAAATGGTAAATTACCAGGAATTACTCTTAAAAAAGAAAAATTACTGGTAACTACCATAGAAAATGATAAATTACCGGTAATTACCACACAAAATGGTAAATTACTGGTAATTATCTCAGAAAAAAGTAATCTTGCGGTATTTATCACGTAAAAATGATAACATAACTGTAAAATACTGGTAATTACCCCGTAAATGGGTAAATTACGAAGAATTTTCACGTATTCGCTTCAAATAAACAGCACTCGCCAGAAATCACTAAATTTCGACATTACTTTCACGGTAAATTACCTCTTCACGTCGGTAAATTTCAGTAAAAATGGTAATCGCCTGGCTACCTCGCAATTCAAAGATGAATTTCGCTCTAAACTGATATTTACCACACGACGACACTCTCTCATCGCACGCCTCGCCATTTATCCGTTTTCATATTCAAATATTCGGAATATCAATAGTCGAAAAAAACACATTAAAATATCATTTTACCTACACACGCTCTGCCACACTTCGACGTATCGCCCGTCGAAAGAAAAACAGATAGAAAAGAGAGAGGAAAAAACCGTCGTATCGATTCACCCATACCGGCCATAACTGTCACCTATGGCGTGAAAAGAATCGCATCTCCTCGCCTCTCCGAGCGACAATCGCCTCGCGTCGCAAGGTTAATACACCGACCAGATAACCAGAGTCAAGGTCAAGGTAAAAATGGGTAAAAATTGCAAATTTAAATACTTTCCCAAGGACGATGAGCAGCGTGTCTTAACGGATGAGATAAATTTTCCACTATTTTTCTGCCGCCGTTGCTACTTCTCCTGCCAAAAAATGCACATCGGTAAACATAATTTTCCTCCCGAATACGAACCCAAGACGACAACTACCAACACACCAGTTCAAATACGCCAAAATTTTTTCAATTTACATTTGTTAAACTCGTCGTCGTTATCGTTCTCTTTATACAATTCCATCTCGCGTGTATATTCCGTACTACATTGACAGAGAGAACACAGTGGGCCGGCATCTTTTTCAGTAAATCGTTATAACGGAAAAATTGCCCACGTTATTCGAGTATCGTATTTGTAATTGGATTCTCAATACGACGACCGTGAAAAAAAAAACTAGCAAGAAATTAGCTCGTACGCGTTCGCCTCCTCTCCCTCCTATTCCATTACCATTCATTATTTCGCTCGGTGAAACCGAAATGTCAACTTAGCCGGGCACTACGAAACACCAAACCGCAACATATTCCAAGAAAGACCCCCATATCGTAATATTCAAACAAATCACCACGATTATTCGTCCAACCTCGATAAATCAGGCCAATTATCCAAAAGCCCACATTTCCAAATCTCGAACGTGAGAAATCTGCTCCGCTCGTACCCTTAATTTTCACCACAAAAGCTCGACCGACCTTTTCAGCAACGAGCATTTATTCCCACCCTTTTCTTCGTCGTCACGTGGTTCGTAGACGACACATCGTACGAAAAACTCCGAAAGCAACAGATCTCCCTTCGCACAATCCAAAAGAATATGGGGAGAAAATACGATAACCGGATGTTATTTTTCCATTGATGAGCGCCCAAGAGGAGGCCACACACCGAAGGGAGCAGCGCAGCGGGTAGAAAAAACTTTCACGCCCGATAATCGAGGCTATTAATTCGATATTTCCGGCCTTTTTTATGCTTTTTTTTCTGTCCCCCCCATTTGCAGACAGTGTCCGCGCGTCTATTCTTTGTACACGGGTCCTTCGTATTCTTCGTAATATTTCCGTTTTCGAAGAAAAAATGAAGATGATACGGATACACAAACCCCTTCTCTAACGTAGAAAGGAACCCTCTATAGACAGCGGATGTTCTAAGAAGATCAAGTGCAAGGATGAAGAGGAGAAAGGGGAGCGATGAAACGTAAAATGAATCACTGGCGCCTAAATAATTTTCAAGCGAATGGGATTTTGAAAATCTGAATCCAAATTTATTCCAAATTCAAAAAGATTTTTTTTCAGTTTCTTCATTAATTTTTTTTTTCAAAATTGGATTCAATTTTTCTAATAAGTAGTAAAATGTTTTTAAATTTATTTTTCTCAAAAACTTTGATTTTTCTGATATCATAAATTATCATTTCTTGAAATTTCTTCCAAGCGAAAATTTTGAAAAACACAAAGTTGAAGATTTATTCAAAAAAAATTTTCGATTTCAAATTTTTTTTTAACTTGAAGATTTTTGTACTGCATCTTTATTCACATTTTAAAAATTTTCTTCAATTTTTTTCAACTTTGAATATTTAAAAAAAATTTCAACTTCATATTTTTAAAAATTTCTTTCAACTTGAAAATGGGTTTAAAGAAATAAAAATATAGTTGAAAATTTTTTCGATAGGTAAGCCCTGAATTTTTTTGTACTTTCAAAGAATTTTTGAGATTTTTTTGTACTGAAGTTTTTTTTGCATCAATTTAAATGTTCAATATTTCTTCAATTCTTGATTTCTTTTCAAATTCATATTTTTGAAAAAAATTTCCAACTCAAAAATTTCTCATTTTTTCTACTCGATTTTTTTGAAAATTTTCAAAAAATTTCTACTTCAATCTCTCCAACTCAAAAATTGGAAGGAATTGTTTGAAAAATATTGAAAATCAAAATTGGACAAATTGTGAGAAATTTCAAAATTTCACTGCTAAAAAAATTGCAAAATTGAATGCAAGTTGAAAAAAAAAATGAAGAAATTTTGAAAATTTCGAACTTGAGATAATTTTGGATCTCGAATTCTCGATCGTCGGAATCCCATCATTATCAAAATTATTTAGGAGCTGTAACGAATCTCACTCTAAATTCATCCTTTTCACACCTTCCTCCTTCTCTGTCGATTACGTTATCGAAAAACAGGATAACTGAAGGTTGAAGGGCGTCTACGCAGGTACATCGCGTAACCTTTTCATTAAAAAAAGGTTTCTGACCGAGGTATCTCGATATGAGATGAAAAGAGCACCTTGATCGTGCGAACTATCAAGACTAAAGTTGGCTCTATACATCACAGGTGTGCGGTGCGCCTACACACGAGGACCAGGTGAGAGAATACAGCATCTGTTACGCACGACAGCCTTTCTAATTTTTTTACAGCCTAAATCGTAGCCAACGATAGGAAAAATAACGAACACCCTGTTGCACATGTCTATCCTTCCAAAAAAGCTTCTCACCTGAATGAACTGAATCAATCTACAACTCTCAAATCCGTTCCAAAAATTACATAACCCATTTCGACGATCTCATCGAGGCCATTCTCCAACTGCAAATTCGCCTCCACTCTTCCACCATTCTCCTACGTGGTTTTAAATTACACTAAATGCTGCTGTTCCATTATATACGAATCTTGAAGGGGTTCCGCCGCCTCTACCATACACGTGTCTCGAAGCTCGACATCTACACACATAACTCAATCTACCCGTTAATGCCAAAATTTCTCATACCGCACGTCCGTCGCCCGAAAACATAGCAATTAGCGGGACCGTCCGAAGGCGGGGGAGGAAAAGGCGCCAGAGGACAGACCGGCCACCGCGCTCGCCTGCGTGTAGGCAGGCTTCAATTTCAATTGCATCGCGACGACCTCGTTGCAATCTATTAATACTTGCGATGGGCGCAGGTCGGACGACGCTGATGTATATTTTCATGCCACACGCCAACGTCTTAATCTTCGCATCTAGTCGGGCAACATTGTTGCAGAAAAGGGCGCCGGAAGGGAGACGGGATGTGGAATGATTAGGTGACGGTTTTATCACCGAGCTAGGAGCACCGGCGGAGTAGAATGATGAATTTTTCATCTCCTGTTTGGCTTCTCAAGTTTTCTCAAAGGATAGGGGGAAGAGGGGGAGGATGAAAATTCTAATTTTATCGATTGGTACGTTTTCATCTTCGTAAAGATTCAAAAAATAGCGTTAGTTTCCTAATTTGACCTTATTTCCCCTTCATAAGACGTTCAAAATAGGAAAATAATTGAGTAAAAAAATAAATTTGGAAACTTGGAGTAAAATGGGTCACTCAAAATGACCCATCATGAGATAATTTGACCTTCTGAACACGAATCCGGTATCAATTTAAAACCATAATTCTTTCCATTAGATGTAGCCAAACTTTCGACCTAAAATTCTTCCAAAAAACATAATTTTTGAAAAAAAAATCCAACTTCGTGACTTTTTCAAAAATTGATCCAATCTCATCAACAAAGTAAAATTCATGACGAACACTCGCAATCACAAAATGAATAATTTCCTCAAATCCTCCGAATACTCTTCTATGAACCGATATCACTTTTTGGAACCAATTTACATACAACGTTGTCGATTTCATATCCCAAATTCTAGGAACTTTTGACTCAAAGCGCACGCCCGAAGGTCGCCCACGCCGCTCTAAATAGGTTAAAAAAGGCACCATCGAACCTTTGGCATCACGGTATCAAATTATCAGAACACACTCATCGTTCCCAGAGATGTCCGTAGCCAACAACCGTTGAAATTTCTACGAAAGATCGATATTGAAAAAAAAAAAAAAAACTGAAACAAAATTACTAATCGCCAAATGTACACAAACACACTGTCAACTTCCACGGCGGGAGCAGCCAAGAGGGGTAAGAAAAGCTACACAACACATACGTAAACATATTCTGCGAATTGGCGGGCACCACAGCGCCAGTACCAGTTCCACGGGTAAACTTGCACGCCAAAGTATCAGCTACGTAACGTAGGTAGTTTATAAGTCGAACCATAATCTAACGAAAGTACCAGTTGGCAGGAGGCGAAGAGAAGAAAAATTTCTCGAAATTCCACCGCCTCTCGCTCTTCTCGCGTCCACATTCGCCCGTTTTTTTTCTTCCACACTTCCATTTCTTTTCTATCGCGTCCGTGACTTTATGATCCTTGCAACGTGAACGGCCAAACGAATTAGATTAAATTACACGTGTTCGTGGTCGACCTGCCCAACATGGCGAGATGATGTCGCGGGGCAGGCGGCTGGGCAACTGATAAGGTGCGGCTCGAAAGACCGACGACGACGTTCATCTTTCATATGATAAGGTGCCTAAATTTTCAATTTGGGCATTTTTGAGATTGACCTTCGGATCAAAAAATAGGAAAAATCCCTCGAAATTTCAAGCTCGAAAAAAATCCGAATTTTCGTTAAAATAAAAAAAAAAAAAAATACCCAGAAACGAGAAAAATTTGCGACTTTGAGTCTAAATTTTGAACTTGACATTTCATAGACTAATCTTCGGACCAAAAAAAAAAAAAATGGAAAAACCCTTCGATTTTTTTTTATACTTATCTCCAATTCGACAAATTTTCACGAAAATAGAAAAAAAAATACCCAGAAACGAGGAAAATTCGAGACCTCGACGAGTCTAAATTCAGAACTGCGACATTTCTAGGACCAACTTTCGGACCAAAAAAATAGAAAAAAATACTCTCGAAAAATTTCCAATTCCACGAATTCTCACGAAATGAAAAAATACCCAACAACGAGGAAAATTCGCGACATCTAAAACGCGACCTCGACGAGTCAATAGGTAAAGGTTACCTCTCCCTTCACTGCCCACCAAAGTATCTCGTTTCGAGAACGTAAAAGGGAAAAAAATTACCCTTCTAATTTTTCTCGCTCCACTTTCATTTTTTCTCGACATTTTTTTAATCTCCTTCGCTACACTAAATCTTCACTCGAAAACCTACGCAAGTCTGCGAGGAATTTTCACGCCAACGATGATTCCAACGCCAAAAAAAAAAAGAATAATAAAAAACTTAATAAATAAATGAAGGTATTTTTCCACTTGGAAGAGTTTCTCGTCTCGGCTTTGATAAGCAGAAATTTCATCCTTCGCGCACCCACAACGATTTTCAGCTGCATTGTCGTCAAATGAAATTTTTTCACCGAAAATCATTTTTTTTCTTTTTTTTTTCGATTCGATTTGAAAAATATTTTCTCATTTCTTCGCCAATCAATCGAATCGTTTGAAATATTTTTCCCAACATGAAAAAGAGGTGGGAGGGAAGGAAGCTTTCGAAGGCGGATGATTATTTCTTTCTTGTAATTTCAAACGTCATTATCGATAAAAAAAAATACAACTTCACGAAAACTTTTTCTAAATTGCTTCGACTATTTATAAATTGTTTGTATCGAAACCTTCGAGTTACGGAAATGGTACAATTCTTAGCCTTTCTCCTTCAGCCCACGAATTCGTCGAGAGTTTGAAAAATTGACAAAATGAAAATCGAGCCAGTTCGACATTTTTCCATTTTCTCAAAGATGATGCCCTCAAATCTTGAGAAAAATGTTTAAAAATCGATTTTGACAATTTGAGAATCCAACTGTTGAACATAGATTCAAATTTCGAGCAGCTACAAAGCTTTGAAAATTTCCAACAAAATATTCTCCATCTTTTTTTCCTAAAAATCCACATCCTGAAGATCCTACGTGACTGAGCCAAACGAACGAGAAGGAAAGAGAAACCCTCAAGTATGTAGGGCACTTCTTATCAATTTCTGAACCCCTAGGATACGATTTCAGATCCTTATCGTAAAAATATTCCAATTCTTATCATCAGGATTACTCACGACGTTCCATGCTTATCACAAACCCACATAATTATCAATTTTTATCATCCACAGAGTCTCTTATCAGTAAACCGAATCCCACTAGACCATTTCTCGAAACTATTCCACCAATTCCAGCTTCTCAAAAAATCATCTCCTGCTACATTTTCCCTTACCTGACACAATTCCGCGTCCAAATCCAAATATTATCACAACACCCGCGAACTTGTGTATTTCGCAACCGCATCCGATCACGCAACACTATAAACGGGGCACTTCGACGACCGAACAGATAAAGCACATCTACGTTTAATTTGAAATGATAGACGCGCAAAAAAAATTAACGCGCGCACATACGCCAAAGTACACCACAACGGTAAAGAGAGAGTGAAGGTAGGTGGTGGCAGCGTCGAAAAAAAAAGACACGAAAACGAGGAAGAAACCATCGAACAGCCGCGCAACCATTTTACGTGCACACAAATACAACGCAGACTGGCGTGCTACGCCAATCGACAATGTAAACATTGAAAAATTTTGTGCATTACACAATCCCGGGCTCCGCGCTCTAATCGTTAATTAAGCGTACTTGCCGATAAGAAGTCAAGGTCAAAAACTTTCTTACTGATAACATCGATTCTCGACTCGCCTCCTCGCCAGTATCGGACGCGGACGCCACCTCCTCCCCCCCCTCATTCCGATCCGAAGTGTTGCTCAGTTCAATTCGCATCCAAGGGCGTATCGTTAACGAGTTGCATAGAAACGCCGAAACGTAAAAAAAATACGTCTCAATTCGGCTCGAAAAATCTCGACTGATGAAAAAGCTTACGATTGAAAAAAAATCCGCTCAACATTATCGATATCTGTACTTTGCTCATGGCTTATCTCGTGGACTACTTTCAATCATCTCGGAAATGGGTGAACTTGAGAAGGACTCGAATGGGTGTATTGAGTCAAAAAACAAGAAAATGCGAAATATTTTACAAATTGAGGAGAAATTCGACATTGGGGGATATTTTGAGAAGAGGAGAGGGGAGGGAAGTTGAAAAATTCGATTCTGATCTAATCAAGCGTTGAAAAACCAATTTACCAGCTGTTTTGAAACTTTCGATGAATTTTGATGTTCTTCCGCAATATTAGTTGCCAACAAATTCTTTAGGAATAACTTTGAAATCAGGTTAATGACCTCGACAATTTATTGAACATGCGATAGCACCTCAACGACCAAAATATTCTCGCAGAGAAGAAATAAAGGTAGATTTGCCTTAATATCAAAATCCACATTAACGGCATTTTTCTAATTTATTAGAGGTCAATGACCTCTGAAACCAATTTCTGCATAGTATTTGAAATTTTCACTCAACTTTTTCAATAAAAAATAAAAAAGCATGATTAGCTTTCCTCAAAGATAAAATATTCAAAATCTGATTTTGTAAAAAAATGAAAAAATAATGAAGCAGTGCTGGGGAGTTTAATGTGATTAGTTCGTAATCTGTATTTTTCTCTGTAAGATCCAAGATTACCTTCATAAAACCTAAAACAAAATGAGCTAGTTTGAAATTTTCAGACAGCAATGATGATTTTAATAAGTAACACATGGTAAAATTTTGTGACTTGTAATGGGGCTTTGAAATTTTCCAAAAAATGCTTTGATAAGACATTTTTAGGCAATTTTTTCCAAATTTTTCCCTTTTCATGTTCAAAATTTTCTGCAGAAGACCCCTTTTCACCTTAAGACCTCCTCATTGGCTCATTTTGTAGGTAATTTCATCTAGTTTTAAGATCTGGTCTTGAATCCATTCCAACAAGCTGATTCCATTTTTCAGCTCAAACCAAAAATTTCACCCCAAAAAGTCATTATTTTGGAAAAATTTCGATTAAAATCGTGATTTTTGCCATTATGAGGAAGGATGGAGGAGATAAGTGGGAGGGTTTCATTTTGCCTCAGCAGGATGCTAGAAACCAATCTTCAAACAAATTTTACCCCGCTAATTCAGCTTTATTCAATTTCGAAGCTCAAAATCACCGAATATCAATTTTCATTTCTCAGCAGTCGATTCTCCACGAAACGTACAATTGTTCCATTTTCCGAAACCATTTGCATATTTCAAGGAAAGTTTGACTTTTCTTCTGCGAAACTCGATCAATCATCGACGAAATTCTTTCCTCGCCGACATTCCTATCGCGATGGCGTAAACAAAACAAAATATTCCAAAATACAGGGGGCATTAGCCTTCTAGAGTGTAAGGTTATAGAGTAACATTCGTTATTGTTCACACTTTTGTTATTGTTATTGGCGCGATCGTAAACACGTTCCATTCACGATACACTGGCTCGATCAAAACACATAAACAGGAACCTCCTTACTCCTCCTATCCGAAGGCGACGACGCCGACGGCTCCTTACACCAATAATACCTTATTACATATGCACGTACTTCGACATCGTCACCACCACGCTTTTCTTCCCAACTCCAAGCCATTCACCTCTTCTCTACACCAGGAACTCGTATTCGCCAGATTACCTATCCTTCGAGTAGCCGTCGAAAAATCAAATCCCATACGCATCTGTATCTCCACAGCGAGCACAACCGGAAGCTCCTTCTATGGATCGTGGTTCGCGCCCACACCACCAACCGGATTACAAATTCGCCGCGATTCGCGCGCACAACAAGTTATATACGTTTTTTTCCTTACGTCAAGTACCCTACTTCCCCTTTCTCCGCCAAAAAGTTATCATTTGACGATAGGAGACGCACCTTAAGCGCCGACGCGACGCGCCTCTTTACAACGGTACTTGCTACGCGGGCGCCACCTTTATTATTAAAACGGAGTAAGAAGATACTGACAGACGGCGGCGTGGCGCTAGCTCGTGGTACGTACTACGTACTTGTACATTCTCTTATCGCACGATTTTATCAATGACGATTGAATAACAATATAGTCGAAAATGTTTCGCCCGCCGTCGCCAGCGCCACCGCGCAACGTTTTCATCTCCTCGGCTAAGTCTATATCTTTCATTGTGATCAAAAAATGATCAATCATTTTGACGCCTTCGCATCTTCGTAGACACAGATTCATCATCGTGCTTGGTCGGAAATTATCCATGGGTTACTTGGATGGACTGTTGTGGGAGTGCTGAGATACATGAGATGCGTTTATAGATGTCTTCCAATGCACACCTGTCCACTTTTTTAGCTGTACTCAGTTTTTGGCTCATCAAAAAATTTACTCAATGTTTGGTTGAAAAATTGCACTAAATTGTTGCCTCAGAAAATGCACTCAATTTCTGGCTCAAAAAATTTCACTAAATTTTTGGCTGAAAAAATTGCACTCAATTTTTGGATGAAAAAATTGCACTCAATTTTTGGTTCAGAAAATTGCACCTACTTTTTGGCTCCAAAAAATCACACTAAATTTTTAGCACAAAAAATTGCACTAAATTTTTGGCTGAAAACTTGCATCTAATTTTTGGCTAAAAAATTGCATCCAATTGTTGACTCCAAAAATCACACTTTAATTTTTAGCACAAAAATTGCACTCAATTTTTGGCTCAAAAAATTGTAAATACTCTAACCTCAATTAAAAATGTTCAATTTTTGGCTCATAATAAAATTAAGCTCACTTTTTTGGTTCATCAAAAAATATGTAGTACTCAAATTTTTGGCTCATTAAAACATTTGTACTCAATTTTTGACTCGAAAAATTGTAAATTTCTAGCCAAACAAATTGTACTTGATTTTTGGTGTAAAAAGTTGTACACACTCAATTTTTGGCTCATAATAAAATTGAGCTCACTTTTTGACTCATAAAAAAATTGTGCTCACTTTTGTTCATCAAAAAAATAGTGCCCACTTTTACGCTTCAAAAATAGTTCTCAATTTTGGCTCATCATAAAAATTGTACTCAATTTTTGACTCATCAAAATATTTGTACTCAATTAATTATTGGTTTATAAAAGTGTAAATTTTCGATTCAAAAAATTGTACTCAATAACTGGTTCAAAAAATGTAAGCCATCAATTACTGCTTCAAAAAATTGTATTCAATCTTTGGTTTAAAAAGTTCAATTTTTGTCTCAAGAAATCTCACTCAATTTTTGGCTAAAAAAATGCGCTCAATATTCAGCTCATCAAAAATTTGCACTAAATTTTTGATAAAATTACTCAATTTCTGATTCAAAAATTGTACTCAATCTCCAGTTCAAAAACTTGTACTGTCTCACTTGAATTTTCAAATCAAACTCAATTTTCAAATCAAAAAATTTGTACTCAGGTTTTGACCTAAAAATTGTACATATTCAATTTCTGATCCGAAAAATTGAGCTCAGTTTCAAAACAAAAAATTGTACCTACTCAGTTTCTGATTCAAACAAATCGTATACCCAACTCAATTTTCAATTCAAAAAGCTACAATATGTATGTGCAAATTTTGAATCAAATATCGTCAATTTTTGACCGAAAAAATTGCCCTCAATTTTTGTTCCAAAACTTATTACAGATTTTTTATCTAAAAAAATTAGAAAATTTCAAATTTCAGTAAAAATTTTTTGACGTTTTCATTCAAATTTCTCAAATACTGAAAAATGTGCAAAACTTTAGTTACCTTGTAAATTTTTTAAAATTCTATTTTCAAACTATTTTTTTTAAATGCAACGACATTTTTTTAGATTTTCAAAAATTTCAAATCCTTTTGTCACCTTCGACTAATAATAAACACATATTTTTTAATAAATAGTTGAAACACATTTCAAACAAATTTCGACCACTGCTACCTGAAAAAACTCTCATTTCCAAGAATTTTCCAAACACCCCAACCCCTTCAGTATCTCTCATCTGCAACCCTTCTACCCAGAAAAAAATCCACCTCGAATTTCCACCCATCTCATATTTATCGACACTCTTCAAACCGGTGAAAACCAACTTTCGACAGGCGAATATTTGTATTCGCGAGTTGACGCGGTCTCACCGGGGACCCCAGAGGACGGACGAGGTCCTGTCTAAACGACAATTTTACGCAGCCGAGACACGGACGATTATTTACACGGCACGAGTACCTGCGTTGGATTTATCGCGAAAAATAAATCCTAATTGGGTCGATGGCTTTCCATTCCCCCTGGTCCCTGCCACCTCGGCTGTCGTCGTATCTTTTTTATACGAGCTCGTAATTTTCCCAGCGGACCTTGAAAAGTTCGCCAAATACGAGAAAAGATACCAATGTGTAAACAGCGCAACGGACGCGGACGTCACTCGTTGCCCAGCCAGGCTCGTGTACTCGGCAATGCAACGATTGCACATGTACAAAGGCCTGATGGGCCAGGATTTATGCAAATCTTTGAAGACTACCGCCTTACAAGAACTTACGACGTACAAAAAGGTCTAATGGGCCAAAATTTATGGAAATCTTTGAAAAATACCGCCCCATTTGACCACATATGACGTCAAAAAATGAGGAAATGCGTAGATCTGCGACAAACAATCGTAAAACCTCGCATGTATCCGCTCTACAGGACACCTAGACCAAAAGAACCGACTACAAGGAGTCATAAAACGCCTATTTTTTTTGAATCTGGTCCTTGCTCTTGGACAACCGTACATATTTCAAACCTCAGTCCGAGACACAATATTCGAACATCTCATGGTCTCTTTCTGACAAGGCGACGTGCTCGACATACCGACATGTCGTCATCCGACCACGTCCCGATCGTTTGGGTAATCAAATTGGTAGGCAAGTACACGCGGCCACCGTGACCTCGGCCTTGACGCTTCCTCGACCAGTCTGCCGCGCGTGTTGCGGTTCAATATTCGACAAAATTTCATCACGACGTCGACGATTGCGTGTATGCGTGCGCCAAATTGCGTACCAAATACCAAAGCTCGTATACCGGTTGTGCACGTTGTTCTGCGTAGTCGTCGCGGTATAGAAAAATAGGAGTACCTCCTTCCTCGCTCCTTGCTCTCGGAATCATCGCGACGCGCTACACATGACACAGGAAACCGTAGGTTGTGGATCGACCGATTCGTGAATGGAAATTTTTTCTCATGAGTAGAATCGTGCATAAAGAATGGAGATAGAAGGCGAGCGCGAATACATACCGCGGTGATTGCATCGGAGAGAGGAAGACTTCAGATTAGGACGCGAATACCAAACGCGGATGCTAATAATACATCGAGTGGTACGAGGCGTATCTGTGTACGATTATGTTGGCAAATTATCGTCGGACGAGTTGAAAAAAAAAACAGCGAATAAGTATTGTCAAAGAGGACACAAACTGCCGAAGCTGCGTCGCGCATTCGCGTAGGTTTTTATTCTTTCCTGTGTCGGACGGTGCGAGCGTAATTGAATTTTTTTCATTCATCGGTGGCCAAGTTCGCTCGTAAGAGTACGACTTCGAATCTGGTATTTCGAGTGAGGTGAGAGATCGCCGAATATCGAGATAGAAGATGAAAAAAAAGAGAAAGTCGACGAGAAAAAAATTGGTAAAATATACACGCAGAGATGAAAGCTTGCTCTAATCCTTCAATTATTGATTGAATTGAAAGCCTACTTCCTCTAAAATTTTGCAAAAAAGATAAAAAAACAAGCAAATTTAAAAAAAAAAACACACAAAATTTTTCAACAAAATGCACTTGGGCTAAAAATTGACAAAAAATTGTTCAAAATTGATTAAAATTTGTCCAACTAAAAATACCAATAAAATGGCTAAAAATGATTTAAAATGAACAACAATTGCATTATTGAAAAAAAAAAGGTAAAAAGAGTGAAATTTGACTTAAAACATGAAAAAGAACAAATCACCCCAAAAAATGCTGCAAAACTGGACTGAAACCGATTGAGACAAAAAAAAATGAAAAAAGTAAAGGAAAATCGTAAAAAAGTTTGGTAATTGATAAAAATTGGCAAAATGAGTAAAAATTAGCGAATTGAAAAAATATCAAATAGAGCAAAAAAATGAAATTCGTTATTTAAAAAAAATACAATTTATCAAAAATTGACGAAAAATACAAATGGGACTAAAAATTCTGAACCCCTCATCAAAAAATCATCAAAACCTGAAAAATCACCCAATAACCCAAAAATCCACCACCCTACCAAAAAATCCCCACTCGATTCAAACTTTCCCGAATAAAAACCCAAACCTAACTCGAGCTATAAATACTCGCAAACCAAGTCTAAATTGCTCGTCGCTCATCAAGGAGATATTCAGGGGTACACAATGTCACGGCACCATTACATTCGTTAGCAATGTCATTGAACTCGAAGCACACCATCATTCTGGTACGTTACATCGCGTCGCATTCCACTCCTCATCAACTACAACTCTACGCGTCTGTTTCTGACACCAACCAGACGCTCGTTCGAAAAAGAAACAGAATAGCAGGTAAAAAAAAGGACAGAAAAAAAAAGGTACGATCGGTAGACATCTCGTGGGCGACCCAAAAGACCTAAAAAGGTAATAATCGACGTAAAGACTACGCTAATATAAACCGTATTGAGATGACAGCCAATTTATTTGGAATAAATTCCAAGCACCGTGTATGGTGAAAAAATAAAGACTTTTGTTTATATTACTTTCGTCTCAGGGTACAGTGGCCTGTTCCGGTCGTTGGGAACCTGAATACGACATCGAGGAGTGTTTTTGAAAGCGACACGAGGTTCCGAAGCAATGAACCGCGAAACAGGAGAAAAAACCCGAGAGTACCATCTCAAGCGAGAAAATTCGACGAAATAATATATGAATGAACGAAAAAAACTACCATCTCTGGAAAATTTTCTCCAATTCGAGAATCCATAATTTTACATCGAATGAAACCCAACAAAGAGCTTTTTTTCGGCAATGACCTCGAAAAAACCTTCTTTTTGACCTTCGCATCCAGCAAAATGGTTCATTAGCATTTGAGAAAATTGATCCTTTTTCTCCCCTTTCCCTTTCGACTTTTCTCCTAAATCTCATTTTCGGGTAAAAAAATCTCACTGTCTGACGTCTCGTCTCAACTTTCGCAATACGAACACACGTAGAAAAACAAACTTCTCTCCTACGCGCAAATATTGCGTCGCGACGTCGCTACCGATACGTAAACGCAGCCATTCCGATAAATATCGATATATAAATTAAAACCGAACACGGCTTCGGCGTCAGCCAGCGCCGGCGGTAACACTCCTCGCGAAAAACACCGCTTGACGTCACACGTGTGACTAGTTACTTTGCGACGACAATGATAACTGCCATCGTCGCCGCCGCCACTTTTTTTCAATATTGAAAAAAAAAAAAGTTTGAATAAACGTAACGTACGGAGCGAAACGCATAATAAATCGTAAACATACGTTAATGTGCGCGAAACGGGCGGTATTTTATCTAATGTGTATTTTGCACCTTTATACGCATCCAAATTTACGCGGTCGGCTCGACACCGCGAACGCCAATGGCGTGTTAAAAAATTACGCATCTCGCCCTTCGTATCGCCGCTACCTCCAAACGGTTTACGACGGATCAACGTCGAAAGCAAACACACCTGACGAATTTTTTCCACGCGTAAAATACTAATATTCGCTGCGTAACGAATACGCACGGTACGAGCCCTCTTTTCGCTCGCATTCGATTCGACGTTAATTTATTCGAATGAAAAATTCCGAAATTTGCGTGCCAAAGCGAAACAACTCGTCGTAACAAGCCATGAATTTTAGAAGCTTCTTATAATCCCCATAAAATCATTGAAAATGATCGATTACATTCGAATTAACGCAAATACCAGTGAATTACGATGATTTACCGCGAAATTACCGTAATTACCGATCGCCTTTCAAGCTAGAAAGGATACAGTATCGAATAGATCAATAGACAAGTTGCACAAAAATTTTTTTTCAAAAAAAATATGATAGATCGAAAGTAGATGTTAAAAGATGAAGATTAAAGAAAAAAATTCGAAAATTGGTCCATTAGGACCCGCGTAATGATTTTTTGAAAGTTGCGTTTTTTTCGTAGCTCTGAAAAAGGGGGCGTGGTCACTGTGACGTCAGTAATTCGGATTTTATGGAAAATAGTTGGCTGGTGGGTATAAAATGATGCATATTTTCTAAATACGAGAATAAAAACTGAATTTTCATTGATAACAACTGATAAGTACGTATGAAAATTTTGTTTTTGTTCCTGTATTTAGAAAATACGCATCATTTTATACCCACCAGCCAACTATTTTCCATAAAATTCGAATTACTGACGTCACAGTGACCACGCCCCCTTTTTCAGAGCTACGAAAAAAACGCAACTTTCAAAAAATCATTACGCGGGTCCTAATGGACCAATTTTCGAATTTTTTTCTTTAATCTTCATCTTTTAACATCTACTTTCGATCTATCATATTTTTTTTGAAAAAAAATTTTCGTGCAACTTGTCTATTCAATACACATCTGGCCCAAATTTACTGATAAATTACTGTAATAATTGTACGATTACCACAAATTACAAGTAAATTACGATAATTACAGCGAATTACAACCGAATTACCGTAATTACCGCATATTACCGTTTCACTATCATCGAATGTTTTTTTTTGTTGAATCGTTCCACACACCATTGTAAATTCTGGAATTTTTATCATAGGTTAATTTTCTGGTAAATACGGTAATTTACCAAAAATTCCTGTAAATACGGTAATTTACCTACAATTCTTGTAAATACAGTAACTGACCACAAAAAATCAGGTAAATACGGTAATTTACTACAAAAAATTCGAGTAAATACGGTAATTTACCAAAAATTTGGGTAAATACGGTCATTTATCAAAAAAGTGTAAATACGGTAATTTACCACAAAAAATCCGAGTAAATACGGTAATTTACCACAAAAAATCCGAGTAAATACGGTAATTTACCAAAAAGAGGTAAATACGGTAATTGCAGTAATTTACCAATAGTTGAGAGGTAAACTTGGTAATTCGCTGATATTTAGAGGTACATATGAGATGCATCCCTGTATCATACATTTTCTAGAACGACTACGAACTGAAATTACAGTCATTTTCAGTAAACTGCCATAACAAGTAAGGTAATTACCGTAAAAAATTCCGTAATACTCGGTAAATTACGGTAATAACGCAAAACATCAAACAATTGTCAGAAAATTTAAAAAATAATACAATGAATAGCCATCAAAAATCTACCTCAGTAAAATTCTCCCTATTATAATGTCTTTTCTCAATAATCATATAAATTCAAAAAATCAACACACCAAATCACCAATTTCCCACCTAAAAACACTTATACCTTCGAAAAATTCTACCAAAATTTCAAAACAAACTTCTCCTCAACTTATCGGAAATCCGCATTCCGTTGTAGAAATTCTTCCTCAAATAACCGGAAAATTCCTCAGTAAATATTTTCGAGCCCGTGAAAAATCCCAGAACTGTTTTCGCCGACGAAAAATTAAATTTCCATTTGTAAATACCGATAGCATTGGTGGAATTTGTACGCAACACTTTATTAAGGTATTTCCATCAAAACACTCGAATGAAAAAAACATATTTGTCTCGAGAAAACGTTCCCGTCTACTTGTTACCGTGGCAACAAGACGATACTCCTTTCAAAATAGCCTTTACGACGAGTAGAAATTAATTTCTGATAAAGCAAATTGAAAATTTCCAATACTCACACGAGTTTGCAAATCACAGCGATAAAAATTGGCCTACAATACGTCCACGGGCGATATTCGGGTACATATACGTCTGGTTAAGATCTCAGAATAGGTGCATCGATACCTAACTACCCATAAAATCTAATATCCTTCTAGTAAGTCACGTACCTGTAACAAACGAGAAAAAAAATTCAAAGTTAATTTTCGCGTACTTTGAAAAGCTCCACATAAAGTACTTAAAATAATTAAACGATACCGAACTAAAAATAAAGAGGAAAAAGCAAGCACGTGTACTTGAGCACCGCACCCGTACTCGTAAATTCATTCAAAATGCTCGTAAAACAGTATTTTTAAAAATAGTTATCGAGTTTCGAATCGAGATCTCGTTTCGTATCGGACCATTGCGAGGTGGCTAATCAGCTCCCTTATCCAAATCTCACCTCGCCAACCAAATAACTCGACTACTACCTTGATCTTGGCAATCACACACTTGAAAATAGATCTCATCGCATACTCTTTCCCTTCCTCGATAGATCTCGCGATACATTAATGGAATTCCAATCGAGACACACCTTGATCATTTTTTTGGAATACATTCGTCTACGAACACGACGAAAAGGGTCAAAAAACCGCGACCGAAGATTCATTCGACACAAATCACATTCAACTGACACTTTTTTCCACACTAAGTACATCTAGTAAGTTACGAATTCCACCGAAAAGTACAATATCGATCACGATAACGTCCATCCACGTTGTACATTCGACGCTAAAAAGGAAGTCGGTACGAAGGAGGGGGCACGGTCGCACCGAAATCACCACCACATTCCAATTTTATCACCGCGAGTAAAAAAAAAACGTCCATATAACATACATACCGTAGCACATCGACCGGAAACCACCTTAAAAGCGATAAAACTTTCCAACACTGTGGCCGCGACCAAACACGAGCGAAACGAACGCCACAGTATTCGCAGATGAATCGTTCTACCGACTTCGCGACCAATTCAATTTAAAAAAAATCGCCAACTCCGGTCCTAACGGAATCGTCCGCGGCGGCGTCCGAGAATTGAAAAAAAAACACCATCGCAGACGGTGCGACGCGACGGGCATAACCACTCGTGAAATACCACAACACGCATCATCAATAATAACATTCCTACGTTCGCGCTGCGCTGCTGGTCTTCTCACGACAAAGACGCAGCATCTTTGCCGATGGCGCACCATTCCGCAATCGTTCGCCATTTCCCATCGTTGGCCGGTCCTCGCGTATACAAGAGAGCAAAATCCGATCCGTTGGTTGTTACTTAAGAGCCACAAGTCTTTTCTTTCGCCGCGTCTTGTGGGATCCGCATCAACGTACCGATTTCTAGGTCAAGAATTCGCCAGGCCATCACGCCGCATAACTTCCATACGTCCACCGGCCACCGCCGCAGTCCGCCAGCCAACCAAGATCCGATCTCGCGAGCCTGGAATTCCATCTGTGAATTTGATGCGCGCGCCCATCGTGCACCCAAATCTCAAGTGCGGATTACCGTGCTGTTTTTTTTCTCGGTCGACGCCGAAAATCACATCTCGCAGGTTATTGCCTCCTCTTTCATCCTAAACAAGGTGAGATGCTGGTTTCGCAGATGTGTTTACTCGGGGCACCGTTATCACGCCATACGTCTCGAATAACGCACGGTAACCAGATATAAGATCCGTCGGATGGAGATGCTGACATTGCTGACCAAATGATCAATAAAAAAAAACACGTCGTTGGATTGTCGGCTTTGATGTTAGAAGGTGTTACGAGATCGTTTGACAGCCGAATTGTTATCAAGGTCCGGATGATGATAGATGGAAACGACGATGACCGGAAAGTAATGAATGGATTGTATTTATGTAGGCTATATCCGGTACGTCGA
This sequence comes from Pseudococcus jackbeardsleyi, assembly GCA_038380155.1. Classification (NCBI taxonomy): domain Eukaryota; kingdom Metazoa; phylum Arthropoda; class Insecta; order Hemiptera; family Pseudococcidae; genus Pseudococcus; species Pseudococcus jackbeardsleyi. The sequence continues at coordinate 10,272,349 of CM076241.1, forward strand.
ACTCGTTCGGCTGAGGATTTCCCATTAGACGAGATAATTCGATCGTGTTCACGAAATTTACTGCAGTCTCGATCGAGTATGTTTGAAATGACGCACGTTTCTAAAAATACGCCAATAAAGTTCGTCTCGACTCGTTGGGATTTAAATCCATGTTGTTTTCGATTAGATAATTGGTCAAGTTTTATTCAATTTTTGAGCGATTGCCGCGAATAATAACGAAACATTAGGATACCAGTATTTCAAATCACCTGATTCATCATCAATTATCCGGAATAATCACGTAATTACCGTAAATTACCAGAAATAATCACAAATTACCGTAGATTACCGATAATTACTGGTAAATACCGTAGATTACCGATAATTACCGATAAATACGGTAAAATAATGGTAAATACAGATAAATACCGCAAATTACTGATAATTACAAATGAATATCAAAAATTACAATTACTGTTAATTACAGGCGAATACCAAAAATTACAGTAATTACAGTAAAATACCTAAAATTACCGGTAATTACAGTAAAATACCAAAAATTACCGGTATTTAGAGTAAACTACCAAAAATTACGGAAATTACTGCAGAATACCAAAAATTACCGGTAATTACAGGCGAATACCGAAAATTACGGTAATTACAGTAAAATACCAAAAATTACGGTAATTACAGTAAAATACCAAAAATTACGGAACTTACTGCAGAATACCAAAAATTACGGTAATTACAGTAAAATACCAAAAATTACCGGTACTTACAGTAAAATACCAAAAATTATCGGTAATTACAGGTAAATACTGAACATTACCGGCAATTGCAGGGAAATACCACACACTACGGGTAATTACGGTGAAATACCGAACATTACCGGTAATTAAAGGTAAATACAGCAAGTTAGCGGTAATTTCAGGTAAATATAGTAAATCAATAGTTTATTGAAATATTATCATAAATTATTATTGGTAATTTCGAGCAATTATCACGTATATTTCACAAAATTATGAACAACTTGGAAAATTTCGAAATAAATTGCCATAAATTGGCGTAAAATTTCAATTAATGTACGTAGCTACGTACATTATTCATTTTACTTCTCAAAAATTGCCAACGCAGCTCTGCTACATCTCGTCGGACTCTCCAACCACATATTTTCACACATTTCAGTACTCCACTTCCAAACATGTTATTCGGTCGCACACCGTTCGCCAAAAACCCACCATCTCATAAAAGAACCTCTCCTTGCCCCGCCCATTCCATCGCAACAGCCTTGAGAACGGGTCAACGAGCGCCGAATACCATCTGCGAAAGAGGCGGCGCGAGTATCACCAACGACGCCGTCGCTGTCGCGTCTCAAACGCCATTCACCGCCGCCGTACCACGAAAAAATAGAGAGAAAAACAAGACGAAAAGACATCTTCGCTGCCAAGACATCATTATCGGTTTCAGGGAGCAGGTGCGTAGCGCGTAGATGAATACGAAGTACTCGTCGGTTCTGCACGTTGGGTGGCTGGTCGGTGTCGTCGGTTCAACTACCTATACCAGCAGTACAATGAGTACCTAGAACGTAGTACTCAAATGAACGAGTTATGTGTCCTTCGCATCATCCAAATCACATAGGATGCTGATGGTAGTTAAACTACGCGCTTCTGAGATCACGCTGGGGAGAGGATGAGGGGTAGATGCCGGAGATTATGGTGATCGAAAACGCTACACAGACACGCGACCATGCGGGTGTTTACGAATTATACCTTCGGGTAAGTTTTTTTTGACGTCGTTGGCGTGTGCTGTTCGACCAACAGAGAGACAAAGAAGGGGCAACGATTCGGAGGTAAGATTGTCCAGGTGCAAATGGTTTTTTATTGAGGTACGTCGAAGACGGGCGCCGATAACGTGTTTCAGGTTGAAAACACCGACCGGATGGATACGATCGGCATCAGGTGGTCAATTTTCCGTTATGTAAGATATTGCTGGATCATCGTCTGCGTTAACTGTTTTTCAAATGTGGGTAATCTTGATTCGAACATCTGAGGTCATTAGTGCCAATCCAGAAGATTTTTTTAGAAGATTTCGAACCGGCCGGAAAATCATTCAGGGCAATCAATTCATTTCAAAGACCTGGATTTGATGGCCAGTCGGTGAAATCTTCAATTATTGTATCAATCGAAACACTCACAATTACCGTAATTTTTCATCAATTTCGGTAATTTTCCGTAATTATCCGTCAATTTTAATAATTTACCGTAATAATCCGCCAATTTACCGTAATTTTTAGTTTATTTCTGTAATTTACCGTAATTACCTATTATTTTTGATAATTTGCCGTAATTACATATCATTTTAGGTAATTTATCGTAATTACCTTATAAACTTCGGTAATTTACCGTAATTACCCAATAAACTTCGGTAATTTACCGTAATTATCCATCAATTTATATCATTTTTAAGATCAAAAGCTATAAAATTTGACCAAAAATCGTCAAACTCAAAATTTTTTCCCCTAAAAAAACACCACAATCACCATCCGCTTCTAAAACTCTCAATTCCAATTGTAATTTTTTCCCAATCGGTACCGAACGGTACGTGGCTTTCAAACGCCATCCTCTTGGAAAACCTCACTCACAGAACTACTTCCGCTGCGGTAGCTCGATTCCATTATCCGTTACACCGTCACTTTCCCTCCTGCCGATAGATCGTTACCGGAGCTTTTAGACTTCACTTCGTCTTTTCTTCATTCTCACTCGCACGTCCAAATGAGTATTTTTTTCAATAGCGTCGTAACCGCAGCACGTACAACGCAGTCATTCAACGGCACCGAAAAGAGAAAAACACCGGCCGAATTAAGTCGAACTCGGCGTGAAAGGCTCCGCAATGGGTTCGGGGACGGGGTAATCGTTTAATGTGCGTTCGTCGTCGTTATTCCAGCGAAAGACACGCCGAAAAAGCATCCAGCAAAGGTACTCTCACTCTACGAATCTCGAGATTAATTCGGCGCTAAGTATTTTTGTATTATACGCTCGAACGCGTCACGTTTCAGGCCAATTGAGGGGGTACGACCTTACACGAATAGAGTTTCATTACGTATCCATACTTCCATAGGTATTTGAACTCTTCTCCTCTTTTTCCCTTTCACGTTGGTTAATATCCTGGCACCTGGCAACACTTCGGGCAAAGCGGTAGCGCGGCGACATCGTAATTCCACCGTCGAAATGTATTTTTGACTCGACGACGCACCGCGACAATGGCGTCGAGTTCATTAACCATTATCCAAAAGTTCGGCATACTTTATCGCCTCCATCTGACGATATCGTCGCAAACAAAAACGAGAGTCTTGTCGCATCTGCTCAGACACGATATCCGAACCCAACCGGCGTATCACCGGCTTCGCGAATAGAATTCGCAATCTACACCACCTGGCCCCGGCTGTAACCAAAAGTGGACAAGTTTTTCGCCAATTTTCGCCTCCCCTCGCCCCTTTGGCAGCCGATCTCGCGCCCAGGTATAAATAGTATCCGTATACCAAGGTAGACTTAAAACACAGTCATCGTTAATCGCCGGTAGTGGTCCCCCCGATTTCCTCCGCCCAGCTAACGCACGTGTTACCTATTACGTATGGCAATGCTATACACACGCGTTTTTCTCAAACTATACCTAACCCCTTCGCACCCTCCGACCAGTTCGCGACGACGGCGGCCGTTCGGCAAAGCGCCGCGGACGACGACTCCATAATCGCGGACCTTGGCTTTAACCAGCACACGCAAACATACCCGCCGTCTACGCACATACACACTCACGCCGGCCAACAGAGGCACTATCAAGGTGCTCCAGAATAAGATATCGCCGCGTACCTGGCTGGTAGAGTAAGTTAATTCGCGGCGTATCGATGTCGATGTCGTTTCGCCGCCTCCTAACCGAGCCGGATTCGACGATTGCGAATGTCGTTAATAAATCTCCGCGAACGATTCTCAAAACGCCGAGACTATCGCTTAATCGAGGCCTCTCCTCTTATACGCCGTAAAGTCGTCAAATTAGTGTAAAAAAACGACTACTCGTGGCGTCATTACCATAATTATTACCGATGAATGGCGAAAAATTGCCCGACGTTTATGGCGAATTAAACTATTGCAATAATTACGCAAGGACATTGTTACATTAGGTATTTCGTGTCGATATACTATTGATATTTCAATCGCGAATTCAGGAAATAATTATCGTTGAATATTGTACCACCAAAAAAATCAACGGCGTTATGGTAATCACTTGAAAACGTCGTTAGATTTCTATTTTTCGAAGCAATTATCATGAGTCGTGAATTTAATTGAATGAAGACTTTTGAAATAATTACGATAATTTCATACACTATCAAAAACTGCAAAAGTTCCCAAAAGTTATTAAAAATCACAAAATTTAATTACCCAAATTTTCAGCGATTACCGGAAATTATCAAAAATTCATAGTTTATGAAAAAAGAATAACAATAATTGTAAAACTTCATTCCCATTATTACACAATCTTACAGAGAAAATTTAAAAATGACAAAAATTTACAGTATTTACCATAAATTACTGTAAATTGACCAAAATCACAATGATTACCGTAAATCATCTAAAATTACAGTGATTACCGTAAATGATCAAGAATTACAGTAATTACCGTAATACCGTAAATGATCAAAAAATTACAGTAATTGACGTAAATGATCAAAAATTACAGTAATTACCATAAATGATTGAAAAATTACAGAAATTACCGTAAATGATCAAAAATTACAGTAATTACCGTAAATTATCAAAAATTGCAGTAATTACCGTAAATTATCAAAAATTACAGAAATTACCGTAAACAATCAAAAATTGCAGTAATTACCGTAAATGATCAAAAATTACAGTAATTACCGTAAATGATCAAAAATTACAGTAATTACCGTCAATTACCAAAAATTACCTAATAGAAAAAAATCGAATAATTACCAACTTTCACAAAAAAGTACAGAGAAGATAACAGACAAAAATATGTGATCATTGAAAATTACCATGTACTTAGATCCAAAGAAATGAAGTAAAAACTTGATTAAAATTACAGGGGAAAAAAGAAAAACTTTCAGCACGCGTTATTCTCAAAATATACCAAAAAAAAAGGAAAATTCAAAAGTTGTAACAGAATCACAGTATTTATCAAAAATTAAGGGTAATTACCAGCGATTTCAAGTTTTCACCAGAAATTTACCCAAAATTACGGTAAAATACGTATTTTTACCGTAATTTACAATACAATTCGGTAAAAATGAGTAAATCAATGATTTTCTATGGGTAATTCGTGGTATGTATTGCCCGTAATTACCGTAAGTTACCCAATTTCAATTTTTTTCGCGTATTTACACATTATTTCGCTGATTCAACTATAAATTTCAGTCAGAGGCTAAGTTTTTTTTCCAATCCTCAACAATTCAACTTCAGAAATCCAGAACTCAATTTCAATAAAACACGACAAACGCTCATATCCATCTCTAAATCAACCCATCTCACTCAATTTACTCCTACTCGACCATGCAACAACATATTCCATCGACACTTTACTTACGTAACTCCGTAACTTGAAAGGTTGCACTGCACACTCAACTGCATCTAACTGGTCTCAGCATTGTTCCAGAGCCCTAGAAACGAATGCACTTGCCAATCCAAGGATACAAAATATCTCTCGGATTACTTCTACTTTTCATCACTAGCAACATAATGCACTTCGGTCCCGGTACAGAACCAGTTCACACACAATAACGCCGCCGATACCTTAGAAATGTCGTCGCCGAGTTAACCCCACACGATCCATTCTTACAGCTACAGAATAATCTGTAAGTCGTCGTAATTTAGCAAACACCGCGCCGCGCCGCCGTGCCACATTATGCAATCTTTTCTACCTTCGAGAAAGCTACAACAACATTCGCTTTCACTTTATTAAATCCGAATACCGAGAGAGAGGAAGAGACAGGAAAAAAAAACACCTGAACGACGATCAAAATAGAAAAGGAAAGCAAGTCGTCGCCGGCGAGTGTCGCGCAATATCCGAAAACAACAAATCCGTCCCGAGCTGTGAGAAAAAAGAAACGTAAAAAATCCAACAATTACACCGGTCGACACGATTTTTGTTTCTGGGTCCTACTTGTGAAATTTGGGTCACTTTTATGTAACTAATGAACGAAAAAATATTTTTTTTGACCAAAGTTTGCTTTGGGGGGTGGGGGGCCCAAAAAACTGATTTTTCGAGGGCAATAAGCCTGAGAATTACAAAAAAATTTGAAAAAAAAATTTTTCGGACCAATCTTATAGAAAATTTTACGGGGAATCCAATGCCGCAAACCGCAGACCTCCATCTCTTTTAGAAAAAAAGTTACAGCTCATTCTTTCCAAAATTTTGTGAAAAAATCGCATTTTTTGGGGTATTTTTCGCAAAAAAGTGGAATTTGAGAGAAAAGTAAGGGCTTTAAGGCCATAAGGACCATAATGAGAGTTGTAGAAAATTTCACGGCGAATCGAATGCCGCAAACCGCGAACCTCTATCTCTTTTAGAAAAAAAGTTAGAGCTCATTCTTTCCAAAATTCTGTGAAAAAATCGCATTTCATTTTTTCATGAGAAAGGCACAAACATGTGATTTTTATCACAGAATTTTGGAAAGAATGAGCTCTAACTTTTTTTCTAAAAGAGATAGAGGTTCGCGGTTTGCGGCATTCGATTCGCCGTGAAATTTTCTACAACTCTCATTATGGTCCTTATGGCCTTAAAGCCCTTACTTTTCTCTCAAATTCCACTTTTTTGCGAAAAATACCCCAAAAAATGCGATTTTTTCACAAAATTTTGGAATGAATGAGCTGTAACTTTTTTTCTAAAAGAGATGGAGGTCTGCGGTTTGCGGCATTGGATTCCCCGTAAAATTTTCTATAAGATTGGTCCGAAAAATTTTTTTTTCAAATTTTTTTGTAATTCTCAGGCTTATTGCCCTCGAAAAATCAGTTTTTTGGGCCCCCCACCCCCCAAAGCAAACTTTGGAAGCCAGGATTCCGCAAGGTGATGTATTTTGATGTCTAGAAACAGAATTTTGGCATGAGAACCCAGAAACAGAACATTTTTTTTTTTTTGTCGACCTGTGTTATCGATAATATCTTCGCTTCATCTCTGTTCCGATACCCAACGTGACACGGTTTTCGATTAACGTATCGTAATAAAGACGTACAATATTGCGCCTTTTTTTTTCCTCGATAGGTAGGCATAATGTAGGTCTTTTCCTTTTATACCTATTTTCCTCCTTGTTTTTCTCGCAGTTTTCGCCATAAAAACATAGCTATATCGAGTCGATTTTTTCCATCGTCGTAAATTTTTCGCTGGTGTTTTCCTCATCGCAGCACCACACGTCAATCTCGTGACCCATCTTTTTTCCCCTCCTCATCATCGTCGTAATAATACGACGCGTACTCCAGATTATTATTAATCGACGACAACGTCGACGTCGTCATCGTAACGTGTTTTTACTACCTAGCGTACTACGATTATATCCACGTAAGCTCTCCGCAGCCACGTTACGTCGCTGGCGCAAAAATATAGGTCACGCGGTCTGCGCAATACCGACCGACGAGCAGGGAAAATCGGACAAGGTACGCTTCGGATTACGTTGTTTTTCTCAAATCGCCGTGGCGAGAAAACTCGGTCATCGTAAAAGGGAGGAAAAAAATATCGGTGGAAAAAATCAGCCATCGATACGTTGAAATTTTACGGCTACGGAGGGTGCCGTGCCGAGCGAGGGGGGGGGCAGGGTGTTCTTCAAAGTACGCTATTATTATCGTTATTTTCACTTTCTTTCGACTTTTCATTTCTCTTGCGACGTCGTCATCAATTCGGGTCGTCGTCGGCGACGACGTAATTGACGTGTCTGCATTTGTACTGGTACGTAATTCTAGCGCGCGTAACTCGAATCCCAATGATATGATACGGCGAAGCATCGCAAGTTTCAATCGCGAGCTGGCGACGCGTCGCGTAACCTTAACATTTTCCAAGTCGCAGCCGCAGACAGCCATTTTCCCTACAAGGTCGTCTCGATGGGTTTTGCTCGACATATCCTTCGAATTTTCGCAAGGTTCGGGCTGAAGAGCCGGGGTAATGAGTGCGTAATGAGCAGAAATGCCTAGCTTGGGCGGTGGTTTTAACGATTTTTCTAATTTTTCAGAGAAGAAGGGGTAAAGAGTGGGAAATTTGTCTGTCTGCGGCTCATTCGGCAGCATATTTTCTCTTTTCGCGAAATTACGAATGCGAGAAAAAAAATATGGAACTGAATCGAAAATTTGGGTCAAGAGCACGAAACACAATCGACTAGAAAACGTGTTTTTTTTTCATATTATCGATGTCATATCGTTCGTTTCATTTTCCACCGCTTGCCCTCCCCCTTCCTTTCTGCCGACTTTCCCATCAAATTTTGGCAAAATTCGCAATATATGGATGATTTTTGAGTTATCGAAAACCAATGCAGTTTATTTGAAAGTATTTAAGATTCACAAGTCACACAGAAAGAGACCAGGAGAGGGGAGGGAAGGGGCTCAAAAAACATTTCACAAGGATTGACCATAGTGAGAAAGAATTACGAATTCATTACAATTCAACCATTTTCAAACACATTTAACACGTAATTCTAATTTCACTCGATGACGTCAGTCTGTGGTAATTATGAATTAATTTTGAATACCTATTCCAAGTCGAGGGAGAGCAGAAGGAAGACCTTAAGCTGTCTACTTTCTAAACTGGTGATGGGAAAGGAAAGAGGCAGCTAGCTTTTTTTTCAAGTAAAAAAGTTCTATTTCCTTCAAAAAATTTGGAAAATTTCACATAATACACCAAGAAAAAATTAAGAGAAAAATCAAAAGTTGAAAATATCTGGCTTAAATCTGAAATTGCCAATTTTCAGCCTGTAGCCTCTCAAATGAAAACACACTCGCTTCAAGAATTCAAGAGAAAAATAATTACAGTTTTACAGCCGAGTGATGATGGGGGAAGAGGAATGGGAAGAAAAAAACTAAAAATCATGAATTTTTCATTTTTCAATGTGAGGCCAAACAGGGGTTAGAAGAAGAGAAAGAATTTGTTTCCTCCTGGTTCTGATTTTTTTATCAAAAAATTTAGTTTTAGTAGACAAAATATAAAAAGGGGTTTAGTTGAAAAAATTTGAAGAATTATGCATTGTGACTCTGCCGTAAAGAAGGGACCTTAGGTAAAAAAAAAATCGATGTCTTCATTTTCATGTATTTGGTCCAGATTTGGTGTTATTTGGACCAAAAACATGAAAATTTGGACATCAATTTTTTTACACTAGGTCCCTTATTTACGGCAGGGTCACAAATAAGAGTCAAAAGATTGAAAAAAAACCTGACAAAACTTACATCAAGTTGAAAAAAAAGGAAATGATTTTGGTTGGGGAACAGGAAGGGGGAGGGGGAACTTTCAAAATTTCAGACTGTGATAAATTTTTCAATTCAAAAAAATATACTTTTTTTCAATCCTCCTTTTCCAATTCGAACCACGATTTCCCCAATTAAAACTGTTATTTTATCAGTAAAAGAGACTAACTGCCCCCCGCAATTCTTGCTATTTTCCGACCTTTTCTGGCCTCAAAATCGTCCAAAAGTCCGGATTTTCACTATTTGAATAAAAAATTCAAAAAAGGCAAAATCTTGAAAATTTTTGTTTTTTAGATTTTTACAATAAAATTATCAAAAAAAAATTGCTACATTCCGACTTCCTAACTGCGAAAGCAAAATGCTCACTAATTTCTGGTTTTTCTTGCCAGTAACCACGTCACTTTCGCCAATCTCATTCAAATCAAAATTATAAAACAAACCATCAAAATTTGAATATTTTCCCATCAATTTCTTAATTTTCCATTCGAAATGACGATTTCGCAACAAAAAGAAGTCTCCACCGAAAAAATCCGAACCTCTCGAATGAAACTTTCAATCAACTAAATTCTATCGTATTTAAATTTCCTGCTTCATCAGCTCGTTCGTAAGGGGAACTCGGCCCTACCCTTATTCATCATTCGTTTAAGTCAAGGCTGCTGGCTTCCCATTCCGTCACATCGCCGATATCAGTCAACACCCGAAGACCGATCCGACCCGGAAAATTCATCCAAAAAAGAGGGGAAAATGCGTGTAATTTTACCAGGAAGTAGAGCACATCGATTCTCAAAAATTAGAGCAACGCAACGCCGCCGCCAACTTCGACATCGACCATCCCTTCGTTCTGTTCCAACCTTCATCCCTCGGGTTTTCTCCGGCGTACGAGCTGCAGGCTCCGGCGAAGGGGATGGGGTAAGGGAGGATGGAAAAAGCGCGCGTGCATATCCTCCCGAAGCTCCAACCGTCTACAGTGCCGACGAATATACCTACTTGGATACTATTTTCGGCCAGTCTCGCAGCCTTTTTAGTACCGTCGTCGTAGGTATAATAATAAAACTACCATATCTGCTCGGATCCGATGCGGCGACGTTGTACGTTGCGCCGTACCGAATATCTAGGTCATTAGGTTACATATAATACGCCCTTCCTTCGGTTCTGCGGCGGTCGCTATGTCACGGCGGTGGCGTTTATGGCACTATACGTTCCAACGTCGGTCGTATTACTTCATCGCGAGCTTTACCGTGCCATACTCCAATCCAGGTTAAAAGCCTGTTCCGCTTGAGGAAAACATGCACACAATACCTCTCCCCCGTAAGGTGCTTATCATCGGCGACATTCTGCGCCGAGCCGAATTCGAAAGGGTTATCGCGTCATCCAGCTGATACCAGTCAAGAGGGAAGGTGAAATTCGATTCGAAACGCTTTCCTGTGCGATAAATTTCCAACCGGCTTACGTCAGTAGCGGTATCCTGCTTCTTATCATTGACCAAGACACCAAAAACACCGACGACGTCAATCAACCAGCACATACGAGCGAAAAACCAACGTTCGAGGTGCAAATAGGTCAACGCCGGGGAAAGGCGGAGGAGGCCACCGCGCCCGATTCTTGACCACATTCCAACACATCGACTGCAGCGTGCAATAAATCGGAATTATTGGCGGAGATGAACGAGCGAGGAGGAAATTCCTTTCGCTGCGAATCCATATGATTGCGAGAATTCCGAGCTGGGAGTGTTTGCGTTGCGGCAGCTGATGGTGAGATTGGGTGAGAGGATTCGTGGGCTCGTCAGTGTCAGTGGAAGTTTTTTGGATGATCGACGATGTGATTTGAGAGTCTGTGATGGGAATAGGGTCCGAATGGGTAGGAGCTTGGTTTTAGAACTCTTGAAGAAAACAAAGAAAAAAGCACAGGGACTCGAAATCAAAGGTGAAAAATTTTTTAAAAGCTGAGCACATGATTGAGTGATAATTGATGAAACAAAAGTGCAATATAAAAAATCGCCGACCAAATGAAGAGCGCAGGATTAAAATATGGAATGAAATTTACAACCACCGAGACAAAGATGATGAAGTTTTCGTAAAATGACAACATAGCGGGAGAAGAGAAGATCAACATTAAAACAAAAAAAATTGTATCAAAACATCAAAAGTTGTATCAAAACTCAATCAAAACTGTCAAAAAATGCCAAAAGTTGGATCAAAACATCGAAAAATCTCAAAAATTGTATCAATACACCAAAAAGTATCAAAAGTTCGTCAAAAAATCAAAATCTCAAAAGTTGTAACAAAAAACATCAAAAGTTAAATCAAAAATAGTATCAAAACATCAAAAATTGTTCGTATCAAAAATTTCAAAAGTTGCATCAAAATGTCAAAAGTTGAATCAAAATGCCAAAAATTGTATCAGAAATATCAAAAGTTGTACCAAAAATGTCAAAAATTGTATTAAAAAACATCAAAAGTTGAACCAAAAATTGTATCAACAAACATCAAAAGTTGAATCAAAAATTGTATCAAAACATCAAAAAGAATCAAAAGTTTTTTGTATCACAAATTCATCAAAAAGTCGAAAGCTGTATCAAAAATGCCAAAAGTTGTATCAAAAACGGTAAAAGTTGAATCAAAATGCCAAAATTTGTATCAAAAACATCAAAAGTTGAATCAGAAATTGTATCAAAATATCAAAAATTGTTTGTATCACAAGTTCATCAAAAAAAAAAATCAGAAATGTCAATTCGTATCAAAAATATTGGAGTTGTATCAGAAACCTATGAAAAAATGGCAAAAATTGTATCAAAAATGTCAGAAGTTGTATCAAAACATCAAAAATCGCATCAAAACATCAGAAAGGATCAAAAGTTGTTGGTATCACTAATTCATCAAAAATGTCAAAAGTCGTATCAGCACATCAAAAATATCAGAAGTTCCAAAAATATTGAAAATTGTATCAAAATAATATCAAGATTTTCATCATAGCATCAAAAATATGGCATTAAAACTGAAAAATGCAATCAACTGAAAAGGAGACGACGATCACGACAGCGGATCCGTATTATCTTTCTGGATATTTGCTTGAGAAATCAAATATTTTGCATTTGGAGAACACTGAAGGATGTGATACAGATCAATTATACATTTTGAAAACTTCTGGGCTCTGAGGACCTTCCAGAAGACTTCTTCTTTGAAGAGATGCTTCAAATGCTGCAATTCTTCAAATTGAATGAAGCAAAAGACTAAAATCATTCCATTTTGATGCAGACATATGGATCAATTTTCCATTTTGAAAGCTTCAAGGCTCTGATGACCTTCCAGAAACTTTTTTCTTAAGGTCATGATTCAAATGCAGTAATTCTCAAGATGACCGAAACCGAATACATTGGTCATGGACTGAGATGCAGTTACAGTGCTCACTTTTCCCACTTCAGAAGTCACTTCTGGGCTCTGATGACCCTCCAGAAGCCTTCTTTTTAAAAAAAGTGATTCAAATCTGAACTTTCAAGACCTTCCAGAAAACTGATTTCTGGAAAATGGGCTCAAAATTCTGCAATTCTTCAATTTACCAAAACAGAAAACAGCATTCACATTGATCAATTTCCCATCTCATAAACTTTTTCTGGGCTCTGAAGACCCTTCAAAAGATCAACTTTTGGAAAAAACGCTTCAACTTCATCGTCAGCTTCTTCCACTCCATAAACTTCTTTGAAATGACCATCATCAATTGCAAATCTTCTTCAACACCTTGACAGCATCTTACAGCGTTACATTCCCTGACCTCTTCCAACCATCCCAACCTTCTCAATCTCATTAAAACCCAACATCTCCGCCAATAATTCCACCAATCAATCACCAAATCGCATTTTACTTTCAACATCCAACTCAGCGACCCGTCGCCATTCACCATTTCGCACCATCAATGAACATAGAAAGCTGAACCTCCTTACTTTTCAGCGACTCTCTCTTTCTCTGCTCACGTTTGCGTACGAGACCGTCCGTACACACGTTCGCGTATTCGCGATGATGACGACGACAGCGACAACAGTGGCGGCCGCCATCGCTACGCAGCCTTCATAACCGCGTAATCTAGGTCATTAGGTGTTTACAATGGCGTAATTTGTTATGAACGACGACTGCCGCTGCTACCGCTGTCACGACCGCGACTCCGATGATGGTATTTTTCCGCGCTCTCCTCCTTTTCCTCCGGCTTCCGTCATACTAACCTTCTTCTTTTACTTCTCCGATGGCTTGTGGTGTGGCGTCTCGACGCTACCACCCCCTTCACCTCTCCTCATCCTCTTCGCCATTCATCACACGTTAATCAACCGTCGTTCTAACGTACATTCTGTCTTTTTTTTCACTTCTGTTGTCATCGCCTTCGTCTATATCGACGACGCAGCTAGCTCTATAAAGTTTCAAGGTAAATATCGAACACAACAATACATCGGAGTATTTTTCCCAACAAAACACCCCCTTCCACAGACACCTTCATGGCGACCATCATATTGAACTTGCTCTCTTCTCCACTTGACCTTTCCTTCGACATAATATCTTCGGAAAATTCGACCCTTTTTTCCCATTATCGACTCGTAGCAGGGAAAACCCCTCATCAAAATAGCCATCAATCTTTTCCGCCAAGATTTAGAAATCGACGACGTCATCCAAGGCCAAAGAAAGAAAATACGTCCTTAAGGAAGCCAGCACTTCGACGACGACCCCCACTAAGGCCAACGTTTTATTATTCGACATCTCCGGAAACGTGATCTGGCGTGAAATTCGCCAAAAAAAATTCGACCTCACGACGGTGAAATTCGCCATTCAAGGTAACGTCTGCTACGTCTTGAACACCTTTTCGAGGACTGACGTGAATTTCGACGTAATTTTTCGACCAACGTCGGGATCCCCTTCTTCCAAGCTTATCGTTTCAAAAATAAGCAATTTTTTCAGCCATTTCCTGGACTTCTGTTGGGTCGCTGATGAACGTGGGTCGTCCGCTTCATTTCCTTCTACACGTTATTTTTCATCAGCTCGGTATTATTGTACAAATTGACGAACGATTTCAGCAAACGTATGTTTATTTTTCCATTTCGTTTCCCTTCCGCCGTCTCTCGAGCTACAAATACGCGCCGAAGCCAAATTACCATCGTCGATACGTATGTACAACGCGAAAAACAAACAAAAAAATTACCTACATACGATCTTCTCTCTTCCTCTTTTACCGACATAAATCGCGTGCTGTACCGAGCGACTCCCAACTTCACTCCGACGACCTTGAGGTATATTCTTATAGTCTATTTTTACTCGAAAAAAAAAAAATTACCACGCTATCACACCAATCGTCCTCCATTTCCTCTTTCTCCTAATAAGTTGATAAGATGTTTTGACTGCGTATTTACGTCACACCAAAATAGTACGTATTATCACGTCGCGGCATCGACGAAAAAAAAAAACACCCTCTCCGCGGCCCTCGCCACTGTCAAGATCTTCCATAGTCTCGCAATATTCCTACGTACCATCATTGACTCTGGCAGAGACTTCTCTCCTCCTTCTACGCATCGTGGAACGGTACCGTTTGCTATTTATACGTAAATACGCGTTTTTATTTCACCTAGGTCAGGCATCGTGAGCGAGTTACCTTGGCCGATTCGTTGTTTACGCAACGCAGGTAGAGTAATAAGCGATAGGCGACACAAATGTATCAGTTTTGTCGTCGATCGATGCTGGCTACGAATGGGAATTTGTGTCAAAGTGGAGGAGGAAAGGGGGAAGGTTGCTGTTTTTAGTGTATGAAATGAGTCGACATGTATGACTAATAATAATTACCTGGTGTGTAATACAGCAAAGACATGTTGTCAATTTTTTTGGTGTTTTGAAAGGATTGGATTGTAGGAAAGGGTTGAAGGGCTTTGATTGATGGAATTGGGTAAAAAATTTCGGTAGGAAACAAAAATGAGTCAGAATTTATACTTGAAGGGTACGTTCAAACTACAGAATTGGACTTGGCAAAAAAATTGAAAGCATCAAAAATCGAAGTGGTTTTTTACTTCCTTTCCTAAGATCGAAAGGGAATTTTTTCAAATTGTGTTAATTAATTTTATTTATTCTACGATACGTTGTCTGTTTTACTTCAATTCAAATTCCAGATAATTCCTTTCACTTGAACTCACGTGATTTTCATCCCAATTTTTTTCAAAAATTGAAACTTTTCTGATTTATTATTCTTTTTAAAAATGAAATTGAATTAAAAATTACATTTCTATAGAACGTGGTCGACTTTTTTTTTGAAAAATCATTTAAAATTTCATCAACAAATCAGTACATTGAAAAAAGAGCAGAATGAAAAAAAAAAAAAAAACTAACTAAATCCAAGGGTACACATGAATTTTTGGTAGAAAAAAGGAAAATTTCTCAAGCACCCTGTTTCAAGATTTTTTGACAATTTTAGGAAAAAGTTGTCACACAATCAACTTTTTTTCTCAATTTTTTTTTCAAATTATGAAATTATTTAACAATTTCGATGACATGAAAAATAATAATGATCCACTTCAATATTTCAGCAAATTTTTTACATTTTGCTCCACAATCAGTTTTTTTTTTGAGTTTGAGAAAAAGCTATACATGTTTTTCAACTTTTTTCTAATTTTTTTTGTGTAAATTTGAAAATGTGATCAAACCTCATTTACTTTACATTTAAAAAAAATTTGGACTTGTGTAAAAAAACACATTTTTACATTGTTAGATTTGATGATTATAGTAATAGAAAAAATTCATATTTATCCATAAATAAAGTTTTTTTTTTTTTTTATATCTGGACAAACTGCCACGTCAAATCAAGTTTTAATATGTATTATAAAATCCTTTTTTTGCATTAAAATAATGTTTTGAACTAAACCTGGTTCTCATTTAAAACACACGATTCTTTTAATGATATGATTTAGGTTGAAAAAAATCAAGAATTTTCAACATGTAAGTAATTAACGAATTAAAATAATATCATCTTTAAAACTATGAAAAAATTACTCACTCGTTTATTTTTCTTATTCTAGCGATGGAAATTTGCAACTCACCTGAAACAGAAACAAAAAAATCATTTATTAATTGATGAGCAGATACAATGAAATTATACATGAGACTGGAATTTTTTTTGAAAAGTCTTAATGGTAATTTTGGGAGATTTTTTCAAGGAAGGAAGTTCACTTTTTCATAATTTTAACAACTGGTTTCTGTCTCTAACGAAGAAAGTACGGATCCTGATGATAAGGGGAGGGGGAGGTGAACTTTTTGGTGACAAAAATATTCCGAATTTTTTCGAAAGAGAGAGGGGATTTTGTACCAAAAAACTTTCAAATTCAAATTTTTTGGTGAAAAGGAGAGAAGGTGCCATAAAAATATTTTAAAAATTAGAAAAAATGAGGTTTCAGGATCAAAAAATGAAAAAAAATGTAGTAGAACTTCTCAAAATGTAGGTAAATAAGGATATTTTTTCTAAAAATTCAAAAAAAAAACATTTTTTTGAACAAGAACAACAATTTATCACCCATTTTGGGTCAGCTAGGTAGAAAAGGGTTTCCCATTTTTCCCAGTTTGATCTGTCTGGATCCTCCAGTTATCTCAATATGTAATAATAATGTTTCTTCAACGAGTAAAAATCGTCCCTAACAGCTAAAAATTTAGCATCAATCTCACAATACATACATTCAAAATTTTTTCTTATTCGCGAAACTGGAGAAAAACAAAATTTTAAAAATCGTCCAATTATGAGGAAAATTTTCCATCAACTCTCATAACAAATTTTCCGATTTTTCCGAAGCCTCTAGCGAGAATTTAATTGACTCCAGTTCATTAAAATGCCTCTATTAGAAATGAATTCAAAGAATTGAAAATTTGGCACGAAGCTTCCTTCATAAATTTCACCGCCATTACGCCATCATTTAAAAAAATACTAATTCTTACTCAAACTTCGCTTTTCTCACTTCTTCAAGGTACCAATACCCACAATCCATCACGTATCGACAAAATTTCACACAAATACCTCCCCGCAACCCGACCAGGCAGTCGATTTCCTCAAGGCATCGTAAACCTTCATCTCACAATCGAACAGCTTCTATTCGGCCGACCGAACCGAACCAATCAACCGGATACGCACAACGAACCGGAATCCACCGATTCGATTCCCATCTTAAATCGACTACAAAAGATCATAAACATTTATACCTGCTCCGGTTATCGTCGACTTATACAATCAGCGCCGTAAAATGCAACTAAAAACGTTATAGAAAACGGCAACGATGACGTAACGCAGCGATTACGACGCTGACGACGCTGGCTAAAGCGTTATTAAAACAAGACCCAGAGACGGGGACCGAGAGGGGGAGCAATTTGCGAAATACTCAAGCAAGGTTGCCGTATTATAAACAAACACATATAATAATTAGAATACACGGTCGGTACGATACGAATCCGGACATGCTATTTTTTTTTGTTTTATTACATAGTCGATCGAGAAATCACCGCTTGTGAGGTCGTTCTGAAACATTATTTCATTCTGAGTCATTGCCATAATTCTTTTCACAGGTATTCCGCAATATTTTGGTTTTGCGGTTCCGAGCATCTCCGAAGATAGAAAAAAAAAGTATTTTCGTATTCGTATTTGGACTGCGTCGAACCGGCGGACAGCATCTTCGACCACATCTGGCATCAACTTTGCGTTATCCCCATATAAGTCCGACCTAGTATCGCAAATCGCGACGTAATCCGGCGCCCGTCACCTTCGTGGCGGCGCGTCTGCGAATCCGACACAGCCACAGCACCTATCTAGGTCAGCAGACGTACGTGTGTGTACTGTGTACTCGTACAGTACACTATGTATACCTTGTACCATTCGTGCTGTTCCCTTCGTCCCCGTGGGGGCCACACAGCTGGAGATACATCGTATTGACGCCAGCGTCGATACGCAGGTACATGCCATATCCAATATCCAGGTCGTTATGGTTTGTGTTTGCGATGCTTTCCACTCTTGTTTGCCAAATTTTTTGCCCAGGAAGTAGGTCGTCTGCGGCGTAGATCGGCACCGATCATATGATCGTTTCTCTTTCATCTCTGGCTTTCGTTCTCGAAGCTTATGCAACCGATTGGTGGGATTATTGCGGGGGAGGATGCCAGCTGATCGAAAGGCCTTGATTGCTTGGGATAATTGCGAGACATTTTAACGAAAATTGGTGAAATGGCATATTATGAGTTATACATAAAAAAGTTGGAAGTTCTTCAGCCGACTGATGGAGCAATAGCACTTCAGAGTGAAAATCAGTTTCAAAAAAAAAGTAAAGAAGAAACTTTTTCGTCCCTTTCGAGGCAGTGTTATGAATTGGAAACCTCAATCACCCCACTAAAAAATTCATAATTTTAGTTTCAGCACTTTCTTGACTTTAAAATTGGATATATTTTTTGCCCTCTGCGAACATTGAGGCAGATGGATTATCATTTCTCAAAAAACACCACTTTTTTCAATTTTTCAACATTTCTAAAAAAAAATTCAATAATTTCATTTCCGGTTCCAAAAAATGATACAAATTCAGTGCTAAAATTTTCAAAGTTCCCTCCCCTCCCCCTCAATGAAAGATTTCAAATGGAAAAATATAACCTTATTTTAAATTATGAGAATGATGAATAAAAATGGGAGCTTTTCGTACCTAAAATTCAACTCGAAAATTTTCCTCTGAATTTACTGCTTTTTGCCACTCCACCTCTCCCCCCAAAAAACACCTCTTTAAAATTTATAAATTATCAAGAGAAATTTTCACCAATTTTTTAGGCGAAAGACCTGCTGCAAGAGCCGAAAATACATTATTTATTCCTCATTTCGGTTTCAAAAATGAAATAGTATATTATGCGACAAGGGAGTAAAATGATTTTTTGACGAATTTTGAGGTTTATTGCCCGAGCGAAGCGAGGGAAATGAATCAAAATTGTCTAAAATCATTTTACTCCCGAGTTGCATACGATATTTTTCGTTATAGAGGGAGAAAAACGCGAATTTAAGCACTCGAGCAATTCGCGAGAGGGAGTAAAGTAGCGTTTTACTCCCTAGTAACGAAAAATAATTTGTCGTAACTTGGACTTTCTTCATTACAATTTTTTTTACACTGTACTTTAAATTCTACTAAAATTTTGGTCAAAAATCACTTATTTCACAATACATTTTCAAAAGCAATACTTTCAACATAACTATTTGTCAGGCTGTTTTAAAAAGTTGCATTACAATATTGAGAAAGCTTCGAAAGATTTATCAAAATTCATTTTCAAGATCAAAACATCTTGAGAATACCCAGATTATATGAAAATTGTACAAAACAAAATGCAGTTGGCGACACTGCCAGAATCATCAAATTACTCAAATAACTCAAAATAGAGCCAAACTACATTTCAGATTTCCTAGGATATTTTTTTTTACAAAATTTTTCAAAAAAATCAATAGCAGTGCTGCCAACCGCAATTCAATTCAATTTTTATAGAATTTCAGTTGGCAACACTGCTGCAAAAAATTTTAAAAACTTTACCAAAATTCATTTTTTAGATCAAAAATTTTTTGGATTTAATTTTATGAAAATTGTACAAATCAAAATACAGTAGGCAACACTGTTTGTTATGAATTAATTTCGAAAAATTCAATCAAAAATCATTCTAACTTACAAGAAAAAATTACACGATTTTGATCAAGATGTTTCAGTGAGCAATTCAGATTTGGTAAAAATGAAAAATCTTCAAAATTTGCCATCAGCAATTTTTCAACTCCCTTGTAGAGGGCAAAATGAGATATCCAATTTTGAGGTCAATGGTTCAGGAAATTACAAAAACCATAGATCAATTCGACCTGAAAAGTTATGTAAAATTATTGATTTTTTTTTTCGATTCTCCTTGCCATTTTCATAAAATATTTTTGCTTCGAATTTGCCCAAAAATTAACCCCCCCCCCTCTCGATATCCATCTATTGAAAAATTATTCAAGATGAAAATGTTGGTATTTTTTCACTCTGCTGTAAAATCATCAAAATTCTTGCTATTTTCTGGATTTTCTTTGGGGGGGAGGAGGGGTAGACACTACGAAAACTCAAATTGCACTCTTTTCGAAGGAGATTAAGCTTCTCGACAGGAGACTTGAACCGAAAATGCCAAAGATCACAATTTTTTTTTAAATGATTCTTCTAGCTCCCTCTGCTTTAAAACTAAGGGGAGAAGGGTATTTTTTGCAATGTTTTCAACTCAAACTACTACATCAATTTTTCGTCGAAAACCAGAACGTTTTTCTCTTCAATCCAACCCAACTTCAAACTATTTATCTACAGAGATGCATTTTACCTACAGAGATGCATTTCGTGACATTTCCTTATCTCCCAGACTCATCATCTTCTGTTCTACGAATCCAGACCATTATTTCCAAGCTAGGAATAAATATCCCATTCCAAAAAGCCATTAGAGAAAAAACACCACGCGTACGTCTGACTCGCAACAATAGCTCTTTAAATTTCCAGTTATTTCGAAAATATCCTGCAAGAAATCGTTTTATCTTTTTTCTCCGAGGGAAAAAAAGGGAAGACGTACGCCTGCTGCTCACAATACGACACGTTGCGGTATGGCGTGCAGCAGCCACGTTATGATACACTTTCCAAGAATACCTACACTAGGCACATTTGGCTTTGTGAAAATACCGAAGAAAGGACACCAAAAAAAACCTTCGAACAATGAATAGCTGTACACAATACGATCGCGAGAAACCAGCCATCGGCATCTGAGAATAACGCCAACGGGGAGTGGAAAGGTCTTTTATATATTAACAATAGAAAAGAGACGAATCGACCTTTTCTCGTTTCCATTTTCACCATTTTGTAATATCTTCGCCACGATAGGAGTTATCACGCTAAAGGTGGCATCGGTGTGGAGGCACCATCGTCAAATTCTTCGAAAAAACCCACGTCATCGGTGATCCGCGGGCTCATGTTTACCTGTTTCAAAGCGCCACACCAACTCGAGAATCCAAAACATGCTCTAAAATCTTAGCACGATCCAACGACCATCTGAATTACTCCGGAACTCATTTTCGTTCGCAGAAGTCCCCATAAAGCCACCACAATGTCGCCATAAAAGGGGAAAACTCGCGAGCAAATGAAACCATCGTCGATGAAAATGAGATTACTTTGAAAACAATTCGTTCTCGTCGACGAGGCATCCTCCAGGGATTGAAATTTGACAAAACTTAACGCATTCTGCTACCAGAGGTGCGACGATGTCATCGTACGCTTTAATTATTCACCTCCATCTCGTCCGCGGATCTCGTTCTATTTATTTTCAAACGCCCCTGCACCCCATTCGGCCACACATCCGTACTGCGTTCAAAATTACCCACCTAGGTGGGTGATCGGGGGATGCTGCAGTAACCACAATACACAAGACAGCACCGCACACCTCTTCACGTTCTAGGAAGGAAATGCAACTGCAGCTGTGCGCGCGCCACGATGCAATTAAACTACCACCGACCTCGGTATAGCGGGTTCAAGGCGCCCTTCTCGATTGCGCCGCGACCCCCGAAGGCTCCTAAACGTCGGCAGGTGAAAAACATCGTGAATTGAGATCGTATCCAGCGTACAAATACATTGTGAGGAATCTTGCTTTTTGATGCAACGGAGCGCGTGCCGTTTGCCAGCTGTCGCGTCTGGAAAGATCCGATCTTACTTTTATATACACATCGAAATAATCGTCCAGCACGATGCCCCGGATTACCCCATTCTTCGATACAGCAGCGTCGTTCTAATGCCAGATGAATTCTCGTCTGCAGTCTACCAAGATTTTTCTTACCGTTGTATTGTTGTTGTACGACTTTCTCGACGAAGACACGAGCACCTGGCACATGCCAATGGTCTGCGAACATTGTCGATGATCGTGATAACGTTTTGGGAGATTTATAACAGTTTATAGATCGAAATCGGATTAGAAATTGTCGCTGGGTGGAGATCGAGTTTCGAACGATGGATTTGTAAGTTTCAGCAGGCAGAAATCGAATTTTCGAAGAATTCGATGAAACGAATAGAAAAAGTCGGATTAGAATTACTACGAAGGCGAATCGTTGAAAATTATCAACTCAACTTGTACTTTTTACAATTTTCTCGACGCAGAAAATTTTCCAAAAATGGAGATAATAATTGATATTTTCCTATTTTTTCGACTGAAAATTCATTTTTTTTCGATTAGGTACTTCAAGAAATCTCCCAATCGAAGAAAAAAAAGGTCAATTTGTAAGTTTGGACTGAAAATTAAGACAAAATCATCCTTTAAAAGTTAAATTTTATAACGAGAGAAGGAAGATCAAAGTCGGTATCTTTGGAGTGAGGGGTGGGAGAGAAAGAGGAGGGGGAGACCAATTAAGAGTCGAAAATTTAAGATATCTAAATGATGGGCCTTTTTCAATTCGTTGTGACAAAATTTTCATATTTCTACGACCTAAAATGCAATTTTCAAGTTTTTTTTACTAAAAATATGAAAATTTCGCCATTAAAAAAATGAAAAAGGACCCATCATTTAGGTATCTAAAATTTTCGACTCTAATTTGCTTCCCCCTCCCCTCCCCTCCTAAAAACAATTTTCTTTGTATGGAGGAGGGGACAGGGGAAGGAGGCGGATAATGAACAGTAAAGAGGAATTACAATATTAAGAGAGCAAAAATTAAATTCCTTTGACCAATGGTCAATTTTTCTGATTTTTTCTCAAATTTCCAACAATTAGAAATGCACGTTTATTCAATTTTCTGATTAAAAATACATTTTTTGCCAATTCTTCGACTCAAAATGCAATTTTTCCTCAAATTTTTCAACATTACATGCAGTTTATTCAATTTTTTCACTCGTAAAATTATCTTACTATGAAAGCTGAAAAAAGATCATCAAATTTTGCAAAAAAAATCCTATTCAAACTAGATTTTCTCTCCTTGAAAGAGAGAAGAATGGAAGAGTTGGAATCAATTTTTTTTCATTTTTTTTAATGGTAATTTCAACTCAAAATGCAATTTTTGGAGCGAATTTCCTCTTAATCTAATTCAAATTTAGCGCAATGAAGAGGTGGGGGGGGGGGGGGGTGATTGCCTCGTTGAGATCAAAATTTAAAAATTTCTGGCCAGATTCAATTTTTTTAGGAATTTGGACTCAAAAGTACAAATGATATAATTTTATTATTTTTCAATATTTTCAACTGAACATGAAAATTATCAGCCATAGAAATGATTTCTTGTCATTATTGAGGGGGGGGGGAGGAGGCGAAGGTGACACTACCAAAAGAGCAAAAAACTGAAATTTTTGAACTGAGAAGTTTAAATTTCCTCAAATTTCTGCAATCAAATTGCAATTCTACCATTTTTTCGATTAATTATCAACTCTTTCACAAAGTTAGAAAAAGTCACTTCAATCTAATTTTCTTTTCTAAAAATTTCAATCATGTCGCCACGACATGGATGGGAAGGAGAGGAGTGGAGAGGGAGAGAAGAGTCAAAATTGGCATCATTAAGGAAGAGAACAAAAATGCAATATCAATATTTTTTCAAGTAATTTCGACACAAAATATAATTTTTTCAATTTTCCTGAATTCATCGATTTTTTTTCTACTTAAAAGTTCATTTTGTTTACGAGGGGAGAGCGAATGAGCAATTAAATTTGGCATTTCGAGGATGTAAAAATTGAAAATTTCCTACAGACGTTCGCATTACTTCAATTTCTTCAAATTGAAATTCAGCCTCATCAATTTTTCGAGCCCAATACAAAAATTTTTCAAAAAAGTAAAAATAACTCATCACTTTCAGACTCGAAGCACAACTTTCTTCCAAAAAAAATCAATTCTGTCACCACGGGAGGGAAGTAGGAACAAGCTACCTCTGCTTCTTTCCTCTCACTCCTCCCACACACACCTTTCAAGCATGTAGCCTCCAATTTTCAACACAACCAGGCAAAAAATACCCTTCGTAGATCACACCGAACCGTCAAAAATTCTCAAAATCTGCCTAAATTCCACACCAAATCCTATCCAATCCTAGACCCTTCTTCCAACGCCTTCATACTTCGGCCATATGCAAACCACGCACCACACTTCTACCCACGCATCCCAACGATCGGTCGGCCGAGCGTGCGACACTTGTACGACGCCCGGTCGCGATTCATTACCGAGCTTCGTCCGAATGACGTCACCGTACGAATATTCCACGTTCCATAAGTAGCATCAGCGCCCATAATACACTACATTAACCATAAGCCAAACATCCGCGTGAAATCCGGGTCGGTTCGTACCGATGTTTATTTAACGGTATTGCTTTCCGTTACGTCGCCATCCGCCGGTCTTCCATCTCAGTCGCCGACAATACATCATCGGGCAAATTCCCTATACCTCGAACGCGCGACCGACAAAGACAGCCGTACCAATGACAACGTAGGTGTCCGGCGGGTGCGAAATTCCATCGTCTTGACGTCACGCCAGCCACACGTAAAATACTCTCGTGAGAAGCGCCTGCGTTTCCACGCGCAACAGCAACAGCATCGGCGTACCCCGCCGTCGTCGTGGAAAAGCCTACCAGCGTCGAATTTAATCGTATCACCCCCCCATACCGGCTTCTTTACGGCCGCCTACGCGTACATATTGCCAGGGCTGGGGCTGAGGCGGTGGCCAAGGTGGAAAACCCTCTCTTTTGGGCAGAGATGCTGACGCAGCAGCCGCGATCTACACTCGAGAAGGACTTCGGATACGTGTAGAAGCCGACTAGAAATTTCGATCGTCTTAAACGCCTCCGCTCGTATCCTTTTCCAACTCTCAACACCGCTCCGGGCACCCTACCTACGCCTATAGATATCGTCCCGAGAAAAAAATTTTCTTCGCGACGTCTCGAGTACTACGTAACGTAACCGAATACTACACTCGTCCTATATACCTTTCGACGTCTATCGTAAAAAAACGTACCTGGAGCAAAGTACAAATTCCACGTACCAAGATGGCAACAAAATAACGAAAATTTTCCAACATTTTAATATTCTCGAATGATAAGGAGAGAGAAAATAACTCGAGACGAATTCGTATTCGATGTAAACAAACCTCGATACGTAAACAAACAACATTACGTAATCGTTGGCTACCGCATGTATTTGGCCTCGTTTTTAGTTCCCAAAGTGTCATAATCGAGGCTACGATCCTCAGTCCTTTCGCCAGCAGACAGGACGGATTCCGACGACAGAAATATTTCCAAGATGACAAGTCGTATACGAAACCGTGGGTCTATGGAATGCATTGTCGTGAATGCAGCTGCTCGCGATGTAAACAAACGTTGAAATGCATTTATGCATAATTCCAATCGACGATAAAATACCGACGTAATTGTACCCTTCGGCGGCGTCGTTTCGCACATAATTCCACGGTCATTTACATATGTATTTATGTGCATTTGTCGCATATTTCGTGTAAGCCTAGGTATCTGCCTCGGAATGCATCGTAGCGACTTCCAAGCCGGTCAGGTGGTAACACTGGTTCAATGTAAACAACATTCCGAGAATATTTCGCTATATGGAGGTTTTTTTTATCACAACAGCGGCACGAAAACAGGAAAAAAGCAACTAATGTGATCGCTGTGTGGTCGCGGTCTATTTCGTGGACCAACATTGTTGTGGGAACCGTTAGATACGCTGGTCTCAGCCAGAAGGTACTTAAGAATAGATATTTCGTACGTTGGTGAAGTGCATGGGACGGGACGATTGGTACTTTTCATTTTGGCAGCCGGATCTGGGATCTAGAGTAACATATATTCGCGAAAACGAAAGATCTTTGAAAGGCCACAGTCTTCGCTGCGTTTCCAAGGCCAATAATATAAAATCCGATGCTTACGTAGCGAGATTATGGACTTTTCAGAACCTTATGCCCTGCCTTAGAAAGGGAAAAGATGAAAAAACATCGAAAATGGCTGGAATAATTTATGATTCTGGCTTGGAAATCCATTTTGAAAGAATTTGATGATATTTTTGAAGGTCTCGAGTTGTTTTCTGGGCAACGACTTCCTCTAATCCGAAAAGAAAGGGCAAATTTGAAATCAGCATTATCAGAAACCATGAAATCGACACCCATGATGAAATATTATCATTTCTCAAATCTATCCCCCCCCCCATTGCTCCCTTTTTGAAAACTACTTCAAGATAACTCATAAATCTGCAAAATGAGTCACTTCTGAACTAAACTTAACTAGAGCCAAAAAAAATTTCCAAAGTTGAATTGGTCCTGGAAACGCCTGCAATAAGTTTCTGGGGAACGGGGGAGGGGGTGTGGAAAATGAGACCTGGGTTCAAAAATGATTAAATACGTCATGCATATCGATTTCAAGATTTAATGATATGCTGAGCTCAAAAATGGCATTTATTTGATGATTAGAAACATTATTTTCAAAAAAACGTCAATTTAAAGACTTCCCCCCAAAAAATAATAATAATTTGCAGATGTTTTGTTAGTTATCAACTCACCAATTGATGAAGTCGCCATGAATTTGGGATTCAATATACCCTCCCTCCCCCCGCCAACCCAAAACTGGCCTGAATCGTTGAATAAATATTACATAACATTACAAAATTATACCTATATTTTCAGGTTTGGAAACATCTTCAAATTTTAATTTCAAAAATTATGAAGTAATGTTCGATAAATAAAAATTCAAATTTCCCAAATTCTCAGACAGTAATTTTTTTTCTCATAAATGATACAATATTCTTTGAATTTTTCGATCACCACAAAATAATCAATGTTTTTCCCAAAAGTCTAGTTCCAAAAAATCATACCTACAGCGATAATTGATGTTTTGAATTCCCTAAAATTTTTGATTAGGGAATTTCGATGATAAATTTCTTTCGAATTTGTAATCAAGTCCAACAAAAAAATTGTTCTCAGCTCTGCTTTACAGCCTGCTAAAAATTTACATTTTTCACCTTCTTTGCCCCCTCCTCTCGTCCCCAAAGTTCAGAAATGTTATCATTTCTTTAAAAAAACAACTTTATTTCTCGAATTTCCCGAATTTTTATATCTATACTCTCCTTCGATTCACTAATTTCCCAGGAAAAATTGTAATTTTCGACCGAAAAATCAGTAAAACATCATTGAATTTCAAAAAAAAAAAATAATAATTCAATTCGAGAAACTTGCAATTTTACCAGACTTATGACGGATAAAATTTGCTTCGGGTCAAGACGAGAAGACATTTTTCCAGCTAAAAAACATTAAAATCTTCAGGGAAAAAAAGAAGATAATTTGTGCAATATTTTCTAACAATTTTCTGTTCTGAATATTTCAAATTTTCAACTAATACTTCGAAAAAAACGAATGAAAATTTATATCAATTTTTCTGTCTTTGTACGCTTCAACGAAAAAAAATATTTATGTACTTTTGGAGGTTCTATATCCTTTCAGATGTGCATGCTGATTACGTAGGCAAATTTATCGACTTGAAGCAAAACGAGGACGAATTTTTTCCGATCTCTAACTAAAAGGAAAACACACGAGATTTCAAATGTACTTTTTCTTACACAAATTAACTCGAATTTGCCATCTTTTTTATATTTTTTGTTCCTTCGAAAAATTTTTAGGTAACTTTTGAGCCAAATTTTCAATTTAATACTGATTTCATCGATCTTTTTCGAAAATTTAGTTTATTTTGGAACCAAATCTTGACCATTCTGTTTATTTTCTCGATCTGCCTTCAAAATCACACTTCTCCACTCCAAAAACCACCTCAAACAGTCCAAAAAGAGTTCTCACTTCCAAATCCCTCCACACACCACTAACAAAACCTCCTCAATCCACATTCTTCGCCATTCCGCTTTCACACAGTTCATACCCATACAAAAATCTAACGGCCACCACATACCACACCAATGATGCCATCATCGCATCGATGACGCGACGGCGACACATTACACTTTGTCGCCACAATTACGGTCACACCTTCGACAGACGCTCCGAATAAGTGCACTCGAGAATTCGCACAGCACATAGACACACAGCTATTCATAGACCCACAGAGAGTGAGAAGCTTTTACAATGTAATCGTATATAATCAAACAGGGCGAGGCAATTCGCGTCAAATTTACCGTAAGCTATGTCAATTTCGACTTCCTGTACAGAATAAAATTTTCCCTCTCACTACAAATCGTCCTCGACCTAATACTTCCCACAGTGAAAAAAAAACACCAAGGGTGGGGTCTTCATCTTCCTTTCATGCACACTAAAAAAATTCGCTATAGTCTGCCAGGGCCCAGAGCTTACTCAATTAACGTCGTCGATTACGTCACCACCCAGACAATCGTCGTATCTCCTTGTATGTGTTAAAATCTACACGTAGAGCTATTTTCAGGTATCTTCGTGGCGCCGAACAAGGATTATCGTCGCGTAATTCCTCGAAATTCAAATTAGTTAATTATTACCAAGAACAGAACTCCCAAATGGTTCGAAAAAATTCAACGAAATCGACGAACACAATTTCCACAGACAACGATTTCGAGTAGCGAGACAGAAAAAATATAAAAAAAAAAACATCGACGACGTCGAGGAAAAATCTGTACGTTGGCCAAATTTGCATAGCTAAACGTTTCTCAATGAATCATCTATAAAAGCAGGCGACCGGTAAATAGAAAGTATTTTCTAAGAATAACATCATTATCTAATGACCATTGAAGCTTGAAGCGAATAAAAAAAAATCGGGTCAACGATTCGTATTTATAAACTAACGTAACCATATCCAACGTTGTCAATATGGATTAAATTTAAATATTTCATACCATGCTACGTATCTAGGTGACCTAATAATTATTTCTGCATCGAAAATTATCACTGACGAACTTCGACCAAATACCACCCTTGGAAAAAATTCTAGAACAATTATATCGAAAAACACGCTTCGGATACAAAAATCATCACTAAAAATAAACAATTACGCGAACTCGACCGAAAACCCACTCGAATCGGTATCAATTACGATAAAAATACCCATATCGAACCCATTTCGTGGAAAAAACACTCAAAAAAATACAAAATTCTACGAAACTATTCTCGAACGTGAAACAGACGCCGAAAACACGCTACGAACTGCACATGGTGAAAAATTCCAATCTCAAAGCATTCCACGATAAAATTGGCGGGTAAATCCGAGACTCGTATCAACAACGACGAATCTCGACTTTTACACGCCAAAACTAGCCGAATAATTACACCTCGGATTATTCTCGATTGAAAATAATTCAATTTCAATTTTTATAAAACAAATTGCACTTGTGTGCGTAAGATTTCGTAGGTAAACGACCTATAACTATTTTTTTCTACAGTGTAACCCTACGCAAAAGCTCGAAAAAAAATACTACCACGATGAGAAAAAATTCACGCCGGTTTAAAAATTACACAAAAACTCACCTTTTTATTAGATTTTTTATCTTGACGTCCAAGTTTGAATATTTTCGTAACAGTATGTAGAAAAATTCCACCACTACACCAATTCGTAAACTTGGAATTTTGTTCCATTATAACACGAAAAAATTAAGGGTTTCATTAAACTAGACGCCAATGAACCTGGTGACTAGTTGAAATAGAAAATTCGCCGAATATAGAAATCATCGAAATTACACAACAACAAAATCGAGATAAATTTTCAAACACAATTTTACGAAGAACAAGTTTCACTCGCGTTCGCGCCACAATGTTTTCAGTTGTCTAACGCACTCGAAACGTAAACGACAAACACCAACGAAGTAATCTAAAAGACTAACTCGGGATATGGGAACTTCGGCTAGACACGGCCGTGTACCAGCGTCGGCAGCGTCGTATAGGCATAAACGGAATGTAGGACTATGGTGGGGGAAATTAAAGCGCGGGAAACGGTGAACCTTGACGGAGAGCGGGATGCGAGGTTGAAAAGTCGTTCATTCCCCTCGAACTCGACTCGGCGCGGCGGTGAGCGCTCGTGCACGCGTGGTGCGGCGCCAGTGTTACCATCTGGAGGCGCTACAAAAGAGGGATGGTTTTTTTGAAGCGTTTTTCGGAAGGATTTTTTTTTACGCGGGTAGGAAATTTTTTAACGGGTAATGACGCAGTGAAATTGTACAAAAAAATGGGCTAATAAAATAAGTGAATGGGGACAACGTCGTGTTGACGTTTGGAAATTTTTTTTTCGAAATGATCGTCAGCGTAATGCCGCCATTGACGTCAAAGATACTATCAGCCCTCGTTTGCGGTGGTTTCCGCCAACATGTGTGTGATACGTGAAATCACAAATGTCACTTGTAAAAAAAATTATCAGAATGGATTACTCCTCTGTGAATAAACAATATGTAATGTGGTCTGTGGTGTTATTTTTGCAACGTGACGAAATTTTCGATACGACCATTCTTCAAGGGATTAAATTTGAACAATGAGTGTAAATTATCAGTTCGAAGGAATGATAGGAGTACACAGAAATTAATTAAGGAAGGGGCCGAGGATACGAGAAAAAATTGGGGAAGGGGTTGGGTTTCAAATAGGTTATTTTTCAGTGATCTTTCAGTCAAAATTATCAATTTTTTCTGACAATTTGAGAATTTATTGAGAAATCACTGATTTTTAATCGAGAGATCAGCGAAAAATTGAAGTAGGACCGAGCGAAGCGAGAGCTAAATTATTTTTGAAAAAGTATTGTTTGAAGAGCAAAAAAATGCACTTTTTTACATTCTTGTAATTAAAAATCTTTTTTCTGAGCTTAATAGAGAAGAGACCTCGAGCCTCCCCCCCCCCTAGCTTTGAGTGCGCCTAAGCAAAAAATGATCGTTTTTTTTAAATTTTACCAGTATATTCAGAGGGTAAGGAAACTTACTAGGGTTATTACGGAACAAAAAAATGTATACATCTTGAATTTCGACAAAAATTGGTGCAGATGATGAGGTTGCAATTGTGTCAGGTTTAGAAATTCATTTCTCGATTGGAGGATTTTTTCAACGTAAATGGAAGAAATTAAGGGTTTTTGTGGTTTAAAAATTTTCAACGATTTTTTTAAATTTCAGAATTTTTAGCTTAATTTTAAAATAAAAAAAAATAATTAATCGAATTTGATCATTAAAAAAGAGAAATTGATCAAATTCGTTCATTAAAGGTAAAAAATCGGTTGAATTTCGTTCACTAATGAAGCTGCCTGTAAATCTGCTCAAAGGCGATTT
Source organism: Pseudococcus jackbeardsleyi (assembly GCA_038380155.1). Classification (NCBI taxonomy): domain Eukaryota; kingdom Metazoa; phylum Arthropoda; class Insecta; order Hemiptera; family Pseudococcidae; genus Pseudococcus; species Pseudococcus jackbeardsleyi. Next base: position 10,303,999 of record CM076241.1, read on the forward strand.
GAACACGAACTTCAGGGGAGGGGGGTGTTAAAAATTCAAGCTCAAAAATTTTAGAATAAATTTTAAGCTAAGATCGCAGAAATTCCATTCATAGCACTTGGTCGGATTATTATCCAAAAATTGTGAAATGAATTCACAAAGACAGTAAAAATTTAAAAATATTTGATCCAAGTTCAACCGCTCTTTTTCCTCTTTCGACAAAACTGACAAAAGCTTACGATAAAAAAAATTCAAATATTTAATTAGAAATTTAAAATCATTCAGTTTTACAGCGATTTACTAATAATTAATCAACATAGGCACTAAAAAAATACAAAATGGTAATAATTTCAAGACAAACGACATCGTTCTGCTCATACTCTTCAACTCGTTCACGAGCTGTCACGAATTTCGTTCAGATTCACGTTCACGAAATTGATGAATCAATCGCCTTTGCGATGAGAGTTCTTCGATAATTTAAAGCTCGTTCAACATTTATTCTCTGAAAGTTGAACAGCCGCATTTTTGAAAAGATTCAAACATCTATCCGAAATAACATCCATGGCTCTAGACTTCAATTTATCAGCATTACACAATTCAGCCAGCGACAACATTGTTTCAGCATTGGAACTAGACAAATTCTTAATCAGTAATCTTTCGCAAATCAATCGTAATCCTTTCAAATCATACTTATCAGCAGCTAATAATAAATCTGCAGCTGAGCATTGAAAATCTTCGAATTTTTCGGTATACATATAACGTAGCATCGCTTCGACCACATTTTCATCCATATCCTGAATTCGCACCACATTTTCATCGTTTTCTTTCATTTTATGGGCAAACATGGCGGCGAAAACTGGACTACGAGCAGCTAAAATAATCTTATGAGCCGGATACTTTTTCTCACCGACCATTATCGTGATATCCGAAAGAAACTGATTTTTCAGCACTGATTCGAAATTTTTCGAAAGACTCCAGTCAGGACCTGCGGATTCAGTCATTATTTCACACGTGATCGTGATATTGTATCGTATCATTGAATATTTCTTTGTAGGATAGAAAAGTTCAATTCCTCCTGGAGTTGAATACACGAATGGCGGACTACAACACACGCGTTCTTTTTTCTTCTCGAATTTATAAAATTTACTGTCCTTTAAAGTACCCACGGGTTTCGGTTTGTCAAACGAGACTGATAATTGAAATTTTGCTTTTGCCATTTCACAATCGCTCGTATCGTCGAAAACCAAATATAAAACGCAAAAATTATGATTATAATAATTGCATTTGTCAAATTTTTTCAAAATCAAATACCATTTACACTCGTAGTGAGGTTCAACTGTGAATATTGGAGACTTTAAAATTCGTTTTTCCAGGGCTGGCAAACTGATATTCCTTATTTTCCAAGTAAAACAATGAAAGCTCTCTTCTGCAGTGCGAATGACATGAGTACTTTCCAGGTATCCAGAATATCCAATATCCTTAATTGGTTGACATGATTCTTTTTTTGTGAGTTTACTCCTGTCGAAGTTTTTCCTGCGAAATGACATAACAAAATGTAGATAAAATGCAACTACGTGAAATTCCGGAATATAAAAGATAAAAAAAAACATTATGAAAAATAACTTATTAAATGTAGGCATCTCAAATTTTCTTTGAATTTTTTTTGAAAAAATTTCGTCTCAATTTTGAATAAATGAGAGGAGCGGAGGACTCGATGAAATCAAAAGACAAATTCGTGATTTTTAGTGATTTTTTTTTCTTCAGCTCAAAATCGAAAGACATTCGAAATAATTGAAAAATATCAGGAAAATTCTATTCATAATGCAAATTGGTTCTTTTTTTCAAGAATAATAAAGTAGGCATCTCAAATTTTCCTCAGAAAATTTTTTTGAAAAATTTTCATTTCGATTTTGAAAAAATGAGGGGGGAACTTGGAGAAACTTAATAAAATCAAGAGACAAGACACAAATTTGTGACTTTTTTTCTCCAGCTCAAAATCAAAAGACATTCGAAATAGCTGAAAAAAAATCACGAAAATTCTATCCATGATTCAAATTGATTCTATTTTTCAAGAATAATGTCATAGGCTTCCCAAAATTTTCTACAGATAATTTTTTTGAAAAATTTTCGCTCCGATTTTGAAAAAATGGGAGGGGGGCTTCGTAAAATCAAGAGACACGAATTCGTGATTTTTTGTGCTTTTTTTCGAGCTCAAAATCATTCGAAATAATTGAAAAAAATCACGAAAATTCTATCCATGATGCGAATTTGTTCTACTTTTCAAGAACGATTTTCCTGAAAAGTAACGTTTTTCAAATCGTTTTTTTCACAATTTAACCAATTTTTTTGAAAAGGTACAGACAGTCCGAGCAAATGGGCAGGGGAGCAATTTACCGGGACAAATATATTTTTTGAATGTAGGTATCTAGGACGGTGGATGAGTAAAAAATGAAATCTCAAGTAATATTTTTACGTACAAACAGACATCGGAATAAAAATTTTGATCGGAGAAAAAATTAAAATGCAATCAAAGTTTTATAATCAAAAATGAATATGCCACAATTCGAATGTTTTCATGAATTACAGTTAATCAATACTTCGTCATTTCGTCCAAATTTAAACTTTTGTCAAAATTTTTTTAAATTTAAAAAAATCCGAGGTGAATTTTCTTTCAAAACTAAACGATGAAAAAAATTGAGGATTTTTAAAAAACATCCTAGGTTGGAAAAAAAATTAAAAATCAGTAAGTAATACCACTGAAAATTTTTCCAACCTCCATTTCTTAAAATTGTTGAAAATTCTTTCCAAGTTTAAAAAATTATTCAATAATTTTACAATATTTTTCTTTATTTTTTTTCAATATTCAACTTTATATTTTTTAAAATTTCAGTCAATTCGTTGAATAGAAATGTCTAAAAGAAAAATGAGACAATCCAAACTTTGAAAAATTTATTTTAAAATTGAACTCTTGATAATTCTGAAAGAAAAAACAGGATTGAAGAAATTGGAAAAAGTTTGAGGCAGAGAAAATTCGATCTTAGATCAAATCGGTCAACAAAATACAAAATTTTCATTTTCAAATCATGTTCATCGAAAAAATTGTCATTTTTCCAGTAATCTTCTATTTTCAATCGAAGATCTGACGAGAATCAGAATTTTACTCCACTATCAAAAAATTTGATTTACCTACCACTTTTCTTTTCGAGGGGAAAAATTATGGTTTGAAGAAAAAAATAACTATTTTTCACTACTTTTTACAAATTTTCAGAAATCCTTTTCTTTGACCCATAAAAACACGAGTTAAATGACATCGCTGCCTAGATTCATGCATATAAATTACTCAAAGTGAATGAAACGTGTACTTACTTATGATGTCTATTCATCTTCTTCAACAATAACTTTCTATTCGGGCAGAAAAATTGGAATCCTCTTCGAATCTTGAAGTTTTTATTTCAAGGCAACCGGTGCCAAGAGAAAAAACTAACTATAGATTAACAAACCAACTTCAATCACTTTTAAATGATGCTTTAAAGCTTAAAACGTCTCGATCGCGTTCAGTCAACAAATATTATAAATCAGAAGGAAGTGGATGCGAAATCACACATGGCCAGGCTCAGGGCTCAGGTATCCAGACAACGAACAAAAGACACCTTTGGATAAGGACGTTCAACAGATAGATCGACATGACACGACTAACGGTACCAGAGGTAGATTAATCTGGCGAGGAGTTGGCGACATGGCCTATTTGCAAGCAATTGAATCAACAAAGTCCAGCAGACTCATTAACTGAAGACAATCATTAAATAATATCCTTTCAATTGGGAAAAAATCAACGCTCGAAGGCTTATCACTGGAACGCGAACCTGGTCTCTGGTCTCTGGTCGTCTGGTCTGTTCAAAAACAAACGTGTTTCTTTTGACTAAGGACACCTATTAATGAGGTGCAAGTCTAAAGTTCATATGTAGGTCTAGGTATAGGCAAAAAATGACATTTTTGGAAAAAAAAAACCATCAAACTTGATATCGATCTCATACATTACAAATCGACGAATTCAATTACACAAGAATTTTGAATTCCTTCAATGGGCTGTTGAAAAAAGTTACTTTTACTGGATATCTAAAAATCGAGTTTCTCGATTCGAATTCAAAATTCGCTACTTTCTCGTGATTTTTAAAAAATGCAAAGCCTTCATTATGTTTATTTTCAGGCATGGGAAAAAGATTTCATAAAAAGTGACTCGAGTGACCATTTTTTACGAAAACAATGACCAAAAAATGACCTCAAAATCATCAACTTTTGGGCGTTTTGATGGAATACCCGCAGACAAAATATACAGAGTGTCCACAAAATACTTCAGAAATTCAGAGCTGATTCCTCCCGACTTTTCCAGATCCCACAAAAATCCGAAAATTTAATTTATTACAGAAAAATGTTCCAATAGAAGAGAAAAACTATTCCGAAGCAAAGTCACGAAGTTTTGAAAAATTAAATTAGGTCGGAGTGTCCACCAAATCAAGTTAATGAAAATTCAGAGTTTTTCAGGCTGAAAATTAAAAAAATTTGTCACATTTTATGGCTCTCTTTTCCTCTCTCCCCCAAAAGAAAAACATGTCTCAATTTTAATACAACTAACCGAAAAAATTTCAAAATATTAGAGATCAAAGAATTTTTTCCAATTAGTTGAACCTGAAAGAGAACTCGATTTTCAGCTGATGTTCCAATTAATCCAGGCATCTTTTGGTCGAAATTTGGTAGATTCTCCGGTTTAGAACTTCAATTACGATAAAAAAAAAATCAATGTAATTATTTCAATAAAGTTATAAATGCTGAAAATCTCAATTTTTAAATTTTTAAAATGGAGTTTTGAGAACTTCTCAAAAAAGTGTCGTGAGAATTGTTTTTATTTATTTTTTGAAAATAATCATAAAAAATAACTGAATTTTTTGGCTTTATTTCGAAATCTTGAATTTGATAAAAATTAAAAAACCTTCATATTTTCAAACAATTTTGAGGATAATGGTTCAAAAATTTGAAATAATTCAAATCGAGTTTTTTCAAGGAGAAACCAAAGTGCCCAGGAGTTGACACTGTTTAAAATCAAAAGAGGCGAAAAAAACGAGTTTTGTGGCAAACAACCATGATCGCCTTTCGATTTTTCTCCCACCACGAGCTGAAAATCTATGTAAAATTATATCTCAACACTGATTCGAAGTCTTTCGAGAAAGGTTTAATTTCTTAAACTTGATCGTCATTTTGCACATTTTGAAAATTACGGATTTGGAGGTTCAAGTCCACTTAAGAGTCAGTGAAACAATTCAAAATAGTCACTTCGAAGGAACCTCCCAATTAGATACTTCTATCAATAACTATAATATTTTTCGAAAAAACATGAAAAATGACTTACTTACATATTTATACTTCTTATTTCAAGGATGAAAATTAACGTATCAGAACTCACCTGAAACAAAAACAAAAAATTGTTCATTAGCGAACATACGAGTGAAATTTTATTTTTTCTCTCCATATAAAAAAAGAGTATCAATGAAATTTTGGACTAAAATGAAATTATTATTATTATGAACTAAAAAAACATTCTTAAAAACCTCTTATTTTCAATTTCGATAATTATCGAATTCTGGGATATTTTCGAAAATTCTAAATTAATATCTACGATTTTGAAAAATGCAAAGCATGTCTCATTTTTAAAATTTCAAAAATTTTCCAATACATTGTACACAAATTCACTCATGCTACAAGGAATTGTATGAAAAAAAATCAATTTCAATTTATTTCAACATTCAATTAATTGTTGGCTCATTTTTTGAACCATTCCACTGAACGATACAATAATTCATGAAAATAGCATGAATTAAAATGCATTTGGCAGCACTTTCATAATTTTTTGTTTGGAAAATATATCTTCAAAGATTCTCTCAGGTGGCTAAAAAAATATTCATGCGATTTGAAACTTTTCAATCTCCTCGAGGGCAAAAAGTGATTCCTAATTTCAAGGTCAATGGTTTAGAAAAGTGCAGAAACTTGGCAATACCCAAAAAATACAAATAACAATATAAATTTCAAATCAATTTTTTTATTTAATAAAAGTTAATAAAAAATTTATTTAAAAATATTACATTTTCACATTCATATTGTATAACCTAAGTGTAGGTAGGTACATCAAATGAAATCCACGAATAAATTTACCCATTTTACTGCCAATACCTTTTCATTTTTCAGTAGGTATCTAATTTTTCGAACGGAAACAAGCCTCGCATATTTCTTGCAGTAGTTCGGGATCAGACTGATGTAAACTTTTCCAACCTTCCGTTTCCATTATTTTAATCTTATTAACCAAAATAAAATCGATGATTTTCGATTTCATCTCTTTACGATCGATCAGCTTGGCGAAAGCTAACACGTCCAATGCATTGGAACTTGATAAATGCTCGATCAGAATTTCTTCGCATTCAGTTTGTAATTCTTTCATATCGTACTTGTCAGCTGCTACCAATAAGTTTTTGGCGAAATGTTTCGATTTTGGCGTGAGTATTCCTGTATAAACGTAATGCAACATTTCTTCGACGACGGGTTCATCGATATCTGCGATACATATTGTGCCTTTCTTTTCAACCATATCGTGAGTCAACATTGCGGCAAATACTGGACTTCGAGCAGCTAAAATCGCCTTATGAGCTGGAAATTTTTTTCCATCAATTGATAAAACGATGTCGGTAAACAGCTGATTGTTTAATAAAGATTCCAAGTTCTTTGAAAGGCCATCAGTTTCAGGAATAACTTTTTGAATCGCTATTTCGCATTCGACTCTTAAAATATTTTCTTGTATTAATTTTGGGTCAAGTTGAGAATAAATTCCTACCCTGTTTTCATCTTCAGATTTCGAAATTAGCTCACAAGTTCGACCAGAGTTCAAACGGTTTCTGCATGAGTGTGGGTTTCCTGCATTACCAGTGGCAAATGTAAATTTGACGTCGACGAATGCTTTTTTACAATCGCTCTCGTGATTCAAAACCAAATAACATATAGAAGTAACACTCTTAGAATTTTGGACATTTCCACGAAAGGATAGAAAACTGAAATGCCATTTGCATTTATCTGCGGTACCAATCGTGAATTTTGGTGACTGGATGGTTTCATTTTTGTCTAATAACGACGAATAATTTCCGATTTTCCATTCAACGCAATCGTGATTTTTTTCTACATCCAAGTGGCGCACCGCAAGGTCTCCGACAATCTTTCCAGACGAATTAATATATTGAGTCGCCATGTTGAAATTTTTTCCTGGAAATTTATAAAATTATATTTTTATAATCTGGGAAATACTTACATTAGCTAAATTATAAAAATTAAACATTCGATTTGATCGAATGTCTTCAACAGGCATGCTGAGGGAGGAAAATAAGTCAGAAATGTAGATAAAATTAAAAATTCCAATTTCGAATTGAAAACTTGAAACGTTGAGCATTTCTAGAAAAATTTTCAATCTCGATTTAACCTAAAAAAATTTTTTTGATATCCAAGTTTTTAATCTCTACGTACTATTACGTTCGAGAATAATTTTAATCTTTTGACCTTTTTTTTTTTCATTTTTCGAGTTTCTACTGTAAGTATGACACAAAAGTCTTGTCCACGGAAAACACTTCATGATCTCGAAACTGAAAAGAGATATCAGTATGATTCAAACGGCAATATGTTCCTGGAGACAAAGACATTGAAGATTGATAGTCAAGTTTTCAGTTCTACCTACAGGGTGTCCACAAATTGAGAAACCGGTTTTGGTTAAAAAAGGGGGTCTGGGTTTTTAATGGATTTGAAGTCTGCACACCAAGACGATTAAAATGTAATGATTTTTTTGGAAACCGGTTCGATAATTTGCAACCGGTTGTCAAAAACACCCCAAAAATCGAGATTAGAAAAAAATTTTCCAAATGAAATTTGTAAAGCTTTGTAAGCCAAACATTGTCAGTAAACTCATTTTTTGAAATTTCAACAACAAAAAAAGATATGATTTTTTTTAGATTTTCAACGATGCGGTGTTCAACGTTTATTTTAAAAAAATTTTCACATCTTTTTTTGTTGTTGAAATTGTCAAGTTTTCGAGAGTGAACCGGTTCAAAAAATGAGTTCACTGACAATGTTTGGCTTACAAAGCTTTACAAATTTCATTTGGAAATTTTTTTCTAATCTCAATTTTTGGGGTATTTTTGACAACCGGTTGCAAATTTTCGAACCGGTTTCGAAAAAAAAATATCACATTTTAATCGTCTCAGTATGTAGATTTGAAATCCATAAAAAACCCAGACCCCCATTTTTTTAAAAATCAAAACCGGCTTCTCAATTTGTGGACACCCTGTAGGTAGAACTGAAAATTTGACTTATCAATCTTCAATGTCCTTGTCTCCCGAAACATATTGCCGTTTGAATCATCCCGATATCTCTTTTCAGTTTCGAGATATCATGAAGTGTTTTTCGTGGATAAGACTTCTGTGCCATACTGTATATTCTAGCTATCGATTATCTACATCATTTTATATACACATCCCCTTTGGAAAAACAATGAATTAAAATTTGTAGATTTTTAAAATTGAACTATTCACTTACCCAGAATAAATATTTATTCTTTACGGCGATGGATTAGTGTTGGGAGTACGAAATATGCTTCAACTTTTATTTCAGAGACGATACCGAGGCAAAATTGATATTTCATAAATCATTCACGAAATAAAATCACTTTAGAACGTAATTTCACTTTTGGTAAAAAAAATCTCGATGGATAATTGAATCTACGAACGCTTGAAATATAGCACGTTGAGCACGTTTGGTTGAAAAGGAACAAGAAACAAGACTGCGATTGGGATAAAAAGATTAGAATGAAGGAAACAGGGAAGGAGATGGTCTACCTCGACCCTGGAGCCTGAAGTAAGGCAACTATCAGGACAAAAGGATCCTACCTAGTACCTGGAGCAGACAATCGCCTGATTCAAAAAACAGGGTTTTCAAGAAAAAAAACATAAATGTTTAAAACATTCAATTTACAACAAGTAAAATGTTTCAAAAAAAGTTTAAAATTTTTTTTTTGTTTAAAAACATGTTTTTTTGAGAAGGATTTTTTTTTTGTTTCTTCACTTTTTTTTTACAAGTTTTCAGCATATTGAATGAAAAATACGTAGCAAAAATGATTTTTTTTTAGAAATGATTTGCTGATGCTGATTTACATCAGAATTGATTGACTTTCTGAACAAAATTGCCAAGTCGGTAAAACAAGACAGGTTTTAGGTTTTTATTATGTAGCATAAAGACAAAAAAATTCGAATATCATGCAATTTTCACTCCAAAGGAATCGAATTGTTTCAAACGACGAATCATTAAAAAACGAATCATTTCCTTTCTGAAAATTGTCAATTTTTCAACATCTTAGTTCCTGCATTGCTTGGACATATTGAAATCCATTAAAAGAAGGGATTGACGATTAGTGGCCTCTCTCTGTCTCAACAGTACCAAAGAAATTATTTTTAAAAATGAAGAAATTTTAATTTTTAGGTGTCTTTTTCATTTTGGTTCTCGTTACAAAAATAAAATAATGATGTTCTACCTATTCCAACTGTAACTAAATTGAATATTTTGATAAATATAAAAAAAATGAATTTTAGATTTTTTTGGGAGGGAAGGAAAACTATTTTTTTTTTCAGACGTCAGGAAAGTAGCACGAATAACACAAATTTTCATTTTTTCGATTTTAGTACGACGGGTTGGCAAATTTCTCTTTGTTTTTAAAGAATATAAAAGTCGGGAAATTTTTCATTTTCACTTTCCATCGGCCGAGTTTTTTGCCCAAACCTTTTCTGTTTTTTTTTTTTTTTAATGATGTGAACTGTAACATTGTAAATACTTCAATTTTGACAATTTTTTCTTTTTTAAAAGGGAAAAAACACATTTTATTATAAAACCCTGGATTCAAATGTAGGTAAAGACGAAGATCAGCAGGATGAACAAAAGGAAGACGCGTGTTTGCTTTGCCCAAATTTACACAGATAGAGATGGAAGAGAGAGAGAGAGAGCGATATGGCTCTCTCGAGGCTCGAGGTGTTCTCCCCCTCGTCCAAAAACTTCATCTTCACTATAAACACACTCGATTCAAAATTTAAATCATTTTTCCTTTTTTTGATAATATTGGTTGGTAATTTTTTTTCATCATCACCCTCGCGATTTTCGATCAAAGTTTCGTCCCCAAGGTGTTTGTTAACAAAACTTTTTCAACACTAAGTATTTTTTAAACGTTTCTTTACTCAGGTTTTTAATTTTTTTTTGAAATTCAGACTTTTCAACTCAATTTTACTCTCAAATCCTTTTGTCTTTCATTGAATAAAAAAAGCATTTCAATGTATTAAAAATGTTCTTGGAAAATGATTTTTAAAAAATTAAAATTTTTTAAAAAGTAGTAAATTGAAAATATTTTTCTCAGTCAAAACCAATATTTACTGAATTTAAAATTGGAAAAATTTTGGAACTTTGTAAAATGAAGCTGGAAATTATTCAGAAAATTAGTTGTTTTTTGTGGGACAATAAGAAAAATAGCTGGGAATTTTTCAGAAATTTAATTTGGGAAAATTTAAGGTAACCCCCAGCTTCGTCACCCCATTGGTTAAATTCCAATCTACTGAATTTTCATTTTCATAAAAAAAGTAAATGAATATCAAGCAAATTTTTTAATATTTTGATTGCAACAAGTATCTTTAAAAAGCAACACAGCTGAACTGAAAAAATATGCATTCATATTAATTTATCAATTAATTAATTTATAAACATTCAAACTGTATAAGTACATATTTTTGGAACAAAAAACCCCTATAAAATACATTAACTGAACTGAAGATTTATTTTCATTCAATTAATACCTTTTGATTGGAAAAAAACAAGGACGTACAGTAGTACGTCTTTGGAAAAAAACTTCAAATATTTCTTTAAGCAGTTCAGAATCAGAATTGCCAAGATTTTCCCAAGCTGGTGTTTTTATAATTTCTGCACCTTTTTCCAAAAAAAATTCCATTGCTTTAATTTTCAGCTCACCAGCGTTATATATTTTGGCAAATGCTATCACGTCCAACACATTGGTGTTGGACAAATCATCAATTAGCATTTTTTCGCATTTGGCTCGTAATATATTCAAATTGTATTTGTCAGCAGCTATCCATAAATCTCGGGCTATTTTAGTAAATTTGTTCACTTCTCCAGTATAAATGAAACATAACATTTCTTCGACGACTTCAGCAGCCATATCTTTGATCTGTACCACGCCTTGACTTTCTACCATACTATGTGCGAACATGGCAGCGAAAACTGGACTACGGGCAGATAAAATCCCTCTATGAGCCGCGAACTTTTTTTCACCAACTGATAACACGACGTCGGGATGTATTTCATTTTTTAATAAACGTTCGTAATCTCTTAAGATTTCATCTTTTTCACAATTAACGGTTTCAATCGCCATTTCACATACCATCGTTAAAGTTGAACTTCGATCAATTATGTGTTGCAATTGAACGGATGACAAAACACCTGAGCTGTTATCAGATTTGCTGACGAATTTAAAAGATGTGCTCGAATCTAGATTGCACTCGTGTTCGTGTTTTTCACTTAAAATGGTTAATTTGAATTTGACAGATGTATTTTCGCAGAGACTCTCGCGATCCAAAATCAAACGTGAAGAATGGAAAATTAAATTATACGCGCTATCAGAACGAATGAATTGAAGCTTTAGGTACCATTTACATCTATCCTCGTTGGGAACAGTAAATATTGGCGATTTCAATTCTTCTTCTGATAAATACGAAAAAAAATCTTCTATTTGCCACGTACAGCAATAATGGTTTTTTCCCATCTCTGTGATGTGACGACTTTCAATTGATCCAACAACTTCAGCAACGGGAATACTCATGATTCTTTCTACAAAATAATACAAAAACAATAAAATCCATTTTTTTAACTCGTGGAGCCTTTTTTCATCGAAAAACTTTTAATGGATCCACGGAAAGGTGGCGGGGGAGGGACTAAATTCAAAATTTTTATCAAGTGGGATGTCAAAATGCATGTTTTTTGATTCTGACCTAACACTAGTGCCCAGGGGGGAAGGGAGAGTCTCAAAAATATCGAGTGTGATATCAAAATCTGTGATTTTTTACCTGCTAAGCCCAGCCCGTTTCCGATGTCATTTCCTCGTAAAATACGGAAAATTCGATGCTCTTTGAGCAGTTGAGCACCAAGACGCGACGCCTTGGAATATTCGGTACACTGTCTTGAATAACTTAAGCCCCCCCCCCCCCTAAAAAACGGTTAATGGGAATTAGTTTTAAAGGCACCTACTTTCTCATTTTTTTATCTATTAATTTTTTTTGTTGAACCCTTCTTTTGCTCAGAAAATAAATTTTTTTAGGCATCAAATTTTTCAAAAAATGTAAAAAAAAGACTACAGTTTCCTAGGCAATGAAATGTTGATAACATGGTAATATTTTTTCCTGTCATCCTGACTTCTGATATTAGGTAAGTCAATTTTCACCTTCTGACTTTCTGATATTTAGTAAGTTAATTTTGAAAATAGAAAAATTTGTAAGTTTTCTAAAGTCAACTTCTGACTTTCTGATATCAAAGTAATTTAGATAATAGAAAAATTCATGTTTCTAAAAGTAAGATGTCGACTTTCTGATACAAATTAAATTGATTTTGAAATATGAAAATTTATAAGCATTTAAAAGTCATATACTGAATTTCTGTTATTTTTCTTATGCCATTTTGACATTCTGATATTAAATTAAATTTCACTTATGATCTTTAAAAAAAAAGTGACGCAAAATAGGGTCCTGAAAATTTTGATCTTAAAAATTTTGGAATGAACCCCCCACCCCAGAGGAAAAAACATATCCATGTTAAAAGTTTTAAAAAAATTTAATCAAGCTATCTTCAGAATAAGTCAAAAACTTACTGATTGAATCAGTAATTTGAATTCAATACAACTTTCAATCCACTGCCTGAAACATTAATTGGTGAAAATTTTTTGAAAAAATATACTTTACAAAGCAAAAAAATGCACTTTTTTTTGACATTTTTGCAGCAAAAAAAATATTTTGAAAATCGTTGAGCAAAGGAATTTTTTACTATTTTGTTCGCGATAAGCGCGAAAAATAAGTACCTATTATAACAGTCACCCAATAAACTTCGAACAGTATTCTAACACAGATCATGGGGGAAAAGGCAAATACCCAAGCATACGTAAAATCTACTCAATTAAACTGGAATACCCAACGAGCAATTCCAAAATGGCAAGAAGTAACTCACAAACTCACCTAAGATACACTATTCTTCAGAGCCACAAAAAATATATACGCAGCCTGATCAGCGATCACAAATCACGTTTAAAGAACATTTCACTCTCGAGTACAGCAAGAAGAGCAACCAAAGGAACTGAATAGTCGAAACAGTAAAGTAATGCCATGATTGCCATGAGAAGCACCCTGGTTCATCCCTTTACGTTTGGCAACGTCTCTGTTCGCGAAGAGAAATTCGCATAGGCGACAAGAAGTCACCAAAATCTGTTTTCTGTTCTCGCATCATTAGGTGGAAGGCTAGACTGACTGTAGTATAGACCGTGGTTTAACAAAACAAAGGACAGCAATCGCAACCTGTAGACGTTTCGCCACTCGCCAATCTATAAAATGTGCAAAGCGGCCAGAAGAAGTATTGCTTTCAATCTGGCCTGGCAGGGTTTCTCAAAATAGAGAATCAATGTAGTTCAAGAAATGAGGAAATATAATTCCCCAACTTTACAATGATTTTCGAAGGCTTTGACGCCAGACGCCAAAGATAACTGTATATTGTATAAATTAAAACAAGATTTAGCAGTCGTAGTGGCAAGATGAAAAATAAGAATAGACTAACTTCACCTACCCTCACCCCTCTCAATAGACTATTGAAAAGATGGTTTGAATTTTGTACAATACACACTCACCCTGGCAAAATGCAATCTCAATCTAAACCAGATGAAATAGAAAAAAAAATAGGATTTTCCCAGTAGAACGTTGAAATAGCAGTGGCATGATGAAGCTGCATACTCGAGAGGGGCTGTACTTCAAATTTTCCCAACTTGATTTTCTGAAAAATTCCCAACCATTTTTCTCAACAAATTTCCCTGTTCTTCAAAATTTTTCCAATTTTAAATTCAGTAAAAATTGGTTTTGACTGAGAAAAATCTTTCTAATTTATTACTTTTTAAAAAATTCTACAAGAAAAATGTTAAATTTTCAATGTGAGAAAACGATTTCAACGCGAAACAAAAAGATTTGAGAGTAAAACCGAGTTGAAAAGTCTGAATTTTAAAAAATGTTGAGTAGAAAAACTATGAAAAACGTTTAAATAACAGTTAGTGTTAAAATTTCGAAGAAACACAGAAACAAATTGGCTAAAAAAACATTTTAGGGACGAAGCTTGGTCGAATATCTCGGGGGGGGGGGGTGAATATAAAAAAATTCACCAACCAAAATTACTAAAAAAAGGGAGAAATTTGATGAACCATTATAAAAAATGAATGTTTTTCGCTAAGTAATCGTATTAAAAAAAACAAACATTTCCACTTTTTTTAAAAAAAAATTAAAAATTCTATTCGAGATCGACACTAATACCCTCGATCAAGAAAAAGAACAAATTATTCAGTTTCAAAATATCTACATAATTACCTGGCATGGAAAAACATTATTTTGAAAACTCGTGTAAATTTATCGAGTCCGAGCAAAGCAAGAACAAAAATTTTTGAGGAAAACATAGCATCGAAAAGCTAAAATTTCTTCATTAAAATTCGTGCTACTTCTTCACTTCCGAAGAAAAAGTTTCTTGAAGAGCTCCTCTCCTTTCGAAAAAATCGAAAAACTGGTTAAAATTCCATCTAAGATTCTCACCAAGTTCCCTGATGAAACGAGAAGGGCAATTTTATTTCATTTGAAAATATTCAATTTCCTGGGTTATAGGGGGAAAAAGATTTATATCACCATTTTGAAAATAAAATGGAGGGAAGTTACTGAGTTCGAGTGAAGCAAGAGTGAACATTTTTTGCGATATTTTCAAATTTTTCCATTTTTTTCAACTTTCTCAAATCCAAACTTGGGAAAATTTAGGACAAGATGAGGAAAGTTAGAAATTCCAACTTTTTGCAATTTTGGAATGGTCTGAGGGTTGTCACCTCCCCCCAATCGGCACGCCTCTGCAAAATAGTTAGGTAGTCCATACCGATGACGAAAAATCGACGTTGTATTTCAAAAATATTCTCCTATAAAAAATCAAACCAACGATGCTTTTTTCCAAGCATGATTTTCTTTAAAATTTTTTAGGTCATTTTTTCAAATTTTCCAGATCTTTTGTCTTGACTGATATTTTTGATGCCGAACAAATGTGCAAGGCCAAGGGAGGAGCGAAAATTTTATTTTTCTCCTGTTTCAATATGAGATTCATATGTTTCCAAATATTTAATTTTTTCAAGTGTTTTTCGAAAAATTTCAAAGCTTTACTTTCTGAACACAATTTTACTTGAAAAAAAAAAAATCGTCATTAAAAATTCTCTTGATGATATTTAAATTTATAATTCGAGTAGAAAAACAATTGAAAAATTTTCTTAATGGCGAGTTTGGCAACAGGTTGCACCTTTCACCCCCCCCCCCCAGGTCTCCAACAATAACTCACGACTAAATACTGCATCAATCGTTTTTTGAATGTCTGAAAAGTTGTTACTTACGTTCCTAAAAGTAATTTTTATGAAAAAAACTGAATTTATGACGAGATCCGAATAGAAGGAGAAAAAACATATTTGTTGATTCTTTGGGACAATATCCAGCCAACATTTTAATCAAACAACTATGAAAAAGAAAAGTATATGGTACATTGATACTGAAGCTCAAGTCCGTCAGTTAAGCAATAAAATTTTCAAAATGCTGACTTTCAATACTCACAATACGTAATTCAACCAGGTGATTTTTTAAAAATAAAAAAAAGAACAAAAAATTTCCGTTATTTTGAATATTGTACTTTTTTATACTTCATTTATAGAATGCAAACCCACTAATACATAAATGATACTCATTCTAGAAAAACAAAAATTAAAATGATATAAAAAATATGTCGCTTAATTTTCTTAATTAATCACTCAATAATGAAGCATTTTTTGAAAAAAAAAAAACATAATACTAACTACAGACATTAATTATCCAGTGGAATTCTTTTTCAACTCCGACACGATCGTCGAGCTAACAAAAGCTTCGGAAATATCTCGAAAAAGTTCGGGGCTGGATTGACAGATATTTTCCCAAGCTGAGCTTTTCACCTCTTTCGTGTTTCTCGTCGTAAGATAATTCAAGGCTTCAAATTTCAGTTCTTTCGCATTATACAAATTCGCGAGCAAGAGTAGGTCCAATACATTGGAACTTGATAAACTCGAGATCAGGAATTCTTCACATTTGATTCGTAATCCATTCAAGTCGTATTTATCAGCTGCCATCAACAAATCTTGGGCTAGATCTTTCAAATTTTCAATTTCACCGGTATAAATGTAAAGTAACATTTCTTCGACGACATCTTCGCCCATACCTTCAATTCGTACTACGCCTTGGTTTTCTATCATATTGTGTGCGAACATGGCGGCGAAAACTGTACTACGAGCACTCAATATGGTCTTATTAGCTGGGTATTTTTTTTCACCAACTGATAATACGACGTCGCTCATTTGCTGACTTTTTAAAAAGGATCTGTAATCGTTTGCAAAACTGTTATCTTCAAAACAAACGCTTTCAATCATCAAATCGCATACAAATGTGATGGAGTAACGACCAGACCAAAACATTGAACCCTGACTGTTTTCGGATTTCGTGTCGAATTCAATAGTCCTGTTTTGCTGCACATCTCCTATTGATTTGGTTCGTCCATCGATATACAAATTGAATTTGACGAATGCTTTTTTACAATCACTCGTACGATCCAAAACCAAATGTACAGAACTGGCAATTTTTTCGAAATGATCTTCAAAAAAAATGGATTGAAGACTCAAATACCATTTTAATCTATCTCTGTTAGGAACTGTGAATAGAGGTGATTTAAATAATGATCCTTTCGAAGCACACTCATGCATTGATTCAATTTTCCACGTACATCTGTAATAATTTGCAGCCGTATTGACATGACGGGTTTTAAAAATTCCAGTATTCATGTTGCTTTCCTAGAAAACATGGCAAGAACTTTCATGTAAAATCAAACCAGAAATAAGTTCAAATGTAAAGCTAAAACGCAATTTCAGGAATTTGCCATTTACCCTACGTTCAAAAATATTAATAAGATATTTTAGGAAAAAGGGTCGCACACAATGAGATATTTCTGGATTTCAGACCTCAAAAATGTAATTTTTGTGAGATCAGATAACAACGAAATTGGTGAAAAGGCATGTTTTGGGATACTGAATCCAATTTCGGACTTCGAGCTCATTTTCAAGACGCCTTCTGTTGATTTACCACTCACCTTCTGTACAACAGAATGAAAATGAAAACTCAAATTTTTGAAACATATCATGTGATTTTTATTTTAAAGCAGTTTTTATCCCTTTTCATAACCTATCCCCTCACAAATGGATGAAAAGCCAAATATCGTTTTGGTTGTCGAAATATTTCACAGGTCGACATAGGAAATGCTGTTTGAAAGTTTAATACTTAGATGTTTTCTACAGATTTTTTTACGCTAATCAAGAGAAAAATAGTGAAAATCGGTAAAAGAAGCAGAGAAAACATGGAAAAAACATAAATTGTAGCAGGGTTTCCGACAAATTTTTTTGAGAAAAAAGCTTGACTTAGCTTGACCTCTTCAAATGACTTTTTTGACAACCAACCCCAAATTTTTTGACCCCCCCACGTATGTTTGTTTTAAAGGAAATTTCAATCACTTTTTTGTCCCTCGTAAATACTCTTCTTTTTTATGAGAAATTTTTAATATTTATCGATGGTAAATGGAATTATGATTTTTGAAATTTTTGAAAAAAATGATTGACTTTTTGAGTAAATTAGTAAAAAAGCTTGACTTTTTAGAACCAGCTTGACAGCAAGGCAGAAAGCTTGACTTATCAGACCAGCTCCAGGTAGAACGTCCGATTTCCTATCTGCAAAGTTCCATTAGTCTTTTCTTAGGAGGCTTAGCTTTCGAGTTATCAATTTTTCTCTAGGAGACTTCCCTTGCCCAGAAAATCGATTTTTTATAATGAACCGCATTTTTAATAGTTCCCATGCATTTGAAACAATGGCAATACCAAAGGGTGGCAAATTACCAATTTTTTCTCCATAATTGATTTTGATCAATGATGCTGATCTAATTTTTAGTGCCGAGTACAAATAAGATGTCAGTTTGACTCCTCCACGTCAGTTTTTTTTTTTAAATTTGAATACATAAATATTATGATTGAAATTTGTTTTACATTTTTTCGTGTAACTTTTGACCTCCAAATTCGATTTTCTGGGCAAAGGAAGCCTCCTAGAGAATAAATTAATAGAACATGTATTATAGAACGTCAATGACATATTATCTGTAGAGCCGTATTAGTTCTTTTTCTTTGGGGGGGGGGGGCGCTTAAATTTCGAGATATTTTCAATTTTTTAAAAGAAGTTAATTTTTCATTTTTGAACCGAAATATCTCGTAAGCTGAGCCTCCTAAAAAAAAATCGAATGTACATCTCTGCAGATAGGAAATTTGACGCTCTACAATTTACGTTCTACTCATTTTTTCTCTAGGGAGCTTCCTTTGCCCAGAAAATCGCCTCGAGCGTCAAAAGTTATCAAAAAATGCAAAACAAGTAATTGAAATTGTGAAAAATCCTTGAGTGATGGAATTTTTTCACTCTTCATTTCATGATCAGCGCGAAAAATACTATAGAAACCAACCATTAAACTTCAAAATAGTATTTTACTGGTATTAAAACGTTGATCCTTCAAAAAAAAATATATATTTTGACACCCGAAACAAGTTTTTACGAAAATTTGAGTATTCGTCCCCTGATGCGAAGAATATGTAAGTTATCAGAAGGCATGAAAACGAGATCAGAATCAAATTCAGTATCCCAAAAAACATAATTTAGACACCTAACCAGCAAAGTGTTATTTTCCTTGCTTAATTTGAAAAAAAATTACCCCTTACTCCCACTCCCTGATCTTGAGAAAAAATTTAATTTAAATTTAACCCTATATAGACCACCAGTGCCAAAAACGGCACTACAATGCATTTTTCGAAAAAAAAAAACACCTGGGGCCAAAAACGGCACTAAATGTATTCCCTTAACATTGTAGTGCCGTTTTTGGCACCAGGTGGTTTTTTTTCGGTGGTCTACCTAGGGTTAAAGTCTATACGGTTCGAAATACATTGCAGGATGCAAGGAATATAGATATACTACGTATAATAGGTAGCCCGGATCGTTGTTGTACACACTCGCGTGAGTGAGGAGTGCGGGGTGCTGACGTCATTGGTAGTTTGCGGTAGCTGTAACAACATAACAACTACAAGCACACACAACGTCGATGTTGACAAACATAATCAGCGATGTCCGCGCATACTTCGTGGGATCAACGGCAAAATAAAGTGGTAAATAATGGCCAACTACCAACGACGTCATAATTCACTCACACTAGCACACAAACTCGCTGATCCGGGCTACCTATTATACGTAGTATATCTATATTCCTTGGCAGGATGATGGATTTTTGTATTTTTGAGGGTTTCCAGCTCTCAACGGGCATTTTATATCTTCTACTTAACAGATATCTGAATATCAGAACACAATTATGGAACAGGAAACTAGATATCTGCTTCAATTTTTTCTTAAAAAGCGATAGTTTCAGATCAAGATGAATCTAATTAATTTCAATACTTACAAAAATCAAAAACACTTCCAATAATAATCCAAATTTCAAAGAAATTCGAATATTTTTGTAAATTACAATCAAAGAATCAACGATAAACGAAATTTCAGACAAATCGAAACACTCCTGCGGATGAACAGTTCAGAGTTCAGACACAACACACCGATTAGCAACATGGGACAGAGCAGAGCAAATATAATAAATACATCTTTATCAGAAGCACGTAACGGCAGTAACTAACAATATCAGTGCAGCCGCGCGTAGGTACGTATGCGTATACGTGTACGCGCGCATGGGGGGGGGGTAGTTTTCCATGGTTTGGCGACATGTATAGCGTTGTCAAACGCATTTCGGCAAGCTGCTTCGGTAGCTATGTGGTTAGAGCGATCGCTAGGTATTCGGAAGGTCTCGAGTTCGAATCCCGCTGGCGGAATAATTTTTTTGAAATTTTTTTTTCGTTAAAAAATATTTTTCAAGTCGGAATTTTGTAGGATTAATTATTTTTTTACCAGAATTTTTTTTTTCGTGCAGTTACATATTGTAATGAATTAAAAATGGATTTTTATAATTTTTTTTCATTTTCGAAGTATATTTTTATCACGCACTGAGCACAATCTGACTCCTCGAGCTGCAACGTGGTAGGTCCAGGTGGTACGGTGGTTAGTTTGAAATCGGCAACGCGTTGACTTGACTTACAGTTAGTACTGTGCAGCAAAAGGGGGAGGGGAGGGTCGGTTGGTGATCCTGAAATGATAGCTTATCAGTTCCAGTTCCATATTTCTCGTATTTTTTGAAGTAAAGAATCGATTGCTCGACTGGCGATTCGAATTGAATGCACATTATGTATTCGAAAATCTAATCCGATCAAACTTGGATTTTTAAAATTTTTCTTGATTTCAAATTCCTTCAAAAATAAATCTTTACTACAAAAAATTTTATAAATAAAAAAATTGAAAAAGTTTTCAAAATCACGCATTTTAAAAAATTTTAGAGTTGATTTTTCAGTATTTCAACTTTTTAATTTTTAAAATTTTTTCATTAATTTCATTTTTTCAATTTTTTTCAATTTTAAAATTGAAAAAAATCCAAAATTCATGTTTTTCAAAATTTCTTCCAACTCGGTATAATCAGGAGAAATTTCAAAAACTATGAAATGAAAAAAATTGTTGTTAAGGTTCCAAATGATTTGACATTTGACAATCCTCCACTCCTAATTTGTTGCCTGTCAGAAATTTACGAAGGGAAAAAACCATAAAATGAAATCTTTAGAAAAATCGTTTGACTACATCTGAGCCATGCACGAAAAAAAAGATTCTGCTGACCTCTTCCCCCCTTGACATTTCAAAAAAAAACACCAATTCTCATGATCTACTGAAATATTTTTGCACTTTTTCAAATTTAAATTGCACATCCATCAATGAAAAATCATGTTTCAACAAACAAAATTAAGCACATAAAAATTGAAAAAAAATCCTTCCCAGAAAGTAGTTTTTTAATCAATGAGAAATGTCGATTGAAAACAAAATAAACAGAGTTCATAGATTCAAATTTTATTATACTACGAATGTTTTTCTTCTCACAACACTCTGAAAATTTTTTGCTCCAAGTCGAAAATCTTGATTACTTACATTATAATTCTTCTAAGAAGCCCTAATTGAATAATTTTTGTGGCACGTTAAATCAATGCTAAAAATTGGGAAAAATTAACGATTTTTTATCGATTTTCAGAAACAAGAACAAATAGTTTCTCAAATTACATTTTTTTTTCAAAAAGAAGCATAGAAAATAATCAAATTTCAGCCAAGCTAACTAAGGACCAATTTTTTTCTCATTCAATTTTCCTGTTTTAAATTGAAAAATAAGTGTAAGTATGAAAATATTCTCAAAATTATCTCCTTCACAAAATTCGATTTACACGAATTTCTCGACTTGTAACGAATTTTTGACCAAATTAGGAAAAAAATATTTTAAATGGATAATTTTTAACAAAATACTACAGTTAGATTTACTGAGAAAAGTAAATTTTTGAATACAAACCCATTTCAAAACCTTAAGTTTCACTCATATAAATTTGGTCAAAATCCCATGTTTTTTTTCACTTTACTCCAATAATCCGTCTGAAAACAATTCCACATGGGATATTCCAGTATACCTGAATCAAGCAGGCCAAAATTTAACTATTGGTAATTTCGACTTGCAAACATAAACTCATCGAGAAAATACTTTCTGAATGACTTCATCAACGAATAAAACTCTGATCTCAGGAATAATGGCACTTATCGTTTGGAGAAATACATAATTAATTAAAATGAACCTTTTCGATCCTTCGTACAATTCTCACCAACTTTGACAGATTGAAGCCATTTCTTGATTACCAAACCACGCAACTTTGAAAAAAAAAATCAAGAATCACGTTTACGTCATCAATCGTTTTTTCAGATACAGAATGAACCAAACAATTTTTAAAAAATTATTATTCTGATTGGATTTAAAGAATTGAATGAAATCATATCAAAATTTAGATTCGTATTTTTTGAAAATAATCTTTCAAAGGTCGAGCCAGTCGCTGTGTCAGTAAAAAAATTCCAAATGACTCAAAACAACCTGAAGATCAACAATAATTACAAACGGTAATTTCATAGGCTTTTATAACACTCCCCATTAAAATGAAAAAATCCAAAGGATTACTAATTTTTCATATTCAGATGATTAAAATTCTAAAAAAAAAAAAATTAAAACACACGGATAGATACTTTATTCACTCAGACAATCCAGTATTTTAAACACACGTAAAACTATTAAAAAAATTTAAAAACCTACATCGATCAACTCGTTATTACATTAAAAAAACAAAAATCAAAACACGAGGAACAATTAAATTAATTAATCATTTGGAATGTAGGTAAACACAAACTGTAAAAAAATTCGAAAAAACGATCACATCGATTAAAAGGATGTTTACTCGTCGCCGGGCTCAGATTCAGACGTCGAGTCTGATTCCAACACCAATTCAGATTCCGATTCCGGATCAGATTCAGATTCCAAGTCGGATTCAGATGTCCATTCAGATTCAGATCCTGGCTCAGGTTGAATACGACCATCGGATATTTCTCGAACGAGCGCCGGATTCGATTTCATGAGATTTTCCCAATCTGTGGTTTTCATCACTTCCGTTTTGTTTTCCTTGATCAAATGAATGGCTTCAGATCTCAGTTTACTCGCATTGCACGATTCAGCGAACAATAATATGGAAATTACATTCTCATTGGTTAATCTCTCGATCAGTACTCCTTCGCATTTACTTTTTAACCCTTTCAAATCGTATTTATCGGCTGCTATCGAAAGATAGTGGGCAAGTTCTTCCGATATTTGCACTTCTCCGGTATAAATGTAACGTAACATTTCTTCCACGACTACTTCGAGCATATTTTCAATAATCACTACGTCTTGTTTTTTTCTCGAATTGTTAGCGAACATGGCGGCGAAAACTGAACTTCGAGCCGATAAAATCGTCTTATGAGCTGGAAATTTTTTTTCACCGACGAGCAGATCGACGTCAGGAAATCGCGCGTCCTTCAACAACGATTCAAAATCTTTCAGGAAACTGTCATCTTCGGGTATGACATTCACGATCTTTATTCTACACAGGACCTTCGCTTCATATAGTTCATAGGCCTCATCGCCTTCAGATGCTGAACTTATAGTGGTCATAAAACCAGAACTGTTTGCCGATTTCTTAATGAATTTGAAGGTTCTAAATTTAGCCCAGCGTAGCGAACGAGCATCAGATTCTTCGGCGGCGAAGACTTGTAAACTGAATTTGGCGACTGCTGATTCACAGTCACTGCTGGGATCCAAATACAAACGCACTGAACAAATTGTAACCGTTCCATCGACAGCGAAATCTCCACCGTAGGCCTGGATACCTAAACGCCATTTACATTCGTCCCTGCCCGGTACAGTGAATATAGGCGACATCTTTTCTCCTTCGAAGCCACTCTCAAAATCTCCTTCCAGATTCCACGTACAGATATAATTATTTTCTTCTTTGGTTTTACCAGCAGGGGCAAGGCGAATTTTTGTAGTTCCAACAGTTTCAATACAGTTACTGGAATCGTCAGCGCTCATTTTTCTTCCTGCAAAATAATAAAAACAAACCAACGAATTAAATAAAAACGTGGAAAGCATTCTAATTTGGAATATCTTCGATAAATGTAGAAATGGATTCTAAATCACTTGAAAATTATTCTTGATTAATTTCAGCAAACTATAATTTAGATGATGGCTCAAAATTCTTGATTTTTCGAAATTTCGATTCTTCATTTCTCGAAAATTTTTTGAACCGGATTAGCTAATTTTTCGATTTTGTCAAATCACATGCGAAAATGAAAACCACTAAAACGAGATGCACAGTGGACTGACTACAAGAATTTTCGTACCGAACGTTCAAAAAAATAAGGTACCTCCGAAAAGAACGCAAAAAAACCAATAATAAAGCAATAAAATCCATTGCCACAGTGTTCGACAACGAGTGCACCGGAAACGATCGTAAAACCAGTCCACCAGTCTAAAATCATTGTAACTCTTACACTTAACGAAGACCTACGCGTATTACGCGAAAAGCTACAATGGACATCTAAATAATTTTTTATCACCTCAAAGAAGTTCAGGACAAAAATCAAAGGAATAAATCATGTCCGAAAAATACATGAAAGAATTTAAAAATATTCTAAACCTATATTCTCGTTGAAAAAAATTGAAATTAAGGACTCTACGAGAGGCATTCGAAACCCCTAAATTCAATTTTGGCGCCATTTCGACCCCAAACCCACACAAAAATTGATAAAGACAAGAAGAAAGGTGATTTTTTAGAAGTCACGTGGTCAAATCTGGCGCTGTAACGTAAGAAATTCGAAATTGGAATGTTCGTTTTCGCAGAATTTATCAATGAAATCCAATTTCTCAATAATCCCTGACGTCACAACACCAGATTAGACCACGCCCCCTTTATCACGGCTACGAAAAAATAAAAAAATTCAACTTTCAAATAAATCATTACGCGAATTTCAAAGGACCGATTCATCGGATTTTTTTCAATTTTCATCTTTTTACGACTACATTATATTCGACTTTTCACAATTATTTTCCAAAAAAAGGCCCGAAAATGAATCACGGAGGTAAAAAATATGAATTTTAATATCTCGCTCGATTATTTCGAAGAATTCATAATCCATGCCTCCCCTCTTCACCCAAGAAGTCCGGCTTGCTTTTTTATTGAGATCATAAAAAATACGATACTCGAACCCAAATTCACGATTTTTATTTTTTTTCCTTTTCTGTCTTCTATTCTTACAAGATTCGTTCGCTTCGCTTGCTTCGCCACTCTTAAAAAATAAATAACCTTCACAGATCCTTTTTTTCGAATTCCTACACATTGACATCCGGTCACATCGCATCCCTAAAAAGACCGTTTTTTCTTTTCTTAGCTTTCTTTTGTCTTTCTTCTCTAGAAACCAAAACCACTGCATTCTTTCAACTCACTATCAGAGTTTGTCGGTTAAAATTACGCAACAAGATGATGCAACATCATACCCAATTGATTCCAGCGTGCGTTCTATTCTATTCAACGTTCGCCTCTTCACTTCTCTGTTCTTTCTTCTTTCCAAAATCTACTTGAGATATTTCTAAAATTTCGTCCTTAATTTGACCCAACAGACCCAATTACCCTGGGATGAAAAAACACGAAAAAATAGCTAATCCGGAATTTAAAACCTTCACGAATCGAATGACATAAGCCCACAACGATCTCAATCTTTCACTTTATAGTTTTTATGCGATTTCGAAACTCTATTATCACTATAAATAGCCCACCCTGTATCAATTTTTTTGGTACTTACCAAAAATCTTCGTATCAGTCACGACCACGTACAACAAATTAAAATCTGCTCAATTTCTTCTTCTTGTTCGGGAATGAGAACGATGTCAGGATCGAAAACTGCAGCTCGGTACACGATGTATTATTTATCACAATTACAAACCGAAATCACTTTTGAATGATGGTACGACGATCAACAAGTATCGAATATTTTCAACCGACGAATAATTTTATCAAAATCAAACATGAATTCGACTCGAGACTCACATTCACAGAGACAGAACCACAGAATAAATACGGGCGCCAAAGATAACGAACAAAAGACAACTATGACGCTCTGAAGGCAAGACCAAGACTGGAAACTGAATACTGTACCGTGTACCCTTTCGACCCTAGGCACAGAGACTCAAATAAAAGCGGCAACTATATTGATGGTTGATTGGTTGGTCCAAGGACGTATGTCCTTGGGTTGGTCAATGATGGTCGAATTTTACGTTCACATACCTTCGACTTCGACCGCTTCGACCTTCGATTTGGAATGTTTTACTGTTACCATCTTTACCGTCAGTAGGGTGTAAAATAACATACAATCGCGAAGGCTAAATGGCTAGAAAATCAGAAATATAAAGGAAATCCGAGACGTAAGCTACACAAATTCGATGAAAAACAAAAAATTCGATTAGTTTGATCTGATGAACTCTTGGTTGAAAAAAAATTCAACTACTTCTCGTATCCACCTAAAAAATGAAGTTGATTTATTTCTTACTCGATTGAGCTCTAAAAGCTCAAATTTTCTGGACTTTTAAATATTGTTTCAGTTATTGAAAATGAATAGCTATTTTTCTCATGATATTGAACCAATTTCAAGCAATTTTCATTGCTCAATATGAATACCAATGTTTTACTAAAGGGCTGAAAATCCTTCACGTACAAAATAAGTAAATAAATAGGTAGGTATCTAAATGTTTCGCCGAATTAATGTATTTTTCGAATGCATGCAGTAGGTAACTACTTTCTATGATTTTTCCTGTTTCATAAAAAAAATCCAAGATACTCTGACACAGAGATTGAACATTCATAATGAAAACGAATGAAGCATTTTTTTTTTCGTATCTAGCATAAAAATATTATCAATTGATTCAGCTAGATGATTTTTTTTTTTTGAAATGCCAGAAAAATGGTTATAAGGTGAGTGAAATAAATGATGAAACGTAGCTATAAAATAAAATTCTGAAAAATAGTAATTTGAAATATCACAAAAACTTTCAAAATCTACTTCATGATGAATCGTCCACTATTTTGAAATTAAAATTACAATCTTGAATTTTTCAAAATAATTTTCATATGGATAGAACTCAAGATTGAAAAATTGATGCTGGAGATCTCAGTTTTCAGAGAAATGGTACCCATTCAAATTTATCGTTTAAAAAAAAATCAAAAATACAATTTCTATTCGAATGAAAACTGAAAACAAAATTCAATATTAGGGATATACTTTCGAAAAAAAATCACGTTCGATAAAATTCGTTTTCTCAATTTTTTGGATTTCTAGAAAAATTTAAAAATTTTATTTCTTAAAAATCGGAAAAATATCTAAAAAAAATTTCAACAAATTTCGTTCAAAAGTTGACCTCAGCACAAATATTTCGTGAGCTGGTGGATGTGATGAGAAACCGAGAATAAACTAATGTTTCAAAGTTCGTTGAAAAAATACAAAAATATGATGTTTCGACTAGAAATAAAACAAAAGCAAGATAAATAAAATAAGTGACACAATTAAAACACCCATTCCTCAAGATAGATATAAAATTTTCAAATCATTGCAATGGATAAATCGGATGAATTTTCATTTTTTAAACATATTTTCAATACTCATATATCTCAGATGGTGTTCTAAAATTTTTATAGGTACTCATAAAAAAACCAACAAAAACGAAAATTAAATTACAAAAATATATTATTCACTCGGATTGATCAATCATTTTACACTCGTACATACACCAAACTATACAAAAAATCTCAAAAAAAAACATTCAACACAGAATCTAAATCTACATCGATTAATTTACCTTTACTCAAGCTCACTACCAGAGAGTTGGACACCTCTACTACGACGATCCATTCTCCGTATCAGAATCATCTTCATCCACCTTCGGATGAAAATCACACAGGGAAAATTTTTCAGCAAGCTCAGCATTCAATTCTTTAAGCTTTTTCCATCTTGAACCTCTCAAAAATTTTGTTCTTCTATTGCAAATAATAAAACCAGTTTCATACTTCAGTCTATCAGCCTTATACAAATCAGCGAACACTGCCATGTCAATCACATTCCTCTTCGACAATTTCTCGATCAAGAAATCTTCGCATTTTATTTTCAATCCTTTTAGGTCGTATTTATCAGCTGCTATCAATAAATCTTCGGCCGAATTATCCAAATTTTCCACTTCTCCGGAATAAATGTATTGTAACATTTGTTCGAAGACTTTTTCAGCGACATCTTGAATTTTAACAATTTTGGATTTTTTTTGTTCGAAAATCGAGGCGAAAACTGTACTGCGCGTAGCTAAAATACACTTATGAGCTGGAAATTTCTTCCCGCCAACGGATAGCACGACATCAGTGAACAGGTTTGCTTTCAGCAATGATCCAAAATCAGTTGAACAGCTATTATCTTCGAGTTCAACTTTTTGCAACATTATTGTGCAACGCACATTCAATTTATTATATTCTTCATCATCGTCATCATCGTCATCACTACGTTGAAGATTTTCTGAAGGGATTTTCCATACAACAATTGGTCTGCTTATCGATACGGTTCCCCTTTTCTTGGAACGTATCAATTTGGGTTCCTTGGTGAATTTAAAAGAGTCACATTTTAGTCCCTCGACAACAGAAGTATCATCGTCGTAAACATCTAATTTCAATTTGGCTATCAATACGTTGCATTCGCTTTCAGCAGACAAATTCAAACACACTGAAAAGTAAAGATCTCCTTCATCGTTTTTAAAATTCAACGGCTCGATGCTGAAATAAAATTTACAACTTTTTCTCCAAGGGATGGTGAATATCCTTGAATGCAACGCCTCTTTTTCGGTGGGGGAAAAATTTCCTTTTAAATTCCATTTGCAGCGATGATATCGATCATTTTTATTTACAGTAGAGACAGGACGTGTTCTAATAGTTCCAACAATTTTAGCATCGGCAGCACTCATGGTTTTTTCTGCAAAACAATAAACAAAAACTAATAAATTAAATCAAAATTAAATAAGTTCGAATTACGGTAATTATTTTTTTTCTAATTTTCGATATTTTCTATACATAGCTAAGCAAAATTTTTAAGGAGTAAAATTTTTAGATCCTTCTAAAAATCAAAAAATCTATGAATTTTTGTAAAGAAACAAATTTTATGAAATGTATTTTTTTTTTTTCGAAAGCAGATAGGTAATGTTGAAATTTTTTTTCAATTTTCATTCAAACAGAAATTGATTTTTTGATTTTTTTTCGAACAAAAAGTTTGAATTTTTTAAAAACTTGCAATTTTTCCAAGATTCTGGTAAACGAAACTTGTGAATTAGTCACAATTACTATAAAATTTCAACATCATGTTAAAACTACATTTGAATTATGCAGTTGATGAGTTGATTCCTCATTCCTTGAATTTTTTCTGAGTAGGAGTAGCTATTTATTCTACCTATAGGGGATTAAACTAAATAAAAAATCGTAGTCAAAAAAAGAAGAAAGAATTTATAAAAATTTCCCAACATAAGGAAAAGAATTAAAATTAGACTCTAAAGTTGCATTCGACGCCTCCGAATCAGATTCTGGATCATTTTTAGCTCAAATTTACATCAAATTCTTTATGGACAAATGAAAGGCCAAGGAGAAAAAAATTTCAGAAGTAGGTATTTAATACGACATCAGAACAAATGATTTTTTTGACCCATTCGAGTTCATTTCCGAGGTTACTTCTCTGAGAAAAATAAAAGGAGCCCATGAGAGAGGAAGGGTCAAAATCAGTCATCGGAAGCAAAACGAAAGTGTAATTTTTGTTTTGGTATTGACAGAAGCCTAACTATACATTCCTTCTGGGAGGAGGGGACGGAGAAGAGATGAAAATTACAGAATAAAATTGGTTTTTTTAACAAGGAAGTCAAACCTGAAACTCGAATAACTTCATGAAGTCACTTTAAAAAGAATGATTTCTGTTTCATTGACGTCATAAAAATTTTTTTCTCACAATTTTCACATCTGAAATTTTTTCCTGAAGAATTTTTCCAGTCCAATGTTTTTTCTCAGTATTCTTTCAACTCGAATTTTTTTCCTCAAAATTTTCATGACGTCAATTAGGTACAGTGGCGTAAATACGGGGGGGGGGGGTGGTTTGGGTACAAACCCCCCCCCAGACACCCTTCAAAAATGAATTTTTTGGACATCAAAAATCAAATTTTTTCAAAAAACAACATTATTATTAATTTTGGCTAGTTCAAAAGTTCAATATGTAAGCCTGTGGCGTAAATACCTCCTTCAAAACCCTCAAAAATGAATTTTTCGGGTATCAAAAATCAATTTTTTCAAAGCTCTGCCCTCGCTTCGCTCGGGCATAACATAGTCACTATTTAAATTGCAAACGCCGTTCGAAAAGTATGATACCAAGGTTCTGTCACCCCCCCCCCCCCTATTATCCCAGATCTTTATGCCCATAATATACCTAAGAAAAAAATTTTCACCCTTCGACTTCTGTCCCCCCCCCCCCCAGAGGGAATGTCAAGTTACGCTACTGATTAGGTAAACCATCCTTTTCAAAAAATATAGGTATCAGTTCAACAATGGAATTCAGTGGATAAAATTACATCAGAAAAATTTCAGGTGAGTAACTTATGAGAAAAAAATTTGATTATGGAAACATAACATCAGAAGAAAAATTCAGCTGAGAAAATTACGAGGAATAAATTTGGAAAACTTCTTCAGAAAATTCTAAACTGTTTAAAAAAGATGTAAATATTCTGAACAATGAAAAAAAAAGCCGAAACGATATTCAGCGGTATGAGTGGTGACGTCATGAAGTTATTCGAGTTCCAAGTTAAAGGTCGATTACAGAAAGTCTAGGAAAGGTAGAAACAAAAGATAATCAGGATGGAATTCTGCGTATTTTTCTCCACTGATCAATACAATTGGAGAAAAAATTCATCAATTTTTTGAATTTCAACATATTTCAGAGAAAATTTGCACCTATTCTTCTCCCACCAAGCTAAGTTCATTTCGTGAATTTTACAAGCTTCCAATTATCAAAAATTTTTAGCATAAATTTTTCTGCATTTCCACTCAGAAACAAATGGGAGAAAATATTTTCAAAAATCTGCAAAAATTCGAAAAATTGATGAATTTTTCATCAGCTATGTTGATCGAAATGATGATTGAGAAAAATACTTGGAATTCGGTGTCGTTTACTCGTTTTTAAACAAATCACTTTTTTCATAATTTAAACACTTCTTTCGGCCAACACGAATATATATCGTGGGGCTCATTTCGTTTAGTTCAAATCAATGATCAAAATAACACGAGAAGGAGGTTCAGGTGTCATCATTCATCAAATCGTCTTTTTTGAAACATTACTTGGAAATTATTCAATTTTTGTCCCTTTCGTTCTAATCTTTGGAAAATTCAATTCGCATTTTTCGAGAAAAATGTCTAACGACAATTTCGAAAAAAATTTCAATCTCCCACAACTCATATCCTGAAAATGAATTCGGAAAATTATAAAACATGAAATTCGAAACCATATTATTGATTTTTTCACCCAAAATATATATTTGGAATATTTCTATAAATCCTCCCCTGTATTTTTTTCGAACTTGATTTCGTTCCTTCTCCCTCCTCCCCAGGAGAAAAATTGAACAATAGCTACTTACTCCAGAGCTTCAGAAAAAACTCCAAGGAATCCAATGACGTAAGACGTAACCCCAGAAGCTGCATTTTCAAAATGTTACAATGGCTTTCGTGCGACATCGAGATTACATTATCACTATAATATTAAATTTTTTCTCGGGTACTTACCAAAAATAATTGGTATCGACTGCGTATAAGAAATTGAAATCTGCTCAACTTATTCTTCCTCCAGAACGAGACTGACGCCAGGGCAAAAATTTCAGCTCGATACATAAAATTTATCACATTTATGAACCGAAATCACTCTTAACGGAACGAAGATCAATCTAGTTCAACAAATCTCGAGTATTTACAACCGACGAAAAAACAATCTTTCAAACGAATAGAAAACGATCATGGGATTTCGAACGCAAACTCGCGTTGACAAAACACGCGTTCCAGAGGCAACTGATAACTAAACCGATGGAAAACACTAAAACAGGATAAGAAAGATAGCGTTTGCGGAAGGCAGTAGGCAACGTTGGCTACCTGGAAACCAGCTGAAGGCAAGACTTCCAGGAAACTTTTCACTTGGTACTTTGTCCGGTACACTCCTTTCTCGTCACGTTTACTCCAACGGAATATGAAGTATGAAGGCATTAGCAACATAAAAAATCGCAGTCACGTGGTGAAATAGGAAATGTGGAAGATTATCAATGGAATAAGCATTGAGATTACAAGGCGAAATACACATGATTTTTTCATCGCCTTCTTTATCAGTTCGTCGGAGAAAAACAAAAAACTAACTAAGCCAGTTCTGATGAATTCGATTGGGAAAAAATTCAACCAGCAGTCGCTCGTACTTAACTGGAGAACTGAAAACCGATTTAATTCTCTTTCAGATGAATTAAACATTTTTATTCTTTCTCTTGAAAATCAACATCATGATTCTCCCTATTAAAACCAATTACATTTTTTATCCCCCCCCCCTCAATATCATGCATAAATAATCGCTTTATTCAATCTTACGGTGAAAAAATGAATCATTTTCGATTTAAAACTTTCATATCAACAAAGCAGATCGAAAAAAAATAGTAGGTACCTCAAATTTCAAAAAGAGTACTAAAATTTAGAACTTTTTAGATTTCTGGAATTCACATTTCTTATTCCTACATTTGCGAAAAAAAAAACATTCACAATTATTTTTTAAAATTTATTTGTTTTGACTATTCTAGTTTTTCAAACTCCGGCATAAAATTAAATAATTACACCTGTTCATTTAGATTGAAGTAAAACAGCTAGACACCTCTGTTGACTGTTTTGACTGAGATTTGAAATTGAATCGTAGATATAGGGGATGTACCTTCGTCCAAGAATAATTTTGGATCTTGGACTGAAATTATTTATCCTTCGAGACGTTTCAAGGATTCCTCGTTTCAAAACATTTCCAATTTTCACGAATAATAGCGAAATGAGATGGATAATTATTCAGAAACAAAAAAAAAAATCATTTTCCAACATTTTCTATTTTAGAAAATTAGGTACGTATTTCCTATAAATTTTCGAAAAAGGTTGAGACAAACAACAAAAATTTTTTGTTCAATTTTATTGTTCTCTGAAAAATTCTTTTTTCTTGAAAATTGAATGAATATTTTGAAAATATCTCAAAAGTCCTCCAAAGCGCATATTAAATTTTCAGAATATTTTATTCAATTTTTTGATCCTGAATTTTTTACTGATAAAAAAGGTAGAGTCCTTAATGTCATCTACTTTCAAAAGAATCAAAAAAAATTTATCTTCTTCAAAAAACGTTTTCTTTACAAATATTCATCGATTTTTTTAGAGTTCTAGAATCAATTTAAAATTAAGAAATATTTCAGAAAATTCTCAAAATTTTCAATAAAAATCTTCAAAAAATTTCAATGCAAAAATATTTTGCTTGGCGGTGTCCGTGGAGGGGGGGGGGATGAATAAAGTTGTTATAATTGGTTGAAAAAAAAAACAAAAAAAAAGGACGGTAGATTTTTAAAAAAGACAAATTCAGGATAAAAAAGGTGATTTTCGACATATGGTATGGTTTCTATCTTTAATGCCTGAAATTTCTGGAAGGGGCCAATGACCTAAAAAATGATATAGGACGTAAATAAACCATTTTCAAAAAAAAAAGTCTTTTACAGTAAGTACACAATTTTTTTTATTCATTGAAAACGGTTTCAAATTTTGATTTGCGTTTTTCTCGAAAAGTTTATTTTTGAAAATCATTTTTTGGCAAACTTCAAAAAATCATAGAAATTCATTTGTCGCCGCGGTTTGCGCTATTCGAAAGGTACAAATTTGTACTAGGTATTTAAAGAGCCAAAAAACAAAAAAAAATTTCCGACATATGGTCGGGTATCCCTGGCTGCGTCACATATGATACTTACATCTGTCAGTTTATTAATCATTTTTTAGACGAATTCTCGTTTTTTTTTCATTCATAAATTGCTCGACTTTTCATCGATTGCTCAAAAAAATTATCAAAATCCATTACGGTGAATTTTCTGTCAGATATCTACATTGAAAAATTTTCATCTTCAAGATCAAAACGGAGACGGTTCCTGGAAATCCTTAAAAATGGTTAGTTTCGAAAGAAAAAACGCAGCTTTTTTGGCTAAAATTTA
This sequence comes from Pseudococcus jackbeardsleyi, assembly GCA_038380155.1. Lineage (NCBI taxonomy): Eukaryota > Metazoa > Arthropoda > Insecta > Hemiptera > Pseudococcidae > Pseudococcus > Pseudococcus jackbeardsleyi. The sequence goes on from CM076241.1 coordinate 10,338,316, forward strand.
TAACTGAAATAAAGAAGAAAAAGAAAGGAAATCGAAGAAGTACCTACATTTTATTAATCCATGTTTCAAATTTTCACAAAATTCAAAAATACAAGTAGTTTTTTGAAACACATTCCAATCTCTGGGTTGATAAAATTTCAACTTTTCAAGGTTTTCTACGTACTTTCGAAAAAATTTGTGTTCTTTAAAAATCGTTTTCTTTACAAAACTTCGTCGATTTTTTTGAGTTTTGGAAAAATTAATTTTTAAAAAATGTTACTATTTTTAGAAAAATTTTCAACAAAAATCTCCAAAAAATTCGTACCTATGCCAAAAATATTTTGCATGGCAGAAGTGCCGGAGCAAAGATGATTAAAGTTTTTAGGTTTGTTGAAAAATGGCAAAAATAGAGCTGTTATATTGAAAACAGCACAAAATCAGGGCGGCAGACTTGAGCAGAATAAACAGATAAATGAAACACTTGAATTGCCCATTCCTCCACGTATTGTCAGGACAATTTATAAACAATAAACGAAATATTTACTTACTACTTACTACGAGAATCGAATCCTCAAGACCGTAAGTAATTTTATATTAAAACTTCAGCTGAATGATAATTATGACAAGTTGGAGTTTCTGAGGTTCGAGTCAGCACTAATTTCTGTCCATCGATTTATCCCATCCTCTTTCCCACCCCATTCCATGAAAAAAAAAAGAATACGAGGATACCAATTATATAATATTCAATAGATCGATCAATTATTTTGAACGTACCGACACCTACACAAACTGTACAAAACAATTCTGAAAAAACCAAGATAGGTAATAACAGTGCCTAGATCGATTAAATCGATACTCTGCTCATTCACAGCCACTCACTATCAGAATCGGTCATACTATAATAAGAACCATCTGAATCTGAATCTGAATCAGATGCTGGCTCTGGATGAAGACGAGTTTCGGATATTTCTCGAACAAGCGCAGGATTCGATTTATCCAGACTTTTCCAACCTTCGGTTTTCATCAGTTCTGTTTTTTCCCTCCGGATCAAATTGATGGCTTCGAATTTCAGATGACTCGCATTATAAAATTCAGCAAATAATAACAGGTCGATTACATTCGAATTCGATAAACTTTCAATCAGGACTCCTTCGCATTCGCTTTGTAATCCTTTCAAGTCGTATTTGTCGGCAGCTATCAATAGATCTTGGGCCAATTCGTTCAATTTTTCCGATTCTCCGGTATAAATAAAATTCAACATTTCTTCCACGACTTCTTCGCGTACATCTTTAATATCAACTACGCCTTGATTTTCAGTCGTGTTGTGTATAAACATGGCCCGGAAAACTGAACTGCAACTAGTTAAAATCACCTTATGAGCTGGGAATTTTTTCTCGCCAACCGATAACACGACGTCAGTCAACAGGTTATTTTTCAACAAGGACCCGAAATCAGGCGGAGGACCTTTCGGTATACACTTTTCGATCATCATTGTGCACCGTACGCGCAATAAAAAATATACACCTTCATCTTGATTTTCATAGTCAACTTCAAGATCATCAAAACACATTATCGACAATATAGAATCACTATTTTGAGATTCGTTAACGAATTTGAAAGTTTTACTCTTGCAGGTCCGGGCAATTGTAGAACTCCTGTCTTCGACGTCTATTCCAAATCTGACCACTACTTCTTTACATTTACTCGTTGGATCCAAATGTAAACACGATGCAAAGAAAATCTGATCTTCTGCTGCGTAACCTAAATGATGAACACTTAAATACCATTTACAATCGTCTCTGTTAGGCAAAGCGAATATCGGTGACTTTATTCTCTCCTTCATGCAAAATCTCAGTGGTCCTTTTAAATCCCACCTACAGCGATAATAATCATCCCCTTTTTTCATCGGGGTGAGCGGACGTATTTTAGTGGTTCCAACAGCTTTATGATTGGTAGAATTGGCAGTACTCATGTTTCTTCCTACAACACAATCGATACAGACCAATAAATAGAATAAAACAATTTAGAAATTAAAATGACTCCGGTAAAATGCTAAAAAATTAAAAATCAGCAATACCCAGCTAACGTTAACTTTGGAGAATTTTCACATTATAAGTAAGCTAGGTGACTCAAATTTCTGTGATTTGATAAATGTGTTTTTTAAATGAATTTTTTCGTTTTTTTTTTCTTTTGTAGTTTTCCATCAAATGTAAACAAAGTTCGTGTTTTTTTTATTTTTTAGATCACTTACAGAAGGTCAGAGGAACCCCATTTTTTAAATAAAATTTTGGCCATTTTTTTTCTGAAAAATGAGGAGGAGGGCAGAGGTAAAAAAATTGAACAGTACCAAGTACATATGATATTGGAACATTTGGAACCAATGTTTTTTGACTCATTCGAGCCCAATGGGAAGAAGAAAGGTCAAAACGAAGATTTTTTCAAACTATCGAGCTAGGTACTAGGTATAGATATCGAAATCCATGCTTTCTGATCGTCCAAGTTCATTTCGTAATTTCTATGTAAGGGTTGAGGCGCGAGGCCAAAATTGAAAATTTTCAAATGAAGTATCAAAATGCATGTTTATTGAGTTTTTATGAACCCCTAAACTACTACCGAGATTTATAAGGCTTCTTGAATCGAAAGGAAGGATAATCTCAGCACTTTCTTCGTCACATGAGGTCAAAAAATCAAATGAGGCGTCAAAATGCATGTTTATTTACCATCGTAATCAATTTTTGAAGTTATTTTGACCCCTAACCAGAAACAAATACCTACCTATGAGACTTCTGGGATGGAGAGGGAGGATAACTTGGCCTTTTTTTAAATCTCAGAGAAGTCTCTTTCAAAGTGGAGATCAAAATGATCTGAGAAATGAGATTTACAGGTAAAAAAATATGCATTTCAACATCTTTGAATTTCGATACCCCGATCGATAATTTTGAACAATTCATAATTCATGTCTCTTCTCTCTTCTCTCCTTCAAGAAGCCCAGTTTGTTTGTTTTTTTAGCAAAACGATCCAACGAATGAATTTGGAAGATCAGAATCCACATTCACCATTGCCCGTAAAAACGTGAATTAATTTTTTTAGCTACTTACCTAAAATGTCCGAAATAATCACGACCACGAATAGGAAATTGAAATTTGCTCAACTTATTCTCCGTCGAAAGCAAGGACGATGCCAGGACAAAAACTTCTGCTTGATACACCCAGACTTTATCACATTTACAAATCTAAATCACTTCGGAGTGATGATAAGATGGTCAACGAATCTCGAATATTTTCAACCGACGAATAATCAAACTCATAAACAATTCAAATTATGCGAATTTCAACACGAAGATACGAGTATTCTCTATCACAAAATACTGGCTCCAGTGCCAATTGACAACTGTAAGGATATAAAGACCAAAGACGAGACAAGGTAGAGCTGGCAATGCTGGTGGCATGGCACTCTGGGTCCCAGCCGAACTAATTATCCCTACTACCTGGAATATTTCCATCCATACAATCTGAGGGTGTATCAAAGCTTCAAAGCATAACCAAATGGCCAGAATGATTAGCATTGAAACGAGTTCTTTTTTTGTTAGGCACTACCTAGTTTGCTATCGCTGAGTCCAAAATTGATTCATTACTCTCATCTGATGTTTTGATAAACTCGAAGTATCAAGCCATTACAATGTACACTTTCTTAATCTGAATCAGCCAACTGAAGTCGACAGATTAATTATGTCACCGTAGAAATCGGAATCGATGAATTTTCATTTTTAAATTAGTAATTTTTGTTCAACTACTGAAATAAATCGGTAAATATTTTAGTTCGATTCAACCAGTAAATTAAAATTTTCATCAATTCATTTCAGCAGTTGAGCAAAAATTATCAAAGATGAAAATTTACTAATTGAATCAGTGACATGATTATCTTCTAATCGTCAGATTTTGACTGATTCAATTTAAAGTAGCAGCAGTTCCCTTAAAACATCACGTAGATGCCCTCGTCCCCAAAATGATCAGCCTCACAGCCTATTCTTTGCCTGAATAAATTAACTTTCAAAATTTTATCAAAAATCAAATTTGAAAAATTTGGAAATTTTACTTCAAAATTAATTCAGTTGGCGAAATGGTAACGATTACTTCCCCTCCCACTGGAAAAATACTTCGTTCCCGATCAGCGCTCGGTGGCAATAAAATTGCCAACAGCGAGAAGTGAACTAATGGCAGAAAGTTGGCAAAATCTCCACCAATGAAAACGCCGGATTTAAAATTGCCATTGTTGGCAGTTTGTTGGTAAATAGTTGGAAACTTCTTTTTACCAACAAACTGCCAACAATGGCAATTTTAAATTAAGCGATTTCATTGGCGGAGATTCTGTCAGCTTTTTACCATTGATGGCAGTTTTTTTTTTTACGGACATACAGACCAACTAATTGAAGTTTTCCTAATTGATATTATAACACCTTTCACTTTTTATTTTTCTTTTTCATCATATGCGAGTAATAGTAATAGATACCTAGCTAAAAAAAAATCAAAATTTCACCTCCCCCCGAAAAAGGTTTTGCACTATCATAGAATTTCTATCACCTATCGCAGTCTTTCTTGTTTTAAATTAAAATATCAAAAAACTGTGAGTTTAATATTTATGAATGAATTTAAAAAATTGATCCTATCTACATACCATGTCTCATTGATTATTTAGATCCTTCTATCTCTTTATAATAAATACATAAAATTCATCAATTATTTTATTATGAAACCTTTAAAAATATATTATCAATTTTTTTTCTTCTAATCACTTTCAATCTTTACAAATTGATATTGTTTTTGGCATTGCTAACCAACAATTTGCCATTATTCTGAGTTTCTACAAAATTACCTACCTAGTTACATAAGCACATTGAAGTCATTTTTTTCTTTCATTTTTTCATATTCGATAGATTTTTAACGAATTTCTAAAAGTCAAAAACGTCATTCAAGTTTTTTTGAAGTAAACTCAAAGCTTTTAAAAATTTAGAGATTAAACATAGCCATAAACCATGAAAAATTTTATTTTCCTACTCATTTCGTGAAGCAGAGTAGAATTTTCTAAAATAGGCGACCAAATATTTCTAAATCATGAATCAAACAACTGGCCATCAAAACAAGTTCTAATAATCAATGATAGTTGACAATTAGTTGGCAATTTCATTCCAAATTAATAATTTACCAACAAATTGCCTCTATTGGCAGTTTTATTGACAACATTAATTGCCAATGTTGGTAATAAAACTGCCACCTGATGAAAGTGAACTTTTGGCAAAAAAATGGCAAAAATCCGCCATTTTTTTCCAACGAATTTCCAAAGTTGGTAAAAAAAAATTGCCACCGCGCTGATCGGGCTATTCCATCGCAAACTAACAATAATTTTGAGAAGCAAACCGACTTTGAAAGTATAGGATCAGCCCCCGAGTTCGGTAGAATAATTTAAAATAACCACCTTATCTCAATTCTCACTTTTTTCCATCAGGGACGTTCCGAGGGCATATCAATCTCGGGGTGAGGGGAGGGGCAAATTTGATTAAAATTCCAACCCTGATTTCAAATATTTCCAACTGTATGACACCTGACCTATATCGATAAGACTAAAAATTTACATTTCTTACGCCTTCATTGACAAAAAAAAAAAATTTAAAAACATAATTCACGATTATTTTTATAAAAATGAATTGTTCTGACTATTCAAGTATTCTAAACTACTGTATAAATTATATACGTCTTACTTCCTCATTTATTTTGAAGTAAAGGAAAACCGATAGACACCATGCTCATACTTCAATGTGTAATTACTTATACATCCAGAAGTAGTCGTGCACTGAAATTATTTCTCCTTCAAAACACTCCAAGCAAAAATTCTCAGTTTCAAACATTCTAAATTTTCAAATAGTACCACCAGGTGAAAAAAAAATCAACTCGGGAGATTTTTATGATCATGATTGCAGGAATATACACGTTGTCGAAAAGTTCGAACTCTTCTGTCTTTTTCCAACCATTCAAGAAAATTTCAAGTTTTTTCATTTTTCATTTGTTTTGGTTGGCAGGTAACTTGAATTCCCGATTGAAACAATTATTTCACGCCGAGCGAAATACATAAGATGGATATTCAGAAACGAAAAAATTCAACTTTCCATCATTTTCGATTTTAGACGGATAGCATTTCCTATTTTCTCGTGTTTGTTTTTTTTTTGTTTCATTTTCAAGACTTTTGACGAATTGTTGAAAAAAAAGATCACATCCATAATGATGATTAAATTTTCTCTAGTAGAACAAAATTCAAAAACATTTACGTTCTGTAAAAATCGTTTTCTTAACAAAAATTAATCCATTTTATCAAGTTCTGGAAAAAATTAAGGAAGCTTTAAAAAATACAAAAAATTTTCTGATTTTAGTTCAATTTTCAAAAAAAATCATCAAAAAATTCGTACCTATGCAAAAATATTTTTTATGGCGGTGGTAGGAGTAATTTTGAAAAATTAGAGTTTTTGAAGACAGAGTCAGCACTAATGTCTAGTCACAGATCTTTCTTACCCTCCACTCAATTAGGAAAATCCGAGTGATTTTCATTTTTTTAGAGTGCCGCTCATTTTTAATACTTCGATGAAGTTTGAAAATAATTATTATTACCTATGAAAAAAATAAAAACAAGAATGATAGGTACGAGGATACAAATATAATCAATAGATTGAACAATCATTTCGAACATACAAAAACTGTAAAAAAAATTCTTAAAAAAAAATCTAAGATAGTAGCAGCTCCTAGATCGATTAACTCGTTACAGACTCATCATCAGAGTCGGTCATACTATAATCAGAATCGAAATTTTCTGAATCTGCATCCGAATGAGATTCTGGCTCTGGATGAAGACGAGCTTCGGATATTTCTCGACAAAGCGCAGGATTCGATTTACTGAGACTTTCCCAACCTTCGGTTTCAATCATTTCTGTTTTTCGTCTCCGGATCAAATTAATGGTTTCGAATTTTAGGTGACTCGCATTATGTGATACAGCAAATAATAACAAGTCGAATGCATTCGAACTGGACAAATTTTCAATCAGGGCCGGCCCCTTCGCATTGTTTAATTAATCCTTTCAAGTCGTATTTGTCGGCTGCAATCAACAGATCTTGGGCTAGTTTGTTCATTTTTTGTACGCTTCCGGTATAAATGTAACGCAACATCTCTTCCACAATTTCTTCACCTAAATCTTTAATATCAACTATACCTTGGTTTTCGGTAGTGTTGTGGGTGAACATGGCGGCGAAAACTGAACTACGAGCAGATAAAATAATCCTATGAGCTGGAAATTTTTTCTCACCTACGGATATCACGACGTCTGTAAACCTGTTGTTTTTCAAAATCGAACCAATATCGTTTGAAAAAGTGTTATCTTCCAATATGACTTTTTCGATCATCATTATGCATCGTACATTCAAATAAAATGTTTCTCCACCAGAATAGTCATCACCATCATCTTCATCATCTTCATCATCACTCCAACAGTGTTGAAGCTCTCTTGAACACATCATCGACAAAATAGCAGAATTGTTTTTAGAATTTTTGATGAATTTGAAAGTTCTACTTTTGCATGACCGGACACGAGTTACACCCGGCCGTACGTCGACATCTATTCTGAATTTCACGACTGCTTCTTTACATTCACTCGTTGAATCCAAATGCAAACACGATGCAAAGAAAAGTTCTCCTTTATCGATTTCATCATCTAAGGGATGAACACTCAAATACCATTTACATTCATCTCTGTTAGGCACAGTAAATATAGGTGACTTCAATTCCTCTCTCATGTTTGACATAATCGGTCCTTTTAAATCCCACCAACAGCCATAATAATCATCTCCTTCTTTCTTCGGAGTGAGGTGATGCACCTCGGTAGTTCCAACAGCTTTATGGTTACTAGAATTGGCAGTACTCATGATTTTTCCTACAACACAATACAGACCAATAAACAGAATAATTAAACAATGGAAAAATTGAAATCACTTCAGTCAGTGGCGATTTTGAAAGAGAAAATTTGAGGAAGTCGGAAATTTCAAAGAAACTAAAAATTTTTCAAAATATTTTGAATACGAATTTACCAACCAAAAAAAAAGGCACAGAAAATTCAAAAAGTTCACATATCTTGTGCCTACTTTGAATTTTACACATTTTGATTACTCGTTGCGTTCAAAAGAAATTTTTAAAAAGCGAGGAGTTGAAAACTAAAAAAAAAAATCAGTCATCTTCGAGTTGGACGAAATTTCTAAAACAAACTTGAGAAAAACTGAAAAAATCTGAATTGGAAAAATTTTTAATGAATACTAACACCGGTACCCAATTTCAAAGCAGTAAAATTTATTCAAATAAAATTTTTCCAACATTTTCCCATTTCGATTTCTCGAATTCATTCCTCCGTTTCCACGTATGAGTTGGAGTAAGATTCCAATGTTGAAAAATTTCAAATAAGGTGTCAAAATGTATGTTTATTAAGGTATATATTTTGGACCTCTAAACAGCTACTGAGATGTTTGATACTTTTAGAATGGCAAAAAGGTAAATTCAGCTCTTTCTCATGCTCTTTCCTCACTACCTGGGATCAAAAATCGATTCAGGTGTCAAAACACAGTATATTGATTTACACCCACACCCAGGAAATTAATTTCTGAAGCTATTTTCACCCCTAAAAAGATATAGAGACCTATAAGGTTTCTGGGATTGGAGAGGAAGGATAACTTTGGCCTTTTTTTTAAATCTCAGAGGTCTCAGTTTCGGGGTAAAAGTCAAACTTGTCCGAGAAATGAGTTCTACAGGTGAAAAAATTTGTATTCTGACACCTCACTCGAACATCATTCAATTTAGGTTCCTTGCCCCAACCTCTGTTGAATTTTATTTGCAAAAAAAACGCCGAAAATAAAACTTTTAAGATCAAAGAACATGAATTACGATGCCATGATCCCATGATCGATAATTTTGAACAATTCATGATTCATGTCTCTTCTCTCGTCCAAGAAGTTCAGTTTTTTTTTTTTTTTTTTTTTTTTATTAAAACCGTAAAACGTTTCTGGGAAGAGGTCATGAAAAATATATAATTCAAAACTACAATTACGATTTTTTTCACCCCAAATATCAGTTCGTTTTATGAGTTTATTTCCAAGATAATTTTCTCTAAAAAAAATCAAAAAGCTCAGAATTAAGAATTTTTCAAATCACCAAAAGAGATATTTAAATTCACGTTTTTGACCTCCTTCTCTCCCCCTCATCAACTAGGGTTCAATTTAAATGCGAACCCAAAATTGAAAAGTTTTTGGAATGAACTGTCAAAGTACCTTCTTCGATCTCCACAACCCTTTAAAAGCAAAATTATCTTGAGAATGAACAATGAACTCAGGATGCCTTAAAACATAAATTTTGATACCACTCTTTCAATTCCCCCTCCCCCCCCGTGCTTATTTTGAATATTTTGATGAATTTATTCTGCTCCGGTTTTTTTCAGACCTGATTTGGCTCAACTGTCAACCGCACACTCTGCTTCAATTTCGGAAAAAATTCAACAACGCCTACCCGATATGCATTTTGAGAACTCACTCAAAAATTATTCAGTTTTGGTCCATTAATCCGATCTTTGAGGGATTCGATTTTAATATTTTGAGAAAAAAGTCCCTGCAATGACTCAAGAGGTCAAAAACACAGATTTCGATTACTATCTGAAAAATTTCAAACAACGGAGCCCAGTTTCTTGGGGGGGGGGCGGCAAAACAACAAAACAACCCTGGGGATGAATTCGAGAGATCATAAAACATTGAATTTGAAACCACATTTTTGATTGTTCCCTCCGAAGTACATTTCATTATGCAATACATACCTACTTCTATTAATTTTTCCTTTTTTTCCTTTTTCCTTTTTTTTTTTTTTTTGAATTGATTACGTTCAATCCTTTTGGGACTGGAAAAAAACTTATTAGGAAATGGCTACTTTGGCTTTAAAAAAATCTCCTACGAAACCAATAACTAAACCCCGAGGCTCTTTTTCGATCGATGATTTTGATGCAACTTCAAAGTTGCGCTCGAATAAATAACCCATTTTGTATAAATTTTTCTAGGTATACTTACTCACGGAAAATGTCTGAATTAATCACGATCACGTATTGAAAATTGAAATCTGCTCAACTTATTCTCCGTCGAAAGCAAGGACGATGCCAGGACAAAAACTTCTGCTGGATACGACTTTATCACATTTACAAACCGCCAATCACTCCTGAGTGATGATACGATGGTCAAGTCAACGAATTTCGAATATTTTCAACCGACGAAAGATTCAAGCTTATAACAATTTGAATCTCGGGAAATTATGAAAACTTCAACACTAAGTTACTGATCCTCTTTCACGAAATACAGGCAGGCTCCAGTGCCAATTGATAACTGTAAGGATGTAAATAGTCTACAGTCCAAGTGGCAAAAAGTGCTCTAGAAATCGAAATTAGCGTGCATTTCAGCTGGACAAAAAAATCAGTAGGTTTATTTCAGGTATGGGTCTGGTGATCCCAAAAAACCGTATTTTGGATTTTTACTCGGGCACAATAGGGAGCTGAGCCCTAAAAACCCCCATTTTTTCTCAATTTTTAAATTTGATTTTGGACAAAAAATGTTTTCATATTCTGGTAGCAGACACTCCCCCGACTCCAAATATATGTCACATCCCTTGGGTCACGGGCACAATGGGGTGCTGGGCCCCCCAATGTGCGATTTTTTGCCAAATTTGATCATTTTTGGTACAATAATGCCTCTGTAGGGGTCATGCGGTAGGTTGGACAAAAAAAATCGAGCGCTCTGTATTCCTGGGTTTATTCTGGGTCCAATGAGCCAAAGTTTGAGGAAAACGGTGGGCACAATAGGTCGTGGTGAATTTTTAAAGTTTGAAAAACGCACGATTTCCCCTTCCTGTTATTGAAAAATAAGTTACCAAAAAAACCTGAAACATGGGTTGCGACCTATCAAGATGGGTTAAAATTTCACGAGCAAGCCAAAATTATGGATGAATATTAAATTTGAGCAAATTTAACGCATTTTGAGCCCAAAATGGAGGGGTGGGGAAGGGGTTAAAAGTGAGATTTGGGGGGAAATATCGTGTGACATATCAAAATGCATGTTTTTGAAGCTGCAGATTACGAATTTCGCATTAAAAGTTTTTTTGGGAGCAAGGGGAGGGGTGGGGGGGGGTCAAAAGTGAGATTTGAAGAACATATCGTGTGACGTATCAAAATGCATGTTTTCGATGCTGTAAATTACGAATTTCATATAGAAAAAAATTTTGTGTGCAAGGGGAGGGGGTGAGGGAGGGGTCAAAAGTGAGATTTGGGAAAAATATCGTGTGACATATCAAAATGCATGTTTTCGATGCTGTAGATTACGAATTTCGTATTAAAAAAATTTTTGGGTGCAAGGGGAGGGGTCAAAAGTGAGATTTGAGGAAAATATCGTGTGATGTATCAAAATGCATGTTCTCGAGACTGTAGATTACGAATTTCGCCATAAAAAATTTTTTAGGTGCAAGGGAAGGGGTTGAGGTAGGGCCAAAAAGTGAGATTTGTTTTTCCTTATAATCGATACTGATTGGTTTATAAAAAAAAAACCCTACTGAATCAAAGGCTCAAAATTCTCAAAAGTGGCTCAAAAGTTTTAGATGGGCATTTTTGAATTCGTGGTGAAATTTGACTATGCTTTCATAGGTCGCCTTGCGCATCCTAAGAAGGAGCGAAGACCAAACAAACAAATTTTTAGAACGAAATTCGTATCCTACGACCACGAAAACATGCATTTTGATATGTCACACGATTTTTTCCCAAATCTCACTTTTGACCCCTCCCTCAATCCCTCCCCTTGCACCTAAAAAATTTTATGGCGAAATTCGTAATCTACAGTCCCGAAAACATGGATTTTGATACGTCACACGATATTTTCCTCAAATCCTACTTTTGACCCCTCCCTCACCCCCTCCCATGCACCCAAAAAATTTTTTAATACGAAATTCGTAATCTACAGCATCGAAAACATGCATTTTGATACGTCACACGATATTTTCCCCAAATCTCACTTTTAACCCCTTCCCCACCCCTCCATTTTGGGCTCAAAATGCGTTAAAATTGCTCAAATTTAATATTCATCCATAATTTTGGCTTGCTCGTGAAATTTTAACCCATCTTGATAGGTCGCAACCCATGTTTCAGGTTTTTTTGGTAACTTATTTTTCAATAACAGGAAGGGGAAATCGTGCGTTTTTCAAACTTTAAAAATTCACCACGACCTATTGTGCCCACCGTTTTCCTCAAACTTTGGCTCATTGGACCCAGAATAAACCCAGGAATACAGAGCGCTCGATTTTTTTTGTCCAACCTACCGCATGACCCCTACAGAGGCATTATTGTACCAAAAATGATCAAATTTGGCAAAAAATCGCACATTGGGGGGCCCAGCACCCCATTGTGCCCGTGACCCAAGGGATGTGACATATATTTGGAGTCGGGGGAGTGTCTGCTACCAGAATATGAAAACATTTTTTGTCCAAAATCAAATTTAAAAATTGAGAAAAAATGGGTTTTTTTAGGGCTCAGCTCCCTATTGTGCCCGGGTAAAAATCCAAAATACGGTTTTTTGGGATCACCAGACCCATACCTGAAATAAACCTACTGATTTTTTTGTCCAGCTGAAATGCACGCTCAATGAACACTTTTTGCCACTTGGACTGTAGACTAAAAGACGAGACCGTAGATAAAGAATATCAAGACAACCAAGACAAGATAGAGCTTGCAATGCCCGAATGCCGGTGCCGGTGGCTACCTGAAAACCAGCTGAACTAAATATCCCTACTACCTGGGATCATCTTGCATTTCTTTCTACACGATAGGGGCGAATAAAAGAATAGCCAAATGGCCAGAATGATTAACAGTGAGAAGAGAATACAAGGCGGAACACACATGGATTCAATGGATTCATTCTTTGGTTAGGTACTACGTATGTAGTTTGTAGTTTGCTCGTAAAAAACGAAAAACTACAAAGCCAGTTCCGATAAGATTTTTCACTTTATACCTGCTACCAAAACCTCAACATTTCTCCCGCTCGATAGGGTGCAAATAGTTTAGTATATTACTGTACAGGGTGCGAAAGTGAACGATAAAATGGATATTCAAAAACAAAAAAAAATTCAACTATCCATTCTTTTCGATTTTGAACGAATTGCATTTCCTATTTTCTTGCATTTTTTTCCCCATAAATTTCTCGACTTCTGTCGAATTGTTGAAAAAAAAATGACATCTATAATGATGATTAAATTTTCTATCAGATATCCCCTTTGGAAATTTTCAATTTTCAAGATCAGAAAAAATCTTAAAATAATCTTGCTTTCGAAAAAAACCCGCAGTTTTTCTGGGTAAACACTCGACTGAAATTTGTGAAATTGTGAAACAACGTAGGAGAAGAAAGGGAATCAAAGAAGGACAATTCATGTATTGTGTGTATCCCTGAACCATTGGCCGTTTTCAGTTTTAACAAAATTCAAAAATGTGACAGGGATACCCGACCATATGTCGGAAAAGTAAATTTCGAGAAAAACGCAAAATAAGAAAAAATGACCAAAAATATGGAAACTTTTTTTTTTGGCGATTTGCATACTATGAACCCTCTACTTTCATATGAAAACAGGCGCAGGTCCCAAAAATGACATTTTCTTGCTTGAAAATGAGTTTTGGTGGAAAACATATTCGTGTGAAAAATGTCATTATAGCTTAAAAAATATGATTTTCGACATAATGGTTTCTATTTTCAATGCCTGCAATTTCTGGAAAGGGTCAATGACCTAAAATGATGTAGGAGAACGTAAATAAACCATTTTCAAAGAAAAAAGTCTTTTACAGTACACAATTTTTTTTTATTCATTGAAAACAGTTTCAAATTTTGTTTTGTGTATTTCTCGAAAAATTGATTTTTGAGAATCATTTTTTGGCAAACTTCAAAAAATCATAGAAAATGCATTTGTAAATATTTTTTAACGCGGTTTGCGCTATTCGAAAGGTAGTCCATATTATTCAAAAGAGCCAAAAATATGAAAAAAAAATTTCCGACGTATCCCTGGCTGCGTCATAAATATAATTTTTTGGAAAAAATCCAATTTCTGATTTGATGAAATTTGAACTGTTCAATCTCGCGCCGCGTTATCTAGAACAAAATTCAAAAACATTTACGTTCTGTAAACAGTTTTCTTGACAAAAATTCATCCATCTCATTAAGTTTTGGAAAAAATCAACGAAGTTTTAAAAAATTCAAAAATTTTGTTAATTTTAGTTCAATTTTCAACAAAAATCATTAAAAAATTCGTACTTATGCAAAAATATTTTTTATGATGGTAGTATAGGAGTAATTTTGAAAAATTGGAGTTTTTGAAGTCAGAGTCAGGACTAATGTCTGTCCACAGATTTTTTTTCACCCTCCTCTCAATTCAGAAAAATTCGAGTGATTTTCATTTTTTAGAGTATTTTTTGTACTTCGATGAAGTTTGAAAATAATTACCTTATCATAACCTATGAAAAAAAAAAAACAAGAATGAAATACGAGGATACCAATGTAATTAATAGATTAAACAATCATTTCGAACATATAACTTCTAAAAAAAAACAAGATAGTAGCAGCTCCTAGATTGATTAACTCGTTACTATGCTCGCTCAGCAGTCACTATCAGTGCCAGACTCATCATCAGAGTCGGTCATACTATAATAAGAATTAGAATTTTCTGAATCTGCATCCGAATCAGATGCTGGCTCTGGATGAAGACGAGCTTCGGATATTTCTCGAACAAGCGAAGGATTCGATTTACCCAGATTTTCCCAACCCTCGGTTTCCATCAATTCCGTTTTTTTCCTTCGGATCAAATTGATGGCTTCGAGTTTCAGTTGACTCGCATTATGTGATGCAGCAAATAATAACAAGTCGAATGCATTCGAACTGGACAAATTTTCAATCAGGGCCCCTTCGCATTGCTTAATTAATCCTTTCAAGTCGTATTTGTCGGCTGCAATCAACAAATCTTGGGCTAGTTTGTTCATTTTTTGCACGCTTCCGGTATAAATGTAACGTAACATTTCTTCGACAACTTCTTTACTTAAATCTTTAATATCAACTACACCTTGGTTTTCAGTAGTGTTGTGGGTGAACATGGCGGCGAAAACTGAACTACGAGCAGATAAAATATTCCTATGAGCTGGAAATTTTTTCCTACCTACGGATATCACGACATCAGTGAACCGGTTTTTTCTCAACATCGAACCAATATCGTTTGAAAAAGTGTTATCTTCTAATATGACTTTTTCGATCATCATTATGCACCGTACATTCAAACAATATACTTTTTTACCATTATTGGCATCATCTTCATCATCACTCGAACAGCTTTCGAGCTCTCTTGAACGGATTATCGACAAAATAGCAGAACTGTTTTTAGAATTCTTGATGAATTCGAAAGTTCTGCTATTACATGACCGGGCAATAGTTACAGGAGGCCGGTCGTCGACATATATTGTGAATTTCACAACTGCTTCTTTACATTCACTCGTTGAATCCAAATGTAAACACGATGTAAAGGAAAGCTCTCCTTTATCGAATCCATCATCTAAGGGATGAATACTTAAATACCATTTACATTCATCCCGGTTAGGCACAGTAAATATAGGTGACTTCAATTCCTCTTTCAAGGTAGACTTAAACGGTCCTTTTACATCCCACCTACAGCGATAATAATCATCTCCTTCTTTCTTCGGAGTGAGGCGACGTATTTTAGTGGTTCCAACACCTTTATGGTTACTAGATTTGGCAGTACTCATGATTTTTCCTACAACACAATACAGACCAATAAACAGAATTAAACAATGTAAAAACTGAAACGACTTCAGTCTGTGATGATTTTGGAAGAGAAAATCCAAGGAAGTCGGTATAATTTCAAACAAAATTGAACCTTTCTCAAAATATTTTAAATACGAATTTACCGAAAAAAGTCACAGAAAATTCGAATAAATTCAGGTAAGTATCTTGTACCTACTTTTAATATTTTTGAATTTTACATATTTTGATAACTCGTAGGGTCGAGAAGAAATTTTGAAAAGCGCGGAGTTGAAAACTAAAAAAAAAAACAGTCATTTTTAAGTTGGACGAAATTTCTGAAAACATCTAAAAAAAAAAATGAAAAAACCTGCATTTGAAAAATTTTTGAAACTTCAAAATAGTAAAATTTATTCAAATAAAATTTTTCCAACATTTTCCAATTTTGATTTTTTTCACTTTCACGTTCTGAAAAAATCTCAATTTTTTAGTCATCAGAAGATATTTTGAAAAACGTATAAGTTGATAATGAAAACAATTTAGGAATATTTTAAAATTATTATTGGAAAAATTTTTGAATTTGAAAAAAAATCCAAGAAATAAGTATGAATTTGAATTTCATAATACCTATCTAATTCTAGTTGGAAAAATTTTGAGAAAATTGCTTGGAAATTAAAATTTTGGACTAAGATTGTTGAAATCTTACTTATTTATGGCAAAACTGATCTGTTTCAGGATGGAATTTACCAATTTATCATTTTTTTAGACACATTCCACCAAAAAATTGATACTTGAAAAAATTTCAAGCTTTGAAAAGATCAATGGTAGTCTGACTTCCCTAACTTCCCGAGGAATATCACCACTGCGTAAATGCTCAAATGAATTTTAACCCTAGGTAGACCACCAAAAAAAAACCACCTGGTGCCAAAAACGGCACTACAATGCTTTTTCAAGAAAAAAAACCACCTGGTGCCAAAAACGGCACTACAATGTTAAGGAAATACATTTAGTGCCGTTTTTGGCACCAGGTGGTTTTTTTTCGAAAAATGCATTGTAGTGCCGTTTTTGGCACTGGTGGTCTATTTAGGGTTAAAAATGCAAAAAAATCACCCCAAAACAAGTCGCATTTGAAAATCTTTACTTCATAGGCAAAATAGCTCATTTGCGGTTTTCATTTATTTCCTCATCTTTTTTCCGATTTGGATATCACACAAAAATCAAAGAAATAAAAAATTGCAGAGTGGATCATTCATTGTGATACCGCAATTTCAAGTTTCAAGCCGAATCAAAAATGGCTAATCAAATCCGAAAAAACGCAAAGTATGATATTTTCAATATATTTCAAACGTATCGCTCGGGGAAAAGGGGTAAAAATAGAAGATTACATACCAGAGGTACTTGAAGCCCTTTAATCTAATTTCCGAAA
This sequence comes from Pseudococcus jackbeardsleyi, assembly GCA_038380155.1. Taxonomy (NCBI): domain Eukaryota; kingdom Metazoa; phylum Arthropoda; class Insecta; order Hemiptera; family Pseudococcidae; genus Pseudococcus; species Pseudococcus jackbeardsleyi. Next base: position 10,355,605 of record CM076241.1, read on the forward strand.
TGACAAGGATAAAGAAAGGAGGAGGGAGTCGAAGTAAAAAGTTTCAGCAGCATTGAATCAGACAGTGAAATCAATTTTTTAAAAACTCATTCGAGCCCACGCACGGGAAAGAAGAAAGGTAAAAATGAAGAATATACTATCGAGCCAGATAAATATGGAAAATCGAAAACCATGTTTTATGATTTCTCTTGTTCATTTCTTGGTTTCCACGTATGAGTTTGAGTAGGATGTCAATGTTGAAAAATTTCAAATGTGGTATCAAAATGTATGTTTATTAAGGTATTTGGATCCCTAAACAGCTACCGAAATTTATAAAAATTCTAACTGGAAATTCATTTCTACCTATAAGACTAGGAAGGATAATTTTGGCCTTCTTTTTAAATTTCAGAAGTCTCAGTTTCAGGGTAAAGGTCAAAAAGACCTGAAAAATGAGTTCTACAGGTGAAAAAATTTGCATTTTGACACCTCACTCGAACATCATTCAATTTAGGTTCCTTGCCCCAACCTCTGTGCTTATTTTTAATATTTTGATAAATTCTACTTTTCTTTTTTCAGATTTGATTTGGCTCTACTGTCAACCGCACACCCCGCTTCATTTCGGGAAAAATTGAAAAATACCCAATCCTATGCATTTTGAGAACTCACTCAAAAATTACTCAATTTTGGTTCATTTATCCGAATTTTGGGGGATTCCATTTGGATATTTTGCGAAAAAAGCCCCTGCAATGAACTCAAGAGGTCAAAACTACAGATTTCGATTACTAGCTGAAAAGTTTCAAACAATGGAGCCCAGTTCCTCTTTTTTTTGGTTGGGAGGACGACGACCCTGGGAATGAATTCGAGAGATCATAAAACATTAAATTTGAAACCACATTTTTGATTGTTTCCCCCCAAAGTACATAATTTATTTGCAATACATACTTCTATAAATTCTCTTTTTTTTTTCATAAATGATCGATTACGTTCAGTCCGTCTGGGACTGAAAAATAATCTAGGAATGGCTACTTCGATTTTTAAAAAAACTCCTACGAAAAAAAAAAAACTAAACCCCGAGGCTCTTTTTCGATCAATGATTTTGATGCAACTTCAAAGTTGCGCTCGAATGAATAGCCCATTATTTTGTATCAATTTTTCTAGATATTTATAGGTACTTACTTACCAAAAATATCTGAATTAATCACGACTTATTCTCCGTCGAAAGCAAGGACGATGCCAGGACAAAAACTTCTGCTCGATACACAGACTTTATCACATTTACAAACCGCCAATCACTCCTGAGTGATGATACGATGGTCAACGAATCTCGAATATTTTCAACTGACGAAAAATTCCAGCAGACAAACAATTTTAAACCTCATAAAATTATAGGAACTTCAACACAAAGGTATTCTCTTTCACAAATCAAATACAGACTACAGCGCCATTAGATTAGACATCTGTAAGGATCAGTAGCGTAACTTGACATTCCCTCTGGGGGGGGACAGAAGTCGAAGGGTCAAAATTTTTTTCTTAGGTATATACTAAATGGACATAAAGATCTGGGATAATGGGGGGGGGGGGGGGTTGATAGAACCTTGGTATCATACTTTTCGAACGGCGTTTGCAATTCAAATAGTGATTATTTTATGCCCGAGCGAAGCGAGGGCTGAGCTTTGAAAAAATTGATTTTTAATACCTGAAAAATTCATTTTTGAGGGTTTTGAGAGAGGTATTTACGTCACAGGCTTACATATTGAACTTTTGAACTAGCCAAAGTTAATAATAATGTTGTTTACTTACGCCCGAGCGAAGCGAGGGCGAAGCTTTGAAAAAATTTGATTTTTGATGTCCAAAAAATTCATTTTTGAAGGGTGTCTGGGGGGGGTTTTGTACCCAAAACCCCCCCCGTATTTACGCCACTGGTAAGGATGTAAAATGTAAAGACGAGACAAGATAGGGCTTGCAATGCCGGTGCCGGTGGCTACCTGGAAACCAGCTGAACTAAATATCCCTACCACCTGGAATCTCTCTACAATACAATCCTCATTTCGATCTGCTCTCTCAGGAGTCAGGATGTCTCGAAGTACACATGTAGCTAATCTTCATTTATAATGGCCAAATAATCAACAATGAAAAGAAAATACACATAAGATCTATCATACGTTCGTTAGGTACCACGTACTGGTTCGTTGGTAAAAAACGAAAAACTGCTAAGCCAGTTATGATAAATTCGATTATGAAAAATTTCAACCAGCTTTAGTATTAAAATCTTTCTAATTTCAAAATTTTTCTAGGTAAGTATTGTAAATTTTCTCAAAATTGCCAACTTTGACCTTTTTCAAAATTTTCGTTTACTCGATTTCAGCAATGTAAAACGTTTTTTCATTTTTTTCAATTTTTATTTGAAAAAAAAATCACTTTCATGTTTTTCAAGATTTTTTCCAACATCAAATTCGATATTCCTGGGAAAATTTTACTCTTGGATACAATTTAAAAAAAAAATGAAATAAAAGAAACTGGAAAAATTTAGAATTAAAAAATTTGTACTTTGAATAAATTTGGGCTTGGATCGTGGAAATTCTAGGAGCTAGTCCATTATTACCAAAAACTATCAAAAAAATACTGATTTTCAAAATTCTTCAAAAATCAAATTAGATAAATTTTCTCACTCAATACAAGTGTTTGGACAATTCCACAGATTTTTTTCTCTCCTCTACCTCCATTAAACATCGAAAAAATTTCATTTTTTTATAGAATTTTTTTTTTGCATTTATACTATAAGTACACGGTGTTTAAAAATTTTACATCGAAAAAAGCAAAAACATAAAATGAAATACGAGGAACGAGGATATATTATTCATTAAATTGACCAATCACTTTGTACATACACAATTCCAGTTATTAGATCGATTAACTCATTATACTGAATGCTTAATCAGACTCATCGTCAGGCTCACTCCAACCATCAGAATCAGATCCTGGATCCGGATGAAGATGAGCTTCGGATATTTCTCGAACAAGTGCGGGATTCGATTTACTAAGCATCGCCCAACCTTGAGTTTCCATCAGTTCTGTTTTATTTCTCCGGGTAAAATTAATGGCGTCAAGTTTCAGACAACTCGCATTACGTGATTCAGCAAATATCAACAGATCGAGTACATTCGAATTTGACAAACTCTCAATCAAAGCTCCTTCGCATTTTTTTCGTAATCCTTCCAAGTCGTATTTATCGGCTGCAATCAACAGATCTTGGGCTAGTTCGTTCATTTTTTCCACGCTTCCGGTATAAATGTAACGTAACATTTCTTCGACAACTTCTTTACTTAAATCTTTAATATCAACCACACCTTGGTTTTCAGTAGTATTGTGGGTGAACATAGCGGCGAAAACTGAACTGCTGGCACCCAAAATCAACTTATGAGCTTGAAATTTTTTCCTGCCTACAAGCAGCGTGACGTCAGAAAATTTTTTGTCTTTCAACAAAGATCCGAAATAATTAGGAAAACTATCGTCTTCGGGAATAACATTTTCGATCGTTATTGTACACCGAACATTCAATTCAACGATTTCACCATTATATCGAAGCTCTCCTGCACCCATTAGTGACAAAATAGCAGCACTGCTCTCTGCAGAATTCTTGATGAATTTGAATGTTTTACTTTTACATGGCTGATTAATCACAGCATGCCTGTCGGCTTCTAAATTAAATTCGGCCACTGCTGCTTCACATTCACTGGTTGAATCCAAATGCAAACGTGTTGTAAAGAAAATCTGTTCATCTAGGAAGTCACCCAGGGCATGAACACTTAAATACCATTTACATTCCTCTCTGTTGGGCACAGTAAATACAGGAGACCTAGACCCCTTTTTTATGGGCGACTTTACTTTCCACGTACAGAGATAATAATCAGCCCCTTCATTCCTCGAAGTGAGACGACGTATTTTAGTAGTTCCAATAGCTTTAGAATTACCGGACTTGGCAGTACTCATGTTTATTCCTACAACCAGTAGCGTAACTTGACATTCCCTCTGGGGGGGGACAGAAGTCGAAGGGTCAAAATTTTTTTCTTAGGTATATACTAAATGGACATAAAGATCTGGGATAATGGGGGGGGGGTTGATAGAACCTTGGTATCATACTTTTCGAACGGCGTTTGCAATTCAAATAGTGATTATTTTATGCCCGAGCGAAGCGAGGGCTGAGCTTTGAAAAAATTGATTTTTAATACCTGAAAAATTCATTTTTGAGGGTTTTGAGAGAGGTATTTACGTCACAGGCTTACATATTGAACTTTTGAACTAGCCAAAGTTAATAATAATGTTGTTTACTTACGCCCGAGCGAAGCGAGGGCGAAGCTTTGAAAAAATTTGATTTTTGATGTCCAAAAAATTCATTTTTGAAGGGTGTCTGGGGGGGGTTTTGTACCCAAAACCCCCCCCGTATTTACGCCACTGCCTACAACACAATTAAAACAGACCAATAAATAGAATGAAACATCAATAAATGAAATTCTAAACAGCCATATTGAAGCTATAGCAATACCCAGCGAGCAGAATTTTCACTTCACGGGCAAAATTACTTAAATGTCTGTGGGTTTTTAAATTTTATACGTTTACTTCCATTTTTTTTTTTCATATCGAGCCAAATCAAATCTGAAAAAAAAAACACGGAAGAATCTATTAAAATATTCCAACCGTATTCTTTGGGGAAGGGTAAAAATATAAAATTAGTCTCCTCTCTTCTTTACAAAGTGGATGTTTTTTTTTTTGTTAAACGATCGTGTGAGAATGAATTAAGGAGATCATAAAATATAAAATTCGAAACCACCCACAGTCACAAATTTTTCTCCCAAAGTATCAGTCCATCTTTTGACCAATAATGAGTTCATTTCCAAGATTATCTCACCCCCCCTCCACTAAAATAGAAGGAGCCAATGGGGAAGAAAATGGGTCAACAAAATTTTTTCAAACTATCGAATGAGGTATCTGAATTCATGTTTTTGACTCCCCCCCCCCCCCTACCAACTCGAGATCAATTTAAATAAGAGGCCAAAATTAATTTTTTTTTCATTTCGGAAAAAATTGAACAATACCCAATTCTATACATTTTTGTGACCTCACTCGAAAATTATTCAATTTTGCTCCCTTAATCTAATCTTCGGAGGATTCCATTAGGATTTTTTGAGAAAAACGCCCCAAAAATGAACCAGAGAGGTCAAAAACATAGATTTCGATACCTCGATAGAGATTTATGAACAATGGAGCCCAGTTTACATTTTGTACGTAACGATCTTGGGTAGAAATTAGATAGGTAGATAATAATTATAAAACATAAAATTCGAAATAATATTTCCAATTTAAATTGTTTCTACCAATTTATTGTAATTGTTTATCTGGAATATTTCTAAAAATTCTTCCTTGGCTTTTTTCAGACTTGATTAGGTATGCTCAACACACCTGGAACTAAAAAACGATTAAGAAATTGCTACTTTGGCTTTCAAAAAAAACCCTCGGAAACGAATGGCTTAAACCACAAAAGCTCTTTTTTGTTCAATGACTTTGATGCAGCTTCATAGCTTCAAACTTGCTCATAAAAAATCCATTTTAAATCAATTTTTCTAGGTACTTACCTAAAATCTCTGAATTAATCACGATCACGTAAAGGAAATTGAAATCGGTCTGCTCAATTTGTTCTCCTTCGGTAACAAGGGCGATGCCGTCGATGCCAGGACAAAAACTATTGCTTAATAAACCGAATTTATCACATTTACAAACCGAAATCAGTTCTTAGTGATGATAAGATGGTCAACGAATCCTCGAATATTATTTCAACCGACGAATAATCAAACTTGAAAACAATTTGAATCGTAGTAGTAAATGTGGTTTTTCAACACAGTTTCACACATAAAAACTACAGGCTCCAGTGACAATATTGTCAAATAACTGCAACTGCATGTATAACAAACAACGTAAAAACGAGACCATGCCGAGACAAGATATAGCTCGCATTTCAGCCGATTACCCGGAGACCACCCGAACCATTCACCAATTATCCCCTACTACCTGTGATCTTCGCCTGGTACAATCTTCACCATCTCCATCTACCCTCTCAGGGTGTATTAAAGCATAGGTACACAAAATTAACACGAATACAACATGAATCGTATCAGAACGTACAAAATAAAAATAAAAATTCCTGTAGAATTCAATCAATTTTTCCTTCAAAGGTTTACCTTTCAGAATATTTTAGTTGAACGTTGAAAGTTGACTTATTTTTTTGAATCAAAGCAACATTGAAGTTTTTCTTTTCGTTGAACCCATTTTTTAGCCGGAAAATTGACTATGGATTTTTTTCGAAGTCTAACAAAATATCAACACTTACGACAATAGACAACGTTACGAAATTTCCATTTTATTTTTATTTTTTTCAGAATAGATCTGCGATCATCCAAAGTTTTTTAAAGTTTTCTTAAATCTAAAACATCGTTATGCCACTGATCAGTAAAATCAATATTTTCTGTTTTTCCAAGTCAAATAAAATATCATGACGTCATGGGTGAGCGTTACGTAACAAAAAGTCACAAAATTTTTATTTTTACCTCCTCTTCCAAAGAATACGACATTATCTATGCCAAGAGGACTGATCTGATTTTTAAAAAATTCAAAGAAATGAATACTGCAACTTTAAAAGTTCTATCTTTGAATCTCTGGCTTTAGCACGATAACTTTAAATTCTCAAAATCTGTTTTAAAATCCCATAAAAATAATTTGGAAAAATGTCCAAAGCCCGAAAAAAATGCACTCGAAGCAGAAACAAATTCGGGTGAAAAAATTTCATTGCTAGGAAAAATTGAAGAAAAATTTCAGGATTGAAAGCAATTTCGAGAAAAAAACATGGAAAGAAATACATAAGAAAAAGCCGAGAAAATATTGACGTGGAAAATACTCGTGAAAAAAAATTGTCAGTTGAAAAAATAATACGAAAAAAAACTCAGTCGAAATTTGAAAAAATATCATTCGAATTAAAAATTCAGAGTGGAAATAAATTTTCAAGAAAAGGTATAAAATTCAACTCGAAAAAATGAAAATAAATTCGTTCATCTTTTCACATACTTGTATACTTCATAGAAAATCTGCTCATTTGTATCCAAAGCCAAAATTTCAACTCAACAATAATTTTGAGAGTTTGAGAGGCTTCGAGGGTCGAGTCAGCCGTTGCTGTGGTTATAAAAAATCTGAGTGATTATCGTTTTTAGAACATTCCAATCGGTCTTTTTAGGAATTTTTCATAAAATTCTGGAACCGGTTCCAAATGAAAAATTGAAAAAAAAAGTGGTTCTGGTAGGTTTTGGTTCTGGTTGTTTCCAACACTAGTGCAAGAAATTTGAAGGAAGATGGAACGTCGTTAAAACAGCATAAAATTCCGAAAATAAAAACCTAAGAAATCGTCATCATTTTCAAATTGAGAAAAAATTGCTAAACTTAAATTTCCCAAAACGATTGAGCGATTTCGAAACTAATACAAAAATTTTGAAAAAATTGATTCCAAACATTTCGTTGAATACCGTTGAAAATTGCGTAAAAATTGATAGAAATTCAATAAAATCATAGAAAGCGATCAAATGCCGAATTATGTTATTTAATTCAATTATCTCATTAAAAATAATACAGAATAAAATAAACATCGAGGTGCTGTTCCAAGAAAATTATAAAAAAAATATTTTGCCAACATGGATATTATTCTACGAAAAACTCGTGTACGAGGTGGAGAAGGAGGGAGATAAAAATTTCAAGGATTTTTGAGAAAAAAATAAAAAAGAACACGACTTTTGATTTAAAAATTGGAAAAAAGCAAGATAACAAACCGTTATACACTGACTATCCGATTATCGAAGAATTCGTTTTCCCAGTGTGATTTCTTAGCAAGAAGAGAGTAAAAACAGTGAAAAAACAATCAAAAAAAAACCTAATCACATCGATTAAAAGAATGAATACGTTAACTCTTCGTCATTCAAAGTCGGATTCAGATATCCAGTCAGATTCAAATCGTGGCTCAGGTTCACACGACTTTCAAAATATTTCTCGAACGAGCGCCGGATTCGATTTCACGAGATTGTCCCAATCCGTAGTTTTCATCACTTTCGTTTTATTTTCCTTGATCAAATGAATGGCTTCATATCTCAGTATACTCGCATCACACGATTCAGCGAACAAAAATAAAGAAATTGCATTTTCAGTCGATAAACTAAGAATCAAGAATGCTTCGCATCTACTTTTCAATCCTTTCAAATCGTATTTGTAAGCTACTGTCCACAGCTCTTTGGCTAGATCTTCGCTCATTTTTTTCACTTCTCCGGTATAAATGTAACGTAACATTTCTTCCACAATTTCTTCGCGAATATCTTTCATTTTTATGATGGGTACAACGTTTGAAGTTTCTGTGGTACTATTTGTTTCGAGTATGGAAGCAAACACTGAACTTCGAGCAGAAAGAATTGCTTTATGGACTTGGAATTTCTTTTCATGTTGTCCAGCCAATATTTTGACGTCGGAATATTCGTCATCTTTCAGCATCGATTCGTACTCATTCAAATAATTATCAGTATATTTAATTTCAGGAACAATATCAAATACCTTGATTTTGCACACTACTCGCAAACCGTGATTGTTTGCTTTCATACTGCTTTCCATTGTAGGTACGCAAATTGTGGAGTAAAATGTTGCAGTACTTCTGTGTTTCTTAATAAAATTCACAGTTTTACCGGGTTTAGTTGGGACAACACATAAGTTACCAAGGAGCTGTACTTGGATCATAAATGAGGCGAACGCTGATTTACAATTACTTTCACTATGTAAATAAAGTTGCGTGAGAAAAAAGATTTTTTCTTCATTGAACGTATCCCCCAAACATCGGATTGTTAGGTTCCATTGACATGAATCTTTACCGGGCACAACGAAAACCGGTGATCGTAAGCTATATTCTTCCTCGCATATAGAAGTTCCTTTGATAATCCAAGTACACAGGTATTCACTGTCTTCACCGGAAATCGTATCGATCTTCATTGTTCCAATCGCAGCGTTCATCTAAAAAACAATCAATACAAATCAATACATGAAATAAAAACGTAGATAATTTGGTTGGAAAATCAAGTAAATTGCGAATGATTTGAATAAATGATAAATGTATCAAATTAAATTTAAAAAATTACGCAAAAATTCCCACAAAGGCCAAGGTAACGAAGATGAAAAACAATACATTGACTGTATCAAATTCTCAACTTACTTTTCTCCGTAGGATGATATGATTGGATGACCAAGGAGTACTGCTCGCTGACACTACACTATTTATCGAATTTTTCACGCGAAATACCACTCTTAATAAATGAGAAAATAAACAATTATGTATACCGACAAGGAAAACGTATTCGAATCAAAAAAAAAAATCGAAATACACCGCAATCACCGCACAATACGAACATACGTTTTCAAAACACAAACAATTCGCAGGGAACAGTTTAACAGTTTTCAAGGAAAGAGAAATCGCGACTGGATGAATATAACCAACTACACTAACGATTCACAAATCGGTGGTGATAGTTCTTGTTTTGGTTACAGTTCAATTGAAATGGTTCTTGGGGTGGTGGTTTTTATCCTCACCCTTTGGTGCCCGGCGAAAAACTGACGGATGAAATTGAAAAATTTTCACGCTGCTGAAATACACCAAAGACCAATAGCTGAAAGCTCAAAAAATATTTGCTCCGGGTGAATTGCTTTATTTGGAAATGAATAATTTTTTAAAATCTTTGAAATTTGGCTATATTCGTTTCCAAATCTATAGAAGCTCCAACTGAAGTGAAAATTGCCCCAAAATGTAGAAGACTGAAAATTTGGTAAGATAACGTGAAAATAATACGTATTAATTTGAAGGTCGAATCACCAGAAAAAAAATTAAAACAAATAGAAAATTTTTCTCAAAAAAAGTGGACCCTTTTCCGCCTCAAATATCAAAATTTGATCATGCTGGAAGCAAAATTTTCATTTCCGATGGAAAAATATTTTAATGAAAATTCGAGACATTTACAGAAGGAAATTTGTGTAAGCATTGAATATTATTTGGAAATTGAGGTTCAAGGTTACATTTGTCAAAAAATTGTTTTTGATACTTATTCCACATTATGTACTTATTATTTGGAAAAAAATTTCATTTCTTACCGAAGTTAACTCTTCATTAATTAAAAAAAAAAAAAAATGAAAATTTTCAACGAAAAAAAATGTTTTATATTTTCGATAAATTTTTCTATGCATTTAAATGGGCCTCAGTGCGATCTTGAAATCTGAATTTCAAAAATTATTAAATACTTGAACAAATTTCCTTCTGTAAATGTCTCGGTTTTCCCACGAAGTATTTTTCTATCGGAAAATTTTGCTTCCAGCAAGATCAAGTTTTGATATTTCCACGGCGGAAAAGGATTCACTTATTTTTGAAAAAATTTCCGATTTCTTTCTCTAGTGGTTTAATTTTTGAACAAATACGTATTATTTTCACATTATTTAAATAAATTTTCAGTCCTTCACATTTTGGCGCAATTTTCACTTCAGTTGGAGCTTTTATAGATTTGGAAACAAATATAGCCAAATTTAAAAGATTTTTAAAAATTATTCATTTCCAAATGAATCGATTCACCCGAAGCAAATATTTTTTTGGCTTTCTACTATTGGTCTTTGGTGTATTTCAACAGTGTGAAAAATTTTCAATTTCATCCGTCAGTTTTTCGCCGGGCACCAAAGGGTTAAAACAAATTTCCTTGTGGTGGTTGTTTCAATATTAAAAATGATTCCTTTTTCTTCTGGTTATGCCATTTGGGAATTTTCTTTTTACCTTTCTCAATTGGTACTTTTTGGTCTTTTTTTGGGATTTTTCATCAAATTTTAGAGCCGGTTCCAAATGAAAAATTGAAAAAAAAATGGGTCTGGTTGTTTTCAGCACTAGAGCAGGAAATTTGAAGGAACATGGAACGTCGTCAAAACAGCATAAAATTCCCAAAATAAAAACCCGAGAAATCGTAATAATTTTCAAATTGAGAAAAAATTGCTCAACTTGAATCTCCCAAATCGATTGAACAATTTTGAAAAAAATTCAAAAATTTTGAAAAAATTGATTTTAAACATTTCGTTAAATACCGTTGAAAATGACGTGAAAAATTGATAGAAATTCAATAAAATCATAGAACGCGATCAAATGCTGAATTATGTCATTTAATTCAATTTTCTAGTTAAAAATAATACAGAGTAAAATAAACATCGAGGTGCTGTTCAAGAAAATCATGAAAAAAATATTTTGCAAAAATGAATATTTCTTTTAAAAAATTGATTTTACGAAAAACTCGTGTGGAGGTGGAGAAAGAGGGAGATGAAAATTTCAAGGATCGCCGAGAAAAAAATAAAAAAGAACAGGAATTTTGATTTAAAAATTAGAAGAGAGTAAAATTATACCATGAGAACAAAGCCCACTTTTGTGATAGTAGAGTAATTCGAAATTATACCATAATTTTCTCCAATCAGAATGTCGACTCCGAGATTTCGTAAAAAAATTGCTTACTTTCCTCGCTCATGCCTTCTTTGATTGCTGTCAAAAAATACTGTCATTTGAAAAAACCAAAAACAAAACTATATCATTCAGTTATTATAATTATTTAGTACACGAACATACAAACTTAAAAATAAAAATTCTACGAAAATTAAAAATAAAAACTCAACAGAAAATATGTACCTATACATCAATTTTTCATCAATAGCAGGTACCTATAACTTTATTCATTAACAGAATGAACACCAGAGGACAAAATCGAACGACGATTTACTTCGAATATTTCTTGAAAAACTTCAGGATTGGTTTGCTTTAGATTCTTCAGAGCAGAAGTTTTCATCAGTCGCGTATCCTTGACCGCAATAAAATCAATGACTGCAGATTTCAAATAATTCGCATTATACACATCGGCGAATAATAATAGATCAAATGCATTCGAACTTGATAAACTCTCAATCAGGAATTCTTCGCATTTACATCGTAATCCTTTCAAATCATATTTATCGGCTACTATTATTAGATCTTTGGCAAAATAATAATCCAATTGCTCCACTTCTCCGGTATAAATATAACGTAACATTTCTTCTACGACTTTTCTACCCATATCTCTGAAATGTACTACGTCTTTATAACTGGTCGGGTTGTTGGGTGCAAACATGGCAGCGAAAACTGAACTGCGGGCAGCTAAAATTGCCTTATGAGCTTTGAATTTTTTCCAACCTGCGTATATTGCGACATCAGTGAACCGCTGATTTTCCAATAAAGATCCGAAATCTTTTGAAAACGTGTTATCTTCAGGAAAAGTGGTTTCAATATTTATATCACATTCGAAACTCAAGTTTCTTTTATTCCAGTCATTGAGAATGTCACATCGCGATCCCTTGAAGGACACAATGTCCGCTTTATTTTCTAATTTCTTGTCAAATTTCAATGTTCTGCTCAACTGTAGAGTCCAATCGCGGAAAAGTGGTCCAGATATAACAGAACCTTTGAAATTAGCGATAGCCGCTTTGCAATCACTACTATCATCTAAAATCAACCTCACAGGACAGTAAACACTGAATTCTCCAACCTTCTGGAATTCAATACTAAAATACCACTTGCATTCATTTTTGTGAGGAATGGTGAATTTGGGTGAATTTAATACGAGCACTTGATTGCGATCTTTGATAGCGTCTTTTCCGATTCTCCATTCACAGCAATAGTGATTTTTTTCTTCAGTGATAATTTGACGCATTTTAATAAGACCAACATCATTACACACGTAATTGGAAACGATTGTACTCAAATTTCTTCCTACAAAAAAAAAAAAAAATTCAAATCATTCAAACCAATGAAAATAATTGAAAAATACGAATAAGTTTGAACGAAAGAATTTTACAAAATAATTTTCGTTTTAAAATGTAATTTCAAAAATCTCAATAATTTTTTTAAAAATTTAAATCATAGAAAGATTATTTTATACCAGTTCCAGTTCAACTCGTTTTTAAGCCATCAAGATCTTTGATTTTAGTGATTTTGGACAAAAAAAAAGGCATCTGTTCAAAAACTGCAGGGTGTCTAACAAAGTCTCAAAACCCAAAAGAAGGACCTTAGAAGGACTTTGGAAGGATTTTCAACATGACCTTTTCAAAATTAATATTGTAACACCCTCCCCCCCCCGCCTTAAAAAAAATCAACCACATTTCAGGAGAACAAATTTTTTCCGTTTCAAAATATTTCATTGCTCAAGATGAAAGAGACGAGTTTTTATTATAATGTCGAAAAAAACAAATTCTCTCTGGTCCCGAACGAAGCGAAGGTGAAAATTTTTGAAAAAAAAAAGGCATCCAGAATCAAAAATTTCTTCATTAGGAAAAATTCGTGCTTTTTTCGGTGTTTTATTTAGACTTTCAAAAAAATAATAATCTATGGACTCGTTAAATAATCGAAACATTTTTGAAAATTGCAATCGAGATCGTTAAAAGTCCTTCGATAAATAAGAAGGACAATTTTTCACTGAAAAATAAGTATCACTTGTCTGGGTTGGGGAAGGAAGAAGTTTCATACCATCATCTTGAACATAAAATGGTGTAAATTTGCTGAACCCGAGCGAATCGAAGGCGAAAATTTTTGGAGAAAAGGGCAATCAAAAGCTGAAATTTTTTCAGACATCCATAATCATCATCTTTCATCATCTTACACAAAGTCGACGCTAGCGCTATAACGACTTTTCAAATATTAGCAATTCTTTTCGGAGTTGAGTCTCAAAATTTGAAATGAGAAGGACTTTTTACTCAAAATAAGAACTTTAGAAGGACCGGAAGAACCCTTCAGCCAAGAACTGGTTAAACTGACGTGAAATAAAGCAATAACTGATGATATTTTTTGACATCAGAAGAATAATTTTAAATTTCAATATCAATATAAAAGAAAATATAGTTTTTTTGAATGCTGTATACGATTTTTCAAAATGAACAAAAATTTTCCAACGATTTTAAAAATTATTATTTCATAACAGAAATTTAAAGCACATTTGTTGGTGTTTGACTTACCTAAAACATTCGTATGCTTGAAATTAGGTAGAAGGATTCGAAATCTGTTCAACATTTTGAGAACGATATCAGGAAGACGACTTTTGCTCGATACAAAATTTATGAATTTAAATCACACTCAATTAATAATTCAAAACTGAATAAAAATGTTGTCAATCGACAAACCAAACTTATAAAACAACATGAACTGCAAACTGCAATATAAAATAAAATGGGAATTCAAACACAAAATAACATTTTTACATACGGTTATCAATGATACTGCGCTCACTGATGCCAAGACCATGTCTCTGTGTTACCATGACAACAGCCAGATGAGTATTGGCAAACAACCGGTTGCACTGGATGCAGGACTCAGGAAAGAAGTTAGAAGCTAATTATGTATCCGACGTGAGACGGTGGACTCTCAGCATGACTTCAAACCCTGGCACCGTAGAACACATTCCTAGCAAAAAGGCGACTGCAAATGTCGATTTATCTTTTCCTTCTTTCAAAAAATGAAAGAAGGAACCCTAAAAAAAAAATCGATTGCTCATTTTTCGCGTTTTTGATCCAAATGACACCAAATCTGGACCAAACACATAAAAATAGAGACAACGATTTTTTTTACACAAGGTCCCTCCCCCCTTTTCCACGACCGGGTCACATTTTTTGACTCTGAAACTTGGAAGTCAATTTTCCGAGTTGATGAAAGATTCTACGGAAAAAAAAATAAATAATAGTACAGCGTAAAATTTCGTTTTCATTTTTTTTGGTTTTGTTTTTCGTAAAATCTTTCATCAACTTGGAGAACTGACTTCAAGTTTCAGAGTCAAAAAATCGTCAAAAAAATATCAAAAAATGTAAAGAAAATTTTCAACAAAAAATTCAAATTTTGGAAAATTCTGACGAGATGGAGAAAAACTGAATTCATAATCGAATTCAGCACTAAAAAGTACCAATCCGATCAGAATCGATTCGCAGGATAAATCGTTAAGCTGTTGGCAAAGGCGATTTTCTGAGGGAAGTTAGGGAGGTTGGACTTCCGTTGATTTTTCCAAAAATTTAAGGGTATCTACCAATTTTTGGTCAAATCTGTCCAGAAAAATATGTAAATACAGGTAGGTATGTACTTACATAAATTTAATTAAACTCCGTACTAAAACAAGTTAGCCTCTTTTGCAAATCAAATTTCTTTAATCACTTCGATTGTAATTTTTTTTTGAAATCATATCCAATTTCTAATTTCAAAAAATTAGTAGCATTAAAATCATTTCAAACCTACATTTTTTCAAAATTTCTCCAATTTTGATTTTCC
This sequence comes from Pseudococcus jackbeardsleyi, assembly GCA_038380155.1. Classification (NCBI taxonomy): domain Eukaryota; kingdom Metazoa; phylum Arthropoda; class Insecta; order Hemiptera; family Pseudococcidae; genus Pseudococcus; species Pseudococcus jackbeardsleyi. Next base: position 10,371,002 of record CM076241.1, read on the forward strand.
TACTTTCTTTTCTTCAATTCCAGGTTCTGAAAAATTCTTTCCAAATATTTAATCAAAAAACAATTTGAAAAAAATAAAGTTGTAATTTTTTTAAAAATATGTAAGTAAGGAATATTTTTAAATTATAGAATGAGTTTTTGAACTGAAAGAAATTCCAAGGAATATGAATTTTAATTTTTTTAAATCAAAGTTACAAAAATTTTAAGAAAATTTGAATTATAAGAAAATATAATAGTTGAAAACATTTTGGTAGGTATCTATTAAAAAAAAATCCAATTTAGATTTACTTATTCAAATTTTTTAGTTTTTCAGATCTTTTTTTTTTCGTCCAACTCAAAAACGACTGAATTTTTTAAAAAGTTCTCAACTTCACGTTCTATAACAGACGCAAACCGACTCGAATTTGGTGTGGTTTTTTGATCAATTCGTATTAAAAAGATGTTGAAAAAAAAAAATGGTCAGTTTATTCTTTGAATTTTCTGACTTCCTCAGATTGCCACGGTTGTTGGCCTGTGATATTTCAAATCGTTTGAAAAAACTATTTTAAAAAATCGATTTTCTCGATAAATCAAGCAGCCAAAGAGCGAATGAAAACTGAAAAGAGAGAAAATATAAATATAGAGAGTAAAATTTCCATTATAGGTAAAATCCAATGAATTTTTACCCAAGGAAATCTAAATCATATATTATGGCGAAACTTTGGAAAAAAATTATGAAAATAATTTAATAAAAATTTTGAACTAAAGCGGTGAATTCGTTTACTTCACTGATTAATTATTTTTTACACATAACAGTACAAAAAATAATCTGAACGAGGAACCAACATTAGCATTTTCATTCAGTGATTTTCGAGCGAAGAAAAGTTTCGCACAATTCTTTCAGAATTTCCACACCAACATCAGAGTACCCGAAACTTTCCCAAGCTGGATTATCCAATACTTCAGCACCTCTATTCTGAATAAAATTAATAGTTTTAGATTTCAGTTCATCAGCCTTACACAATCTAGCCAACGACAATACGTCCAACGCATTCGAACTCGACAAATTCTCCACCAGAATTTCCTCGCACATAAATTGTAATCCTTTCAAGCCGTATTTATCAGCTGCTACGAACAGATCTTTGGCCAAATATTCCAATTTTTCCACCTTTTCAGTATAAATGTAGCGTAACATTTCTTCCACGACCTCTCCTTCGAGATCTTCAATATACACAATGCCTTCTTTTACCATCTTCTTGTCCGCAAACATCGCAGCAAAAATTGAACTTCGGGCAGCCAACACAGTTTTATGAGCCGGGTAATTTTTTCCTCGAACCGATAGCACGACATCGGTATTCGTTTGATTATTAAATAACGATTTCAAATCTCTCAAAAGAGCACTATTTTTTTCAGGCACATCTGGTTCGATTATCATTTCGCAAATAATGAACAAAGGATTCAATTTAAGAATAGAAACCTGATTTTTGTACAACTTGATTGGAAACATTATTCCAGTATTGTTTACACATTTGGCAAAAAAATTACAAGTTGTGCTGCCAGCGCTCAATCGTTGAATACAATTGTGATACGAGTTTATACTCAAGTTGAATAATTTGAATTTGACAACTGCTTCTTTGCGATTACTTTCACGATCCATCACCAATCGTAGGAAGCAAAAAATTACATCATCGTCCATTTTATCGCGTAAAGTTTGAATGCTTAGGTACCATTTACAATCGCTGGAGTTGGGAACAGCGAATACAGACGATTTCAGGTATTGTTTCGTTGATAAGTATAACTCGTAATGATCTATTTGCCATCTGATGCAATGATGATTATTTTCTTTGTCGGCAGAACGTACAGCGAGAAATCCAACAATTTCACTAGAATTGGCGATGTTTTCGGAAGTGCAAGTACTCATTTTGAAAGCTTTGTAAAAAAAACAATGCAAATAAAATTATTCCAACTTTGGTGTGAATTTCATTTAGAGAAAAGAACAACAGACATTTTTGTTAAAACTCACCAAAAACTGATTATCACGATAGTAGGTAGAAATAAAAAGGAATGTCAATTGAAATTACTGATAATGATGTCTCAAAATTCAATAAATCTCAAATATTGACAATTGAGAAAAAACTAAATTTAAAAATAAATGAAACACAACATTAAGCGCGGAGTAGTTCGACACAAAATCACTTTTTCAGATTACAAACGCTGAACCTAGGTACGATTCTGGAACCATGCCATGGACTACCTGACATCGTACCAATTATCTGTATATTTGCATTTTCGCATGCGAGTCCAAATTTCATGTTTTGTTTGTTTATCAATTTTCGAAAAATCATTAATTATTTCAAATGATAACGTACTTATTAGAACCGTGCTTATCACTCATCAGGAATATCATCAAAAGCAACGGATTTCATCTGACAATTGAAAAATCAACTAATTTATGAATGAGAATTGAGAGGGCATCCCCTCAATTCAATTACACATTATAATACTTACAATACAAAGTGTCTAGAGGAATTTTCCAATCGAAATGCAGGACTTTTGAATTTGAATGACTTCGGCAAGAATTTCTACTGAACCTTTGGAAAAAAATTAACGTATTTCAAAAAATTGAAATAATCTTGATTCTTGACAAAATTGTTTTAATTTTCTAAAAATCGTCTAATATTTTTTTGAACCAACTTTTTACAAATTTTTTCGGGGGGAAGGAGCAGGGGACATTTTTCTAAAATGGAGAGAAAAAATCGGGGCCCCAATAAGGAGAAAAATATACAAGCCAAATAAAAAAATTCTTTCGAAGGTTGATTTACGTGGTTCAAATCAATTTTTTGTTCGAGGGCTGTCGTGTCATAGGGAAGTAACAAAATTTTTCAGGTTAACAAAGATTGGAGATCGAAAAAAAAATCCGTGAGAAAATAAAGGAGAATGTAAAATTACTTAAATTTTTCAGACCTACTTATTATTGAAAATTTTCACCAATTAGGACTAAAAAAGGAGATGAAAAAATTCAAACTGGCCATTTTTTCTCGTTACTTTGAAAAATATATTGTAAAAAATGATTTTAAATGAAAAATATCTACATTAACTTGAATTTTTTCATTAAGGCAGCACCATTTTCAATTGCAGGACCTGTCAGACATCTATCAATTTTTATGTATTATGAATCGGTGATGAAAATCACTCAAAGGCAGAAATAAAGACAAGGGAGTTGAAAAAGTCCCTCTTGATAAAAACTCAATTTCCTGAGCTGCGTTCAGCTTGGCTCATCGAATATTATACCATGAATAGAGAAACAGATAATCAATGGAAAAATGAGAGAACATTTTTTTCAGACATAGAAAAAAAATGAAGAATTTACCTAACAGTAACGAAGCAATTGAATAGAGAAAAAATACGAGTAAAAATCTAAAATTTCGACTGAACAGGATTTTTCAGAATTTTTTTCTCAAACTATAATTTTTCACATCTTCCAACCTCCAAAGAATAATTTTTTAAAAAAATCTTCACATTCAAAATTTTTCAAACTTGAATTACCTAAAATTTGAAACCATATTTTTGGAAATTTATTGTACAATCAAAGGGTCTTCAAAATCATTTGTTTAAATTTAAAAATTTCAGCGGTTAGAACATTTTGATGTCGTAGGTACATTATCATGAAATAGCCGAATAATTTTTCAACTATGTGGATAAAAAAAAATATCGATCCAAATCTGTCAAAAATGAAAAAATATGATCACAGTCCTTTGTTTATACCTAAAAATAACGTTCAATTTATGTTTACGAGAACGCAAACCTAGTGATCTAGGATTTTCTATCCTTCAGGGTCAAAAAATTTCGAAAAATTTTTATAGGTCATTTGTAACAATTTTCCAAGAGGAATCACTAGATAAACTACACCGACATTTCAGTGAATTTTCTGATTTTTTTCTTGTGATTCGACTCCTACGGAAACAAGGAAGCAATTGACAGCAGAAGCCGAAAGAGAAGGCAAAATCGGTCCGAAAATTGTTCTTTCTTATTCAAAGAGAAAAATCCAAAAACTTAATTTATGATTCGTAAAATTTCAATTCAAATCACTACAATCGTTGAAATGATTCGTGATTCGAATAGAATTTTTAGTGATTCGTCCTGATTCTGCCATAATAATCGAAATTTCAAATTCAAATCTTTGAATTTTTACATTGTTTTTGAAAAATATTTTACTTATAGGAATTTCAAAACGATCTCCATCCTCGAAATCGATAATCCATCCATGGAACAACCGGGATCAACATTATTAAAACGTAAAAGTTCAAAATTTTGCACTTGTTTTTTTAAAAAAAAAAAAACCTTGAGAATTTTTCACACTACGATTTTTTTTAATTTCTCGGCTCGAAATTAAAAATTTTTCCAACTAAAAATGGAATTTTTTCAATCATTTTTGTCTTTGAATCAAGGATTTAATCAGGAGAATCGAAGGGAACGATCTCTAAAATTTACAAAATCAAAAATATTTCATCAAACGTTCAAAAAGTAAAAATTTTCCGCTACTTTTAGGATTATTTATGTAAAAAATTCTCCAACTTTGTACTTTTGATCATCATAATCATCTCATTTTTCAATTTTTCTACCCTCTTCCACCATAATTTCACCGATCAAAAGTAAAACTACCAATTTACAAAGATTCAATCAACTCATTTCATCTTTATAGTCCACTACTATACTATTTCTTTCAATGAAAATGAAACATCATCTCCCCAACGAATTACTGCATCTGCACCATCAATGAATCCAATCACAAAAATTCCACCGGCTAGAAACTATCAAAAGAATTCCATTGGTTTAAAGAATCAAGCAGAAAGAACATTACGCACAGGTGCCTGGCTCCTCGTACATTACTTTTCACCGTTTCTACATCCTGACAACACTGTTTTACTCGCGCCATACATTACATACCGGCCAGCTTCCCCTCTTCGCCCAGCCTTCGCGGTGTAATTTCTTTCAAACAAACTCGTAAAGTAATCTCTGTTCTCTCTCACGCTACATTTAAGACTACGAAAGCCTACCACAGAGATGCGAGACTTGCCGGTTACAGCGTTAAAATCCAAGTGTGTAGTATCTGCGTACACTTTGTCCATTGTCAAATAGTGATATCAAACTGTGAGATAGTTTTCTCATCTCGTGTTTTTTTTCTCTCTCATCCCAGGGATTCTCAAAGTATGATCTGCGAGTCTAGCTTTGATTCATGGAAACGTCTCGTCGAGTCTTAAATCTAGGGTTTGATTGGTTTGGAAAACACGTGCGAGTAGATAAATAAAAATATAAAAATCCACTTTCACCGGGGATCGGGTCACGTGTTGTTTTGTTTTCGTATTTTTCGATCGATTTCAAGATTCTTCGTATTTTTTACTTTTTATCTCAACGGATAGAGAAAATTAAAGGTAGGCAGGTGCCCATGAAATTTTTTCTCATTGCGATGACATTTGGATTCAGATACCAGAACACTATTCATCATCGTATTACAATAGAATTTCAAAATTTAAATCATCGACTTCCGAAGTTATCTAATTCTAACTCCGTAAAAAAATTGCATCTACCACAGTAATTCGTACAATTTGCGAACTCATCAACACGTTTGTTCGACGTTTCGTTTGGAATTAATTCTAGCAATAGTTTATTTGCGATTGCCAACGTAACAGCGAATAATTTGCATTCGCTAGTCGCTTCTCAATCGACGATAATAATAGCTGAGTTATGTAACGTTGTGCACTAATGATGAACTTGCATTTTGCATCGAGTATTACGTATATCTGTGTATCTGAAGTACCTGAATATAACGAATCTGAACGATAAATTGAGCTACTTTGATATTTTAAATGAGAATTCGCTCGTCCTTCACGAGATTCCAATGTAAAATCTATTATCATAGAGTCTAATTGATGAGGAGAGGAACTGCGAGCAACTATGTATTTTAAATAGAAGAAAAAGCAAATGAGGGGGGAAGGGAGGAGCTGATATCAAAATCTCTACATCTATTCAACGTTCAAAAGTTCAAATACCTAAATTCAACTTCGGAAGAAAGATAAATTTCGAAAACATGTCATTTCAACAAAAAAAAATTGTATTCACTGTTCATAATCATAAATATTGAAAACATTTCGTCTTAATTCATAAAATAATTTATTGATTCATAATATTTGAATTCCTGCCACTACCACGATAAAAACAAAACCTTTTCAATATATTCTTCAAAATTGATATGAAACAGTAAAAAATAATTTTTGACCCCAAATGACCTCTCAATCCTTCTACAGGGAACCATGACTTTGACAAATGATAGAGTTTCTCAATCAAGTGAAAGATTGAAGCCAAAGACATAATGAACGTCCATAAAATTTTTTCGAATTTGCTTGACCTCGCAGAAAAGACCATGCAATGGCAAAGATGAAAAAAAAAGGTACAATTGGTGCACACGCACCAAAAAAAAACGACAATGAAAATTTTAATGGGTGGAGAAATTTGGAAAATTGAAGAATTTTGTACCAATTTCACCAAAAAGTAACGAAAGAATAAAAGATTTCAAATTTTGGTCAAATTGTTAGGTATTTCGAAAAAAATTAATCACCAATTTTTTATTTTGATTTCATTTTTTAAAAGGGAGAAAATTTTTCTAAATGACATTGTATATTTGTATGAACAATGTTCATACAATGTCGTGTAGAAAAATTTTACCCATGCTTTTCATTGTCACCCTAATCAACATTTTTCAAATAAAATTGGGTTGAGAAGAGAGATCTATCAATTTTTTTGAAAAATATGTGAAAATAATGAAATGATTTATGCAAACTTTAGGTGCTACGTTTTTTTTTTAAATTAAATATTTTAAATCATGATTCATGAATAATATTTTTAAGAAACTTTTCAATTTAGATTTCTTCCATTTTTGTTTTTTCGCTTCTTCGACTATTTTTTGAATTTTTTTTCATGTGTGTTCATCATCTTTGATCGTGAAAAATCTGCAAAAACTACAAGATACCTCCTTTAACCCCTTCAGTGTTATTCAATCGAATTTCAAAAAATCAGACCAAAGTATATCAAGGAGGAGGGGGAATAACCTTGGGCCAAACTTGGAAAATTTTAAAAGCCTGCAATAATGACAATTTTGAAAGGAATGTCAAAAAAATTTCATTTCATGCTCGACCTGACTCGGTGTCGAATTTTTCAATTTTTGTTTGAAGCGATGTTACACCCAAAACCTCTGAAAATTCTTCAAATAAATTTCAATTATAATAAGTATTTAAATCTTCTTCCCCCCCTCATAAAAAATCCTATCAAAATTAAACTTGACGGCCAAGGGCTAGGAACCAGTGGAAAAATTGAACTGGTTTCCCCCCTCCTCCAACTCTATTTCAAAAAAAAAAGAAAAAATACATCAATTACCCTATATAGACCACCAGTGCCAAAAACGGCACTACAATGCTAATGGGTTTTTCGAAAAATGCATTATAGTGCCGTTTTTGGCACCCGGTGTTTTTTTTTGTGGTCTACCTAGGGTTAAGAATTATTAAGAATTTAAAAAAAATATCCAAATATAATGAGCCATAAACCACACCAAAAGATTAGAAAATCGAAAAGATCGCACGAGTTCTACAGTTTCAAAATAAATTATGTTATTTCACTTTTGAGTCGAAAAAAAATCCATTTTTGCTTGAAATTCCCTTTTTTGCTCCTCCTGCTCCTTCATCTTTATCAAATTAATTCTCACAAATTTGAAATAATGAATTTAGGAACTGAACGAGACGAGGTTGGATTATTGAGAAAGAGGAAGAAGCAAAAGAAGCAAGAAATTGAAATTTCGAACCAAAGTGGATTTTTTTGGGGTTTTCAAATCAAAAGTACAATTTTTCCATTTTTTTTCTTTCGAAACTGAAACTCTTACTTAATTTCTCCAAAAACAAGACATCAAACACTTTCATTTTTAGAAAATTTTCGACTAGTCGTCCCAATTTTTCCAACTAAAAATGCAATTTTACCATTATTAGGAAAGCAAGCCATCCCTTCTGCCACCAATTCCCAATTCAATCCTGAAAGAATTACTTTTCAAATACAATTTTCGTAAACGAAACCACATATAAATGAAAAAAAAAGTCGTCCAACATGTACATTTCATATCAATTTTCAGTAGTAGGTCAAAGGGTTATCACGCTTCTCCTACCTAACCTTTTCCTATCCTCACCCAATTTCATTGTTTACATTCTTTACTTCCCCCTCTCTTCGAACCCATCCCCAGCTACTCTCCAGAGCTCAGATAGGTCTCACCAATGCAACTCTTGCATCATATTTTCAATTCTTACAACACGGTGCTTCACAACTACACATTTACGACTCAATGTAAAAGTAGCAAGTATCTCTCTACGGTTGATAAAGCACGACGATGACGACGTCGACGACAGCAGCATTGACAGCGGCGCCGATGGCGATAGCGGCGACGTATAAGATTCTTTCATCGTAAGGTGCAACTTTATAAACTACAAATACATATTGGTACAGTAACAAAATTTACGCTCTATTGCGTTCACTTAATAACAACAACAATCCGACGTAAGAGTGTAGTACGTACGGCAAATCAAACGAATAAAGGTGTTACGATCGAAATTATTTTCAACAAGGTTTATGCAATGGGGCTTACCTATCTATCAGCATGAGAAAGTGTTATGCATGTGTAGTTTTCACTGCTCTCACCATAGCCACTCATAGTTCCTTTTTTTGGAGGGAGGGGAGAGGCAGAAAATAATTAAAAATTGAGCACATTTCTTCCGATATGATAAAATAATACCAAAATTATCTCAAATCGTATAAAACCCCATAAAAATCTGACTAAACGTTGTTGACATTATCCAGAAAATGACTCCAACTGAAATAGGACCTTTTTTGAAAATCTGACAAAAATTGCAGAAACCAAGTTAATCAAAAACGTTGAATGAAAAAGTTCAAAAAAAAAAGATCAACGAAAAGTTATAAAAATGTTGAAAAATCATTCGAGTTGATTTGGATAAATGATTCAAAAATTATTTAAAATTTCATTGAAAATTGGTAAAAATGGTATGAAAAATTTGAAATACATCGAAAAATAATTCAAAATACATCAGCATTGAAATCGATTATTTTGTACACCAAATTTTTCATTAATTCAATAATACACAATATGAAAAAAATTTCAATATTCAAGTGGAGCATTAAACGTCACAAAATGAATGAAAAACGTTAAAAAATCATAAATTAAGAAGCTGGAAATTTTGGAGAACAGTTTTGATAATTTTCAAGATAGTTGACCAATCACAGAAATGATGAAAAACGACGTAAAAAAACAGAAAAATGAAAAAAAGTGATACAAAATTCAAATTTTGAAAAATTCCAACCATGCTGGAATTTTTTCAATTCATGAAAAATTGAAAACTACTCATTTAATTTTAGGCATCATTTATTTTTCTATTCGTGTAGTTTATCACACAAGTTAGTTTACTCTTAGAATACAGACAGTGGAAATATCTCTGGGTAGGATTCTATGGCACCGGACACAATAATAACGCTAGTTTTATGCTTCAGCTTGTCTCTTTACTATTCTTAATCCTGAAACCGGTAACTGCCCGAATCTGTCTCTTTGTCCTTACAATACAGTTACCTGGATTCTGGAACAATTGATCGCAAAGGTCCGCGAAATGTGAAAATGTTATTCTTTGTCTGTGTTTTGTGTTAGTTTTCGGCTTTTCGCATCTTCTGCCAGTGTCAGTTCGCAGTACAAGTTGTTTAGAGAGATTGGTTCGTCGTTCTTCGAAAATACTTCTTGTTCAGTATCGAATCATTCATTATCTGAGTAAGTAAGTACTTTCGATCAATAATTGTAATTTATCTCATTCTGATTCGTGCATCTCTAAAAGCAATTATTTCTTGGCATTGTCATCAAAGTCTTGGATCAATATCGATTCTTTCTACCTTATCTCAAACACCTATTTAAATATTTTAGGTAAGTACTAATCTAATCAACAGTAATGGTTTTTAGTTGCTTATAAGGAAAGTATAGAGAAAAATTTTAAACCCAACCAAAAAAAAAAAAAAAACTGAAATCCATCATAAGAGAACCCTCATATCTGAAATTTCAGAAGCTGAAATCAATTTCTCAAATTTTGGCGACTAGTTTTTGAAATTTCAAAAATACCTGTTAGCTCACTAAAGTATAAAAATTTTATCTTTTCAACGAAAAAAGTTGAAAAATTGTTTCAAGCTCCTACATAAATCGATTGATAGCAATTTCACGTTTCGAAGCCACCTGAAAATTTTAAAATTTCCCAGCGCTAAAGAAAAGCTCATAAAAATAGTCCATAATCATCAATTTCAGCACCTATAATTGCGGATTACCAATTTGGTGACTTATGCGATCGATTGCAGCACAATTTTCCAAAATTCTCAACTCGAGCTGAAATCCGTATTTCTCGGTAGAAAATTTTCATCAAAAAAAATTATCAGCTCGAACAAAAAAGTATGTCAAAATATTTCGAAAAATTTGAAGAAAAATCATACTTTCTAATTTTCTTTACGAAAATCCACGTCCTCTACCTCCCACTTCGAAAAATCCATTTTACGAATTTTTTCATCATTTTCAAGCATCAGTTTCTTGAATTTCGTTCACGTTCACATTTTTAGATAGAACCTCAAAGTTATTTTGCCTGTTCAAATACTTTATTAGAATTAATTTTTTTTGGTTTGGTTTTGGTTGATGCTGTTTTTTAGGAAGAAACATGAGTGCGATCGTTTCCAATGACGTGAATAATACGACTGGCATTATTAAACTGCGACCCATCAACGCCGAAGGGAAAACTAATCACTATTGCTGCAGATGGACAATAAAAGGAGACGTAATCTATAAAGAAAATAAAGAATTAATTTCACCAACATTTACTATTCCTCATCACGAAAAATGTAAATGGTATTTCATTTTTGAATCCATAAGCGACAGAAACGATAAAGGATCTGTTTTCTTCTGTGTGCGGTTGGTTTTGGATCGTAGTAGTGATTGTGAAGCAGCAATCGCTAAATTCCAAGGATCTGTGTTATGCCCTTTCGAAGGCCGCTGTAAATGGGAGGCGAGCAAAACATTTAAATTCGACACGAAATCTGAAAACGGTGCTAATATTTTGTCAGTTGGACAGTCAAGATATTTGGGTTGCTATACGGATGAAGATGGAGATACAAACGACACTGGACCAGAAGTAAGGTTCGAATGTGATATAATGATTGAAAGCATTTTCCCTCAAGATAACACCGGTTTGGAAAAATCCACTGAAAACCAATCCTGAGCTTTTTCAACAGATATCCAAACATCTCGGTCGTCAGTCGAAGTAATAATTATGTAATCGATATGCTGGCTGTTGATTTTTTTCAAATTAATTACGTACTGTATTAAAACAGATACATTTTCTAACCTTTTTATTACGACTTTTGTTTTTGTATTTTTTTTTTCAACGTAAAAGTTGAAAATATAAAAATATTCCAAAAAATTCCTACCCAAAATTTCATGAGCTAAAAATTTTTTTGAATGTTGGCTAATTTTTGAGAATTTAAAATTGACCTGTAGCTTTGCAAAAGTACAAAATCTAAAAATGGAAGTCCTTGAAGCTTAAAAGCTAAAATTTCATGATAACGTACCCAATTGACCTCTCAAATTCATTGAAAGTGGCTTTGAGCTGATCGGAGAGCCCCTAAAAAATTCTAATATTTTTTAGTATTGCAGAATAGTCTTTTAAGAGAGACGAAATGTTCATTTTATAGCAAAGGAAATTTCAGAATTTTTTTCAAAAGATTAATTCTCTAAAAAGCGTTCATTTGTTTATTTTATTGCATACTTTCCGTAAAAAATTCGTCTTCACTCCGGCCAAGCAAAATTTTACATCACTTCAAGGATATGATTTTTCTATTTGACATTTATCAACTATTTTACATAAATCATCTCTCTAAAGCAGACATTTCACGAGGCAATTTTACTTGCTGTAGGTTACTTGAAATATGAGGAGAAAAATTTTTTAAAAAGTACAAAAATAAGAGATATTTGGATTCTTTTTGAAACTGAAATCACAATTTTCGATTTTTGGCATTATTTTTTGAAATTTTCTAGAAAAAAATTCTAAACCTAAAAAAAATTGAAGAGAGTAATTTTAGTGTTGAAAAAAACATTTCATTCGAACTTTTGACCTGAAAAAAACGAGGGGGGGGGGGGGGTAAAATTTCAATATTGACGAAGAAAAAATCTGTTTCAAAATACAAAAATTTAAAATTGAGAAACAACGGAAGGTGAAATATCGACTGAGAAAAAATTTATTCAAAATAGAAAAAATTTAGACGCAATAAAAAAAAATTGGAAGGAGGAATTTCAGCAAAGACAAAATTTTTTAAAAACAAAAAAATGGAGGAAAAAATTTCTATATTGATTGAGAATTTTTTTCCTTTTTCAATAAAAAATTTTTAGACTTGAAAAAAAAGTTGCAGGTGAAAAAAACGGTATTCTGAAAAAATTTAGAGCTGAGAAAAAAATTAGAAGGAGAAATTTCAGTAAAGAAAAAGTTCTATTTGAAATGGAAAAAATTCAAACCCAAGAAAAAAATTTCAGTGCCTTACTAAGAAATTTGTTTTTTTAAAACAGAAAAATTTAGACCTGAGGAAAAAATGGAGGAAAAATTTTCAGACCCACGAAAAAAATTTCAGTGCTTTACTGAGAAATTTGTTTTTTTTTAACAGAAAAATTTAGACCCGAGAAAAAAATAGAGGAAAAAAATTCCATATTGATTGAGAATTTTTTTCCACTTTAATAAAAAAATTTTGTACTTGAAAAAAAAGTTACAGGTAAAAAAACAGTACCTATTGAGAAAAAATTTAGCCATGAGAAAAAAATTTCAAAGAATTTTTTTCGAAAGAAACAAATTTTGGACTAGCAAAAAAATTGGAAAAAGAAATTTCAGAATTGAGAAACTGTGTACTTATTCGAAATGATAAAAATTTACACCCAAGAAAAAAATTGGAAAGAAGAATTCAGTGCTGAAAGGCCCAAAACTTCATTTTTTATGGAGGGATAAAAAAAAACTCTTTTTCCTAAATATCTACAATTCATTTTATTTAAATCTCAAACAATTTCGACTTCTCCTATCGCAAAACTTTTAAGTAATCTCTCGACCAATTAATTCCAACTCAAAAATAACCACTAAAATCAGATACAACACTACAAAGTCCATATCCTCTGAACCATTATTTTCAAAACAAAACAAACTACGCAGTTTATTCCCCTCATTATGTTTAATTACCAATACGACAAATTAAACCAGCCATCTCGTAAGATCTCATCGTTAAACTTATAAATCTCGGTAGCAAATTGAAAAATCTCAATTAAACATCTCGTTCGAGTCCAATTCATCGCACCGTATCCTCGCAGTAAGTACAACGTAATTAGTCAAATGGCGAGGAGCTTCTGTACATACGCGAACCTACAATCTACTTCCACTCATCTCTAAACATCTCCCCAGCCAGATACCTCGATTTACCAAAAAAAAAAAAAAGGAGATGATTTTACACAAAGATTCGATGTACTTACAAAGTATACGCGATGACGACGAGATAACAATCGCGTGAAAATATACCTAACATTCGTAATTCTTTCTCATTTTTTTTTAAATTATTTAAATTAGCCGCCACTTTGCTCCCCCACTTCTATACGTATGGAAATCGTTGTGTAATCTCTTTTCTCTCGAAAATGATGAAGATATTACGTTCTGTGTTATGCTCCAATACGTTCAAAGTTCACGTATCTTTTCTCAATCTACATAAATGTACATGGACGATGGCGGATTGACGGTGCGGCGCGGTATAATGATTTAATTCCAATGTATGTAAAATTATCCATCTACCGCGACCGCCCAGCCCATCCTAACCTCGTGTACATTGTACTTGCTACCATTTATAGTTGATTTCCAGCTCGCGGAGAGAGCTATAACCGATTATTATCTCTCGAGTCGCGTCGTTTGATCTGATTAATTTCATAATCCGACGTATACATTTGGTAAGTCGATTAAGTTATCAAATTTGAACCCGAATGCCCCCGATAAAATCGAGTATTTTCAACTAATAGTATAAATATGGTTCATTTGGAAGGTATAAGGGTATATGGGTCTGGATATATCTTCCAATTTCCAAATTCGTAATTTGTTTGTATTGGATTTTATCGGGGTTTAATTATAATTATGACGATAGGATGCTAATATCGATAATAAATCATCGATAGATTGTTGAGTAATCTTTCTTTTCCGGATACTAATCCCATTTGAAAGTTGAAATAATCAACTTACGATTATTTTCGGGGTACATTTGAAGGTATTTCTGGTGGAAGGGGAAGGGGTATGGGGCATCATCTTAAAAAAATTTGTGGGGTAGCGAGGTTTTTTATACCCACAAACAAAATACGGCGTCCTAATTGCCCTGTTGGGACGTAAATTATAACGCGGCGCGTCCCCCGTATTGCGAATTTAGGGGACCTGTGTCCCAAGTAAATAGATCGCGATTTAAACTCACTACAGTCGTCGTTGTACCACGTACTGTCGTAGTGAGTGAGGGGAGAACTACGGTCGGCGTGTATACGTCCTGTTGTAGTCAGTGCAGGGATACTGAGGTCGCCTAATTACTGGTAATTGGTTCACTGTTGCAGTGTGTTAATTACCAGTGATTATTCGAGTCGCCTTAATTACTTACGAATACCAAATTCACTGATACAGTGTATCAGATATCAGCCGAATTTATAAGGTTTAAGAAATAATAGTTCGTGAATGCGTTTGGATTAAGAAAAGGAAAAAAGAGAAAAGATTTTATAAAGTGTATTCGAATGAGATACAGGCGAGAGCTCGAAGTTAAAAATTACGTTAAGATATGATACAGTCAATACAATACAGCGGATATACGAATGCTGATTTTTAAAAGGTTTCCCTCTATCAGCTAGCAGTGGCTTGGCTGCTAGTGTGTCCGAGAATTGGTCTGCATATTTTCCCGCAAGCCGCTAGGTAGAGGGATGACGTGTGAGATGAATGAATAGAAATCCTGGTCTGGCTGCGAAACAATGCAAGAAAATCTCGATGGCTGAATCACCTTTGTAAAAAAGGAAAGCCGCGAATTCCGGACGAGCACGTCATATACCCAGGTATCGATGCTTGCGGCCGGCGAGGGGTGAAACGGCGACTTCCTAAAACATCACATACTCAAGTGTGCGATGTATAGGGGTTGCCAAAGTCGCCATGGTCATATACGGGGTTGCCAAAGTTGCCATGGTCATATACCCCTACAAGACTCCCCCCTTAATGGCGGAGCCATAAAAAATTAAATATAGGGCATAAAAATAAGTTAAAATGTCAAAATTAAGAGATAACATGAGAAATATGCATGAATTACACAGAAATATCGAAAATGCATGTCAAAAAATATTGAATGATGTTTATCAATAACATGTGATAGAACAATGTATGCATGAAATTATTTACAAAATTGTACATGAGAATCAACATTTTTAATAACTATGATGGCTGTGTTGATGCGTCCTGTGATGAAAATTGTGGTGAAATTTGGTGGCTTTTCACTGACATGGAGTTGAATATTTGATGCGACGTCAGAATAGATGTTGAATTTGGCACCATGATTGATTGATTGGAAATGACATTTGGTTTGAAGTTGAGCATGGCGCAGTATTACTCGAAATTGGCATGCAGCGAGGTGTAAAATTTGCCTTTGGACTGCTGTAGAAATTTGCAAATTGGTCCAGGTTGGAAATATTTGGCTGCATGATCATTGATCGCGAAATTCTGGCTCATTAGCCATTTTTTAGGTCGCGAAATATTGACGAGTTCGAAACTGACCCGAATGATAATGTACCGACTGTATGTAGTGTTTGTATGTTTCCATGTATCAAGTGAAAAGATCGATTTTTTTGAAAGGAAGGTGAAAAGGTAAAATTTTTGAAAAGAGGAATAGAAAAGATTGAATAAATTAATAAAGGAGATGTATTTTTTCAAGGCATGTAGGCCATTTAACGGAGGCGACATAGCGGTCAGGCTGCCTGCTGATTCTACCGGAACGAGTTTTTATACAAGGTTTTAGGTGGTCATTGTCTTTTTGCAAGGGTAATTCTTGAAAGAGTCGAGTGTATTCTTTTTCGCAAAGTTTTGTGTCGTTTTCGGGGTTTGTATTAATGTTTTTTCCAGAGGATGTAGATTTACTGGTAGAGTTATCGATTTCTAAATAAAATGCAGGTTTTAGCCGATCAATGGAGACAGTTTTTTTCTCTCTGTTTACCTCGATTGTAAAGACCTTTTGTGATCGTTTTAGAACATTGTATGGCCCAGTATAGGATGGCTCTAATGATTTTTTTACGCGGTCCGTTCTTAAATAAACCTTATCAGACGTAAATAGATCTTTATGAACAAAAAATGTTTTGTTTGTTTTGTGTTGGAAAGGTGCAGGTCGGAAATTTTTAAATGCCTGTTTTAATTTTGAGACGTAAGTAGGTAAGGGAAGTGCGGACTGTTTGACACTCTCTTCTAAAAATTCACCAGGGAGGCGAAGTGACTGGCCAAAGGTAGCTTCAGCCGGAGTATATGGGTGGTTTTCGCGACAGACTGAACGTAAGCCGAGAAGTACGACAGGTAATGCTTCTGTCCAGGTAGACCCATGACAAATTAAGGCTTGTTTAAGTCGGCGGTGGACCCTTTCAATAATTCCGTTGGCGGCTGGGTGAAAAGCTGTAGTAGTTATATGTTGAGCGCCTAAAAGTTCTGTTAATTTTGTGTTCAGCTCAGAAGTAAATTGGGTGCCCCTATCTGTGGTAATTTCAAGGGGGACCCCATATCTGGCGATCCATTCATTTACTACGGCGCGAGCTACAGTATCAGCCAGAATATTTGGAATGGGAATGACCTCGATCCACCTAGTATACCTATCTATCATCGTTAGTAGGTATTTATATCCCTTACTTTCTGAGAAATGGCCAACAATATCGATATGAACTTTTTGAAATTTTTCTGAAGGTGGGAAAGGCTGATAGGCTGAGTGATTATGTTTGTTTGTTTTTGTTTTTTGACAATCGTTGCAGCATTTAACCCAGTGTCGAATTTCTTTGCACATCCCAGGCCAAATGTATCGTTTTTGAATTAGTTTTAGAGTGGCATTTGGGCCGGGGTGAGAGAGGCGATGTAATTGCAGAAAAATGTCATATCTCAAGTGTTTTGGAATATACGGCCTTGATTTTCCATCCTTCCCAACGAAACAGTATAAAGTGAGACCCTCTTTTTCGGGTAGTAGGTATCCCTGAAGGGGAAAGGGAGCATCTGTGGCATTTGGTTCCTTCCATTTTTGTAAATCCGAACATAAAGCTTGGGCAAGGGCAATGTCTACGTAATTTATGGGCGCAGAAATTGATTCAATTCGACTTAACATGTCCGCTACTATGTTACTTTTCCCAGAAATGTGTTTAATATTTGTAGTAATTTGGGAAATTTCGTCTAAATGAGCGGCACGCCTCGCATTATAACGTTTATTTGTGATAGGTCGTTTTGTGGCTGCATATGTGAGTGGTTTATGGTCTGTATATACAGTGAAATTTGGATGACCTTCAACAAGGTGTCAAAAATGGTGTAAGCCCTCATAAATAGCCAAGAGTTCGCGGTCATAAGTAGGGTATCGTTTTTGTCTATCATCTAGTTTTTTTGAATAAAATCCCAGGGGTTCGATTTTTCCATCTGGGAGAATTTGTTCCAAAACAGCTCCGATGCCGGTATCGGAGGCGTCTGTGGTGAGTGTAAAGGGGTAAGAAAAATTTGGAATAGCTAATTGAGCAGAGTTGGCTAGCAAATTTTTACATTTTTCAAACGCACGTCGCGCTGTTTCATTCCAGATGATAGGAGTTTTGTCACGTTTTTTAGGGTGCCCCTTGATCATTTCATTTAAGGGAGCTAATAATGTGGCGATGCCAGGAATGTGGTCATGATAGAAAGAGAATGAACCGATTGTTCTCCTTAATTGGTGGACATTTTTAGGCTCTGGTAAATTTAAAATTCGTTCAACATTACTTTTTTTGGGTAATATGCCAGAGGCTGAAATTGTTCTGCCAAGAAAAGTGACTTCTGTTTTGCCTAATTGACATTTAGCCGGATTAATTGTGAGCCCATATTCGCAAAGTCGTTCTAGTACCTGCCTTAAATGATTTAGATGTTCCTCTTCAGTTTCAGAAAAAATTAGAATGTCGTCCAAATAACAAGACACAAAATCAAAATCTTTCAAAATAATGTCCATAAAACGTTGGTATGTTTTGGGTGCATTTTTGAGTCCGAAAGGCATTCTTAAAAATTCAAAAAGTCCGAAAGGGGTTGTAATTGCCGTTTTTTTAATATCGTCAGGATGAATTAAAATATGGTGGAAGGCTTTTACTAAATCTATGACCGAAAAAATTTTTGCGTTGGTTAATTTTGAAGGAACGTCATTTAAATTTGGGAGGGGGTACTGATCTGGAGTGGTGACATTATTGAGCTGTCTATAATCTCCGCAGGGTCTGAGATCGTTATCAGATTTCTCACGGAGCAAGAGAGGAGCAGCCCAAGGTGATTTTGAATGTCGAATTATTTTGGCCCTTAACATGTCGTAAATAACTTTTTTAGCGCGTTTATACATGTCAGGACGAATGCGACGTGGTTTTGAAAATACAGGGGGTCCAGTGGTTTCAATATGGTGGACCACATTATGTTTTGGGGACTCCTGAAATGGCGCAGGCCGAATTAATGAAGGAAATGATTTGATTAATTCGGCAAATTTATTACCTGCGTCACTTATAATCTGAACTGATGGAGTTTTAGCTTTGCGAGAAATTCCTGTCACATAAAAATTATTTCCCCTAACTAGGCGTTGGCGTCGGAGGTCCGGAATTAGGTCATTTTCATAAAGAAAATCGGCTCCGATAATAGGTCTATCTACATCTGCCACAATGAAAGTCCAAGAAACTGGTTTTTGAAAACCCAGGTCGACCTGACGTGTATCATAACCATAAGCTCGAATTTCGCTATTATTGGCCCCGAAAAGTGAAAAAATTGGTTTCAATTTTGATTTCCTTTGATTAAAACCAGCAAGGTGAGGAGGTAAAACGCAAAAATCTGAACCTGAGTCGACTAAATATTCTGTGTTTGATTTTTTATCACGAATATGTAAGCGGCGAGATGAGGAGGAAGGAGGGGGTAAGTGTGCCGCAGCCACTTGCCCTCTTATTGGTTTCCCTGAGTAGGGGTAAATTTGGAGTCGTCGGAAGTTGAAAATTTACAAGGTTGTATACATTTTTGAGCAAGAGGTCCGAATTTAGAATGATACCAGCAGTAATATTGATTTTTTTGGCGGAAAGGACTTTTGGCCCTCCTGGTAGGGGAGGAGGAGCGTGAGCGAGTTCGCCCCCTCGGGTCAGGCTGAGACTGAGAACCTATAGCTGAAATTTGGAGCATTTGAAGTTGAGAATGCATAAGAGTGGTCAGCTGAGTGGCGAGAGCTTCGAATTTGGCCTCCATCCTTTCCTCAAATGATTTTGAAGTCGGAGGAGTCGAATTTGATGAGACGCTAGCTACATATCCGGAATTTATGACAGGTTGGAGGGCATCAGCTACTGAG
Source organism: Pseudococcus jackbeardsleyi (assembly GCA_038380155.1). NCBI lineage: Eukaryota > Metazoa > Arthropoda > Insecta > Hemiptera > Pseudococcidae > Pseudococcus > Pseudococcus jackbeardsleyi. Next base: position 10,390,693 of record CM076241.1, read on the forward strand.
GCGAGTGTATCCAAATTCCCAGGCTGAGCTGTAACTAACTCTTTCATCCTTTGTGGGAGGCGTCTGAGCCACAGTCGTTTAAGAAGGTCCTCATTTTCATTTTTGTCACCCAATTTTGAACCAGAAAGAAGACGCATTTCCGTGAGGAGAACGGAGGGTTTTTTCGTACCTAGAGCACAGTCTTTTAGTAATTCGTCCAATTTTTGTTCCGAAGATATACTGTACAGTGATAGAATTCGTTTTTTCAAATTTCCAAAAATATCTTTTGAACTTTCAGAAGATTGTATAATATCACTGCACCTAGCCAAAACGTCACCTGGTAATTTTGCACAAATAACATCCACCATTTCGTTAAAATCAGTGACTCCCAAAGTTTTGAATTGTCTTTCAACAAGAGTGAACCATAAAGACGAATTATCATCGAGAAAATTGGGTAAAATAATTCTATGATAAGGTAGATTTGAGAAAATAGGCTGTGAGACACTTGCGGTGCTATTTGTAGAAGTTGACATCGCGGTGGTAACGAGAGGAATGGTAGTAGTACCCGAAATTGCAGCTGTAGTCATGACTGAGAGAGACTGATTCGATTTTTTAGATTTGTTTCGGCACCACTTTGTGGGGTAGCGAGGTTTTTTATACCCACAAACAAAATACGGCGTCCTAATTGCCCTGTTGGGACGTAAATTATAACGCGGCGCGTCCCCGTGTGCGAATTTAGGGGACCTGTGTCCCAAGTAAATAGATCGCGATTTAAACTCACTACAGTCGTCGTTGTACCACGTACGCTATCGTAGTGAGTGAGGAGAATACGGTCGGCGTGTATACGTCCTGTTGTAGTCAGTGCAGGGATACTGAGGTCGCCTAATTACTGGTAATTGGTTCACTGTTGCAGTGTGTTAATTACCAGTGATTATTCGAGTCGCCTTAATTACTTACGAATACCAAATTCACTGATACAGTGTATCAGATATCAGCCGAATTTATAAGGTTTAAGAAATAATAGTTCGTGAATGCGTTTGGATTAAGAAAAGGAAAAAAGAGAAAAGATTTTATAAAGTGTATTCGAATGAGATACAGGCGAGAGCTCGAAGTTAAAAATTACATTAAGATATGATACAGTCAATACAATACAGCGGATATACGAATGCTGATTTTTAAAAGGTTTCCCTCTATCAGCTAGCAGTGGCTTGGCTGCTAGTGTGTCCGAGAATTGGTCTGCATATTTTCCCGCAAGCCGCTAGGTAGAGGGATGACGTGTGAGATGAATGAATAGAAATCCTGGTCTGGCTGCGAAACAATGCAAGAAAATCTCGATGGCTGAATCACCTTTGTAAAAAAGGAAAGCCGCGAATTCCGGACGAGCACGTCATATACCCAGGTATCGATGCTTGCGGCCGGCGAGGGGTGAAACGGCGACTTCCTAAAACATCACATACTCAAGTGTGCGATGTATAGGGGTTGCCAAAGTCGCCATGGTCATATACGGGGTTGCCAAAGTTGCCATGGTCATATACCCCTACAAATTCAACTCGTGATGCTCAAAGAAAATATAAAAAATCATTTCAAGGAAACAAGGGGGGGGGGTAAAATATTGACAAATTCTTCATAAAAAACAAACATACTTCGAAGCAACACAATAAATGTACTGTTTAATACTTGAACCTCATCGAGGACTCACCCAATCGAAAATCACCCAGTACTTGAATCCACGTACCATTTTCTGAAATCAAACGAAGCAAAAATAAATTATGCATTTTGAAATAAAAAAAAAAACAAAGAAAAAACCGTATCTATTCGTAAATTTACATAGGCAACGTTGGTAAAATCATCGTATATCTCGATTGGATGGCTTTTTCTGCGAATAGTAAAAATTTATATACCGATGATCGTGTAACTCGTGTACGTCTCGGTCGCGCCGGAGTCACAATAAGATACGAATAAATTAGAAAATTTCTAGATATTTCCAGTTCGATACGTCAAACGTCATCCTGAAATAATGTGTTTTTTTTCCTCTTTGGCATATTTAAAATGATATTTACAAAACGACTACATAAATTGGTATTTTCATTTGTGATCTGGATTATATTCGAGAGGAGGAAGGGGAAAAGAATCTGAAGGCAAAGCCAGGCCAGCATGGTGCATATGTTCGCAATTTTTCCTCTTTTTTTTCGAAAAAAATTATTTCCTTTCGCTGATTATATGAATTTTACGATAAAATTTTTACTTCATTTTTTTCCTAAGAGCAAATTTGGTAAAAGCAACGAAACAACAAATAAAATCATCCGAAAAAATTCAAACAGTAAAATGATGAGAGAGAGAGGTCAAAGAGAGGGGGGGTTCAAAATTATTCAACTTGAATTGCTATTTTAAAAAAACTTTCCTGTTCCCAAATTTTCAGATTTAGAATTTTTTTCCGCTGGAAAAAAAATGATGCGATTATGAATGGTCAGTTTTGATTCCTGAACGTGGAATGCGGTTTTATCAACTTGTAGATGGGTTTTTTATTCTAATTCCAAAACACCATTTTTCAATTTTGTGTTCAAAAGAATCAAAATCATTGTATCATTTTCCACCAATTTTCAATGTCCAGCCAAACAGAAAAAGGCAACAAAGTGAAACTGAAATACTCTAAAAAAAAGTGTTTCCAAAAGAAAACGAGTTGAATAAAATCACAAAAACCAGCTTTGACCAATCCTTGTCGTTGATTGAATGAGTGTTTTAAAATTTTCCAAATTTTTTACCTGATCCAAATTTTACAAAAAAATAATACCATCGCAAAAATATTAGAAAAGATCCAAACAGAGTCCGTGCAATCTCTATTTTTCAAACCAATCCAAATCCAACAGTTATTTTTCCAGGATGAATTCAGCTCTATAGAAGCACCTTCAAAACATACCAAGTCAAAATTTCTTACTTCACTCCTTCACTGCCTTTGTCGGCGATCAGTAATTTTTAAAATTTAGATACCCCACCGATTCAGCTCAGCAAAGCTTTTTTTCAAATACTTTTTTTTTTCAAATTTTGAAAATCAAGATCACCGCAGTTTTATTCTTACAAAATTTTAAAAAGGCAAATGCAATGCTCTCCATGTCTCCATTCGTGCATGAAAATGAAAAATCACAGAACTGGGCAAAAAATGTCGATAAAATTCGTTCCAAACGTGGGAAAGCGAAAAATTGGTCGACGACCCCGACAAAAAATTAATAAATCGACGTCGAAAAATTTCCATCATGGTGGGCTGCCTTTGAAGCCAGACCTACGTAATACTTTTCATTCTTCAATCAGCAATATTTCTTGCCATTATCATTGTCATCCGCCACCATCTCTCGTATTTCATAATAGCAAAACTTCAATCTTCAACAACAAACGAAGCTATGCAATTACCTTAATTGGAAGCTTTTACATATAACACGAAAACTTTACGACTTACAAAGGTATAAGCCGAAGCACAATATTCAAAATATATACTTAAACATAGATATAAACGAAACCTATTTATTTCTGTGCTGCGCTATATACTCAAAGTTGAAAGTTATTCGCAGAATTCTTCATACACTTAAACCTTTCAGACAGAGACGCAGACACCTGGTTTCATTGCGGTAGGTACTATTATAAACGATACAAGAGTAATTTTCTTAAATATCACGTCGCCTCGTTCGATTCGTTTTCTCGTTTACTTACGTACGTTCGTTGTTCGTTCGTTTCGTAGAACTTATTAAGAAGGATAAACGTTCGGTTCATTATTAACGTTAATATATGGCCATTAATTATTCAGCTTGAGGTGCCTTACCTATAAGTTTCTGTGTACGTGCCAGGTGGCAAGACGGGGCGGAGTATTGGCCAAATGACGCGAATGGTGACCAATTGCTACTTCAAGTGTTTACTTTCCACGAAATTATATGTATTTATGCATATCGAAGATTGAATTTCGATATCATTCGACACCGTTTAAATTTAGCCAATAAGGTGGCAATAAAACCAAATAGCTTTCTACGGTCAAATTTGAAAAAAAAAAGAGAAGAAAAAATAGGGCAATAAGGTGATCGCTTGAAGGCATGGAGAAAAGTAATAAAAACGTAACAGAACAAACTAGACTAGAAATGTCATTAAAATAAGACAGACCCAAGAATACAACGAAGAAGTAACAGAAACACAGTTATAAAATGTAACAAGGAGCAGCCAAAACATAATCAACCGCAACAAAAACGTTACCTATTGAACGAAAACAGAAATGAAAACTCGACTGGATCAGAAATACAAAAATGAAATTATAACAATCATAACAAGAGTATGTTCAATATCACCTCCTCCCCCTCCAGAAATTTGGGTAACTTAATTTCATCTGACAAAAAATTTCCATTTTCGCAAGTATTATTTTTTTCGAAGCAAGACGTCAGAACAATTGCGAATTTTCTGATAGGTAATAATAAAACTAAAGATTTTTCTAACAAAAATTAAAGAATTTTACCGAAAAATTGAAGCATTTGTAGAAAAATGTGTAACTCTAAAAGATTATCCCAAAAATACACTTTTCAAAACATTTCTTAAAAAATTTTAATCGAAAAATTGTGACGAAGTTTTCAAAAAATTGAGGATTTTTCGGAAAAGTGAAGATTTTTGGAAAAATGAAGAATTTTCCATCACAAACTTAAGAATTTTCAAACGCAAATTGAAAAATTTTCAAACGCAAATTGCAACAAAAATTGAAAACTTTCCAGGCAATTTAAGAATTTTTTTACCGAAATTGAAGAATTTCTCAATAAAAATTGAGGATTTTCCAGACAACTGAAGAATTACCGAACAAAAATTGAAGATTTTCCACACAATTTAAGAATTTTTTAAAACCAAAATTGAAGAATTTCTCAACCAAAATTAAAGATTTTCCAGACAATTGAACAAATGAAGAATTTTCCAACAAAAATTGAAAGGTTTTCACTTTTCAGGCAATTGAAGAACATCCAAAAAAATTGAAGATTTTTCAGAAAACTGAAGAATTTTCCAACGAAAATAAAAGAACATGAAATTGGAAAATTCCTCAACAAAAATCGAAGAATTTTTCAACAAAAATCGAAGAATTTTTCAACAAAAACCGAAGAATTTTTCAACAAAAACCGAAGAATTTTTCAACAAAAATCGAAGAATTTTCCAACAAAAATTGATGACCAAAAAGTAAAGAGTTTCTCAAGAAAAATTGATGAACAAAAAAATTGAGGAATTACTCAACAAAAATTGAAGATTTACGAGTTAACTGAAAAATAAGCTAAGAAAAATTGAAGAAATTTTCCACAGAAATTGATGAACAAAAAATTGAAGAATTCCTCTCAACAAAAATTGAAGACTATGAAAAAATCCCCAGGAAATTGAAGATTTTCGAAAAAATTAAAAAAATTTCAAAAATAATTGAACATTTTCCAAAAATTGAAGAACAAAAATTGTGACGCGCCATGAGAAACCGACCCTTAAGGTGAAAAATAAAATGTTGAGAAAAACGCAAAAATTGGTTAAGAAGTTGATATTTTGGCGTTTTTCGCGAAATTTCATTTTTCACCTTAAGGGTCGGTTTCTCATGGCCCGTCACAATTGAAGATTTTCCTGACAATTGAAGAATTATCAAACAAAGCTTGATGAATTCCTCAGCAAAACCTGATGAAAAAAAAACTGAAGAATTTCTCAAACAAAAATTGAAAATTTTCTGGAAAATTTCAAAAATTTCAAAAATAAAATTGAAGATTTTTCAGAAAAAAAAAAAAAAAATACCAATCAACCACATTGTAAATGTAACAGAAACAAAAACTGAACCAAAATAGAAACGGTTACAAAAACGAGGGGCAACCGAGTGAAAAGTGATTAAATCGGAATAAGAACCTATCAATAACGTAACTATAACGGAAACATAACGGTAAATAAAAATACCCCAAAATAGAAATGTTTTAGCATAATTGTGTTTTGTAACACAAAAATTTGCGACAAGAATGAAGCCATCAAGAAGAAACCTAACAATACCCGAACCGCAACGATAAAAATAAAGAAGAAAAAGAATGAATTTTCTCCACCAAACCAAAGAATACAGAGACGACATCGACAGGAAACAAATTCAAAACACACCTCCCTTCAATAACGTTCTTTTTTTTTCACTCTCACTCAAAATGTAACTCTACACCATCAAATCATCGATACCTATCCGATTCACACAATGCGCGGTCAACTGGCGGGAAATTCAACGGTTTACCGATTAAAGTATTATATTAATTAACTAGGCATAAACAGGGTAAACTATACATAAACCTAGAGAGACGGGCGACAGGGTGTCGATGACTGAGCGACGAACAGGCTTAAATTATCCGACGTTTGACGAATATCAATTGATTATTCCAGACACCGCAATTGTGATTTGGTATTCGTTAAATGGACTGCTTATCTACAAAACAGGAAACCGTCAATTTTAAATATCCGGCTCGGTTGGCGCGTTTACGGGTTTCATTTTTTTTTTTTTTCATACACACACAACCAAACCCCAGCACCAGCGAATCGTTTGCGTCTTCCACTTGCCCCTTTTCTTTCTCCTTGTACACTTGGGATCTTCTTCGGGCACACGTTATTAACGTTAATATTAGTTAATTTAAAAGCAAAACAAAAATTATCACAAAGGTCGACCCCGCCAAAGAAAGGTATACTTTTTTTCAGACCGTTTATCGCGGCTTAGTCATAATACTTGTGATATTAAATTGGAAACTTGACTTTAGTTGGTCCTTCGTAATGGCATTGGCGTGGAAGTCGCGTATATTTTACTCGTTTACTTGCCGGACAGTATTTATTTTTTTTAATTGGTATAGTTCGAAGGAAAGGTTAATGTCGATGCACTGGCTGTACCGTCATAACTGTTGAAAAAGAAGGACCGTTTAACGCAGCAGGTCATCGAATCAGGGTCGAATTTCTTTGGTTGGGCTAAACGGGATGTGAGATCAAAAAAAATAACTGAAAAAGAAATCTCATTTCTATTTTTGGGGCAATTTTTGATGAGGATTTTAGAAACTGAAAAAAAAAAATATGATCTCAAAAAACCACTTCCAAACCCAACTTTACAACCTTGAATTTGATTCTCTTGGCTCAAATCAAGCAAATTCGACCAAAAAGAACCCTCTGGTAATTATAGACTCGTACAAACTCCATGCATAGTTTAACTAGGTGCCATTATTTTCTAATTATATTTACAATTAAAATACACCTAACGATCTCCTCTTCCTCATCCCTCTTCTCTGAACATCCTCTTTCAACTTCGTGGGGAGTCACCAAGTAACACCTCTCCCAGCACTTTTCTCCCTTTCCCCAACAATCCAGCAAATGCTCTAAACGCAGCTGATTCAAAAGGCGAATAAAAGGTCAACGAGTACTTCCATCGTCGATCGAATTTCTTAGAACAGATAAAAATTATCTCAACGGAAATGAGATTATGGGTGTCTATCACGAGCTGGACTCCTGGCAGTTCAGCCTTTAGTCTTTTACAATCCTTATCAATTATCGGTCTTCTATTAATATCCAAAATTAGATTACGTCCGAGTAATTAGAATTTTAGACTTAGATCACCATCAGATCCATAATTTTTTAAGAGATAAAAAGAGAGACGTGTTCATGTTTAAATGTATCTTCTCTAATATGAGATTGGATTTCATGGTGATTGTTCGCCGCCTCTCGTATCCGTTTGCCTGTTATTTGAAAACTAAGTATTCGATAATGTGTTATCGCAAATTCCACGATACGCGTCATTTCGACGAACGATACTGTAGATAATGTAATGCGTCCAATCAACGTATTGTTAACGCCCAAAATGTGTATTTTTAGTAATGATATCAAGTTTCCTGTAGGTACGTTGGCAGTCATAAATTTGAAAATTTTTTCGAAAAAAAAAATGTGAGAGAGTAATTGGGGACTTCTTTTCCAATTCATGAGTTGAGAAAGGTGAATAGCTAAAATTTAACATCAAAAAATAAAAACTTGCACTTTTAAAATTTATCTGGTTTCGAATCTACCTACTTACTCTTTCGGCACACGCGAATTTCAAGTCTTCTTCGGGCAGCTTCACTCAGAAATATCCGGACCGTGCAGAATCATTTCGTTCAGCGAGCATTCGATTCTTTTTTACGTCTTATCACGTCTTATCAGTATCTGAAAGAGGGAAACTGGAAAATGACGAAATTAACAGTTTCCGATTTCGTCATCTTTTGTACTCGGAATGACTGAATTAGTATAAATTATCAAATATTATTCAATAATTTGTACTAATTTAGTCATTTCAAGTACAAAAAATGACAAAATCCGAAACTGTTAATTTCGTCATTCTCCAGTTTCCCTCTTTCAGCTACTGATAACAGATGACCCGTTCACGAACGAAATGATTCTGCACGGTCCGGATTATTACTTACAAATTACAAAATCAATATACCTAAATTGAGCAAAATACAAACAGTTCAGGATGCCTGATGAATTTTCAAAAACTTAAAAATAAAACTTTAGCAGGACTTTCAGTGAACCACTTTGAATGAATTGCAAATATTTTCTTTTGAGTTTAAAAAACTGAATAAGTAATTTTTGAACTGAAATACTTGATTTTTTGACAAATAGTCTCCTTTTCTCGGAAATGTTCCATTTCAATTTTTCTACGAGAGTTGAATTTGAAAAAAAAAAAAAAAACTCAATCAAAATAATAAGGTCGAAATTTTTTGAAAATAGGAGAATCAAGAAACTTATTAATTTTTACGCAAAAAACTTGAAATCGAAAAAATAAATAAACTCAATCTGAAGAAAGCGAAGAGAAAATTTTCAAAAAATCCAAAATAAATCTCGCAAACGAAATGTACATATAATAACAGAATTTTGAAATCTTTTATAGCGAAAGAAACAAGGACAAAAATGTTTGAAAATCGAAAAAATTATTTTGAGAAATTATTAAAAAAAAATATAAATTTTTGACCAAGACGAAGAATTTCGTCTCACCGAAAATCAGCATTCAGTAGGTACATGATTTACTCGTATAAAGTCCGTTGTCAAATTTTCCTGGAGAAAAACACCAAATACAGGGATAAAGACAACAACTATTGAGATGTGTCAGACAAGAAAAAAATTAAAATTTTCAAATTTCAACAGAAAAAATCGAAAAATTAGACAAGTGATTTTGGAAATCATTGTTCAAAACACGCATTTTCTAAAGAAAAAAAAAAAAGTGAAAATCCTGCTCAAGCAAAGGGCAAAAAAATAATTTTTCGAATGAAAAATTCAAGAATTAATATGCGGTGAAACACCTTATAGTCTAACTCTCATTTCTTCTCTCAAAAAAAAATCAACAGAAAAATGTTTAAGTAAAAAATTTTGTACTTATTTTAAAGAAAAATTTTTCATAATTTTCTGGTTTTTTTTTTTTTTTTTTTTAAATTGCTTTTCCTGCAAATATACTTCCTCAAAAGTAGGTATCTATTTCTAAAAAAGTAAGAAGTCAACTTAAGGTGTCTACCGGATCTGAAACATGAAAATGTTTACTGTTTTCTGAATTTTTCTTTTCATTTTCTTACTACAAAATTCATACTTCGAGCATTTTTTTTTGGTAATTTCATTTTGATGAGTTATTAGATGAAAAATGATACAAATTAATGAGCAAAATAAAAACATTCAAGGCGTTCAACAAATTTCCAAAATCAACAGACAGCATTTCAGTATAAAGTGACCTTTTAAACCGAATTTTGTAGAACTTTCCCCTGAATTTTGGAAAAAGCAGATTCGTCGCTCCCACTCTGCAATATTTTCCAACTGATGAATTTCAATCGTATTTTTCAAAGAATTTCATTTGTTCATCAGTAAATTTCAGAGATTTTACTGATTTCTCAGCGAATTTTCATTGATTTTCCAACAATTTTTTTGCTATGCTTTCAGTGAAAATTTTTCGCAAATTCATTGCTTTGCTGCAGTTCTGAAGTGTTTTCGATAATTTTCACTGATTTATAAATGAGAGAGAATTTTTTGGCCTTTTTTTTCGTATTTCTGGATATATTCGACAAAATACGTAGTTTTTTTTAGACTTTGAGACTTTTTTCACCCAGTAAATGTGACCCTGCCGGAAAGAAAGGACTATGGGGGGAAAAAGTCGATGTCTCTTTCTTCACGTTTTTGGTCCAAATGACATCAAATCTTGACCAAACACATAAAAAAAGACGAATCAATTTTTTTTCACACACGGTCTCTTCTTTCCAGCAGGGTCACAAATGCCTCGAATGAAAAAGTCAAAAAAATTCTTTACCTGAAAATTCAAAATCGACACTTTTCCAGAAAACCTCACTTCAGATCATAGAAAATATTCATAGAATATTCCAACACCTCTAACTAAACGTTCATTCTAAACTCGCAAACACCTATACCCCTACCCCTCATCCCACCAAAACGAAAAAACACCTCGTGCACAACCGTCAACCGAATTTCTTTACAATGATAACAATGCCACCAGCTCTCAGGAAGCTCGCACAAGCCTTCATAATTACAAACCATCGCATGGTACTCTGTAACACACTTGGACTTACATCTACAAGCTGCTCTAATAATAGCGATCTCGCCTGATGTACGTATTAGATCGGATACCGGTTCAAAGATCTGTTTATTTTTACAGCAACAACAACATCGACTTACCACAGTACAACATGTTCTCTGACGACAACACCAGCGGTGTGTATCTCAGCGGGGGTATCTGTTTACGTTGATAATTTTTCTACGTATACAGTATTACATATTACATGAGTATACGCACGTTATCGAAATAAGCTAGGTTAATTTTTCATGATTATGGCGTTCTCCCCTTCGTAAAGTTTGCCTCCTTTTAATTACTCGCGGTTAATTGAATGAACTGTGCAGTTAACCAAGTTATTCTCGGAATACTACGTACGGTGTAAATTGTGTTGGTATATTCTGCACCGAGACCGAGAGTAAGTACGGTACCATTAATGCGAGTTGTCGTCGAGTTTACTGTACGCTGCTGGAGGACGACCGAGACCATTAGTTATATTCACACTGGTTCCCCTCGACTTTCTTACACCTTGCCCATTGCGTGGTCGTGATGCCTATACCGGTGTACGAGCGATTCCACGAATACCCAAGTACACCTAATGGCTAATGAATGTTACACGAGGCGCCTAAGTGTAAAATGCCACTAAGGAGGCAATTGAACAAGATATTAATTTAAATCAATTAACGGCAGGGCCGAAAAACAGCGTGATATTGGTCGATTTCGTGGAAGAAAGTGGAGGTGATTTTCTATACGTTCCATTAGAGAAAAGAATTGACGTTTCTTTCAAGGGAATTTCCTTTTTTTTTTTTTAGTTAATTGCTTCGTTTTTCAATGTTTTTTGAGAAAAATTTCTCAATTTTTTTTAAGAATTTATGAAATGTAAATTCCGATTTCAACAAAGAATTTATTGATCGGCGTTATTCAAACTTGAACCGAAGAAAAATTTTTCAGAATGGCATGGCATATGTAATTGAAATACAAAACCAAAATTTGTCTTAAAATTATTCAAATACTGAAGATTCTTTCAAAGATTTGCAAAAAAGAGTTTTAACGAAAAAGATATCGTAAAAACATCATCAAATTCAGTACTTACATTTTTTTCGAATTTTCATTAAGTAATTTTTTCACGATTTTTGTCGGCCTTATTTCAAAAAAAAAAAATATATATATATATCATGATGACATGATGAGGTTCGAAAATTTTTTCAGGGGTAGAAATAAATTTCCGAAAAATTCCAAATCCGGTAAACAACTGAGAAAGTATACTCAAAATTTATAATAAATTGAGGACTTCTTCCTAATTTCTAGTTGACAGAAAGGAGTGGTTGTCGATCTATAAAACAAGAGAACCATTTTAGATATGCACTTCTTAAAATTTCAAGACCACTGAATTGAAAAGATTCTAAAAAGTACGCCCAGAACATCGTATTGGATTTAAAAGCTTTGAACCTTTGAAATGATTTAAAATAGCACAGAGTTGATGAGAATTTTCGAAAAAATCTTCAAAAATTCCATAAAAGCCATATAAACAGTTTGAAAAATTACCTATTGAAAATTTTGAAAAAATAGACGAAAAACTATGAAGAAACGTTCAAAATTACAATTTGTTGGAAAATATTCATACTTTACTGTCGAATGGGCAAAAATGAAAATAAAAAAAACTCATTGAAGTTGAGAATTTCTGATATTCAGTCCCTCCTTTGGACTCCCGTCCTCGGTGAACCAGCTTTGAATTCATCCTTCATACGAGAAATTCACTAAAAATAAATTTCACTGACAACATAAAAATGCAACTCATGAATTTGACAGAAATTTCACTGAAAATTTGCAAAAATTTCAAAAGTAATAGAGACAATTTTCTACAAAAAATTCACCCCCAAATATACGCATTTCACAGGAAAAATTCACTCTCATCATTGTGATCTTGATCTTGATCAAAAATCCTACGATTGTAAGTACATACATCAATATTATTTCCAACGATTCTTGAATGGGTGGACGTAAATTTTTACCAACATTTTGGTGAAAATTCACAAAAAAATTATTTTAAAATGGGACTGCTTCTCGCATTCAAAAATCAGTAAAATAGCAATTCAAGAAAAAACACCAAAAAATTTTGTTCGAAAATAAATCGGTGAAAAAATAGCTAACCAAAAACCAAATTCACAAATTTTTTCAATACCTACTGTAACTCTGTGATTTAAAAATTAGGTAACCAAAAGTTTATTCTAAAAATGTTTTTCAACCAAAATCATTCAAATTTCAAAAAATTATTTTACTAGCAACAGAGAACTGGCCTTCTGAAATTTTTGCCGTGTCTTTTACTTTTTCGTGTCCCTTTTTTCTCCCCAACAGAAAACACGATTGCTATAAAAATTGATAAATTTGGATTCAAGAATGCAACTCACTCAGAAAGTTTCATATGGGTCCAAAGAAATAGAAAAATTATCCATTTTTTTGAATTTTTCATTAAAATTTTAAAAATTTTCACGACTTTTGTGACTTTTTTCAAATTTTATGAATTTCTTTTCCAAATTTGATAATTTTTCTCGACTTTTATGACAAATAAGATTGTTTTCTCTCTTTGATAATGATGAAATTTAATTCACCAACTCCAAACAGAAAATTACATAAATTGATCGAAAAAAAGCGAATCATTATCAAAGAGCAAAAAAAATTCTTATCTGTCATAAAAGTCGAGAAAAATTATCAAATTTGGAAAAAAAAAATTGAAAAATTTGAAAAAAGTAGGAACGTAGGTAGGAAGAATTTGTAGATTCATGTTTTCAATATTTTCAAAAACTAACTATTTTTACAAAAATTTCCAAGGTTTACAAAAACCATATTCGAAAAATTTGCGAAATAACAAGAGGTTATCAGAGAATTGGTGTCCAACTTTCCATTTTCATGCCCCAAAAAAAATACGTATCATGAAAAAACTAATCATTTACACGAAAAATGATCAGAGAATCTCCAAACTTCTCAACAGTATTTCAAAATTGAAGAAATGGCTTCAAAAATCGAATTAATAAAATTAATTTTTTCAAACATCGTAAAATTTTACACTCAAAGTCAAACAAATCAAAAAAACTCGATCACCCTATGAATTTTCCAAAACACGATATCGCCAAAAAAAAAAATTGAAAACAATGTAATTCGCAAAGATCTTATCATAATTTATAGCACACCTTTTCTCCTCAACAAGACCTTAGCATTGATCTTGAGCTGAAACTTTTTGAAGTACCCGCAACAACACTCTTGAAAACACTGCCAACTGGTTTCAAAAACAACAGTCGTGAATTACGATTACAATATGTGGAAATTTTCTGGAAACATTTCAATCATTCAATACACATACGCGATAGATTACATCTAGATCACTACGTCTCGAATCTCGCTTTCTGGCATTATCGCAAAAACAATCACATTCTGTACGATTGCAATGCATGTACATTATACAATACGATAATGCATGCAACGTGCAACTGATTAATCTCGACAAATTGCCTTGAAAACGACAACGAAACTGCCACTTCACAAAATGGTGACACATCGATCAACCCGGAGCGACGATGGCGTTCAATTTAATGGATTCGCATCGAGCTCAATAAGCCAGTCACCGTAAATTTGCAAGTTCAACTTTATTCCAAACTTGCACTACCTGTTTACAGTCAATTTTCGAAAGATGTTTTCGGTAGGATTCGGCGTCGCGAAGGCGGCTTTGAGGAAGTAAGCGATGGGTTTTCGTATTTGTTCAAGTCTGCCAGATCCTCCTTCGTATTTCAGAGGGAAGAGGGAGGCAAAAGTTCGCGTAAATATTACGTAGGTAGTACGAACTCCATACGGTATGGTTTGTCGTCAAGGTGAAACTATCACGTACACGTGAATTACGTATTATTGCGGTGCTGGCGGAAGGAGGAAGGAAAGGAGAGGTAAACTTATATAATTTTTGCGAAGAACTATAACTGAAAAGCTGTGACGTAGCTGGACAATATGTGAAGAAAGAGTTTCAGGATATGTAAAAAAATTGAATTTTTTTCGAGGTTGGGGCCTACTTTGAAATTTTGAAGCAGTTGGACTAAATTTATACAGCCTTCTGAAAATTATTTTCAAATTTACTATCAAGGTTCAAATTAAAACCAAAATATTCAATTTTTTAAGGGGAAGAGGAAGTAAGTTGGGAGTTGAGTCCTCAGTCTTCTGAGAAAAATTGAAATACAACCTTTAAAAAAAAATGAGAAACATTTTTGATACCTCACTTGACACCCCCCCTCCCCCTGGATCCCGGATCTAAACAAGATTTGAGTTCCAAAATTTTGAAATTCCAAAAAATAGTCGAAATTTTTTATGCGAGGGAAGTTGAAGCATGAAAGCTAATTCAATATCACATCGATATCCATTCAAAAATAACTGGATTTTCTAATTTCGGCTGTCTAATTAATAAAAAGAATACACGTGATACAAATTTTTTCGCAGAGTACATATCGCATGATCTTGTTCAAACTACTTCACTACTTCACAGGAACACTGATACTTGAAATATAACAGAGCTATTCCATACTGAAACGAATCAAATTTTTTTACGAGTTCCTCATGAGGATCTATTCAAGAATCTGCAATCATTTTTCTTTCTACCAAAATTCAAAAAAAAAAAATCAAAAAAAGAAGTAGCACGCCGATTTTTACTAATTCGAAGTTGCTGATTTCGAATACGTACTTACTCGATTTTTTCATCCAGCTCCTCCGAACCCCCATTGGCCCCTTTGATAGGGTCAAAATTCAAAAAAATGAAAAATAACGTGTGACCTGTCGCTTGCTAGGTATTTGAGGGTGCTGAGTTCGAATATTTGATTATTTTTTGGATTTGACCCATCAGTGCCCTGTTAGCCTTCCAATTTTAGGTAAAAGTATGTAAAAAAATTAAAGTGGCGTGTTGCAAATCGATTATTACTGATTTGAGGGCGTACAATTGGAATATCGACTTACTTATGGATTTTATTCATTTTTCTTTACTTTAATCGAAAGAAATATACGATTAATTGGAGAAAATTGAGAAGATGGTCGTTAAGAGCACAGGAAAAGGTATCAAATTCAAAAGTAAGTCGATATTCGAATTCTATGCCCTCAAATTAGTAATAATCGATATGCCACACACCATTTCAATTTTTTACATATTTTCCCCCAATATTGGAGGGCTAGGGAGGGGGGTACTGAAGGGTAAAATCCTAAAAATGGGCAAATATTAAAACTCAGAGTGCCCTGAACTGCCTAACAAACAACAGGTCACACGTTATTTTTCATTTTTTCAAATTTTACTCAATCTTATCAAAAAGGGCTCAAATGAATTGGGGATTCAGAGAGAAAAAATTCTTATAGATACAGATTATGAAAATCGTGAAAAATTTATAAAATTATCAAAAAAAAAAAAAACAACATAAAAATCACAAAATCTGAAAAAAAATTTCAAAAGCCGAGAAAAAGTTCCGTATTTGTATAAAAAAATTCGAATTTTCAACAATTTTCTCAACCATAATGCTCTGGTATCCAAGACATGAAGCAAACAGTTGAAAAATTTGATTAATCTATAATCTCTTCGGAAGGCTTTTACGTCAAAGGGTGATACCGAGCTCCCTCCCTGATATCCTTGCACTGAAAAGATTCAATTTTTACACCATCTGTAAATTTGAAACCACTTCACAAACAAGTGTATTTCGAAAAGGAATTCGGACACCTTGTCTCAAAGAATGACCGGACGTTCGTAGGCGACAAGGAATCTGCCACCCGATACTTTACTTCCTAGTTACACAGTACACGACCTCTACACCGACGATAAATGTTCAAAGCTCAGCTGCCAAAGCAGCGCGGCTACATTATAGGATGGTGTTGTTTTCTCTCTTCTCAATCATTATGTAATTTGACCCATATTCGCTCGACGATGTAGTAGATACAACCTCGTCCTTTACGTTTGCTTTTTACAACCGCGCGTATTCGAGCTCGGTACCGTAAGCTCCATTCATTGAAAAGAAACGCGAACGGTGAACGACGATGCCCTCCTAAAGTACTACGTACGCTTCCATTGCGAACTCGCCGTATAGATTTTTCCGTTCGAGTCTCTTTTCATATCCGAAGAGAGCTTTGAAAGCTTGAAGTTGAAGGAAACAGAGAGAGAAGAAAAAACCATTTCCGTGTTTCGTCGGTCGGTTTTCTCAATTGTAGGTATACGTAGTAAGCGTAATATGAGTGCCAACCACACCCTGGACTTTGCAATTAAGGTTCAAGGTTTTTAGTTATCGTTGGTTTAGTAAAGATTACCTATACTGATTATCAGAGGATTTTTGGAGGGGGGTGTCAGCTCTTTAATACGTGAAATTTGATTCCATAAGGAGCAAACTGACTGGCTGAAATTATAATTTATATCTATTCATCTTCGACCTGGTTTTGCTTCAGAGGTCAGAATGAGGTCAACGCTAATGACCGAAGATAGGCCTTTTCACGATATGAGGGTCTCGTCGTTGAGTAATTTTTCATTCAATTTACGTCGTGTCAGTTTGAAACGCGAAGAAAAAATGGAGCGAAATGTATATTAAAAAGGAAGAGTCATTGGACGATAATAAAAAGAAAATGAAATTTCGTACAATATTTCAACAAATTTTTATTCGAGGATGATATTTCAGAATTGAAGAACTTCTCAGATCCTTGGAAAATTATTTAGAAAACTTGAGAATTTCAACACGAAAATGAAAAAAGCTTTTTGAAAATGTTTCAAATTTTTTTTAAAATACTTGATAAAAAAAAATTGATAAAATTGTGTAAATTATTACAACATTCTTTTAAATTCAACATTCGAAAATATTATCGAAGTTTTTCGAAAACTTGAAAATACCTAATGTTGAAATGTCCATTAAAATTTGCTAAAAATTGCATCAGGTGTTTTTTCAACTGATAAAACTATTTAAAATGTGATAAAAATCGTGAAAATATTTTCAAACGCTGAATTAAAATAATGTTGGACGATAAATTTGCTTTAAAAAAACGTTGAAATAGCTTTAAATAATTATCATAAACATATTTCAAAATACACAACAAATGTGAAAATTTTTGTACCAAATAAGTTCAAAATCATTACATGCTTTAAACCATAACTTTAGTCGCAACACAGCAGAATTTTTTGAAAATATGACAAATATTGTTCGAAATAAGTATACAAAAAAACACAAATAAAATTCTAAATAACGAAAAAACTTTACTAGAATTGAAGAAAATCTTTGAACTTCCCTCTCTCGACCCTGAAAAATCACGTTTCGTTTCAAGTATGTATCTGAAATTTTTTTGAAAAATATATGTAAATTTTATAAAGCGAAAGAAAGCTCGTCAAATTTCAACAAAAATCCAGTAAAAAATCCTAAAAATTGCCAAAATTTCATGTAAGATGTGAGAATTTTTGCAACAGTTAATTAAAAAGTACAAAAGATCATAAAATGTGATAAATAGACATGATCGAATTTTCACAAAAATGGACCAAAAATAATGTAAGTTTTCAATATCTACCTAAAATAATTTTTTGCCACATTGAATTGCCAATGTTTCTGAATAATTTTAAAATTTAGTGAGACATTATTTAAAAATAAGTCATTTTAACAGAGTTTGAATGCAAACATTTTTCAACATGGAAACATTTTTTTTTAAGAAAATTTTCATTCTGAGTTCAAAAAAAATCATCTCAGGAAGTCGTAATCTCGAAAATTTTAAATTTCCTATTTTTCCGGTAAACTAATTCAAAACATTCAAAACTTGACCATCGATGGAATTGAATTGAATTTATTGGTATTTTGCATTAAAAATTGGACAAGGGTGAGAGGGAGCAGGGAACACAAAAACTTTCCAAGCCCAAAAATTATTCTCGAAATGCAACGAAATTTTGGAGTAATAAAATCTGCGATCTATTCAAATTAAGGCAATAAATAATTTCCTATACATACCGAAGCCCAACGAAGATAGTCGAGTATCTACGAAGATACTCGAAAACGAACGAAGTTGCCAACAAACAAAAGAAACAATACACCAACGAAGATGCACGATGTCTCCGAAAACATCCGAATCGTAACGAATTTCCAATTGCTATAATTAAACTTATTTTTTTTTAAATTTATTTCCAATGACTCGTAACTTTATAATAGTCAAGCACCATTAATTATTACATTTTAACAAACAAACAACAAAAAAACCCAATTTAGAAGTTCATCGACATCAGTCAATTCGATCCAACATATTAATCTCTTCTTTAAAAGAACAAAAACAAAGCAATAATTCTTTCGAAATATTTTTCTCTTACTTCAACATTAAAAATTAAATTCCCTGGCAACTAATTAGGTAAACTTTGAAACTTTCAAACGCTCGAGTACACAGAAAGAGAAAAAAACACTTCCCAGTACGTCGAATTATTTATACCGAATTATAAATCATTATCGACGACGTCGACTGCATAAAACTACAAAATACAATACCGTCGGATAAAAGGTACACAGCGACTCGTCTACAACCAGATAAACTTTTCGAAAACTTTATTACGCCAAATTCCAGAACAATTCTCGTCGCCGGGATGGAAGAAAAAGACACCTAATTCATGTCAGTCGCGCATAAAACTTCTCTCGTTTCTTATTTAGAAACCATACCGATTCCGTCAAACTGCACAAACCGTTCTTCAACTATTTACGTACTGTAATTTTCACTTCTATATGACAACGCTATGACGGTGAGTTTATTCGATTTACACGGCTAAGTAATGAATTTTTTAATCTGAGAAGTCGAATAAGCTACGAAAGAGGTCAATGAGGATGGGATCACTTTTCAAAATGGATTCTAAACGTTCAGTCAGCAAATCCAAAAATATCTCTTCTTTATTTCAGGAAAAGTTATGTAATTTTTCACTTCCTTTTTTAATTCCCTCTCAACAAAATGACTCTATTTTTAGAGCTTTTCTGTTTGCAAAAGCAAAAATACTATTGTTCTTAGAAAAATCTCTCGTAATTTCCCATATTGACTCCGTCTCTTCCTCTTTTCCAATTCTCTCTCAAAATATGGATTCTATTTCTAGAGCATAATGTCAAGCTAAAAATAACAATTTCTTCATTTGATCCCCTCCCTCATCAGTCCCTTTTTAAAAAAATTTTTAAAGAGATTTTAGCTTTGAATTCCTTTTTTTTTTTCAAAAATTTCCGCCTTCGCTTCGCTCGGGTTCAGCAAATTTATTACATACTCACAATTTATTTTTCAAATAATAGTGCAAACTCTTCTCCTTTATAGCCCAGAAAATTCAATGTTTTCAGAAAAAAATCCACTCTTTTCATTGATGAAAATCAAAAAAAAAAATTAGCGACAATCTCAAATGAAATTATTAAAAATTTTCAATTTTTTTGGAAAGAGATGAACTCATAAAGAAAAATTGGTTTTCTTTAAAAATCAAAAAAAGTACAAAAAAATGAAAAATTTTGTTTTACATTTCCAATGCATCTAGTCGGCAAAGTTTTCCCCCTTTTCAACAATATGAGTCACCAAATTTTTAATATTCACTTCGACATTTTTGTTCATGTTTTGAGGAGAACTTTGAATCGGAAAATTCAGCAAATTTATAGGTTTCGAGTTAGCAAATTTGTGGATCTACCCCCCCCCCCCCCCATGAAATTTCGTCCCTGATTTTCGAAAGCAAAGGGTTCATCTTCATACACAAACTGTTTGGATAGACTCTAGCTTTCAATTGTTTCGGCTCATTTTCAGTAAGTTCGACTCTTAAACTACATATCAGGAAAGGTTTCATAATTTCTCACTTTGACCCCTCCCTCTTTTTCAATTTTTGCTCAACAAAATTTTCTGTTTGCGAAGTCAAAATATCAGAAAAGTTTTTTCGATTTCCCAATTCTATCCCCTCTCTTTCTCAATCTAGATTATTTGGCAATATTTTCCTAAATTCATCTTTAGGAAAATTCTACTGAAAATTTGAAAACACCATAACCAAAAATATTCATACTTTACACTGAGAAACGTCAATGTGGTACCTTCTACAACAAAAAAGATCATTCGATCTCTGATAACACAAAGGTATTTGCATTTCATCTCCGAACATCATTTCTATTCCATTACATTCTATTTCGATGTACCAGATACAGACAGAAAACAATATCGAGAAAGGTTATTTGAAATTTTGCCAAATTTCACCATCTCGAAATCTCGATAGCTTTTAAATTCACGTTAAATTGTTCCTAAACGTATTCGAGCCCATCAGCTCCATTCGGAACCATTTTCAGCCTCATCTGCATTCGATTTTTCAAACCACAGACCATAGCCAAGTACTACGAATATCTACCTCAATTGAAAAAAAAAAAAAAATGCAACAAAAAAGTACCTCGTACAGAGTACTTTGCTCATGGCACCAACACGGAAGTTGCCTTCGACTTACATCCGTTATAGGTATGGGTATCGATCGCGTGAAACTTTACCCTCATCTTACGATAATATAACCTCGTCTATACATTATATTCGTACTGAAGCTTTTCTCGTACTATACGTTAGTCGTGGTACAGTCGTAACTCATATAGGTATACCGCACGATATATGTGTGCAAAACGAAAACGACTCTCCATAGTATATCAGCCTTTCCTCCCACCCTTCTCCATTCAATACGTCAACCGCCTCTACAACGTCCAACATCTTTTGAAAAAGCTGCACCATACGTGCTGCGAGCTTTTAAGTAATTGCTTGATAGGATCACATGATGAACTAGATGCTTTTTCCTCAGTAGCTTGCACGACCTCAAGTCGATAATATTTTTTCATACGATGGAGGCAGCATACCGCAGTACATCGTTACTATAATTCAACATTCAACTCCATCGTTGCCCTACGAGCCGTAGTACTAAGTACATTAATACGTAGATATAATTTTCCACCATTGGAATTGTCGCTGTCGTGGCCCTCGGCCGATTTCAGCATCAAATCCCATTAACGCACCACTATTTCTCTACTCGCAGAATAAGGGTAAGTTGAATTTGCAACTGGTATTTTACGAGTTATATAATACCGAGGCGTTATAATTGCTGTTCTGTTATGTCTTCAGATTCCACGTAATGGCATATTTTCTCTCTCCGTTGTAAACGTATTATAGCGAGATCGTTTAAATTTGCATAATTTCCTCTTTTTTTTTTCCTCTCGAAATTATACGTAGTATATGTAATAAGTGCTTAAATAAAGCAATAAGCTGGTAGCTCGCATTTCTCGGTGTACTTGATTCAGTTGCGTCTTAAAAGCTCGTCCCCCTTTGGAAAAAGGGATGTTGCGGAGGCGTTATAAATATAAAAAGGAAATGAGCTTTATCCGGAGAGATGAAATCTTATTCAAAATCTTATTATGTTCTTGCCAAATTCGAAATGTAATTTGGTCTTAAATTTTATAAAAAGCTTATTAAAATCGCAGCCGGGCGGAGAAAAGGACAGAATGCAGCAATAAGAAAATTGCTTTCGGAGCTGCAAAAAAGGTTCAAGACGGAAAATTATTTTGAAAAGAAAATTCAGAATAATTATTGAGGGGGAAAAATACATTTTGAATGGAAAATTTTCATTTTTTTTCCAACAATGTCAATTTGAATCACAGGTGATGATTAAAATTTTATCAATTTTATTACCTCCGGCCATAAAAAGGTAATAATTTTTTTTTGAAAAAAAATAACATATTTTTAGAAAAACGGAGTTATAAATTGAGTGAGGTGAAAAGAGGGAGCAATGAGCCATGTTAAATTGAAACGCAAAACAGAAAAGAACACAAAACACAACGCAATAAAAGCGAAACTGAAAAAAGTTTTAATTTCTACAAACTCTCATTAGTTTTTTTCAAACTATTTTCCATGACTTTTCCATGATATTTTCATAGTATCACCATCAGGTTTCAGAAACGTTTTCATAATGTTCTCAAAATGTTTTTCTACTTGAGAAGTTTCCAAATTTCAGCAAAGTAATTGCAACGCCCTCGTAACAATTCCATAAATTTCTAAAAATATTTTCGTAAATTTCTGTGAGGTGCGATCAATTTTCTCAAATTATTATTTCGGTAAGGTTTCCCTGTAAGCGTTTCAGATTCAGAAACCTTATTCTCTTATCAAACCTATTGCTATGTTTTCATAATAACGCTCTAATAACGTTTCCATAAAGTTCTAGAAATGTTTTTATATTTTTATAACATGACGGAAAATTTCTACAATGGTTCCAAAAAGTTTTTTGAAACGTTTCCAAAATGATTTTTGTAACATTTCATAACGTTATCGTAATATTTCTATTACGGTTCTCCAACGTTTTCATAACGTTTCCGACATTTCAACAAAATTTTTAAAAATTTTCCATAAAACATTTCTGAAATGTTGCTGTAACGTTTTTTTGGAACGTTGCTGTAACGTTTTTACAGCGCTTCTTAAACGTTTCCTAAACATTTCCATAATGTTTCTATAACGTTTCTCAAACGTTTCTATAACGTTTCTCAAACGTTTCTATAACGTTTCTCAAACGTTTCTATAACGTTTCTCAAACGTTTCTATAACGTTTCTCAAACGTTTCTCAAACGTTTCTATAACGTTTCTCAAACGTTTCTATAACGTTTCTCAAACGTTTCTATAACGTTTCTCAAACGTTTCTATAACGTTTCTCAAACGTTTCTATAACGTTTCTCAAACGTTTCTATAACGTTTCTCAAACGTTTCTATAACGTTTCTCAAACGTTTCTATAACGTTTCTCAAACGTTTCTATAACGTTTCTCAACCGTTTCTATAACGTTTCTCAAACGTTTCTATAACGTTTCTCAAACGTTTCTATAACGTTCCTATAACGTTCCTGTAACATTTCTATAACAATTCTATAACTTTTTTCAACGTCTCAATGTTTTAACGTTTTTGCAACGTTTCCATAGTAGTTCATGTAACGTGTCTGTAACGTTTCTATACAATTTCAGAAACGTTTTCATGACAAGCATAAAGAATTTTAGATTCTTTTGAATTCTTCAAGTTTTTATAACGTTTACATCTTACTTTTAAATAAAATTATCAGACTCTGGTTCTGAAAAGATTCTTAGAGATAGACTCTTCGTTTTCAAATGGTCTCTAAGATTTTCTAAATATGAACTTTGCCCTCTGCTATAAAATTTTGATAGGTAAGCATGAATTGTCTTAATTTGAGTTCGAGCATGGAAAACATTTGTCCAAGAAAGAAAGGAATAAATTTTTTTCATCAAGTGATCTTCATTTTTTTCATTTCTTCGGTCATGCAAATAAACTTACATTAATTAACCTAAACTCAAGAAGAGATTTTCCATTTTTTTCAATTTTTGCAACCGAAACAATGGAAAATGTGGCGTTTGGTCATTCAACATCAGCGCCCCTTCCAAACAGATCAAAGTTTTTCAAAAATTTTCATTTTCAAGAAAACAATTCATTTTCAAAAGAACGCTTTTCAAATCACAATCCAAGGTCTAAACCATTTCTAATGAATTCTCATCACACAGAAAAACAACAAAAAACTCTACCAGCCACACAAAAGCTCAACTCTTTGAAAAAAATTCCCCATACATGACGAGAACGCACCCGAATCAAAACCGAAGCCTCTGCCTCTCGGGGGTAACGTACTCGTACGATAAACCGAGCGCAAATGAAAATAAAAATTCTATAGAAAATAATTTATCAAGTCGACGTTTCCTCTTCCCATGGGCTTCCAGTGTATGAAAGTAATTTCCACCAACGCCCGATAATCTCGTCGGATCTTTTCTTATTTAAAGAATATCCGTCTCTCACCCAGGCTTCCATCTCGCACCTCTGTTCGCGTCCCGAAAATCGAATTATATTCCGGTTGATTTTACGGAAACGACACGAGCGAATGTCGAGTCACATCGACGATTAAAATTACACACGTCGTATAGGTAAAAGTACCACCTATAAGTAAATTTCTCATTAGTTGATGCGTTATTTGTGTTATTCAGAAGGGGACGAGGGATCCCGATGAAAGATGACGTTTTAAAATCGTATCTCGAGAAGTGTCATTTATTAAAACGACGACAACGACGACGTTAATTTCATTCGAATAAATCGCGCTTTCATACGACGAATATTTTTCACGTGGTGGTGTACCGATGTGAACGACCTGAGTGCGTTTTGTGTCCTGGGTGAAGTATGTTCCTTGATCTTGGTACATCATTCGTAATACCTTGTGATTGATATACGACGAAACATGTACAGAGGGCATAGGCACCAGATAAGTGAGAAAAGGTCGCGTAAAAAGTAATACGATACGGCTCGATTCGGATATCGGTTCATTTCGATACGTATTCGTAAGTTTTCGATTCATTTCATCATTTCACCGAATCCCAGACTCGAGCAGTAGGAAAATCGTGACCCCCCCTGGTTTGTAAAAATTCAAATACACCGGTAACCGCGACACCAACTGCCAAAAGCACGCCTGGTTCATTCGCCTTCGTCTCTCTAAACCAATATAAAACCATATACAATTCGAACTCCAAAGGGAAGTTTATTTTGACTGCGTACTAAGCACACCCTGGCTCTGCTAACCCCACGTTCCACGTACACATTACACATTTGCAACCCCTTATACTTGGGGCTCGTACGCTTCTTATTAGTCATCGTGTGCTCGTTATTACGATAAAAAGCAGCAACGACTACCACGACGACGTTAAGGTCAATGCACTTCCGTCTCGTTTATATCCGCGTACGTCGCTCCTGCTGTCGCTGCATCATCCATGCAAAAGGGGGAGACGCTCGCAGACGTGTAGCGCCACTGCATTTAAAAACCCATCTCCTCTCGCTCTTTGCTTGAGCTCTGTGCAGCGACTTTCGTAGCTTCTTCCTTACAGTACCTCGCCATATCGCTGCAGCGATCGTGCCCGAGAGCCGGAGACTGAGGTGTAATATTTTTCAATTTTTTTTACACGCCAGGCATCGTATCGGCGGCACCTTCTTCTGTAACGACAAATAACGTATCCGAGTACGTAAATCGAATGGGAAACGGGTCGCCTTTTTATTTTCTATTCGGTTTCGTTTTGTTTGGAGGGGATCTTCGGATCTCGTTCTTATGGTTTTTCAACCCTCCTCGTCGATGATTTAACATTTAACACAATGCATGTGCGGCCAACGCGATCGTACTATTTGGAGCGAACGAAACGCGCATATTGTAACCGATATGGTAATAAATAATGATTAATTTCGAATATTTGAACCCACTCCTTCTCCCCCCCCCCGAATAGGTATTGTAGACGTAAAAAAAAACTAGAGCTGCACCGGCTGCAAAAATGTACACGTGAAAAAAACGATTACGAGAGGGACGAGAAATGAGACAGCATGAGATGCATTTTTTTTTGTTCAATTCGATTCTGTTCGTTTATTATGTCTTCCAAGTCTTTATTAATGGTGTGTGTTTAGTGACTTTTGATTGGCTTTTTAATATCCATGGTGAATATGAAGCTTTCAGGTCCACCAACAGGGTGTGCAAAAAATAATATCAAATTATTTTCTTCGTTATACATAAATTTACATAGAAAAATTGCCTTGATGCTTTTTAAAAAGCAAATGAATTAATAAAAAACGTTCAAAAAATGGTTCAATAATGACTTTCGAAAACCGGTTTCCTTAATTTTCTGGCACAAAAACAAAACAAAAGTAATGAAATTTCATAAGAAATCGTGGACTAGTTTCGAAGGGGAAAAAATAAAAATCTAAACCGGTTCACCAATTTACTTAATATTGGAACCGGTTTCCCCAAACTTCATACAAAACTTGAGTAAAGTAAAATTTTTTTAAAAAAGGTACAAAGACAAACCAACAAAATAGACACAGTATACATATTTTGAATTTGAACTGGTTTCAACAAACAAAAGCTATACCTAGGATCGGTTGAATAATTCACAACTAGTTTCTTTAAAGTACTTGACGAAATTAAAACGTGACACGAATAAACTTCTGAACTAGGTATAGATTATAAAATAAACTGCTCGAAGGTTGAAAATACTGCCCCAAAATAATTCTAAGGAGAAATGAGTTTTGAAAAATTGGTTCATGATTCAGAACTGGTTTCCCTACTCAATGCGGCTTGAACAAATTAATTTTGAAACCTATCGAATCGCCAAAAAATTTTAAAAACACATTTGAAATCATTTCTCATTTCTGTAAAATAATGTTTTTTAAACCGGTTCAATGGTTGAAACAAGTTTCCTAAACCCATTCGATTGTAATAATGATATAAAAATGAATTCTGAAAGACTAAATTCAAAGAAGAAAACTTGAAAAACGCATTCAGAATCGTACTGAAGAATAACAAGTTCATCCATGAAACTGGTTAAATGACACAGAACCGGTTTCCTCACCCTATTTGACCTAAATAATGATATAACATGAAGTCTGAGGACTTATTAGAGAGAAAAAAATCTTTGAAAATCACGTTTGGAATTTTTTTGAAAAATAATGATAAAGACTTCTGAAACCGGTTAAGCGGCTCAGAATTGATTCCTTAAAAATTGATTAAACAACCTAAGAACCTAAACACAAGGTAAGACTTCATTATACAAATTGAAGGATGACAAATAATTTGAGATTGGATCCTAAAATGGTTCTAATGAACAATCCATCAATTTGAAACTGGTTTGATGATTCACAACTGCTTTCTCAAAACCACAGAGCTGGCTCAAATGATTAAAAAAAATCCTATCTATTGTTGCAGATCCTCTAATCAGATGACACATTTTATAGCAGCTCCATCACATGATATATCTTGGAAACAGGTTCAGAAGGACACAACTGCTAACTGGTTTGTTTGAAATTTCTCAAAACAAATGTTGATGCGTGGAAAATTTTCGGAAATTTTAAACACTGAGATTTGTAAACTAGATGGTAATTTGGTAAGCATTTCAACCAGAAAAATGTGTCTTGTAACTGGTTCATAAGTTACTGCTGTTGTGATATAAACCGGTTTGTTGGAAAATTATTTTTAAAAAACTTGGAATACAAAATTTTTCAACCTGAAAATAGCACACTTCGAAATGGTTATAATTTGTCCATCGCTGTAACCGGTTTATGCCACAAAATCATAAACAAGAACATTGAAAAATTTTCAAAATTCAGATCAGGGCGAGAAAAAGCTTAAAACCACAAAATATTCAAATTTTCGAACAATAGTGATACATTTCAAAGTGGTTTCAACAACTTGCATTTCGTTGTAACCGCTTCAATAGCTCACAACCATAAACCAGTTGACTGAAAATTTTTCAAAAAATGACAATACAAAAAATTTTCAAAAATTCAAATGTATTGAAATTTTAAAACCAAATGGTCAATGTCGAAGTAGTTTTGAGAACTCAACACTGGTTAGAACTGGTTCAAAGGTCCACAACCGACAACTGGTTTGTTGAAAATTGCTTAGCAACGTCAATGCGAGAAAAATCTTCTACAATTCTAAATAATAAAGATTTTTGTCCAAATGATGAAGGTGGATCTTAAGGTAAGTAGTTCAAATTACATTCATCCCTCGCAACCGGTTCAATAATCACCATCAGTTCATTTAAACGAAGAAATCTCCAAAACAAAAATAAATTAGAAGCTCAGAAGTTGTACTTTTTTGATTTTGTACAGCTCTCTTGAGCGAAAAATGCGACAGAGAACTTATTTTTCCATCTAGGAATAAAAAACGCTATTTACACGTTTTCCAACTTCGATTTGAACATTTTCCCCACCATATCACGACGTTTTAAAAGAAGTTTCAGAAATCAACGTTATTACTATCGAATCCATTCAGAAAATATGATACTCGTTAAAACTAACTGCACAAGTTCAAAACGAATCCTGCCTCAATAAAATACAAAATGCCCTTCGTATATGCATTTTCATCGAAAACCTTCACATTTGAATCTTTTTCGAGCACCCTGTGCACAGTAAACCGGAAAATTTCAGCATCTATATGTAAAAATCCCATCAAAATCGACCTGGCATCGGTCAAACCACCTCGCTGCGTTCGCAATTCGTAAAGTTGCTGGGAACGTCGAGCTTTTCTGGGGCATAGGCATACCGTATAAATATAGGTCCGTTAGCAGTAGGAATTTTTCCAACTACGACAATTTTCCTAATCGATATCGTAGGCCCGGGCAACGTTATATGCTTTGAGTGTACTGGCGCAAAGGTGACGCGACGAAGGGCGGTTCTCGACCCCGCCAAAGCTCTCCCCCGCAGCCGGTGCAAAATTTAACGCACCTAAAAGATTACAAGACATTATACGGTACGTAGTACGTACCACTACGTACACAACGTACAAGAGCCGAGGCTCGGGCGGCCGCAGCCGCAGATTATACGCATTTATAGGCGTTTCGAGTTCGGACTGAGGAACGAATATAACACATACAGAGTAAGGATGAGCGTCGCGATACCGCATCCCTGCAGCTGCTGCGACCCATCCTGCTTTCCCCCTTTTTGGTATGACACTCTGGTTGCGCTGGTCGTCGCCTCGTACGCTTTATATACGTAAGAAGTGCAATGACCTTATATACTTTTCAGCCGGCACGCCTTCCGCGACCGTTTCCTCGCCATCGGTGCGCTTCTCCTCGATATACTACGTAGTACCGCAAACGTCGTCGATCCCCTTTCGCAAGAGACGCGATTATTTTTCATATTTCGTTTCTCGTTCGCGCGCTTTCAGAACTCAACGGCGCAGAGTCCACCAGCTTCGGGCTGTTTTTCGTTTTTCGACGAATCGTACATCATCGTACAAGTTTGCGAATTACAAAATCAGTAAAACCATCGAAACCTATTTTCATCGTCAAAAATACACTTCGAATCAACGGTTTTCTATCTGATCTCCTCTTACAGGCTCTGCCACCTCGAGAGAACATTCTCTCTGGAACTTTTCCATACATCTAAGCTGTCAAAATTGATCACTGATTCTCGATCAACGCCACCGCCGCCAACATCGTCACCAACCGGTTGTGTGGAAGTTGTAAGTTACACGTTGAGGGCAAATTTTTCATCAAATGACAACGGTGCAGGCGACACGAAAAGGTTATCGTCGTCGTACGTCAACTCAACGTTTGGCAGACTTCGGGGGCAATGCCATAGCAAGGTTATCATACCGAGTTTTGTTTGGGTTATCGCGAGTTGATTCGAAAAACCGCAAGGGTGGGTGGAGAGAGAGACAGAAATCGTGTTGTTTGAGCATAGATTTAATTATAACGTGATATATTTGATTATTTGTTTGGGTTGTCTTGTTATAGGTAGATTGTGTCTTACGGATTTCAGCGGCTGCTCTGGTGCGCCAGTTTAATTTTGTAAGCAATTCGTTTGGTCCAATTTTGGATTCATTCCCATTTTCATAACATTTTTCAGATTTTGAAATTCAACGATTTTTTCTTCGGTTTTCTCAGTTTTCTGCAGTAATTAAGTTTTTTCAGAAATTGAAAATTCATACTAATCAATTGATAAGTTCATTCGCTAATCATCTCTCCTCTTCTCCCCTCTCCTCCCCAAACAAAAACCTTTTAAATTGTATCAACAAAATTTTAAATTTGAAATGCCAATTTATTTCCATATCTTCTTCGATTTTGATCAAAATTTTGTACGTTTTTAATTCATTTTCATTGAAAATGTAAGATTTTCATGGTATCTATTCAATTTGATAATGTAATTTCCGGAAATCTCTTGAGTTAGACCTGTTGACCTATGATTTCCAAAAACATCCTGTAATAGACCCGTGATATCCAGAAATTGCCCTGTGAAAGCCTCGGAATTTTCAGACATTACCTGATAGTTTCAAGAAATTGTCCAATAGAAACCTAGTAATTTCCAGAAAACACCCCATGATATCTCTTCAATTTCCATAAATCTTTTCATAATAGCCTGTGATTTCCAGAAATCAACCTCTGCTTGTGAGAACCTGTTATTTCCAGAAAATGCCTCTTGATAAGTATCTCTGCAATTTTCAGAAGTTTTCCTGTGAAAACCTTGTGATTTTCAGCAAAACCTCCTATATACAAGGCCTGAGTGCTGGATTAATGACGTCATGGATGTGGTTAATTTTCTGTGGTATGTGGTAATTTTCGCTCAATTCACACCGATTCTGTACGTTGTTGTTTGTGTTTTCATCATGTAAACAAAACTGTACGGAGTGTGAATTTAGTGAAAACCTATGGTTAACCAATCAGAATCGTCAAAAATTAACCACGTTGATTACGTCATTAATCCAGCACTCAGGCCTTGTATATAGGAGGTTTTGTTTTCAGAGCCTAGCTAGCCTATGATTTCCAGAAAATATTCCAAAAGATTTCCCTGATTTCCAAAAATTATCCTGTGATTTACAGAAATTACCTTCTGATTTCCAAAAATTATCCTGTGATTTACAGAAATTACCTTCTGATTTCCAGAAATTACTCTGTGATTTCCAGAAATTACTCTGTGATTTCCAGAAATTACTCTGTGATTTCCAGAAATTACCCTGTGATTTCCAGAAATTACCCTGTGATTTCCAGAAATTACCCTGTGATTTCCAGAAATTACCCTGTGATTTCCAGAAATTACCCTGTGATTTCCAGAAAATGTCCTGTAATAGCTGGTGATTTCCACAGATTGTCCTTTGAAAACCTGCGATTTCTCTGAAATACCCAAAACCAATAGTTTTTGTGAAAATAACCAACTTCGCATATTTTTAGGGGGCAGTTCACCAGTAGTAGGTACTTCAAGTAGTCTCCAAGAATTTTGGTGATTGTCTGGTTGCTTTTTCTCCTTTATTTTCTTCTTCCAGAAATGAAAACTAACAATTATCCACATTTCCAGCCCTGTGATGTCCTTGTATTTTCTATATGTACTCGTAGGTACATTACTTAGTGATTCTCTAGAAATTGTCTAAATGGATCTTTGAGATTTCCAGAAATCAGAAAATGCCCGGAACATACTTTTGGGTGGGCAAACAAAGCAGAAACCCCTGCTATGTGTTGAACTTGCATCTTTTTGACACTCTGTAGCACATGACACATTGAACTCTGGGATTTGCAACGTTTAATGAAATGAGAAAAACGCAGAATTCCTCAGAATTTGGCAGAAAAAACAGCAGAAAAGTATGGAAATCATCAGCAGAAACAAGCAAAAAAACCCACAGCATAATTCTGTTTTTCTTGCTAGCCAGGTTGTGATGTGATTTCTAGAAATTGCTCCGTGATGACTTGTTATTCCCAGAAATTTGTCCTTGAATAGCCTCGTGATTTCCGTGAAAATTCTCTGCAATATCACTGATATTTCTAGAATACATCCTGTGATAGCCTGTGATTTCCAAAAAATGACCCGCCATCAGTGATGCAAAAACAAGGAAATTCTGACTCTGTTGTTTGTTCTTCTGTTCCTGAATGGCACAACCATGTTGTCCATTCACCGTTCTTCTGATCTTCAATTAGTAATAGTGATTTGTTTGTTCTTTGTTTTCATGTACTTGACCGAGATTCATGTTATATTGTTCTCATTTCAGTTTTTCAGTATATAGCTATATACGATCATCCAGGAAAAAAGTGACCTTCGGTTCAAAAACACATTTTTGAGATAATCGTGTTTAAAGTTTATAGTCAGTGATCAACGATACTGCGACTGCCACATGGATGATAGAACCATCTTGATTTGGAATGGAATTTTCAGGTGCTCCCACAGCATTGTCTTGCTTATGAACGGCCGGGGTGCAAGTTTTTTCAAGTTTTGGGCACTGGAGGGTTGAATTTTACATCTAAGGTGTATGGTATGGATTTTTATGAATTTTTGGGGTTGGGAGACTGTATTTCTGTGAAAAAAAAGAGGAAAACTCAAATTTCGAACCAAAGGTTGGTTTTCATGGGCGATCAGCGATCACATACATTTTTTTTCAATTTCAACATTTTCAAGAATAATCTGATAAAATTCAATATTTTTTTTGTGAAACTACTGCCACACACTATTTTTATTCGTGGTTTTTCTCCCATTTTCATCAAGAATTATCACAAATTAGCAGCAAAAATAGGAACAAGAGCAAAGTAAAAAAATGAAAAATTGTTCTCTGTATCGTTTGTTCTTTTACTCCTCCAAAAAAATTGGTGTCAGGCCTCTTCTGTTCTTCACCGTTTCTTCTTCTTTTTTTTTTCATTGTTTGTTATTTTATTTTTTGTTTGTTCATTCTTTTAAAATTTAGCTTGTTCTTCAGTTTTTATCCTGTTCTTGCAGAAATCGTCTCGTGATTTCCAGATGATCATCTCAGAAATTCAAAACACAAGGTTTGTATGATGACAAATTGAAAGATGAAGAGGTTGTTTTTACTTTTTTTTTTTTGGAATTTTTTCGATAAATACAATGTTTAAGCACTTATACCAGTAATTTTCACCTTTTTATGGGGAAAAAATTCTTTTTTTTATGCAGACGGATCCATCTCAGCTCGTTTCTGGCCAAATTAAAATTTCTAAAATTTCAATAATTTCCTAAAGTTCAACTTCAGAAAGTTCGTAAGACGTAAGAAGAGAACATCCCATCTCCTAAAACAACAGCTTTTCTCATCTATCAACAAATTCTATCGTTGATATGGTCATACACCATGCATCTTTGATGTAATTTAGTTATTCATATCAATACACCAACAAGAAACCATTCATCATACAAACAAATAAAGATACAAAAGGGTCAGACAATGGACTTGGACACACGTGTCCATCTGTCCACCACACGTCAATCTCAATCTGCAATCCGGCGTCTAAAAATTCGCCACAATTTCAGCCATCTCCTTCGTAGCCGGTAAAACTCACCCCCTCGCCCCTTTCTTCGTCATTTTCTCGCACCACGCAGCGTTTTCCACCATACACTTACTCGAAACAGAAAAATTACGTTATCGAACTTCTTCAACGCCAATTTACTGTTCACTTAGGAACCTACAGCGCTCCACGTACGCATACAAGGCGCGAAACCGAAGCTATCCCCCCTGCGGCAGCCGTAGCGGCGCGACGCGCACGCACTGGCACGTCCCAAGGACACGCACCCATTATATCACGGTCCAAGTTCGATGACCGTCTCCCCTTTTTATAAAAGAACTCGTCGACGAGTTTCGCGCCAAAACGCACAAGCGTTCCTCCTCTCACCCTGCTAGCCCGTCCGCCGGTTAATTCAACATATTTCCCCGCGAGCTTCGCGACGTCCATCCTTCGCTCCGCGCACTTTTCTCGTCCTTCTCCTTCTACGCTGGCAGCTCCTTCGCGCGCTTTTTCCGACGCTGGTTCAGCTTCAGGCTTCAGGTCCCGATAGTATACGATATCGTATACTATCTTCGCGATGTAGTACGCGACGATGAGGCGGTTTTTTCACGCCTCTCGCCCCTCGTCCTACCAAATTCGTCCTTAACATGGCGCATAGGCCGAGGTACAGGGGGTCGCAACGGCGAGAGGGGATTTCTACGTCTGCTAGATGGCTCCACGTGCCAGAATCGAAGCGTTCTATCCTTTTTTTCCATCTTTTTCTATCCCCTTTGCTTTTCGAATCCCCTGCCACCAATCTAAGGCGGCCCCAAAGAAAGGGAAAAAATTACCCAACGCTGAGAAATATGAACTTAGGTACCTCGGCGGGTACCTAATTTCATCCTTGTTCTATCCACTTCGCTGGCCCATTTACGTCCCATGTCTGCCGCTGTCGTCGCCTTCGCAGCATCCCAGAAAACATTGGATTAACGTCTTAGCCGGGGTCGCTGTCACCTTTCGGACGAGCCAGCAAACAGCTCGGAAATACACCGAAGTTTCACGTCTACGAAGACCATGTCGAAATATTGTTAATCCACCATATTACCAGAGTGTATTATTCCAGATGGGCAGATGTTTTCGCACCATTTCGTCCTCGCTGATGGTTTTTTCTTCTTCAGATTCCCCTACGCACCGCTGGTCCAGCACCAAACTTCCAAGGTTCAAGTTCAATAACCATTTACCACGCGGTACTACACGACACACGTGCACCTTTTACCGAAGGATTTCGCCTTCGCCCTGACAGAGGACAGACGAGTCGAACCCAATTCGAATCTGCGTGAGGTTCCATACGTTCCATGTAGCTCGATCGTCTGCAAAATTGTGCGTTTCGAAGGCCCGCGACTCTTTTGCAAACGGTATCGCGGCAACCTAGACGTGTCCTTCGAGCTTTTTTACGGCGATGACACGCGTAACCGTGTCAGAAAATGCCACAGTGACCTTGATACATGAACTATCACGAGCGCATTATTTCGTATTAAAAGTTTTAAACGGTATAGGATGGGAGACGAAGAGGGTGGGTTTTTTTCAATAATAACGTCGCCTCGAAAATAATAAGGTGATATTTTTCCACTCGTTTGTACAGCTTTTTGTTAGTTCAGCGTCGAGATTCCAGATGAAATTAGAGTAGGTGGCGAGAAAAAAAGAGAATAACTCGATGGCATATTTCAAGCGGGGAAAAGGCAGACGATTTGGAATTCGTGTTTTTGAAAGTTTTAATTTCATAGCGTCGATTTTTACACCATTTTTCACGAGGAATTTCACGTTCGAGTGTCGAGTCTATTTTTTTCATGTTGAAACTTTGGTTTCAAGATTTATAAAACTTTGACACACGAAAGTTTCATGAAATTGAAAATATATATGTGGGGGGAGGGGGGAGGGAGAGTCTGAGAGATGATGGGTGATTTTCATTTCTAGAAACTGAATTCCATGCAGTTTTATCAGATGATCAGATCGTACGTATCAATTAGTTGTGAAAAAATAAATTTTCAAAAAATATGGTAAAAGGGACTTGATGACTTGAAGTTTAATATTGGGCGAAAGAAAATATTTAAAAATCCTTGGATTTAAATGTTAATTGATGTCTGCTGGATCTAAAAAATGAAAATTTTTTGCAATTTTCTGGACATTTCTTGATTTTTTTTGTTCTAGATTCGTCCAAAAAGAACCGAAGGACCCCTTTTTTTATTATTCGATTAAAGAATTCAAAAGAATGCTGAAAATTCTGACTTTTTGCATTGAAATAATTGAAAATTTTACTATTTTTTCGTTTTCTTTGTTTTCCTTGCCAGAAGACACCATGAATTAATGAATCCTCAAATTTTGTTGAAACGAATCTAAAAACGATGAGTAATTTTGACCGTTTAAATTATTGAAAAATTAAACTTTAAAAACTCATCTTTTTTGGATACAAACCCAAGAAAATAATATGGAAAAAATTAATAATAACATAGAACTCACCGAATCAAATCAAGTACTGGAACTGGAAAGCAGGAAATCCGGAAAATCTGAAATTCAGAAAAAATAAACGTTCAGAATTTAATGAAAATTTTTGTCAAAAAACTGTTACTTGTTCTACAAAAACAGAAAAAAAAAATCAAAACGAATCATTGATTGAGTAAAAAATATGCTTGAAAAAAAAAAGTCACAAATAAAGCTAAGGCAAAGGTTCAGAATCAAATTTAGGACTTTTACTTTTTGAAAAATGGCACACCATTGATTAAAACGCTATAAAAATAGAATAAATTGGCAAAATATACAAGTTTTTCACCAAAGCTTGAAAATTACTTTATCTCCCTCATTGCATAATATACTATTTCAGTCTGAGAGAAATTTACAAATCAAAACGAAGACTTTTTCCAGAATTTTGAATACATTTTTGGCAAGATGATTTCTTGATTTCTCTAACTTCTTCATTGGATTTGAAAAAAAAAATCCATGAGAAATGTAGGACAGTTGAGCCAAATGCAGAGTTAATTCCATTAGAGCTTCTTCGTCAATTTCAGGCAGAGACGACACAAAATGAGGTTCGAGGGGGGGCGTAGGGCGAAGGGACTGCTCACTCAAGATTCAACTAAAAAATTTCGATATAAATGTAAATTGGCAAATTTTCTTTGAAAATCAACAAATTAACTCACAGTAGGGACAAATTCAAAAATGAAAGGAAAAATATCTACTTACACAAAAAAAAGAAAGTGGTAACGAAATACATTTCACCTCAAAAATAATAAATTTCATTCAAAAAATGAAAAAAAATTTACCAAATAATTTAATTTTATTCAAAACATAATAAAATCTATTTTAAAAAATAATAACAGGTCCCAATTCACAAAATAGGTGAAATTTATTCTAAATAATAATATTTTTTATCGAAAAAAATTATAAAATTTGTTGAAAAAAGGAATAAATTTTTCCAAAAAAATTAATTTTATTCAAAAAATAAATAAATTTTACCTATTTTGTAAATATTGGGACACGTTATTATTTTTTTGAATACTTTTTTTTTTCAGTGTAAAAATCACATCTGAAAAAATGAAAAAATGTGAAATAGTTTTACTTCTTCCTCAATAATAACTCAAGAGGCTTTTTGAAACAGTTTTTATTACAATTCATTTTAAAATTTTCATTCAATTTGATTTTTAAATTTTCATTTAATTTCATTTTTTACCAATATTATTTTTATAACGCAAATTCCGAATATACAAATTTTGTTGATTTGAGAATTGAGATCACTCAAATAATTGGCACGGAACTTCATTTAAAACATTACAAATAACATGAGTTTTTTTTATCAAAGAAGGTTTTTCAACACAAAATGAAACATTTCCTCATTTCGTAATTCGTACCAACTTTTTACAACTTTTCAATTTTCAAACATTTTCCTATTTTTTCATCTCTATACCTACCCACCAATTTTTCCCACAATTTTCCTATTTTTCCAAAAATTCGTCATTTTTTCTGTTGATCTGTTCCAAAATGATTGGTCCTTTGGACAATGGTTAAGGTAGGTATTTCAGAAATTTTGGAAAAATGTTCTTTATAGAATTCGCTACCAGCTCCAGTCGCATTTTACACAAAAATTGACTCGGTACATAAGCCTCTTTCACTCCCACCCTCCTCCTCTTCACAGCACAGACCCTAAACTTGAGAAAATTTGATAATAAGCATTTCGAATTATTATCAAAAAAATGTCAATCTGATTCCATAAAAATGCGAATCTCAACGTCATCACGTCATCTAGCAAAAAAAAAAAAAAAAAGAATAAAATTAAAGTTTCAATTCTAATCAAAACCTATCGATTAAAAAAATTAGTCAGTTTTCGAATTTCTCAACACACACCGACTTAATAAATTTTATAAATAAATTCGCCATCATTTCCGCACCTCCTGCAATCCATTCGATTCATTATTCAACATCCGATTACAGATTCAACACTCCCAACTTTCTCTCGCCCTAAGATCCTCGATACCATCTACTAATTGGCAAACTCGTATAGACTTTTGGCCACGGCGCAAAAACCCGTGTAATAAATTAGTCTACGAAATACATATTTCGTCTGTTCAAGCTGCACAAAGAAAATCCAAAGAAATCGCTTCCTCACGTGTCTGCGTTTCTACATACGAGCCGTTTCGTACCACGCATTTGTCAAAGCTTGTACAACAGGCAAATCCCATCCATCGTTTAAAAGGCAATTTTTTTGCCAAAAAACAAAAAACCGCAGCAGACAGATCCAAACGTAATAGGAAATAAGTTCACGTATCAAGAGATCTGCGTCGCATCGTCTGTCCTTTTGTCGTATTCTGGCGTAATACGAATGTATCTTTCATAAAATTAGTTCATTTTGGAGCAATATTGCGTCACTGAAAGCGACCGTAATGCGTATAATTTTTGGGCAGCGTGAAAAATACGCTAGAATATTGGGATAGTTCACGGTTATGACCCCAAACTGGGATTGCAAATTGAACTGGCGACGGGCTCGATTCATGAATCGGTTAGTCATAGCTCGGTAAATGATATTCTTTTATTTTTTCGGTATATTTTGATTTGTTCTTCGAAAACAGCGATGATGATAAAAAAAAAACCACCTTTCTTGGCTATAGGTATAACCATAGTTCAGTATATAGGAAACCATTTGAATGCATAATCCGGATGCTTGTTCAACGACGACGACTGTGTAACCGTGTAACCTTAATTTGTGCGAAAATTCACGTGTGTTTGTTCAAGGTTCTTTTTTCCGTGTCTTTATTCTCTCCGCTTCACTCTTCCTTCTGTCGGTTCGAGTTCATTGATCAATTGTTAACGAAAATTCTCGGTAGGGCTGATAAAATTTAATGTTTTTTTATTTTATTTTCATTTTACCAAGTACTCGTTTAAATAAATGTCAAGAGTTTATTTTTTCTACTTGTAATTTTAATGGATCATTTTTTTCGTGTCGATGGGTGCACAACTTACAGAGTTCATTGTAGGAAAATTTCGGTAGGTTGGGTTCATAAATTCATTGATGATTCGGTGACGTCGTCGCGTCTTAGATGGTAACTGGTTTATTTGCCAGGCGCCAGAGTAAATGAGATGAAAGTATTGAGTTCGAATATGACTGTCAGCTTCGAACCTTGGCATTTGATGATATTCTTGAGGTACCGATTGGGGACCGTCATCGGGATCATGTTCAAAAATTAGAAACGAAAAGTTGAAATGAAGTTTTTTTTATAATAAATTTTCCAACTTGAATATTACTTCGGAGTGATGGATGAGGTGCCAACCTCTGAAATTTATAAAGGGCCACAAAAATTTAGGAATTATATTCCCTTCCAAAAAAAGTACCAATTTTTACTTTTCAGAATCTAAAATTACAATTATTGTCAGTCAATCATCTTTTAACACTTTTCGCAGACTTGGGCTAAATAAATTTTTAATAAAATAATTTTTTATAATTAATTATTTAAATTATATAATATAATATATTAATATTAAATTATTTATAAATTATATAAATATTATTTATTATTTAATTATATATATTAAAAATTTTGGTATTTCCTAATGGACAAAAAATGTCAAATTTTAGGGATTTTGTTTTCAAGCTTTAGGGAAAATTGATTGAATTCCACACAGAAAATCAATAATCAAAAAAATAGTTTCCTTTAAAATATTGAAAAAAAATCTCAATTGCTAGCTATTGATTTGTTACTTTTTTAAAATTTGAAACTTCCACAGAACTTTTTGACTGCTAGTAAAAATTATTCAATTTTTTGCGATAGTGATTTTTAAAAAATCCGAATTTCAAGTTCATTCAGAAAGAATTTTACACAAAAATCAGATTTTTCAAATCAAAATTATGGTTTTACCTTTTTTTTATAACCACAAACTGAATTTGTTTCATGTTTTCTTATGATTTTGACCAAATTTTTTCAGGTACCTAAGATTTTCATTCATTTCTAATTTTATGACTTCAAATATTTTCATACAGATTTGGAAAAACTGAGCTTTTTAGGTTTTTGGAATACCGCTTGTTTAAATTATTTTCACGGGGTGTCCACTGAATCAAAATCAACCTTTCCACCATTTTCACTGTTTTGTTTTTCAATGAAAATAGGTAATAAACAATTCCACGCGGAGTTCAAATTCTTTGAATTTTTTGACGATTTTTTGGACCCAGAACATTCGTTAATTCTTGATTTCCCAAATTTTCTAAACTAATCGAAAGTGATGATGAGTTTTTGATTTCAAATTGTGATATTTTTTCGTGGTTCTTGAGTCGAGAAATTAAAATGGATAATGAAAAAATTTGTAATTGAAATAATTATTTTGATCGAACTTTTTCTCTTG
This sequence comes from Pseudococcus jackbeardsleyi, assembly GCA_038380155.1. Taxonomy (NCBI): domain Eukaryota; kingdom Metazoa; phylum Arthropoda; class Insecta; order Hemiptera; family Pseudococcidae; genus Pseudococcus; species Pseudococcus jackbeardsleyi. Next base: position 10,430,861 of record CM076241.1, read on the forward strand.
AAAATTTCTATTCGTTCATTTCGTGACTTTTTTCCAAGTTTTTTCGAAACAAAATGGACAAAATGTTTTTTTTTTTTCTATTCAAAAACGTTACTTTTCTCGACTGAAGTAAAAATCATGATTTTTGACAACTTCGTTCATTGATTGAGAAATGTTGGTAATTTTTCATTTCCAGATTAAAGTTATGGAAAATTTTACGAAAAATTTTTGTTTCATTGAAAAAAAAAGGACAGAATTTGAAAAAAATTGAATAAAAATTCAAGAAACGTCGAAAAAAACGATTGAAATTGAAAAAATTTCGAGAAAAAAAGTTGAACTGAGGTTCCCAGATTCCCTAAGCTCTTGAAGATTTATTCTCCAATTTTCTCGCGTACTTCCCCACCCTCCCATTTTTCACACTCATCTTTTTTTAAAACTCTCAAAATGATAATTTCTTGATCCTGTTTCAATTTTTGATTCAAAATCACAGTCAAAATTATGACTTTTGGTTCGAAATCGTAATTTTTCATGTTTTTCGAATTGAATTATGAAATCATGATCTCAGACGACCTCGTTCATTTATAATATGAAATTTTTCATAACTTCCATCCAATTTCGTGAATTTTTTCAGCTTTTTAAAATCAAAATCCAGCAATTTCCTTGGCAATTCAATTAAAATCACGATTTTCTCAAATCAAACAGTGGTTTTTCCAATTTCCACCAGTCACAAAAAAATTCAGCACTCCCATCGCTGAAATTTTCATTTCGTATAGCTTCCATCAAATCACGACGTTGGTTTGTCACGAATAATACTTCCACACTGCGAGGTTCTCCACGATTCTTCCACAAATTCTCAACGTGAATCAATTTTTTCATTTTTGATTCGAGCTAGAGCACGTCTCGAACATTTATTTTCCTCTCAATTCATCGTAAATTTTCAATTCGGATAATTACAAATGGGGAAAATCCAAAATCTCAAAAATAAAATTTCCCAGTCAAATTGGCTTCGTGAAAATTTCAAACTCCCCGTTCCCCCCAACCAGGTCATTTTTCCAACGAAAAATCCGCCCGAGGAAAAAACCATACCATAAAAATTTATTCATACCGCCTACACATGTTGAATGTTGATTGTTGAATTATAAAGATCAACACGTAGTTTTACAAGCTGGCAAGGGTTCGTGATATTTCTGCACAGAAAACGAACAATTCCCATTTTCGCGAATCGCTGTTTAATTAAACCAGGTCTACTATTACCGAATACCTACGTAGGTAAATACGTAATATCCACATTGCGGATAAATATACTCACAACTTTTACAGTGCGCTATTATCGTACTCGTTGCGCTATTACCGCCTTCGTGTACTTATTTTTAATCGTTTATTGTTTCGTTTTTGTTTTTTTTTTTTTACATTCTCTCGCGACTGAGTGAGAGACCGACTACAGCGAGATTAAAAGATTCGGGGTCGTGGCGCGAACGAGCGATAAAATCCTCGTAGACCAAAAGAACGCGCAATAAGAGGGTAAAGATGGGGGCAAGGGGTGGAAATGGTATTTTGAATGGAATACACACGCCGTCGTTTGTGGTTCGGTTCGTTGGCCCCGTCAAAACGTCTGGTCTCTTGCATACGTATAAAAATGAGACCGAGTCGGGCACGGTTTATATCGTCAAAAGAGGGTGTCCACCTTCATCCCCTCATCCAAGCTTGAGAGACCGATTAATACGTTGAATGTTATCGGTACAGTGAGAGGGCATCCCCCAGACGAGGAATTGCGTAATACGTATAATTTCACTTCTTCGAAATGGGGTATTTTCTAGGCAAATGCTCCGGGCCAATTGGTGGCCTCTGCCAGGGCCAAGACCAAGGGTACGCGTGTTATCAAAGTCGCGGCCACGATATTCATACGAGTTTCTCTGAAAGTCGTCTGGGTATCTGCTGGATTGGCAATTTCGATGGGTGCGATTACATCGAGAAACCGACGGTTTTTTTTGCTAAATTGGCTCATTCGCGATGGAACACGATGGAGAGGCGAGACGGGGGGGGGAATACGATTAGAATATCTCACGCTGATCATGATGACGTAACGGTGGCTGTTTTCGTTCTTTGTCGAAACTTTCCTATGGTCGAGCTTCCAATTACCTCGAACCAGTTGAAGGCGTTGGCGTGTGCAGAAATTATCTCGTTTATCAAAATTATTGCTCCGAGATTTGATTTTATTCCCAGTAATCTAATTCGAATTGGTATACAGTGAAAGTGAACGGGAATATAGAATGCGATGACAAAACCACATGTGTAGGTACTAGGTACATGAAATACTAAGATATTTTCGACCTACACACTCGCAAATTTAGACTACTTAGCCTCTACCGTACACGTGTGTCAAACCGGTTACGATTCCTTGAAATTGTCGTGTCGAAAAAAATTAAGAGGACAGTTCACACAGCTGTTATCGGAATTTATGATTTCATCTTTCGAACTACACTGTTTATACGTAAAATGTTTTCAGAAATAACAAAATATCAATAGTTTTACATGAATTGGCTAATCCGAATGAGATTCTTGGAAGAATCATAATCGAAGTAAATAGAGGAGTGAATCCAGAGGCGTATTAAGAAATTTTGCGCCCTAGGCAAAAGTAAAGTTAACGCCCCCCCCCCAAAAAAAAAAAAAGAGAACTGAGCGTAGCTCAACCACTTCCCTTATAGATTTCAGTCACTAACAATTTTTTTTCATCAATACACTGTCATTACGCAAGAAACACTAATTTGATCGTAGGCTCACTTAGAAATTTATTATTAAGAAAGAATCCAAAAAGTTGAGAAAAAAATAGAGAGGAAGAATCAGATTTCAATTCAGTCATTTTTCACTATACTTTCAGTCAAAATCATTGATTTTTTTGATAAACTGGAAAGTGATTGAGGAATCAGATTGATAAAAAAGCGTTAATTTCAAAAAATAGAATAAAATACTGCCCGAGCGAAGCGAGGGCGAATTTTTTTTTGAAAAAATACCTACCGTTTGAAGAGCTAAAAAATATACTTTTCAGATTTTCGTCATTAAAGAATCTTCATTTCAAACTTAGAGGGCTTGAACCCCCTGAGCCCTCCTTGTACGTGCCTCTTTGCATAATTACATTGCATCAAGGGGCGCGAATCTGTGTTAACAAACTTTTCAATTTGAAATTTATTTATTTATAATGAATTATAAAAAAATACAAATTTTTGAATTTTGCGCTTTCAAAATTTTTGCGCCCCCAAAATCTCTGCGCCCTAGGCATTGCCTACTTTGCCTACTGGTTAATACGCCCCTGAGTGAATCGAAAGAGCAAATTTTATGTCCCTATATGAATTCGTTCTTTTGAACAATTATTTCACTTTTGCTCTTGATTATTTCAACGAAATTGTTTTCATTCGGATATGAGACGATTCGAATCGGATTTTCTATTTCATGGGAATCGCTATTTTAGAAGTTGGATTCGCAGGTTTTGCGGTCAAAATTCCTTGCGATTCCGATTTTTTTTTTTTAAAAAAAAACTGCTTAAAATAAAATACATTTCAATTTTATGTTCTCATTTACAAAGGCGAGATGATCAGAGGAGGGGGAGGGGGTGTGACACCCCAGATCATCTAAAGTTACAAAAAAATTGGGTAAAGTAGGGATTCTCAACTTTTTGCCATATTAACCTAACTTTTTTCAAGTTTGGATTTGAGAAAAGTGTGAAAATTGGAGAAATTCAAGAGTAAATATAGCAAAAAAGTTGAAAAAAAGTGTTTAAAGAATATGCAAATATGAATGAGAAATCAAACACATCTTGAAATAATGATTTTTATTGCTATTGAGAGTTTAAAAAAAACATGAGTGTGAAAAATGTGAGGGTGGGGGAAGTACGCGAGAAAATTGGAGGGTAAATCTTTAAGAGCTTAGGGAATCTAGGAACCTCAGTTCAACTTTTTTTCTCTCGAAATTTTTTCAATTTCAATTGTTTTTTCAACGTTTCTTAAATTCTTATTCAATTCTTTCAAATTTTTTTCAAATTCTGTCCTCTTTTTTTTTAATGAAACAAAAATTTTTCGTAAAATTTTCCATAACTTTTAAATAATTTAACTTCACGTTGAATAAAAATTCATGAAGTATCATGCGTTGAACTTTTTTTTTGAAATAAAATTTAAAAAATTATTCTTGTTATTTTTTTCAAAAAAATTGTGAATGAATTGGAAAGATTTCTTTAGTCAAAACCAATTTTCACTTTTAAAATTGAAAAAAAAAATTGAAAAGTTGATAATTTTTCAAAATTTGGAACACTAAGTATAAAAATTGATGGGAAAAACAGTCGGGAATTTTTTTTGGAAAATAGTTGGGAAAAAGAAAATCCCCTCCCCCTACAACACATCGCTTCGTCAACCCTCGACGTATTCAATCTCCATCAATCATCATACAAATATATTAGTTCGTTATTTGCGATGATAAAATGAAAAAATAGAGAATTGGTATGATAAAAAAAGGCTGAAGATGTTCAAAATTTTGAAATAATCGGATTCCCCATAAGTATACATAAGTAAGGAATTGGATTCTTGAACTTCGGCGGATCGCAGTGATCGCACAATTGAAAATCAGATTCTCACTTACGAAAGAATCACCCTTCTCTATTTTCAATCCAATATTATTTCAATTTTTTTTAACTTCCATTTTTGAAATTTTTAATTTCTTCAAAAAATTTGTTAATTTTGAATTTTTCTGATAATATATTTCAATTACATTTTCTTGTCGTGATCAATTCAAAAAAATTTCTTTTGAAAAATCTTGGAACGTGAAACTTGGTTTTCATTTCGTCCTGTACTCGAACTGAACTTCTATATTTGGTTTCCCAATGAAAAGTCATTAAATAGCAATAAAAGCAAGGATTACCAGTAATTGGTCACAAAAAAAATTTCTATTAAAAAAATTACCGAGTTTTAGAAAAACTTTCATTCGAAACTTTTTTCTAATTCAATTAAACTATTTTCAATTTTTCGTCCAAATTAAAATTTTCAAAAATTATGATAGAACGCACATTTTTCAAAATTTTTACCAAGTCGATCGGTTTTGATTGGTGATTCTGGCTTCATTATCATGATTTAGTAATTTTTTCGGAAGAAGTTGAAAAAAATTCTAATACGTAATATGAAGTTATTCGGATTCGAATTCAATTTCAGGTGAATTATCGTTTACCAACCATTTTTACAACCTGCAAATTCGTTCTTTTCAATCTTGTGGATTGAACACATCATCAGTTCATCACACTTGGAATTTTTTTCTGAATTTGATCCATGATCCAATTAAAACTTTTTATTCTGAAATCTTTCCAATTGTGAATTTAAACCCGTTCGAACAAAATCTTTCGAGAACGAAAAAATCTGATTGGCTAACGCTTTGTTTATACCTTATTTGAAATAAGGTATACCTTATTTCCATAGGAAGTGAACGCAACCATGAAGTTATTTGGATTCGAATTCAATTTCAGGTGAATTATCGTTTATGAATGTGGCTTTCCTCTCATTTCCTTCACCTCTATAATTTTTTAAATTAAATTTATTCAAAATCTTTTTCAACTTATTTTTAACCCTAGGTAGACCACCAAAAAAAAACCACCTGGTGCCAAAAACGGCACTACAATGTTGAGGAAATACATTTAGTGCCGTTTTTGGCACTGGTGGTCTATATAGGGTTAAAAAACTTTAAAATTTTTTCGATTTATGGTTTGGTCACTTGAAAAACTAGCCCAATATTCAGCAGCAAATCTACAAATTCTTCCCTCGAACTGATCAAATAAACTGAAAAAATTTGCATCATTTTCTCAAAACAACATCAAATGTGATTTAGGGGGCTGGCTGGGGTAAATGTAGACTAGATACCTTCCACCACTGAAAATCCTACATAGGGCAATTCTATTTCTTAATTCACTTCTATACATGTATTTTAAAAGGGAGTACAACACTCCAGACAATGGCCAATCCATCGGAAGGTACCAGTACCCTGCTGTTCTCCTTCATCTACTTTGTTGGGAAATCGAGCAGAGTTCGATGGAATACAAAATCGCTCGCATCGCGTTATTCCACGTGTCTCATCGAACACGCTATTTTTCATTCCCCTTCTCGGCCAGACCACGAGGGATCTTCGTACACGTTGATTGTAATGGTGCTGCCAGCCGAAGGGAAAGCCAGCCACGAGGAGGGAGATTTCTTTGAGAGATTTTATAGCGTGTCTAGACGTCTCCCTCGTCGCTGCTCCGCGATCTTGCTCCTTGCTCTACATGGGAAATGGTCGTCATCGCGAGTCAGCAGACAAAATACCAAGTCGAAATGTACGAAAAGTAAAGCGTATAAATAGACGAGAAGAAGAGAAAGAGGAGTCTACGTCGTTTCCAATTCTGAAAATGCAATAACGCGACGCGAGCGTGGTATAATATCGTTAAAATATCGTACCCCGATTGCATACCCCATCCAGATTCTTCGAGCTCTTCACCTTTTACGATTCCATCTCGAGTGGATAATTACGTTGTAATCGTCGACAAATATGACATCGAGTGATGAAGTGCGCGGTTCAAGATTGTAAACAACGTAGCACCGCGTCCTAGTGTCGTAGTCGATTTCATGCAATTGAAAAGCTTGTCGACTTTTGTTTACCTTCGAACGGATTCGGGAACCTTTTGCGAGCTGAGCTTTTTACAAATGTTCACAGCGGCGTGTTAACGATGGATTTATGCGAGAGGTGCGCTGCGTTAAAAGGTCGCTGGTCTGTTGATGGCGGAGGTGGATTATCTCTTCCCCCTTGTTTTTTAATGCGATGCGATGCCTTTTTGTAATTTTAAGGTCAGCGAACGAGGTTAAAAGTTTTAAAAATGGCAGATTGAGTTGAATTTGTCGAAAAAAGACTTGAATGTTGAAAGTTGAATGAAATTATTTTGAATTGAGCATTTTCAATTTAAAATTGGAAAATAGTGAGAAAATTTAGAAATAATAAAATTACTTGAAGGAAAGGACGTCTTTCCTTTTTTTTTTTTTTTTTTTTGGAAAATCACTTTTTATGGTATTAAAAAATGATTGTGAAATTATCTGAGAAAAAAAATATCAGTAACAATATTTCAGATCTCTCACTGAAACCCTCATCGGGCAAATAGGACTCAAAATTTTCAAATTTTCGAAAAATTAAAAGAAATTGGGAATTATTTGAATATTTTGTCAACTGATGTTTAAAAATAAGAGATAAACACAATTTTTCCAGATTTCCGGAGAAAAGTAAAAAACGTAATTTTAAAAGATACACATTTTGATAATGAATGAAGAAAAGAGATCAGAAGTAATTTAATAATTGGTATTTGGGAACGTTGTATTTTCACTCTAGAAGCATATTTGACCACCCTGACCGGTATTTCGGTTTTTAGGGGTTCTCAAATTTCTGTAAAATCACGCCAACTCACAATAATGTCGTTTAAGAAATTTGAAAAATTTAAAAACCCGAAAAATGGATTAGGGATAGTAAAATAGGAGGATACTTCCAGAATAAAATAATAAAATATACCACCTAAAACCGATCAAACTATGTATTTTTTTAAATCAATTTTTTGTTCATTATCAAAATGTCTTATAAATTGATGTATTTTATCATTTTTATTACAAAAATAGTAAAAATTGTCTACTTCTCAATAAAAATGATGCAATCATCTATTAACAAAAAATCAAAAAAAATTTCAATTTTTTTCATTTATTTGAATGACTAAAGTAGAATTGAATGATCTGAAATTCTGAAATTTCAGAGTGGTCCCAGAAATGACGAAAACAAAAATCGGTATTTTTTCGAACCAAAATGTCGAAATTTTCTAAAAAAAATTATTGGTTCACCTTCCCTCACTCCACCCTCAAGAACTTTTCGGATGAATTTTATTTATTACTCTAAAACAGAACGAAATCCCCCTCCCCTCAAAAAATAATATTAAGTTCGGTTAAATTTCATTTTTCATTTTCAAAGTACACAACAAAATTCTTTCTTTTTTTTTTTTCAAAAATCACAACTTGTTCCTAATTTTTGTAATCCTGTACTTTACAGACACCTTGAATCTTGACCAATTTTTTTTCCTTCCTCTTCAACTTTCCAAAAAAAGAAAAGTAAACCCACACACGCGAAGAAAAATACTGATTTCACTTCCTAATGAAAAATTCGACCAATAATTTTCAATTCCATTTCCCTGAACAGCGATGGGTTGAAAAAGTATCAAAATTAGGTGGAAAAAATTCCAATTTTCCAATTTAGAAACCATACACCTTTGAGAATACCTCAATTTTAAACCAAAATTATGTCACGAGAAGTTTAAATTTTTACCATTCATTGAAACTGCGACGATATCTTTGAAAATTTTCCAAATTCTTCGAAACGAAGTTTCCCAAATACATAATTACGACCAAAAAATCCAAATTATGAAATTTTCAAAATTTTGTGGTAATTTGGAAAAAAATTCCGCAACATTTCACGTAATTTATATTCACCATTTTATCTATTTTCCAAAACGTGTTTTTTTTCTCTCGCAAATCGACTGATTTAATCTCGATTTGCGGTATTTCCGCGACTCGTTGCATTCGTAACGCTTCGAAATAAATTTTACATCCGATTATGATATCATATTCGCAGATAAGATAATTGCCACGATGATTCGATTGAAATCCAGTTATTTGATTCATTCATATCTCGAAAAAAATTAATGGAAAATTTTGAAAAACAGATTCGAAATAATTTTCAGAAATGATAACTAAATGATACAAAAATGACATCAAATTTTATACGAAATAAAATAATTCAAAAATCCCAAAATATCCAAAAGTTACGTTAGCCCAAAATGACGAGAAACTAGGTAGACTAAAAATACATTGTATCGGAAAAAATATATTTCTCGTCATCATTTTCTTTAGAAATCAATGTTTTCATTTTACCAGACTGGTCGTATGAATCAGACTATTTTCAATTAAAAATGTTTCACATCATTACCATTTTTATCTCTTGGTTATTTTTAGGATTGATTTGAAAAAAATAAAACTCCGATAAGTAATTCCACGGGACTTTATTGAATATGGTAATTTTCCATTCTGCGAAAGTCACACGTTAAAATAAAACATCAATCTCGTTTTGCAACGATTCTGCGTCTGTTTTAAAAATTGAACAGGCAGCTTGAGGGAGAAAAGATAGAGAGACGAAAGTGACCATCGTACGATGGGTCATTAATATCCGAAACTCAGTCAAATTTCCTAGAAAACGAAGGAGACATCGTAAACGAGTTTTCAAATCGTTTATTGTCCGTCGAAAGAAGAAGAAAAAAAACGTCTCCGGCGGTATCGATACCTATTTTTACCTTAACAACGCAAATAATAGCAGGACAGACTATTTAGGTATATTATGAAAAGGTATTTTAAAGAAATGATCCCAAGAGTAGATTTTCTCAGCGACGGAGCCCGAAAACAGTTCCAAGGTGGCGAGCAGCAAGGAGCAGGGGACGAACTTTCAAACAATAACAATTAGTTACCCATCTAAATGTATGTCTCTGGTAAATCACCCAGATCTGAGCTCGGTGGCGCCTCTAGCATCGTAATAATTTCAAACATTCAAATTACTGGTTTAAAATTAAAACGAACCAACGGTAGGTTTTCTAAAAATACCTCTCTACCTGCATGCAACCTTATTCTCATGCATTCATTTTGGTAATTTAAACTGCAGCTTAATTGTATTTGAAATTGTTGCCGCGCTTCTGCGAGCTAAAATGAGATGTAAATTTAAACATGAGAATAGTTATTGGATAAAAATCGCGTTAAATTTAGACGACTACTGAACGTGATGTATCGCCGAGAAAGCGAAATTTAGCGGGGTTAAAAAAAAAGGTACTACTGACTCCCAATTTATACTTATGCACATCAAGGTTGACGAGTAAATTTATCCGCCACGTTCGTTATTGTATTCGAAAGTTGACAATGGTATAATTTAATTGGATTTTCTTTTGTTCGAGGTCGCTTTTGAATGATTTCGGACGATGAATTATCAGCTGGGTGTATTTTAAGGTCCGCATTCGGTATAAAATTGTAAATTTTGTCGTTTGATGGATATATTTGTATTCGTAGTCGGAAGCCAGAATACGACAGTTATTTTCGTTAAGGAATTACCTTTTCCCATCTAATTTTTCTATGAATTCATTTTCTTTTGAGAAGTCAGGAAATTCGTAACTTATCTATTTTAGGAAAAGATCTCGGTAGAAAATTCACAAATTTCATTTAAAATTAATTTCAAGAAGGTATGATTCAGTTTGAAATCCAAAACTCAAAAATCCGCAGAATAATGGGTCAAATTTTGTAAAAAGTCAACTGCTTAGACGGTCGAAAGCTGGAAAAAATCAAAATTTCACAAATAAAATCTCAGGTTACCTATGGAAAACAAACTTTGATAAAAAAAATCAAAATATCACAATTGTAGCGAGTAAAAATTGAATGTCATTAAAATTTCGAAAAATTAAAATTTGAAAAATCATAATTATTTATTATGAAGAAGAATTTGTGAAAATATTCAATTTTTTTTTTAAAAAAAACCAAAATTATGGTCTAAAAATATTAAACATTTTGACTTTAAAGTCATAAAATATTTCAGCTTGATCGAAAAATATAAAATTAACCAGTCAAGTCTCAAAGATTACAATTATTCAAATAAATTTTTAAAGCACCTAAAAATTTATATGAAAAATATAATTTCAACATAAAATTCGAAAGTCATTATCATTATACGCAGCCTACAGTGAAAAAAAGATCTAAAACTACAGATTTTTAAGAGAAGTTCAAAAACATACTAGTTCAGAATTATACATTTCTAATGATGAATTTTAAAACTTGCAAAAAAAAACCGCATTGAATCAAAACTTTAAAAATACTAATTCAATCAAAAGGCATTGATTAATCGAAATTCAAAACATCAAATTCTGATAAAAGTCATAAATTTCACTTTGTGACATTGTGACCCAATAATGATGAAACTTTCAAATCTCAATCAAAAATTTATTTATGAATATCACGATTTTTATCTTAGAATCATACAATATCACAATCGTGACCAAGAAGTCATAAAATGTCACAATTTAGATTTTGATCAGAAGATCAAAAAGCTTCAAAATAAATTTGAGAAAGTGAAAGGTTTCACCTACAATTCATAAAAAGTCAAGATTTTGAATTACGTGTAAATCACAAAAATGTCACATTTTACATAAAATTTGGAAAATGTCACACAAAAATAAAAATAGCAATTAGTGTATCTAAAAAACCACAAAAATACCAAAAGTTTTATTTACAATTTTACTTAACACTCAAAAAAGTAGCAATTTTAGCCCCACGGTCCAAAAATTTATTGAATTTCAATATTTTAATCCATAGGTAAACCATGAAAAAGTTGAAATTTCGAATTGTATTATAAAATTTTACAAATGAACCAAAACGTCGTAGAAAATGTCATAAAATATCACAATTTGAACAAAAAGTCATAAAATATCATAAGGAGTCACAGTTTGATCTAAAAGTCAGAATGTGTCATAAAATTCCAAATTTTAGTCAGAAAGTGTCAAAAATGTCATGAAATGTCACAATTTGAATTAGAAGTCAGAAAATGTCATAAGTTATCATAAAATTCCAAATTTGAGTCAGAAATTGTCATAAAATTCCAATTTTGAACCAGAAAGTGTCATAATATGTTAAAACTGAATAAAAAGTCAGACAGTATCATGATCACTACAATTTGGACAAAAAGTCATTAAAAAAGTCACAATTTGAACAAAATGTCGGAAAGTGCCATAAAATGCCACAGTTAGAATAAAAAGTCAGAAAAGGGTTATAATTCGAATAAAAAATTTTACAGAACGTCAGAAGGTATCATAAAATTCCGCAACTTGAATCTGAAAGTGTCATAAAATTCTATAACTGACCAAAAAGCCAGAAAATGCCATGACATTCTCTGCAGCTGAGCAAAAAGTTTAAAATATCATTAAAAATTTACATTGAACAAAAGGTCAGAAAGCGCCATAAAATTCACAGCTGGAACAAAAAGTCAGAAAATGTCACAATTTGAACAAAAAGTCAGAAAGTGTCACAATAGCAAAAAAAAAGTCACGAAGTGTTATAAAATGTCACAATTTGAACAAAAGGTCAGAAAATGTCATAAAGTGTCACAATAGCAAAAAAAAGTCACGAAATACGGTATTATAAAATGTCATAATTTGAACAAAAAGTCTGAAAATATAAATTATTAAATATCACAATTATGATCTGATAGTCAAAATGTTACAATTTCAACAAAAAATTGAAAATAAAAATCGTAAAAAATGCTTATTCAAATGAAGTAAAAATTATAATCAGAGTCCAGATCATACGAATAAGAACGTAATAACAACTTTACTTTTTCGATCCACCGATGAATTTATTTATGGCCATTCTATCCTTCAAAATCGAAAATTTTCAATCTTGTAAAATTTTAGTCCTTTCACCAAGTAAATCATAATTTTTGATTGGTTTTTTCTGCTCTTTCCAGATTTTGAATAAAGATAAGGTGAACCTTTAAAATTAATTCAGTATAATAACAACATTTGATCGAGCACCTAGCTACCTACATTTCCAATTCCATTAACAATATTTTCATTTTCACATTGGAATGATTCCAAGTCCATACGAATATTTTCATCAACTTTTACCACCTTGTAATTGGATTTTTTGGCCATAAAAAATACAGTTCCCATTAAAACAAGCCAATAAGGAATAAGGGAGATATGATGATCCACGTACTTTCAAATCGACTTCTCTTCATCGAGTTGTTTTTATTCCTCCCATTTACTCGCAGACTTGCACGTTTCACTTCGACCTCAGAGGTTGGTCATGACGATACGATAGTGTTTCAAATGGGGCAAAAAAATGTGATTTTCTCATCGCATCTGATTACGTTTACATACATAGATACTCGTATCAGTATTACGTATACCCATATAACACCTTCGAGGCTACAGAAAACCTCTTATGACGTCGTGTTATGTTTATTTTTATAATTTATTCGTGCCATCCGAGTACACAGCACGTAGCATTACTTCCTATACATATGTCGCCTCCATATACTCGTATTTTTATGTATGTTTATGGAATACGCTGATGATGAGTTAGAAAACCCATCAAAACAAATCGCAGTCACAGTCACACGCATGTACACACAGGTACGCGAGGTCACCGGCATAAATATCGTGCACATGAAATAAAGAAAGTACATTTTTAAAAAAAAGAGAAAGACAACCAGAATTGGGAAACAAGAAACAACAATAACAACCGGTCAACAAAGTGCATATAGTACGCAGTACCCAAAGTAAACATTTCCAAGTAGCAGATGACGAAGTAAAGGCAACCAAACCGAGCAGAGAAAAAATAAATAAACAAAATGAAGAGAAATTTTCTCGTAATCTTTGGCTACGGTGTACTTATAGGCTTGGACAGGGCAGGGTAAGGATACTTGTTGTGTACGCATTTACCTACTTAATTGTGGTATGTTTACGATAGGTTATTATGGTTTGCGCTTTATTCGACCCCAACGAGCAAAAGGTTTAGTGAACCTGTGTGTTTACAGCTTACACACGACCTAGTTCATACACTACATAAACAGTTCGTAATTTACACATGCAAATTACTCGTGTAATATGATTTCATATCAATATACCGATTGAGTTTTATCATTGTACACATCGGGTATACATTATTATTAATTTATCAAGGTATTTTATAATCGATTAATGCATAATCGACGAGTTGTACTCGGTATTTTTACAAGAATGTAATGTATGTATGATTTGTTCACCACACATACGCAGGAATTGTATTTATATGCCAAATATATGCATTTAGTTCGACAATGTTTCGAGTACCTAAGTATGGCAAAAATTGGTCAAATTTTCGGCTTACAAATTATTTTTATCCAAAAAAGAGAAAAAGCCGTGAATTTTGACCCGCTTTTTTTAATCATCCACCAATAAGTATACATTTCAATGTAGATTGTCGTGCTTTCAACTCAGCAGGTATGAAAATACTGAAATTTTTTCAAGAAATTTTGATTATATTGTTCAAATTGCTGTTGAAGCCATTACAACAGTTCGGAGACTACTGAATGATTTCCGATTTCCGATAGATCAGAAAAATGAAATTTCTTGATATTTTTCAGATTTTTATTAGAATTTTTATGCTGATTTTCTGCTCTTAAATTTTTCTTTAAAAAGTATCCTTTTCCACCTTTCTTAGGAAAATTCAAAAAAATAGAAAAAAGTCGAAAATTCTTGCTATTTGCAGAAAAATTATCAAAATTATCGCTAATTTTTGAATTTTTTTGAAATTTTCATGGAATTTTTCTTGTTTTAAATTTTTCTTTAAAAAGAAGGTATTCTTTTACTTACATCTTTTATGAAAATTTTCAAAAAATAGAACATTTTTGAAAAATTTAATCATTTTTTGGATTTTTATTCCAGTTTTAAACTTATATCAAAAAGCAACCCATTTTTTATCTTCCAATAAACATTTTTAAAGAAGTAAAAAATCAAAATTCTTATTTTTCGCAAAAAAATCATTTAAATTCTTGCATTTGGTTGAATTTTTACCAGTATTTTTATGGAATTTTTCTTGTTTAGAGTTTTCTAAAAATCTAAGGCTTATTTATATCCCTTTCTTATCCTTTTATTAAAAATTAAAATTCCAAGGAAAGAGGAAAATGTTAGGGGGAATTTTCATACGATTTTTCTGGCTTAAAATTTTCCAAAAAAGTACCCCTTTTAAACCTTCCATAAAAAAATTCAAGGACCGAGGAAAATATTGGATGGTTTTGCTTTTTGCAATAAAATCATTAGAATCCTTGTTTATTTTTTATTTTATTCATTTTTTGCTGCGCCATACACCATAGTAAAAATCTTACTATTTCTTTTACTTTTCTTGCTATTAAAAAGCCTCATTACACAAAGGGTAAGAATCGTGTCGAATAGAGGTAGGACGAAAAGGAAGCTCTAACTCAAAATCAAAGAGGATCTACGTAAGAATTACTTCTTTTAATTTTTTTTAGAAAATTACGGATTCTGAGCAGGGAAACTCAAGAAAAACTACCAAGTCCGAGAGAATTTCATCTTTTTAAAAAATTTAATTTTGGGTCTCGCTAGCTCATTTCCCTAATCGGGGTGTCTAACAAAATTTTTTGAGAAAAAAGCTTGACATAGTTCGACTTTTTTGACAACCAACCCTAAATTTTTTGACTCTCCCCCCTTGCGTATATTCGTTTAAAAGAAAATTTCAAATACTTTTTTGTCCCTCCCTCGAAAATACTCCTCTTTTTTCATAAGAAATTTTTAATATTTATCAATGGTAGGTAAATGGTATTTTTATGATTTTTGAAAAAAAGTTTGACTTTTTGAGTAAATTAGTAAAAAAGCTTGACTTTTCAGGATCAGCTTGACTGCAAGGCAAAAAATGACTTTATCAGACAGCTTGATCTGTTAGACACCCTGTTAATGTCAATTTTTTATGGAAATTCTTTCCAAAACATGTTAAAAATTAGGTACATAAAATAAGAATAAAATCTTTGAATTAATTTCAAAATTAATGCCTATAATAAATATTTGTCGTGATTGAAAATTTCAACATATATTAGGTTTAGGTATGTTATAGTTTGGGGGGGAGGGGTCAATCTATAACTGAGTGATCAAATTTTGGCAATCAAAATTTCAGGATCACACTCTTGAAATCAAATTTCCAAGATCGTTAACATAATATGCCATTTTGTTTGGCTTGAAAAAATTATAGAAAAATTTTGGTGAATTGAAATGATGACTTTTTCATTAAATTAAGCAAAACTTGCCAGATTTTTTTTCATTTTTTAAAAAAAAAATCACATTATGAATAACTTGACTGCAATTTTAATTTTTAATAATTATTACCAAAATTTCGAATTTTGATCTTTTAATCAACTTTAATACAGTTTTAATATAATTTTGGAAATTTCGAATCAAATTTCATCAGTTTGCGATGTCGAACGCACAATTTTTTTAGCTTTTTATCAGTTCAGACTTCAGAGTTCATTTTCAATAATTCATTTTTTTTCAAATTTTTGAGATGTTTGCAAAACTTGAATAACATTTTACTTACTCATTAATTTTTTTTTTTTTCCATGAACAACATTCAACAGTTTTTATGATATTTTATACTTTTAACATAAATCTATGTTTGCCATAAATTTTTAAATGCATGTAATTTTGGTCAAAAATTTGAAAAACAAAACAATCATTTCAATGAACTCACAAGCCTGCAAAAATGAATTTGAACAAGGTCATTCTGTATAGTCTCCTCGTAGGATCGAATCAAACGATTGATATAGTAGGCGATTTTACCCCCCCCCCCCCCCCCCATTGGCAACGTATTTACAAAAAATTAGGTTCGAGGGGAAAATTTTTTCGAAAATAGATCGATTACTTTTTTTTGAGGGGAGAGGGGAGATGAGAAGCAGGAAAATTTAAATGAAAATCGTGTTTTCGAGTCGAAAAAATCAGAAAAAATTTCAGTTGTAAATTTTAACAAACCTGCTCTATATAATTTTCCAGAAGATTCCCTTTTTTTTTTTGAAAAAATTTGAAGTAAAATATCGAACTGAGGAGTGAGGAGGGGCTGGAGAATTAGAAGATGAACAAAGACGCCAATTTTTTAAATTTTCAAGCAAACATTTTTTTTTCATCAGTTCAACCATTCTCTCTCCTCATTTGAATTTTCTGCTATTCTGTTAACAGCTAAAAATTCTCAAAGAAGGAGAAACCCATGTACCAGATAATTGACTGGAGTGCAAAAATTTTTTTTAGAAGAAGGCTCCATAGGGGGAAAATTAAAAATCGTATGGTTTTGGAGAAAATTTTACAGACTATTGGAATGATTTTTTTTTAGAATATAATGCATCTTTACTTACTCATTTTATATGTACTTCTTATTCTAGCGATGAAAATTCGTAACTCACCTGAAACAAACAATAACAAATCGTCCATTAGTTGGGCATTTATGAAGTTTCATTTTATTTCTAGCTACAGCAAACATTCAAAAATTAAGTTCCCACCAATCACCGCAATTTTTTTGAAAAATAAGGCACATCTAAACCCTCACTAGATCCGCCAGCGCCACTGGAATCCAAAATAATTTTCGTCACGTTCATCTCCGCCAATCTCGCAATTTTTCCACCTCTCTCCACGTTCCAGTACTTTTCACACTCGTATTACTCATTTTCTTCATCTTTCATCACCCATCTTGTTTTTCCTTTTGAAAATTACATCAAGCATAATGCTAAAAATCCGCCACATCATTTCCAAACTACCCAATGCACACGTTAAAAGCAGCCTGAGCCCGCATTACATGGTCGTAGCCTTCGTCGAATTTTCCACAAAAAATTACTCTTTCGTGCGTCGAATTAATCTTATTTATGGCGTGTTCTTTACACACGTACGGTATATCAACCCGAAAAAAAAGAAGAAGAAATAAACCAAACCAAAGGCAAAGGGTATACCATGTACTTAATACGAAGAAGAATCTCAAACATGGAGGGAAATTTAAAGTATAGTGTGAGCAGGAGACGTCGTGCGTCGACGGAATTACAAACGGGCACACGTTCTCCGGCCTCACACGCAGAAAAGCTTTATCAAAAGAAATCACCGCTTCGTAGCCCGTATCAGGCTGGTTAATTGAATTACTCGGTAGCCATAATACCTTTTGGTGTACTTTGTAGTAGTAGCCAAAGCCACATATAAAAGCATACGATACACAGATACCTGGCAGCAAACTCATCATAAAAGAAGCATTTTTTTTTCTCGTGTAAGTAACTCCAACGAGCCAGGAGGTTCGGTATGTAAAGGAAATTGCACGAGCACGTCAAAGTTAAACGTGTAAAAATATTTTTTGATGTTTGAGAGAGGCATAGAAACAGTAAATGCAATGAAATTGATAAAAGCTACCTACATCGTACTATTCCAAGTACCAACAACAGCATCTACGTACACTTCCTGTTAATATTTTTCATCCCAAGTTCTCGCTATGTGCAGATGTTTTCGTACTTTTCGTGGAAAATTCTAGCTCCTTAATGAGATGAAAAACACGATGAATTTCTATAATAAAAATAGCTCCGTTGTTGATTGTTCTTTCGCTGTAAATATGTATGACGTTTGGATGACGAAGAGCGACGACGATGACGATACGACGTTATACTTGATATGAATAATATCATCTACGAATATGACACGTATATTTTACAATTTGAAAGCATTCAATTTATTGTTCGAATTATGCATCGTACGATAATGAACAATATTGTTTAAAGATTCCTCTCCCCCTTTTTTGCGAGCATAGGAGAAGAGTTAGAGAAATTCCATTTCATTTTCAAGACTGAAAGACTATTAATTCGAAACAGGAGATGTTGATTGAGTATGTGGAAGGAAACGTATTGCCAAATATTTTCCTCCAATTTTCGGAAAAGGCATCTGCCATCCTCCTCTTCTAACTGAAATTTCAGTTGTCAAAGTTGATTTTTAGATCTATAAAAAAATAGTTGAAAACTGAAAAAAAATCATTTAATATTTGAAAAATCCATTAAAAAGGTGTCTGCTTAATTTATAGGCATACCCATGGAAGCTGAATTCCTTTTTTCCATCCATTTTGGAGCCTCAAGCCAAATTTTTACTTTCTCCACTAAAGGTCATTCTATGTCAAAGTGTTCCAAGAATATATAGGAAGGGTCATCGAATTCACGTCCAAATATCAAAAATCGAAACACTCTTAAGACAATTTTTGGCCACTGTTATCCAAAAACTAGGAGCTAATTGAAATTAGAAATTGTCATTAGAAAGTACTTACGTTTTTATCTTATTAAAATCACGATTTTTTAAAATATCATGTTCTGTTTCAAAAGTAACTCATTTTATTTATGAATTTTTAGCATAAAAGTAAGTAAAATAGAAAATTTTAAAAAATTAAGACGTATGTATTTGAATTTTACTACCATCCTAGTCATTAAGGAAAAGAAAAATCTGCCTTTATGGTGAAAATACTAACCAAAAAAGGTCGAAAAATCATTTCTACATTTGACCAAATGAAAATTGACGAGAATAAAACATTTGACAAATTGCTGCACATGAAAAACTGAAATGAATTTTGGTAATTCTTTTCAAAATATACTCAACAATTTTTTTGAGTGTAATAAATTAAGAAAAAAAAACACAGTAAAATAAAAAAATTACCTAAGGATAAAAGTTCTTTGAAAAATGTTTAAAATTTGTCATTTTTCTGATTTTCAAGAAGAAATTTAAACCGTTATCGAAACCAAACCCAAAAAACAAAAACAAAAAAACGAATGAAAATTAAAAAACAAAAACAAAAAAACGAATGAAAATTAAAAAACAAAAAAAAATTAAAAACCAGTCTCGTTACTTATCTTTTATCCAAAATGAAAATAAAGAAGAAAATATTTTTCAAAGGCTGAGAACAAAAACTCAAGAAAACCAAAGATTTTGTTTTCACCTAGTTTGTTTTTTTTTTTTTGCTCAAATACATAAAATAAGAATGCAATTTTGAAAGGGAAAGACTCTCGGAATTGAAGATTTCGACATTTATCGAACCTTTGAACAGACCTTTTGAAACATCCCATGCAGAAAAATAGTAGATGAGTAGTACTACAGTACTACTATTATAGTACTTTTATAGATTTTCGCACAACTACTCTGGTACGTCAGTACTCAAGTACTACTATTTGTGTACTAAGCAGTACTAATAGAGAACTACTCAGAGAGTAATACTAAAGTAGTACTAAAGTGATACTTTTGTACTACTAAAGTAACCAGTATAATTCGATTTTGATGTTTTCTCACTCATGCAAAAAAATCAAAGATTCATAGTAGGTATTAAAGTACTCTATCATGGTACTACTCAAGTATTACTTAAATAGTTCTACTCCAGTAGTACTTTGGTACTACTGGAGCAGAACTGAAATATGTTGGTTGTTAATATATAGATATCAAAACATTTCGAAATCGAGTTTCTATTGCAAGTATGTAGGTATTATGCATTTTTTCAACTATACATTACAATAAATCGAAATTTTGAATTAGAACATCGGTGTTTGAGGTAAAGAAAATAATCTGTGATTAATTCTGTACAATTTGAAATGGATTTAAAAGTTTTACCACCACATAAACGAAAGTTAGTGAAGTTCAAAGTTCTGGAAATGCGTTTTCATTACAAATATTCTGTAAGTATTTTTTTTCACGTAACATTAAAATAAATCGAAATTTTGTGTGAGGACATGGGTGTTTGAGGCAGGAAAAATGATCAACATTAAATTCCCATTCCCTACAAGATGGAATACATTTGAAAGTTGTACCGGCCACCAATCGATTGCTATTACAATTCAAATTTACAAAATTATGTTTTTATTTCAAGTGAATTGCATGCATCACTTTCTTAACGTTGAACTTTATTATCTTTCAACAGGCTGCCGACACAGCTTTTCAAATTTATTCCACCTTGTAGAGAATTTCACGTGGATTATTTTCGTTACATCAAATACCTATGTCCTCACTCAAAATTTTGAGTTATTTTAACATAAAGTGAAAAAAATACAGTAAGGTACCTATCTGTCATAAAAACGTTTCTCTAAAACTTTGAACTTTAATAACTTTTGTTTCTCGTTTGGTTGACGTAACAACTTTCAAATCTATTTCAAATTGTAGAGAATTCAACGTAGATAATTTTCCTTACCTCAAACACCCGCCTTCTCATTCAAAATTTCGAGTTATTTAATGTATAAAGTGAAAAAAATAGAGAATATTTGTAATAAAAACTCATGTCTAAAATTTTGAACTTTTATAACTTTTGTTTGGTTTGCTGTATAGCTTTGAAATCCATTCCATCACGTAGAGAATTCAATGTAGATTTTTCCTGAAGTACCTCTAACACCTATGGGCTTACCCGAAATTTGGAGTTATTTTGATGTGAAATAATTCAAAACGAAGTATCTTGTTGCGAGTTGGTAGAAAATTCACAAATGCCACCACTCGTACACCTCGTGACATCAACCCACATTGCCTTATTGAAAATAGTTAGATTAGTTACTGTGCATGAACCATTAATACTTTGTAAAAATCCACCCTCACGGTATTATAGCGCGGTAGCAAGTTACAGGTTTTCAAGGTTTCGTGGTGAAGAAGTTAAGCAACGTCGAGCCCGGTAAGAGGTTGGATGGGTGACCGTCCAGGAATATGTTGTCTGTCGATAATAAGAAACAGAAAAAATCTTGCAAAACCGCCCTTATAGGTATAGGAAATACAAGGCCTTAATGCTTTTTTTTGTTTCCAGTAAAACCGTATTAGAATGCGAGGTACTAATAGTTTCACCACATGCAGTCTGTACTACTTTTAAGTAATACTAAAGTAATACTTGGCAGTACTACTCAAGTAGTACTTTTGTAGTACAACCTCAGTACTACTATTTCGTTCAAAATAGTAGTACTTCAGTACTAGTGGTTTTAGTAGTACTTGAGTTCTACTATTTTTTTGCATGGGATTTTTGTAAATCAGTCTCCCCATGATTTTCAATTCGAAAAAATACCCTTCGAAATGTAAATAATAAAATTTAGTTCTTCGATTTCTTTTTTGAAAATTAAGAAAAAAAAAATACAAATACAAAAATTTGAAAAACATATTAAAAAGCTGAGTAAAAGTATCACTTCATCTCAAATTTAAAAAATCCGTAATATCACATCATCTTAAAAAATGGAATCTGACAAATCCGCTTTTTGGCAAAATTTAATATTCGTAGTCGTACGAGCCTTATTATTTTTCTAATCAAATAATTCGTATCAATTTAAAAAAAAGTTCAGGGATCGTAAATTTCAAAAAAAATTCAACAAAAATCATTCTGTAAAAAAAAAAAAATAGTATTCACCTCAGCAAAGAAATTCTTCATGATAAAAATGCCGAAAAGAAGCGTATTTTTTTCAGGGATCCAAAGCAGAACCGGAGGAAAAATTTTCTCAGAGCCAGAGGCACTTTTTATGAGAATCTTAGAGCAGAATCAGGAGCTAGTTTTTAAAAACTTTCGAAGCTGGATTTTGGAGTTGGAGTATCAAAAATTTCAGATCTGAAGTCAAACTTTTTCTGATCCGGAGGTACTTTTATGAAAATCCCAGAACGAGAGCCGGAGGAACCAGACCCTCCTCCCTCCCGATCCTTGATTTTTTTGCTTTTTGATTACTTCGTACTTTTCAAAAAATTTAGATTTTTTAATTCACCCAATGAAATCTGTAAGATAAATTGGAAATTTACAGAAAAATTAGTAAAATTTTTGACTGAAAGATCAAAGAAAATTGACTGATTTAAAAACGCAGAATTTTACCAAGTTTGGCTTACTTACCTACAGAAATTTAGAAAACAGCTATACTGAAACAATCACTCAATCTTTTCAACAAATTTTTATCCTTCCATTCGTTTTCCCTCCAATTCACCCCATTTCTCAAATCATTTCTGGCTGCACTTTTGAAAATAATAAAATTATGATGAAACTAGTCAAAAATGATTGTGAAAAATCCATTATTTAGAAAAGCAATTTTTTTTGAATTTTTCTCAGAAAACATAGGAACAGCTGAGAATCAAGTTCTCGGTTTCTCATGAATAGCTGAAAAAAATTCATTTCGTCAACATTTTTAAGCAGACCATTTTTAAGCAGACATTTAAAACATTTTTTTTTTTCAAATAATGGAAAAATTGAGAATGTTTCTTCAACTTTAACGAAATTTTACTTTTTTAAAACGTTCTAGAACCTCCAGCAAAATTCTGATTTTCTTTTATATTTTTGGATAAATTTGAAAAAAAATGGGACCTCAAATACGTTTTCCTGAAAAATTCAAAATCAGGCACCGGAAAGAAATCAAAATTCCACAAGAGGCTCAAATAAAATAACTGAAAATAATCAAACTAGATCTCGTAAGGTTGACATCAGCTAAAAGACTTGATTTTCACCAAATTTTCAAAGAAAAGTACTAATTTTTAATAATAGAATAATACCACACTTATTTTTGATAAAAAATAACAATAATTGTTCAAGTTTTCAAAAAATTTACCAAAAAATTGAGAATTGATCTTGAGCATTCGAAATTTCAATAACTGGGATTCTACAATTTTTTTTTTAAATATCACTTTTGTTCACATCAGAAATGTAAAATTTTTGAGAGACTCCCTCGCAAAACCAATCTCATCCGAAACTACACCTCTCTACAGCCATCATTCAAAATCACTCACTAACCCCACACCCACTCTCAAATCCCCCTCCAAAAACCCAAGCCATAAAATCACCACGACACCATCTCCACGCACAAAATCACCCTCACGCAGCTGAACCCATACAGGTCATCGTCCTCCAACAAATCGTACATTTCCCAACGTTGGTGAGTCCTGCATGACCACCGTCAGGCGCCATCGCCGCCACCATCACATATCTCGTCCTCATTAGCGCTGGTTTCGCGATACGCGCTAATAAAAAATTACTTCTTTATGGAAGATCATTTCCAACCCACATGTACAGTTGTACATATAACGCCCCGTTGATACTCGACTCGCATCGTCAAGACGGAAATGACTTTACGACCGGTAAGTTGTGCACTGGCACAAGAAATAAAAGAATTAAAAATTCACCGGTACACGTACACATACGTTCAATGTACAGTCATCGTCCTCCACAACGATACAGTACATGCGTCCTCCTCTCGACCATCTGTTTTTTCTCTCTATATCGTAGTCGTACAAACACCTTCACCTTTACCACCTCTGTCACCTTGCAATCTACCCCGATACACATATCCGAGTGCAAATGCATCGACGACATTTGAAAAAAAAAACGAATTTTCCCTCCTCCTCTTCTCCTATCAGGTCAAAAATTACCATATGGAAAAAAATCGGTCGAATAGACTTCGTGAAAAGTCTCCATAAAAAATGACCGCATGCATGTCGCCATCGTATAAATTATATTTCGCATTTCTCGCCTTCGGCCTTCTCTGTCATTGGGTAAGGGAAAAAGGTCGGTAGTCAGGGTCGGCTCGACACCACCGTAGCGTGAAAATTTCACCTATAATTGAACCACTATACGTACACAAATTGCATACACCATATCGTATGCAGTACTCACACAAGCGCGACGAGTACACAATTGGAAAAAAAATCGTATTTAATGAAAAAAATGGCCATCTCTATACCATTTTTTTTTCAATTTATTAGCATTTTACACAGTTGACGGCGCACTAACGGCCGCCACGGTCCTGTGCCTCCTCCTCCCATCCAGTCCAACTCGATTCCCATTTTAATTAACCTACTGTGTATTATATGCGCTATAATAATACGAGGAAAAATGAAAATGCAAATCTAAACGCAGTCTGCGTCGGTCTTTTCCATTTTGCTCATCGTTCTCGCGCGTACTTATAGTACCTATTTGTACATCGTATCGCGTCGAGTCATTTCACGCTCGATGATTCTTACGCGGCCGCCGCACCGTTTCCCGAATAATTTGTTGTTTTATTTTCCATCGAATACCAACGCCTCTGTGTCGACGGTTCGCAGAAGTGAGACAGAGAGAGAAAAAGAGGAAAAATCCGACGAAAAAAACTCGATCGTGAATCATCATGCGTCGTCGACGTCGCTACCTTTCCCCCCGCAGTCTGGTGTTTTTTTTAGGTAGTAAACAATACAACGTGAACGAGGTGCCGACATCGTCGAATAACAATAAATTAACGAGCTAATGAGATAATAATGGGGTTAATCGTGTACGAGCGTTGGTTCCGAGGCGATCCAAAGTAAAACAATAATTGGTCGAAAAAATTCAAGTACGAGCTGGGGTATTACTATGTAAGAGGGGAGGATTTCCAATAGTTTTGAAAATCTTCGAGAGCATTTGTGGTTCAAATTGATAATTGAACAGGGCTGGATTAAAAAACGATGCGAAAAGAATCCAATCGAAATGCTGAAATTACGTTTATTTTGCGTGATTGGTGACAATTTTATTCGGACCGACCAGGTATGTGGCGCGCTAGTGTCGAAACACTGATAAACAACTGATAAGAAAGTGAAACGGTCAAACATTTCAAGTTTAACATTGGTTCTTATGGGAGAATCTGATTTTTTGAACATTTTTTGATAAATGCTAGAAAAGTGTACATTTTTAAGAAAGTATACTTGAATTTTCTTATTCGCCATGAAATTACCTTTCGAATGACTCATCAAAACCGAAATTTCATCTATTTAATGCGTTGTTTTTCCTTTTTAAATGTGACCATTTCGCGAAAATAATGAAGTGAAGTGGTAGTTTTTTCACGAAACGGTCACATTTAAATAGGAAAAACAACGCATTAAATAGATGAAATTTCGGTTTTGATGAGTCATTCGAAAGGTAATTTCATGGCGAATAAGAAAATTCAAGTATACTTTCTTAAAAATGTACACTTTTCCAGCATTTATCAAAAAATGTTCAAAAAATCAGATTCTCCCATAAGAACCAATGTTAAATTTAAAACTGTTTGACCGTTTCACTTTTTCCACCAGAGTGCGACTCTTTACGTGAGCGGCCCGAATTAGAAATTAAAAAAATTTTCACCTAGTTTTCTCTTTCTCCCTTCCCCCAAAAAGAGAAAAAAAATCTTTAAAAAATTCAAACCACACTTCAATCTAATCTATTCATAAAATAACGACAAAAAATTCAAAATAATGAGAAAAATCATAAAAATCATTCAAGTCATTCAATGAATTTTTGATGAATCGTTCGCGAACGAATTAGCGAATTCGTCGATTCATTTTCAGATTTCAATAATCTGAGTAAAAATTTAAAAATTCGGTCAAAAATGATCTGCTCGAAAAATGGTCAATTCATTTAGCAAATCGTTCGCGAACGACTTCATAATTAATGAACAAAGAAAAAAAAGGCTGGAAAATAATTACTCGGAAACGAAAAAAATCGTTCGCGATCGATTCATTCAAGTTACTTAATGAATCTTTGATGAGTCGTTCGCGAACGAATCAGCGCATTCATCTCAAATTTTAATGATCTGAGTGAAAAAATTTCATAATTTGGTCACGAATGCATGATTGGCTCGTAAAATGATCGCAATTCGTTCGGCAAATCGTTCGCGAATGACTTTATAATCGAAAGAACATGGGAGAAAAAATGCTAGAAAATGAATCATTGGAAAAAAGAAAAAATCGTTCGCGAACGATTCATTCAAGTCATTTTATGAATTTTTGATGAATCGTTCATGAACAAATCAACAAATTCGTCGATTCGTTTTCAAATTTTAATGATCTGAGCGAACATTTTCAATGTAGTCACGAATGAATTGCTCGGAAAATGGTTAATTCATCAGGCAAATCATTCGCGAACGATTTGTTTAATAACAGGTTAATTCGTTCACTGAATCGTTCAAAAATTGTCAAATTTTTTCCAAAGTAAAAAAACATAAATGAAAGGGGAATAGCAACATGATATTTGTAGGGTTGAATAATTATAAAATCTTTCGAGAACGATTTGCTTGGAGAATAAATTTATTTAGTAAATCATTCAAATTTCCTCAAAAAAAAAATTAAAAATTAAAGAAATTTCTATAGTAAATCATTCAAATTTTCTCAAAAAAAAAAAAAATATGAAAAATTAAAGAAATTTTTAGATCAACGAGTGAACCATTAAAATCGTTCGCGAAAGATTCATTCGTACAAACACCATAGCTTAGAAATGATTGAATCGATTATAGAATGAATCATTTCAATAGTTTGACGATATCTTCAACGAATGGCGAATAGAAAATTATCAAAAGAGTAGAATGATGTATCGTGGACAAATATACATGAAAATCGTTCACGAACGATTTCAAATTGAATTATTATGATTTATGTATATCTTTCAGGGTCAAACATGAGCTCAAACTACAAACTTTTTCGGAAAATCTATACTTTCATGGGTAAATTTTTAAAATCGTTCGTGAATCATTCATTTGAAAAATTATTCAGTTGAATTGTACTTGCCACAAATAAAAGGATTTTTTATCGAAAATTAGGTGAAAACAAACAATAGTTTTAAAAAAAGTTGCAAAAACATTTGTCAATGAACAACTCGAAAGCTGATATTTCAACCCTCGTAAGCTTAACTTGGATAGATGGATACAATTTTCTAATTCTGTATCTATAGTGATAGTGAATGAACAAAATCGTTCACGAACGAATTAGACTCTGGAAAGAACCAAAACATTTTTTGAAGGGGGGGGGGGGGGGAGGAGGGCGGTGAAAAAATCAAAGATTTTCAACGTCAATTAATTTTTTCCACTTCTTTCGACTAAAAACTCAATTTTCCCTTTTTCTCTGAATTCTCACCACAATTTTTCAAAAAAAAAAAAAATGCCATCACTTCACTTCAAACCTTTACCTCTCCCCCCCCAAAAAACCTGCCGTTTCATCTTCAAGTAGACGGGAAGAAAGAAAGTCACCTTGGCGATTTATTTCAGACGTATTCGCAGAGCTAACAGTAACAATTTTTCAAATGAGTAAAAAAAAGCATAAACAATTTTAAAACTACGTAAGCACATGAAATTTTTAAATAAGGAAATATTTTTCCTGGACGATCCGCTCGAAAACATGAATTGTTATAAACGAACAAAATTTCCTTATTAAAATTCCTTCAGGAAAACGCTTTCAAAATTCTCACAAACAATTTAGTTGAATCATGAATGAAGAATGATGACAACTCTTCCGGGTATAAAATTTTCAAATTCATTTCCCAGCTAGTTCGCCGCTTCACAATGAAAACAATTTTAATCCCATTAATTTATTCGTCAACGATTTCTCAATTTTTCATTTTAGTTTTCAAAACAACCGAAAAAAAAAACAAAGTAGCCAACGAAAAATTATCATATAGAGACAAATAATGAAAATGGAATTTCTAGCTCTGAAAAATAAAATTAACCCCGCTCAATTCATGGAAATGAGTAACTCGACCATTCAACTAATGACAAGTAATCTCAAAAAAAACACGTGGGCGATGTGGGTGATGGGTAGTGACACCACCTAGAACGTCATTTTCTCAACAATCAACTACTTCAAATTAAACACTTCAATTAATATAATGGAAATTGGAAGAAAAATAAAGAGGCATTCGGAAATATACCGGTTAGCACTCGAAATAATACGACATATTTCCATCAAAACATCCTTTCGCCCTCTTTCATATCTCAAATACCACTCATCGTCGCGATGATTTCATCACCACAAACAAAACACCATCGCAGGTCAACAACTTTGGACATTCGTCGAAAAAATTCTCTCTCGACTTGGCAATTATCGCAGACGAATCGATTAAATGTATAGAAAACGACACGATATACGTAATTTTCTCACAAACAGCGTAATTATAACACGTTTTCTCGTCTCCGCGCCCAACCAAAGTATATTTACCACTTCACCAAAGCCAAATGACCGATACACGTGAGCTCTTCCTTATCAACATCTCGGTTCTTTGACGCGGAACTATCGACGAAAAATATTTACATCTAATGTCGATTTAGACTGCTTTTTATTCCGAAGAAGACAACGATGACGCGTAAACAAGCCAGACGTAAAATGCATCACATTTTCACGAATGGAAATTACCCGCCCGATTCGTTGTATATTATTTTCCTCGTTCATGTCTCGAGCTCGAAGCCTCGAGCGTTTCGAATTCTTCGAAAACAACAGACAGAGCAATTTTAATATAACTTACACACATCAGCATCTTATTACAAATCTTCGCAGAATTCTGCAATATAAAAGGTCGCTATCATCTACACTTCAAATAGCAACAGCACAATGTATTTTGCAAACGTCGTCGTCGGATGTGCCAGACTACATAGTTAAATACCCTTCCACACGTAGGTAAATTCCACCCACCACGGCTATCTTCGTCTTGGCAGGAAAAGAAAAAGCTCTCTCTCTCGTCTCGTCGTCGTATTCGTAATCTCGTTCACCTCAGGAATTTTCACGTATGCAATTTCAACGAAATTACCATCATCGGTCGTTCGGGCGAATTTTCCTCCTTTTTTTTTTTTGCAAGCGCAGCGACAATATTGCTTTCGAATACCATTTTTATCCCGGTATGAGTCTAGTCTCGGTACTTGAATACTCTTTAAATTCCCATCAGTAAAATTTTGGCCAAATTTAGCCAATTTTTTCTATATCACTAATTTTTTAGTCGAAAATTGCCCAATTTTATCCACGAAATGACCAAAAAATCAGTGATTTTTGACCAAAAAATGAATAAAAAATTGGTATTTTTCAACGAAATTTAATCCACTGAATGAAATCCTTGACCCGAGTTTGATCGAATTAAATTTTTTAGAGAATACGTGGAAAACATTACACCAATATCGATTGTTTTTAAGAACAGAAAAACACATCAAAGCTCAAAATAACCTCGTACATTCTGAAAATGCACAAACAATCGAACCACTAACGTGATTTAAATCGCCAACGGTATAATTCCCAGCGTTAATTTGTTGTTGGTATTTTTAATCTCGACTACTTAAATAATCACAGACCAGAAGGGACTGACTCGTGGTGTTTTCCGCTCGTACACATATGTAATGTACATAATGATCCTCGATACTTAGTATAGAATTATTTTTAAATCGACGGCCAGAAATTCCGCGAAAATTGAGCCGAGGATATCGTATCGACACCGAAGGTCGACGGTGTAAACAAATTCTCCCGAATCGTAATCGCGAAAATACCCATTATCGTAGTACCACGTTCCGAGCGCGTTACGTTGGTGTTTATTTTCGTTTTTGGCGTTCGCGATAAAAACCTCAGTGACATCTTACGTCGAATGCATTTTTCCACATTATCCGCGTTATGTTATGTTTGTTATTATTTTTTATTATATCTAATCCCACACGTACGTCCACGTACATGTGACCGACGTCGAATGTATTGTTTGAAAAGGAAACGGGGATTTTTTGTTTACAACGAATGCCGGTATACTCGTGTGATAAATAAATGAGACATATCTGCTTACATGCACGAAAATAAAAAATAGAAGTTTACGATTATTTTTCCTGAACTGTATCAATTCTATGGTAAAATACTCAAAAAAATGCAATCGTCACTATTTTAAAATTTCAAACAAATACAGTTCAAGAGGAAATGTGTTCATTCGAGTAATAATTAGTCATAAATTTCATCTAACTCAATTTACCACGAATTACGGAATTATTATTCAGTGTAATTCAACACGAATTACCATAATTTACCATGAATTACCGTGAATTTCCATAAATTACCGTGAATTAGCCGTAATTACCGTAAATTACCCTTAATTACCGTAAATTACTCTTAATTACCGTAAATTACCCTTTATTACCGTAAACTACCATGAATTATCACAAATTACTTCGAATTATCATTAATTACCGTAAATTACCATGAATTACCGTAAATTACTAAAATTCACCTCAAATTACAGAAATTTACCTCAGATTACGGTAATTCACCACAAATTACCACAAATCATCAATTCATCATTAATTACCGTAAATTACCCCGTAAATTACCATGAATTACAATGAATTACCGTAAATTACCGTGAATTACTAGAATTTACCTCATACAGTAATTTAACACACATTACAGAAATTTACCCCAAATTATGGTAAATTACCACTTACCGTGAATTACCATTAATTACCGTAAATTACTAAAATTTACCTCAAATTACGGAAATATACCACAAATTATAGTTATTTACCACAAATTACGGCGAATTATCATTAATTACCGAAAATTACCATGAATTACCATAAATTACCGTAAATTACTGGAATTTACCTAAAATTACGGAAATTTACGGTACTGTTTCAAAAATTACAGTCAGTAATTTACCAAAAATTACCGTACCTGACTAATTTGCCAAAAATTACCGCCATTCAGCGTAATTCATCAGTTCACCACAAATTACTATCATTTATCGTAAGTTATCATAAATAGGTAATACGCCTACATTTGATTATACTACGACAAAAATTCTCAGAACTCTTGAATTGTCAAAATTGCAATATTTCACAAATTTTTGTAACGAAAAATAGTTATACCAAACATTTTTTCATGCATTCAAAAAATCAGGATTAAGATATCAATTTGACAAATCTTTTAAAATAATTACACCACACGATTCACAAAATGTGCAGTCAATTAGTCAGTCATCGAACTTACCAACGAAATTTTAAAATTGCGAAAGCAAAAACTTTTCAATTTAGGCTTTTGGTTTCGACATTCGTGGTCAATCCGAAAAAATGTCTTTGAACAATTTTATCTTGGCATCAAAAGGAGTCAAACAAAATTCAACAATGCAAAAGCAAAACTTTGAAATGATGTTTAGTCTGTATTTTCCGAGCCATTTTCATGCCATTTTTCTGACTTCAATTTTCTTTAAAAAGGAACCTTTTCAATCTTACCATTAAAAATTCGAGGAAAGAGAAAAATTATTGCTCGTTGCCATAAAAATCATTAAAATTCTTGCAACCGATTTTCTAGTTTTTTGAGTTTACTGGCCAGTAGAGCAGGAAAACTGTTCGAACATTTTACTTTTTGAAGGGAAGAGGGGAGGAGAAGGCATAAAGTTTCAAAATCTTGAGAAAAAAACTGATTTAAAATTTCAAAGTTCAATTGAAAGAAATCTTAGGACATTTTAACATTTTTAAAATATTGCATCACGTATGAAAAAATTGCTTTCAGAGTCAACAAAATCAGAAAAAATTCATTCTCAGTTCAAAATATTTAATTTTTAGGCCATTTTTTCACATTATCCGAATTGTAAAAATAGAAACGCAGAACCATCGACGAGAGCCAAATACAACCTCGAAAATCCGACAAAATTATCAACAAAGTGTACTTATTCGTAATTACGTGGGCAATGCAGTCGCATACGTGGGTACATTTCACGGTGTAGCGAATCAGCTCGTCACCGAAGCGTAAAAATTGCAACGTTAACGGAGAAGGCATTTCCGGCGGCGCCGAAAGGGAGTCCACAGATATCCATGACGAAGAGAAGTGCGCAGCGTCAGCAACATTGTTGCAACAGCCGAAGGCGAGCCTCTCTTCTGGGTAAGTGGTACCGATCGCGATGGTGCGATAAATTGTGCATCTTTAGGTACTCTCGACGTTGGCGTAAACGATTGCAACAACGTAACGTAACACGATCGCGATTCGCCATTCCGAATCGACTTTGTCGAGCCAAGGTAAACCTGGCCAAGGTATGCGGTATGCGGATATTAATGGACGACGTCGACTTATCGCCAATCGACGAGCTGGAGATTGGCATTAGAACGGACGCCGGGATGGATGGATGGAGGTAAATTCCATTCAAGAACAACCTTTCCTCTTATCGTCTGCAGCCAGAGGAGTGAGAAAGATACGCGCCATCGAGCGTGCTGCCCATGCCCGCAGCTCAGCGGCTTGTTTGGCGAGTTGCGCATAGTTCCACGATGATATTTGGCACTGGTTTTTGTGTTCGCTGCGCCGCGCCGCCGACAGAGAAACCAGTTATAACGGAACTTTCGCCGAGAAAGAAAATACGATTAGATAACTGTTTCGATCTATTTTTATTCGCGCCGAAGACGTCGCTGCCTTGAATCGCCAAACTGACCGCGCGATCTGCTTTGGGAAGGACGAATCGACTTGGCGATTGTTGTTTCTTCTTTGCAACTTGTTCGAATGCAGAAAACACGTGCAGGTATCGGGATGGGATTTCCCTGCCGAATAGTCCAAGAGCTAAATCTACTGCAATTTACCTGAAATAACTGAAAAGTGGAACTACTCGAGCGAAAATTTTCATCCAAAAGGTGTCCAAGCTTTCGGAGATATAGCAATTTCGACTAAAAAAATGCATTTTTGGTTAGCTCTGTCTTTTTTAAAAATTTTATACCAATTCATTCTGTAATTTTCGGACAATTTCTGAATGTTTGACTATTTTTGAATTTTGTGCCTTTTTCGTACTTTCCTGTTTAATTTTTAATTCTTTCCGAGTCTTCCAACGTTTAGACAATGTCCTGCCACAATAGGAAGCTGAGGCCTGAAATCCCCATTTTCTTTTGTAGCAATTTTTGACTTTGATTTTGGGTAAGAATTCTTTTCACATTCTGGTAACAGACACTCCCTCCAGGTTGAGGAAAATAGTTGGCTTGAAAGGCCGTGATGGAATTTCATTGTTTAGAAAATTTTCGATTTTCTTCCCTCCAATCAAAGAAAAAAGTTATCAAAAAACTGAAACTTGGGTTGCGACCCATTGAAATGGGTTAAAATGTTACGAGAAGAACGAAATTACTAATGAAAACAAAAATTCATCAATTTTACACATTTTGAGCCCCAAATTGGGTAGATTTTTGAGAATTTTCAATAGAATTTTGCCAGAAATTCAAAAATATCGTAAAAATTTATTTTGAGTAATTTTCATTTTTGAGAATTTTGAGCCTCAAATTGAGACAATTTTTGAAAAAAATTCACATGTGACCCGTAAAAATGAGGCAGAATCTCGCCAGAAATCCAAAAATTCCATTCAAAATTTCTTTCGGACTACTTACAAGAATTTTGAGTTTTTATTGATTCAGTAAATTTTTAGAATACCTACCTATCAATTTCAAAAAGAAATAAATCATGTCACATTTTTGATATTTTTCAAAAATTGGCTCAATTTCACACTCAAAATTCTTCAAAGTGGTTCAACAATTTTTTGAATGGATTTTCAACTTTTGATGAAATTTTATCTCACTTTCTTAGGTCACATGCATAGGCGCACCCAAGGGAGGGGGCGGCTCAGGGAGCTCAAAAGCTTGAAAAAAGATTTTTTCATTGCAAAATTATAAAAAAATTGTATTTTTTTCCTTTTCAACAGTATTTTTTTAAAAACTTCCGCTCAGGCAGTATTTTAGTAATTTTATTTCACAATTTGATATTTTTTGACCACGTTTTCAGTCAAAAATCACGAATTCCTCAATAAATTCCCAATTTGTCAGAAAAAATTGATGATTTTTGACTGAAAGATCAATGAAAAATAACAAATTTGAAATTTGGCGCTCTCACCTTATTTTCTTGAAATTCTCAGCCTTTCCCTCAATTAATTTCTGGATGCACCTATGGTCATAATATGTGAATTTATAAAAAAAATTTCAAGAACTAAGGCTCAAAATTTTCAAAAAGGGCTCAAAAAAAGTTTTGGACGATATTTAATAACTTTTGGCGAAATTCTACCTCACTGTCAACAGTCACATGTGAATTTTTTTAAAAAATGTTCAAATATTGACTCAATTTGAGGCTCAAAATTCTACAAGTCTAGAAACAGTTTTGGATGGCATTTTAGAACTTCTGGAGAAATTCTACTCTAAATTCACAGGTCACGTGTGAATATTTTTTTTAAAATTCAAAAATGACTCAAAAACAATTTTAGATGATATTTTTGAATTTATATTCTTCTGGTGAACTTCAACACCACTTTCATAGATTTCATGCAATTTTTTTAGAAAATTTAAAAAAATTAACTCAAAGGCTGAAATTCTTAAAAATGACTCACAAAAATTTTTTAATGGTATAGGTATTTTTGAATTTCTAACGAAATTGACTCAATTTGAGGCTCAAAATGGCTTAAAATTGCTCAAATTCTATTTTCATTTGTAATTTTGTTCTCCTCGTGACATTTTAACCCATTTTTGATAGGTCACAACCCAAGTAGTCAAAGGAGTGTCTGCTACCAGAATGTGAAAATATTTTTCATCCAACTGCGAAAAAATGGGGATTTTCAGGCCTCTACTTCTTATTGTGCCAGGACAAAAATCCAAAATTTGGTTTTTTTCGGACTACAGGATACATACATACAATAAAATAATCCAATTGATTTTTTGTCGAACGAAATTGCATGCTAATTTCGAGTTCTAGAGCACATTTTGCCTCTTGAACTGCAGACTGATTAAATTTCATGAACTTTGAAACTTTCGCTGTGCTTCAAAGCAGCAGCAGCGAATCAGCAGATGCAGAATTGTGTTTTTTACAAGAGAGGCACATGCATTAAATTTTGGAACCGGTTCCAGCTTTCAGTTATTTTAGATAAACTTCCCTCAGTTCCGTTCTTGGACAACACTTTGGTCGATCCACAAACATCGACATTTTTTCATGGCGGAAACTCTGTTTACAGCACCAATACGCCAGGCCAGCCAACGATTATATAATCCGACCTCGCGAGCATGTGTATGGGTGTTCAAACAGATATTATTATCGCGGTTAAATTTAGCGGCTAATGTCGAAAACAGCTGGTCGTGGGGGATTACGTTCACCTGAATAAACGCCAATCTTGTTTATAAACCTCGAGATTACGCCACCTTCGCATCGACTCATCGTCAAGGTACACTTCCCGTGATTTTTCATCGAAAATCCTTCTCATCTGAATACACACACGATCGACATGACGTAAATTTACCCATCTTCACTTACTAATTGCTCGTTTAAAACGATGACATAATAAACCGCAGAGACGCGAATATTTGCGTCAATTTCCCACCCGCACCCTCGCTCGCGTACTGACCATTGAAAAACATCTCGTCGAATGATTCATTGTCGGACGCTTCCAATTATTTTTTTTCAACCATTGC
Source organism: Pseudococcus jackbeardsleyi (assembly GCA_038380155.1). NCBI lineage: Eukaryota > Metazoa > Arthropoda > Insecta > Hemiptera > Pseudococcidae > Pseudococcus > Pseudococcus jackbeardsleyi. The sequence continues at coordinate 10,466,603 of CM076241.1, forward strand.
CATCCCATCAGCGACATACCAACGAGAGTTCAGCAGGTCTCGCCGCTTACTAGACTTAATTTGCTATCGCGGAATGTGATGGGAAAATTTTCAAGCTTACAATGTATGCCACAGAATAAAACGGTGAGAACGAGTAAATGCATAGATAAGCATATTTATGCGTTTAGATAAACGCTATGCAAAAGTGAAACCTAAGAACGTACCAACCGACGGAGGTAATTAATTAATCGCGGGAGCATAATGGGTTGGAATTTTAAACGCTGCTGAGTACAGTTCGAGTATATCGATGTCGACCGATCGACCTCTCTGGTAGCAGCCAAGTCGTAGATGTCGTTTCGGGCAGGTTTACGATGTGAAATTTTTCCTAGTTCGGATTCTCATCGAGCTAAATCGCGGATGAGAATGCAGAGCTTGAGACTGCACCGTTCAATGTTGTAAATTAGCTATAAATCATCGCCGATGCGATCATGTGAAATGAGCTGCTTGACTGATGGGTAACCCGGCTACAGGAAATGGTACGGAATTTAGGTGTGGATAGCTGACCTAGAATGCGAACGAGTGGATTTACGTATGAGCGTAGGATGTGATTTACTGAAAATGTACGGTGTGTACTCGAGAATCCGAGTTTAAATATTTATTGGCGACTGGGCAGAGTAACCTGTTGATATAGGTAGCTATGGCGTTAGGTGCTAAGTACCTTGTTTACAGCAAAATTGCAAAAAAAATATTGATTCCGAGAAAATATTCGTTTTGTATGCGAGCACTTTTTTGAAAATTTCAAGAACTAGGCATATTTTTTATCTACTCGAAATTGTTTTCCAATAATTGAGAAAAATTTCTGAGAATGAGAATTGAAGTTGATTATGAATGAGAGGAGGAGCGAGGGCGGAAGGATAATGGAGATTCGATATTTTAAAAATGAAGACATTTTCAAGCGACGATTTCCTCGTACTACGAAAACAAGTGAAAATCAATTCAGAATATTTTTGAAACAAAAATGCTCTTAAAATTGATAATGATTTGTATTTTTCGAAGAAAGAGAAATTAATTAAATTATCGCAGGTTCACATGACATGGGAAATGAAAATTTTGAATTTTTTGAGGGGCACAATGCCTTGAGTTCAAACACCCCCCTTTTTTGAAATCGCTCAAAAAAAATTGTAAATTTTATATTTTTTGATAAGAAATGGTCTCCGAGTCACAACAATAATCTTCTTCCTTGGGCATCGACACAACTTCAATCTATGAGACTTTGAGCGCTACCTTGTTTAACAAATTTCGCATGAAATTTTGAACCTAAAATCGGCAAGTTTGTTCAAAATCAAATACTTACTAATGGCATTTTCAAATTTTTCGCGAAATTTCAACTTATTTTGATTACTCGTAACTTTACTTGGCTTGAAAGTTATAAAATTCCAATGCACAATTTAGTCCGAAATTGTAACTTGAAAAATTCAAAGCTTAAAGTTTTTAAAATGTTTCTTTTGTCGAATAAAAATTAAGCTTTCAAGGTTTTTTTTTTTACAAAATGAATTTCAGTTGCAATTTACCTATTTGAAAAATTTGCATACTCTCCTTGAAATTAATGAAATTTTGAGAACAAAAAATTATATTATCTGTGAAAAAAGATAATTCGAATAGCCTTACAGTGAAAATACATCGTTGAAAATTTTTAAAATTTCGCAAGAAAATACGCAAAAATTACCAGAGTGTTATTGAAATGGTTGAAAATTTCGATAAAAATATAATGACGTTGCAAAAATTGTTCAAGGAACTTTGAAATTTTTTAGACGGGTAATCATTAAAATAAACGGAAATTTGTAAATTTTACGAAATTAATTCCAATAGTGGGAAAAAATATTTCAACTATCACATTATCCAAGTATCAATTTACAGAAAATTATACAATAATATGTATTCATACCCCAAAAAATGTGAATTGTTAGGTATAACAATCGTTGAAAATGCAAAAAAAAAATATTCGAATCATCGCATCGTTCAAATTTTCGAATACGTAGTTGAAACTTTTGAAGCGTTGAAATTCATTTCATCAAAATGTGGGCACAAACCCTAAATTGAAGATACAAGCTTTCACTAAAATTTGATTTCAGTTTTTTTTTTTAAATCCATTTCTCAGCGACCTCATTGAAACTCCAAACAAACATTTGAGTAAACACTTTTCACATTTCTAGTAATTTTTCAATAATTCGACTAATTCCAACTTTTTGGATTTTTAAAAATGATTTCTCAAAAATTTTCAAATTAGGTACTAGGTGTGAAAATGAATATAGAAACCGCTCATATTGCTCAAACACTGATTTTTGAGTTGAAGTCCTCCTCCGATTCTCTTCCTTTTTAAAGGTTCAAAATCAGGGTCCACTCAATAACCAATTTTTGAACCCTTAAGGATGGTTTCTAATTTCTAAACTCAAATTTGCATACAAACAATTTTTATAAATTTTCAGTATTTATCCATTTTTATAAATTTTGTCCTCATATCAAAAATTTTTTTCCACATTTTTATCATTTTTTACAATTTTTTAAAAAATTTCAAATTAGCTTTGAATTTCTCAAGTAATAGAATTGTTCAACATTGCACTTGGATTTCTTTTTTAGATTTTTTTACAATTTCCACGACTATTTAAATTTTAAATCACGAATCGATCCGAAGTTGAATTCTCCAAAAAATCATCATGCTTGAACATTTTTCAACTCAAATTAATTTTTCAAACCGAGCGAATAATTTTTTCAACTTGCTTTTTGATTTGACTCTGTTTTCCGTGCGCTAACCGACCCTCTCCCCCCCCACACACAAAAAATTAAATATTTCACTCTGTTGGAATACGGGAAATGGGGCCAAATCAAGAAGTTGTTCAGGTAATAGAATTCTACGCTCTCAAATTAGAGAGAATAAAATCAATACTCCACACGCCATTTTAATTTTTTAACATAATTATTTTTAGTCAAAATTGGGGGCTAGAGGGGCACAATATTCGAACTCAGCGCCCTCAAATACCTAACAAACGACAGGTTATAAGTCATTATTCATTTTTTTGAAATTTGACCTTATCAAGGGGGCTAATATGGGATTCAGGAGGCCGGATGAAAAAACCATGTACATATTCGAGATCAGCGCCTCCGAATTAGTAGAAATCGATGTGCTACTTTACTTTTTCAATTTTTTAAAAATTTTGGTCAAAACAGATTTTTAACTGGTAAGCTTTCATTTGTTGTTATCATAATGAAAGTTGAGCTTTCACCACTGAAGCTCAACTTTCGAGTTTTTCAAAATGTGATTTTCGTTTTTGAATCTCCTATCAATTCTCTTTCGGACCCTGTACACAGCTTTCCTTCAAGTACAATCTTTCTCAAGATATCAGACTTCAAAGTTGGCTAAATTGGTAAAAAATCGCTACTACTTAAAAATTACAAGTTCCACCACTCAAGCCCCCTTAAGGGTTGAAAAGAATAATGATCGTTGATTTATGAATAGGCCATTAAGGGAAACTCGTAAAAAAATTTTGAGCAAAATCGGAAGACTCGACTTCATTTTTGGTCCGTTTTTGTATGGAATAGCCCTTTTCCAAGTAAAAATTGGTCATTTTTTCGATTTTGAATAAATTTCAAGCTCAGCATTATTTCATCTTCCATTCTGATTTTTCGACTTTCAAAAAAAATTACCAAACACAACTAAAACTTCTTGAAAATTCACCTCGCAGAAACCCTCCTAAAATTCCCATCCTGCCTTACACCATCAAAAATCCATCCCTTTTGGGACTCAATTAACCGTACAATCTTTTACGAAACACATCGCGAGGAAAATTGAAGTTGGCTGTCAAACGAATACACACGAGTTCGCAATTTGCATCATTCGTCTGCACGCTCTCATCTCGCAGGTACCACATTTATAGCGTTGTATTAAACCAAACTTTTCACCGTTTAATTCGATCGTGCCCCCGTCGACACGAGCTTTCGCCACTAATAGACTTCGCGACTTTATGTACACAGCTAGACCACGGAGAACGATCGAAGAAAAAACTCGCACGCTGACGTTTCTGTAATTTTGACTTTGGCGCGCACGTAACTCGTAATCCGCTTTTGAAAATTACTCCGCGCGCATCGCATCGACAATACACAAAGCCACGAGCAGCTTTTCGCGTTTTGACACGTGTATTGTACACATGGCATTAGCTTTTTAAAAAAGATCGCTGTCGAAGAACGAATATAAGGTGAGATGCGGCGAGGTTTCCACCTTTACACGAGAGTTTTCCCACTCTCTCGCCACCCTTCTGGCTCGTCTATTTCATCCCGTCGAGAAAGCTTTTACCGTTTCGTATATTGGTATTAACTTTCTCCAGAGACTCGAAACGTTTGATATTCGACCGTCGCGTCGCGCTATTTCATTTTTGATGCGTACACGAGCCATTCTCGTCTCCGACGATAAAATCGTATTTTGATGCTGACGGTAAAATGAGCATTAATGATGGTGCATCAACGAAATCTACAATTACGTATGCCGAACAGATCAGAAATGGCCGAGAAGCCACGAGCAGCAGGTTATACGGTCGCAATTATCGTCGCAGACGTTTTCCACACCAGACAGTTTGGCTATTCGCCATATGTTACGAGAGAAAAAAAGCGAAAATGCGTCGAGTTTGTCCGCACGCGTCCTCGTACGGTCCGGTGTTCCGACGTCATCTCACGCTATAGTCCCTTGGTTCTTTCTCATTCTAATTTTTCTTCCTCTCTCTCGCGGGCTATTTTTAATTGTATTTTGCGACGGTGGGCGGTAGGCACGCGGTCAATGAATGGATTCTTGGTACTAACAAAAGCAATTGCCCGGCATACGCTAATACATTCGCCATTGGGGAAAAGACCGTCTCGCGAAGAGGTTATTTTCTTTTGAAAATGAGTTTTATTCTTTGCACGTGGATCGAGTTAAACCAAACGTGGAATTCCCAATGGCAATTCGGGCTGATTTTAAATCTTTTCCAATTATTATGTCGAAGTGTAGCGTTTATTACTTCTATTCAGATATTTACGTCGATTTGCCATCGAATATTGAAATAATTTTGAACAACGCAAAATTAAAGTTGCACGTGAGAGAGTTTATTTCGAAGTACGCAGGGTAAATTACAAGAAAAGCAAGATTGTTTATTTTGAAACGGATAAATTAAAATTGGAAGGAAACTGCAAATTATAAAATGCTTCAAGTAAACTGCAGCAAAATACCGCGAATTACGATGAAGTACCGGGAATTATTGTAAAATACCAAAATACGGTTATCTGCAGTAATATAGCACGGGGGTACCATGAATAACTAAAAAAAATGTCCTTAATTACCGATGATTCGGCAAATTACCGAGCATTACAGTCAATTACCACAAAATACAGGGAATTACGATAATCACCGTGAATTACGGTAATTATGGAGGATTACAGTAAATTACCGACATAATAAATTAGCGAGAATTACGGTAGATTAAGATTATCGGGAATTATAGTAAATTAGCGAGAATTACGGCAACTTGCCGAGAATTACCATAAATTACCACAAAATACCTAGAATTACTGTAAATTACCGAAAATTACAGTAATTACTGAGAATTATGGTAATTACCGAGAATTATGGTAATTACCGAGAATTACAGTAATCACTGAGAATTATGGTAATTACCGAGAATTACAGTAATTACTGAGAATTATGGTAATTACCGAGAATTACAGTAATTACTGAGAATTATGGTAATTATCGAGAATTACAGTAATTACTGAGAATTATGGTAATTATCGAGAATTACAGTAATTACTGAGAATTATGGTAATTACCGAGAATTACAATAATCAGTCACTGAGAATCACGGTAATCATTGATAATTACGGTAAATTACCGATAATTTCAGTAAAAGTAAATGACCGAAAAACATGATAGAGAATTACAGTAGATTACCGAGAATCACCATAAATTTAGGAAAATACCACAAAGTATGTAAAATTACTGTAAATTACCGAGAATTACGATAATTACTGAGAATTATGGTAATACTGAGAATTATGGTAATTACCGAGAATTATAGTAATTACTGAGAATTACGGTAATTACCGATAATTACGATAATCACTGAGTATTACGGTAATCATTGATAATTACAGTAAATTACTGACAATTTCAGTAAATCATCGAGAAATAATAAACTAGCGAGAATTGCGGTAATTACCGAGAATTATGGTAATTACCAAGAATTACGGTAATAGGTACAGTAAAATACTGAAGGCTGAACACTCCCAAAAATATATTGTAAAATATTATCAATGACTGTGCAACAAATACCGATATAAGTACAGTAAAATAAAAAAGGATTGCTTTAAAATTTTGTGCATTGCCTTTGGCCATGATACTGCCACAATATACGAGAGAAAAAACACTGGTAAAAATGGTAACTTACTAATAAAATACCGTACGTAGCCAAAAAAGCAAAAAACCACAATAAATTATCGGTAAAATACCGTAATTACCAAAAAAACAGGTAAATTACCGGTAAAATACTTTGCATAATTGAAATATATTATGATAAATCAAGGTAAAATACCGTAAATACCAAAAAAACAAGCTAAATTACCGGTAATATGCCTTGAATGGTTGGTAAAATATAGATAAATCATTGGTAAAACCTCTCAAAGGATTGGAAAACACGGTAAATTACTAGTAAGATACCGTATGATTGGATAAAATAAAACAAATGATAAAGAAAATTTTTGGCAACTTCAAATGACAAATGACAAAAATTACTTTTCAAAATGATGAGTTCAGATTCATCAGAATGAAAAATGCATAATAGGTACTTGATAACAAAATTTGTTTAATGTTTTATCACCAAGATTTTGAAATGTGAGAAACATTTTCCTAGCACTTTCGCCATCGATCAAGATTTTTACACAGTTCTGATAAAATCAAGGGGGAACCTCAACTCAAAAACCCTTTTTGATACCTAAGGGTGGTTTCTAAATCCAGGCTCACATTGGAGAAAAAAAAACCTAACCACTCTTCATTTTGAAACCAGCCATTATCTACCAAAAAAAAGTAATTCTCGATAACGGTAATTCTCGGTAATTACGAAATAATTTCCTCAAAAAAAAATCAAGCCTTCTATCAACGATTAATCCATAAAAACTACCTCATAAATCGGGGTCAAACGCGATTCCGTAAAAGTTTACGAAAACACTCATAAAACAAATCGAATACAAAACAGGGGCAACGAATCCAACGCTCGTATCTACTTACAAATGTTTTTTTTTTTTCGACGAAATCCTACCATTCTTTATAATGCGATTACACAGTCGCACCGTGCGGTCAATTTCCTCTAAATCCTTTCCTGAAAACTATCAAATTACACTACAGATGATTCTCTTTGGGAAAAACACGCACCGAAAAATCGTGACACGTATTTCATTTCAAAAGATCACACTGAGCAGCCGGGTCAATGACACCGGCTCGTGTTTTTCGGCCGATTTTCATCAAATTTGATTTAGATATTTCTGGTAAAAATGGTCAAGGTGGTTTACAGAGGCACGAGCTTTTACCATGATTAAAACGTGCTAAATACAAAGCCTGTTTAACCATTTCTCGTACCAACAGATTATCGTCATTACGCGGAATACGAATGGTATTTTTTTATAGTCGAAAAATAAAAAAAAATACTAAAATCATAAACGTGTCGCGAATTTCACAGAAACTCCGACTATCAATGTAATTTCGTTTAACTCATTAGTCATTGAATCAGAGACCCGCCTGCGATTCCAGGAGAAATACACGAGGTGCCGAAAATAGTAAAAAAAAATTTTCCAACAGTAATAACAACCGAGGTACTTACACGAGCGAATAATTCGTGGGTCGTAGGCGGCAGTTCTTTTCTAAAAAATGGTCGTAAAATGGCACGAATGAGCCTCGTGTACGCGAATATCGTAATAAAAAAAAAATACATGCATATATTTTCGAGCAGAAAAAAAAATACGCAAACAACGATTAATTACTCTTTTTTTCTTCCCCCATCGACTCGAAAACTTTTACGAGCCGCTGTGGAAAAACAAACATTAAAATTGGAGACATATCTAGGTAAAATGACAGGTTCTAATTAGTCTCGCATACTACCTGTATTTTTTCTTTCCAGGAATAACAATTTTATTTTTTTTATTTTTATTCGAGTATTGTACATATATAGCTATACGATAACAACAAATCGTAAAATTACGATGACGTCACGAGAGCGTGTTTAAAGCACAGCGTGCATGATAATTGCAGCCGATGCTCGGAAATGCCGAGCAATGCGACGACCATCGCCTTAGACGTCGCGAGAATTATCGTTACGATGATAAATTTGCCATCGCGAGGCAGCGTGCGACGTGATGTCAACTACGGTTTTATTCAGAAATTCCAACAGCGTGAAATCGTTCGTCATATTGTACTCGTAATGCAATTAAAGCAATTAGCGACGAATAATGAATGGAAACGACGGAATAACGGAGAGATGAAGGGGTAAGGGGAAAGATTCAGATTTCTAAAAAGGATGTGGGATGAAAATAATATAAATTGAGGTAGACTGCTGATCTGAAATGAAAATTGGGAAAATTATTCTGCAAATGATTTTAACCCTTTGAGAAGTGTTCATATTCATCAGCTGTGAGGCTGCGGATGCAGAACACGTAGGTAGCAACAAAATAATGAGGTTTGGTTTGTATGATAGAAACATCTAAGGAAGATTGATGAGATTTTTGGATGAATTTTTCGAACAAATTGAAAGAAATTCTGTCAAAAAATTATACCTAGTTTTTTTTTTGATAACGTTTTAAGAACCATTTTTTGCTTTTGAACTTTTTTCCGTTTTTTTCCTTTTAAAGTAAGATTAATTATTTTACATTCGAAAATTGACAGGAACATGAATTTTGGAATCGGACTATGAAATGATGAATATTCCAAATCCAATACGTTTTGGGACAGAATAGAGAAAAATTCGAAACAAAAAATTTCAAATCTGAAATCCGAAATTCTATGCAAAACCTGAATTTAAAATCCAAAATCACCCGAATAAAAGAATGAAAATTCTAAAATCCTTTCAGAAAAAGGACTGAAAATTCTAAATTTAAAAATCCGAAATCCAAAGTCTAAAATCTAAGCAAGCAAAGAAAATGAAAAAAAAAAAAATGAAAATAATTTTGAACTTCGAAACGTTTCTATTATAAAATCATACTTGAACCTGAAGCCTGAACATTGATCACCAGATCATGTAAATCTGAAATTTTTGAATTTGAAATAAAGGATTTTGAAAAAAAAAATAGGATTTCAAACCCTTAATAATCGATTGCGAAATCACTGAAATTCAAAATCCGTTATAAAAATAAATTCAAATCTTGAATCTGAGTTTCGAATTATTAATCCATTCAAAATGCTACTCATATTAACGGTGTATTTTCAGTTCCAAAAATAAGAGAAAGTAGACAACTCAAAAATAAGTAGAAATGGTGTCACTTTTGGATTCTGGTATCAAAATTTTTATGTTTTTTCTTCGAAAAATCCGTTACCTATAACTTTTTTATTGTTTGATCTCGTTTTTCTTCCATTTCTTGTATTACCAGATTATTTCAAGAGAGCTAAAATTTAATACGAAAAACGCGTTCAAATAGATTAAAAAAATCGTTAAACATCACAAATTTTTCAAGAAAACATTTTTTTTGAATTCATAAATTTGTTCAACAATTTCTATTTTTTTTTAAAAAAAAACACCTCTATAGGTAATCTGAAAAATTTGTACTTTGGTTCGAGAGATTTTAAAATATTTCAACACTGTACAATTTTTGTAGGATTTTTATAATTTTTCGAACAACTTTCACATCACTTCTCGATTATTACTTTTCTTTATTAATTTTTCGTGGCTTTTTAAACCACTTTTATGAATTTTATTTTAAAACATTTAGTAATATTGGAAAATTCTATAATCTTTTTTTAAAGGAAGTTTCTGATTTATTCTCCAAAAGAGTTTGAAATTTACAATTTCAAGTGCTTAATTACAAAAAGTTTGGAGTTATGATATCTCCCCCCCCCCCCCCCAACAAAATAATATGTCAAGGAATTTGTAAAAAAATGTATGGGTCAGAAATAAATTTACATTTGAAAAAAAAAGAAGATTAAAACAATAAAAAACTAAATTTTTACGTTTCCAATTGTGTTTTCCACATATTTTAGTCATAATTTTATCAAAATAAAAAAAATGCACTTTTTTACCAAAATTTATTAACATGCTATTTTTTTTTTTTGTACAGCCGTTTTAGATTTCATAAAAGGTAGGTTTTTCAATTTTTTGACCATGCTTCTATTTAAAAGAGCTACGCTACAGGTCAGAATTATACCAAGAATATCAATTCATGGAAATTGTGACATTCTTTAACTATGACAGGTTTTGAAGTAAATTTTCTTTGGACAATTCATGTTAAATCTTCATAAAAAAACAGAACAGTTTCATCAACAACTCGTTATTGTTGAGAATTTCTCAAGTTCCATTATATAAATTTGTGAAGACCTTCAGTTTTTTACCATCCGTCGTACTCTGAGGATTGAATCAATGGAAAAAAAGGTTTGATAACATGAAAAAACCAAAAACTTGATCATTGCTTGAAGAAATTTTCAATTTTAGGGATTTTCAGACATGTTTAAATTTTGAGAGTCTATTTCTAACTGATTTATATTGTAATTTTTTCATATTTTCCTTGATCATTCACCTAAAATCATGAATTTTTCGTGATTTCTAATTTTTCATGATCAGTTAAAACCCAGTTCGAGCATGAAATTTTCATTTTTCAAAATTTCTAATCTAAAAAATGGGAGAATGTTTCGGAAATTTTACATGCAAAAATTATAGGCACCAAATTTTGAACCTTTTCTCATCTTCCATGAAAAACTTCAAATTTAACGTTTTGAAAATAATTTGTGAACTTACTTTTTGAAATTCAAAAAGTCCTAAAATACCCACGGGACTTTTTTGAAAAACAAACACAGCAATTCCTCTCAACTACCC